>OX418227.1:22512527-23153438 GCA_948455865.1 Conomelus anceps | reverse complement strand
CTTCTCTTTACAAGTGAAATGCATCCCTCCAGTATCTCCAGTATAAGTGAGTGAAAATCATATATTAAATAGAAATACAGTGTCAGTTTTGATATTAGGTTGTTCATCAAGTACGGTATTTCTGCCTCTGGCTGATGAAGCTTCTCTTTACAAGTGAAATGCATCCCTCCAGTATCTCCAGTATAAGTGAGTGAAAATCATATATTAAATAGAAATACAGTGTCAGTTTTGATATTAGATTGTTCATCAAGTACGGTATTTCTGCCTCTGGCTGATGAAGCTTCTCTTTACAAGTGAAATGCATCCCTCCAGTATCTCCAGTATAAGTGAGTGAAAATCATATATTAAATATAAATACAGTGTCAGTTTTGATATTAGATTGTTCATCAAGTACGGTATTTCTGCCTCTGGCTGATGAAGCTTCTCTTTAGAAGTGAAATGCATCCCTCCAGTATAAGTGAGTGAAAATCAAATATTAAATAGAAATACAGTATCAGTTTTTAGTTTTTATATTAGATTGTTCATCACGTACGGTATTTCTGCCTCTGGCTGATGAAGCTTCTCTTTACAAGTGAAATGCATCTCTCCAGTATCTCCAGTATAAGTGAGTGAAAATCATATATTAAATAGAAATACAGTGTCAGTTTTGATATTAGATTGTTCATCAAGTATTTGGTCAAAAAAAACATCACTGATTTTATTCATTTTTCGTAGCAAATCTTGAGGTGTTCAATAACAAGTTACAAACTATTGGTATTTGGATTTATTTTTTATTAGACGTTTTTCTTGCAACTGCTGCAAAATGTTATAGAAGCCAGTACTTTTATAATTTTTATAACAATGATTTATTGACTAAAACATCTTTTTTCTGAAGATGAAGCCCACATAGGTCTGAGACCTGTGCGTGGGTAATGAGTTGGATGATGGTGATTGATGAGTTGGACCTACAGTTTTAGGTGGGTTCCGAACTACCGGGAAGTGATTTTACAGCAGAGAACAGAGTCTTTATCTGTTTTGTCAGTATCTTGTTTATTAATCCGTTTTTTTTTGTCTACATCTTGATTTGATCAAGTCCCTTGTTTTCTAGTATCAAACCAATTAAAAAATGTTGGGTTTCATTCCTTATAAAATATCCTTGAGTCTGTGGTTTTTGAGCGTTGTTAATCTAATTAATTTTTTTGTTGTTTTTAGTGTATCTTAGTGTTTTATTATTTAGTGTTTATAAATCTCTATGTTTATCGTTAGTCTATATATCTGAGTATTTTATCAATGACGTTGTCGATAACATTTTTAGCATTATGTTCCATGACAATAAACAATTTATTTATTTATTTAATTTATTGTTCATCTATTTTTACATTAACATACCATTACCGAAATATTTTATGGTTTATTTGGTTTATCGACTTCTTTTTTGCGTACATCTTCTTGATTTGATTAAAGTACCTTAACATACCGTTATCAAATCATTTTATGGTTTATCATTTTCACCAGGTTTTTTTACATCTTGTTTTGATCAAAGTCCCTTGTTGTCTGGTATTGCTCTATTTTTAAAACGTTATGGTGGGGCTCATTCCATATATTTAATATAATAATAATAATAATAAATTTATTTCTCTCAAAAAGAACATTACAATTTTTAAATAAAACAGAAATAGTTACATATTAAATAATACTATTCATTAAACATTTTTGTTTGAGAAATTAGGTACTCCCGAGAATTCCTTTATGGGAGTTACCAGCTGTGAAATTTAAATACATTTTGCAAACATGAAAACAAAATTAATAAGCTACATCCTAAACTCGTAGCATTAATAAATACATTTATATTTTAAATTGAAACAAAACTTACAACTAGTTTTCCAATCAAGTTAAAAGGAAGCAACAAAATTAAGTTGAATGATACAACACTTATTATACTTTATGTACTACAGTTATATGTTTTCATTTATTAATTGAGAGATCATACTTTACTTTCATCTTAGATTCGCAAACCATACCTCCACATCCTGTCTTTCCAATAACCACTTCTTTAACATATGTTTGAATTTTCTTGGCTTTTCCTGTCCTTTTATATTATCTGGAATTATATTAAACACTTTGGGGGCTATATATAAATAAAAATGTTTATAGATCTCCTTGTTCGGTCTCGGTGTAACTAAATTGCCCGCAGATCGTAGATTAAATTCTCGGTCTACAGTGTTCATATGCCCACTTCTAAAAAAGAAAATTGTCAATACTTTGAAGAAGTACAAATACCTAAGTGGAAGGAGTCCCCATTTCCTGAATATTGGCATCGAACTAGATATTCTTGGTTTCTTATCTATGGTTCTCAAAATATATTTTTGCCCAATGAAAAGTGGTTTAATGCTTGTGAAATAAGCTCCCCCCCATACAGCTATTCCATATTGTAGCCTGCTGTTCACAAGCGCATAATACAAAGATTCCATCACATATTTGGGGCACAGATTTCTAATAAAAAAGAGTTTTCTGCAGACGAATGTGAGGTCTTTTTTTAATTTAAGTAACTGTAGATTCCAACTAAGCTTTTCGTCAATTATAATACCTAGGTATTTTACATGGGTTGTCTCTACAATCTTTTCACACTTGCAGTTAATGGGACTCTTACATTCAATAGAATGAACTGACAAATCCATCATATCATATCCATCAGGCCTCAACTTGTGAATAACTATATTAGATTTGCTTGCGTTTAATTCTAGTGAGTTAAATATGGTCAAATATTATGTGATATATTTTAATCACCAACTATGTGCATTTTTTAGTCTTGTTTATCGAATTAACATTGATAAATATTTTATTTTTAATTTCTTAATGTGTTGTTAATCTATTCGTTTTAATAATAATGTTCTACTTCCCATAATCGATTGCTACCTTGACAGAACCAATTTCAGATTTCATGAGTTCTGCATAAGAGGCTGGTGCATTGTGGGTAAGAAGCAGACGTGTCCTTACTGCAAGGAGAAGGTCGACTTGAAGAAAATGTTCTGCAATCCGTATCCTTTTATTTGCATAAATTTAAGTCTAAATTTAAATTTTAGTTTTTATTTGCATAAATTTTAGTTTTAGCTGTTTAGAAAAAATACTTTGAATACAGTACGTCAATTTTGAATCAATTAGAAGATTTTTTTAAATCAGTACTTTTCAATATTTTACAACGAAATATCTAAGGACATCAGAAATAATTTGATCGGCGATTACACTGAGCGCGTTTACAAGCTTACGAGCCATTAAGTAACAACACCACAGCTCCTCCCACCAAAGGTCTGACGCCTGAGACTCGCCCCAAACATACTCGCCTTGTGGCTTTAGGTGCAGGGAGCAGGGTCGGCTTGTAGTGTTGTTACTCTCTGGCTTGTAAACTATCGTATTGTAATCGATGCTTTATTAATAAATTGTGAACAACTGAGGAGTTGAACCTACTAACTGCACTTCTCATTGGAATATTTCAGCCAAAACCTTCCAAATGTCTTGTCAATTTCATTTGGAAATAAAGTTGAAGAATTCTCACCCCTGCCGGTTTATTAAAGTTTTATTTTTTTGCATGAAGCATTGAATAATCCATAAAATAGAGTGTTATGTAATAGTAGTTTATGCAACGATTTTATTTTGACCCTTATTAAGGCACGAGTTAGATGTAAGTTATAACACGAGCGAATGCGAGTGTTATAAATATCTCACGAGTGCTTTAATGGCCAAATAAAATCGTTGCATACACTATTTTATCTACGACCACTAGTATACATTTAATTAAAACCATTTCATTTTACCTGTGACTGTCAGAGATACCTAACCTCTCATCTCATAGGTTAAAGCAGCTGGTGTAGCAGTTTGATCAAATCAGTTGATAGTTTCACAATATTGAATTACGATATTGATTCCATCAAAAATGCTTCTGATTGGTCCAGAACCCGTGTTATAATGTAGAACCTGTACTATAATGAGCTCATTATGCAACGGGTTTCAAAAAGCATTTCGAAAAGACAGCTGTTTTGGCATCAATTGTGAAACTGTAATGTATGCATTATGACATGGTCGTAGATAAAAGCATAAACACGTTGAGGAATAGCTGTGGACATAGCCTGAATATTCCTATTTTCTAAATGATCCTAACTAGGTTTTTGAATTAGAATATTCCCTGTATTTCAGTAGGGTTTTTTTTGGAGGATGAAACCCACATAGTTCTAAGACCTGTGCGTGGGTAATGAGTTGGACGATGGTGATTGATGAGTTGGACCTACAGTTTTAGGTGGGTTCCGAACCACCGGGAAGTGGTTTTACAGCAGAGAACAGTGTCTTTTTTGCTGGCCAATCTAATCGGTCACCCTTGCAAAGAGTGCCTAGGAGAACGCAGCTTATCTCTATCTGATTGAACAGATACCTGCTACGGCTCGCGGCTATCACTTCCCAATGACTATATGACTAAATAAAGGTTAATGACATGATGAATAAATTCAATCCATTTCTGTATTTTCAATTATGTGTAAGCTATTTTTCATTAATTAATTTTATTTTCATTATTAATTTTGAAAAAGCAAGCTATAATACTTTGGCAAATAACTAATCTGGGAAGTGATAGCCGCGAGCCGTAGCAGGTATCTGTTCAATCAGATAGATAAGCTGCGTTCTCGTAGGTCCTGTTTGTAACGGTGACCGATTAGATTGGCCAGCAAAAAAGACACTGTCTCTGCTGAAAATCACTTCCCGGTGGTTCGGAACCCACCTAAAACTGTAGGTCCAACTCATAAATCACCACCATCCAACTCATTACCCACGCACAGGTCTCAGACCTATGTGGGCTTCATCCTCAGAAAAAAATCTCTAAATCGGTCAAGTCAATAACGCATTGCCCCAAGTGTGTATGTATGCCCAATAATGTATTGAGTAAAGTTTTTATGAAACAGACGATCATTTGATAGGTTTTAGCACTTTTAGGATGTTGTGTCATTTGTATTCATTATTGAATAATGAGACTTGAAGTTGTCACAATCACATTTATTAAAAACAGTGAGATACTAGTTTCGGTTGTTACACCATCAATCTCAAAAAAACTCATTCATTCTTCATTATTGTTCAAAACTCATTCAAAAGTTTATTATTGTTATCTCATCAAGGGTTTCCATATTGTTTCATAATGAAATGTCAAGGCTTTTGTAGAAGTTTTTTAAACAGGCATTCCTTTTAAAAATGGGGCACTTCTAGTAAATTTACGACAGTGGAATACAGTACTATTTAATAATTCAATGCATTTTATTATTCAATACATTTTAATTCAATAATTTAATAATTTCAAATATTTGATGGCAAATTTCATGAAACCCGTTCACTTTACAGAAAACTTACAAGAATAACTTTTTTCAAAATTTTATAAAAAATTTAACATTGATGTTTAAATGGTGAAAAGTGGTCATGCAGTACGAAAAGAATTAATTTCTCTGTTATTATTTGCCCAATCTTAATAAATAAGGTATCGTTGGAATTGTGATAAAATTTTCTAACTTTTTTGTCTCTTGTAAATTTTCTGTAAAGTGAACGGTTTTCGTGAAATTCACCATCAAATATTTAAAATGGCCGCCATTTTGAAAATTTTCATCGAAATTTCTATTTTTTAAAGTTGAGTCTTTATAACATAAATATTCATGCCAAATTTCAGATCAATACAACATTTCGTTCTTGAGATAAAAATTCCCAAGTAAAAAAAACAAAATGGCTGCTATAAAGATAACCGCTGAGTTTTGGAAACTTTAAATACGACATTTGTAGTCTCCTATCATTCAGGAACAATACCCTAAAATGTTCAACACTAATTCTGAAACACTCTGTATAAATGTTATTATGTAACGCCCTGCCACAAATTTAAGTTCCACATTTTTTATTATAATGTCGCTTACCAAAAACCCAATTTTTTAATTGTTATAATCAAACTTGATGCTTTTCTTCAAATCCAATGCCTCACAGGTGTTTTTCTCTTTTTGGCATGTTTATAAATATTTATGATCATAAAATTTGTTTCTTTTTCTTGTTCCATAACGATCTGAGTTGTTAATATTAACTTTTTGTTGTAAATTTAACGACTTGCAGTCAGTTTTATATTGTGAATATATAATAAATGTACTCACATTCGGCCGAACAAGATTCAATACCTGGAAAACGTTCGGCCGAATGTGAGTACATTTATTATATATTCACAATATAAAACTGGCTGCAAGTCGTTAAATTTACAACAAAAAGATTCTTTTTTTAATTTTGTAGTAATGTACTCTTTTACAACTGATGATGATGTATAGTATCAACTGTGCGAATAAATGATTTTGAAATTTTCTTGTAAATATTAATTTGTATGACCAAAAAATTTGTGAAATTTTTCTTGACACCAAATTTTACAGATGGGAGAAACCTCATGTGCTGTACGGACAATTACTCGACTGGATTAGATGGTTAGTTGCTTGGCAGCCTGTCATACTGGGATTAGTGCAGGGTATAAACTATGTGTTGGGCTTAGAGTGACACCGCTAGTAATTTTTAGTTAATTTAATTGAAAATCAGAGATGAAATAATTGCTGGTTACACTTTCAATATTGATAGTAAGCCTGTATATTTCTCTAAGCCTTTCTTGAACCGCCATCTCAATAAAATACAAATTCTTGAATTTGTAAACTATAAACTATGTATAAATTTATTTATCTGCGACCACGTAGTTATTAGAGTTTTAAAAGTAATGTCATAATAGCTGACTTTATTCATGTCCAATCATCTAATCAAAACAGTTTTTTTTAGATTTCGTCAAGGTTACGTTGCATGATGATGCTATTATGTCACAGAATTAACTTTTCTATACAACTTCTAGACCAATGAGAATTCAGCATTCGTCTCAATCAATGTGATGATGATTTGTTTTAACATCAGCTGATTCAAACATTTCGCAATAAATTGAAGTATTTTGTCTAGTTTTAAACTGATCGTCAACAATTAACCAATCTAGGTTATATTAGTTTGAGTAAATAATCCAAAATTAGTGACATTTTGTTTGAACTCTACATATTAGTAGTCGTGGATGAAGTAGTGTATGCAGCGATCGTATTCGTCCTTGGTGGCATGCTTATGGCTCGAGCAAAAGTGAGTGTCAAATTCAAAAAGGCAGTAATAATACAATCTGCATAAACAACGATCAAAATTTCTTAAATACAAATAATTTTTGGAGTCGTATAATAACTCTTTATTTCAAGTTAATCCTACAAATTAAGATACAAGTAAAACTATTCAAGCATCATTTTCATAATTTACTTTTATCATTTTATAAAATTACCCACTTTGGGATAAAAATTAATCATTTTATTAGGTGCATCTCAGAGCTTCCTTCAATTATTTGTTGAAGAAAGAAGTTTCAGGCTAATTGCTTGTTGTATCTAATTGCTTGTTATATTGATTGCATTTTAGACCTGATAAATTAATAAACTAAAATCATTTCTCCCTCATTCTCTTAGATATTGCCTATCTCTTGTCCTCCAAGACTATTGTTTCTCCTCTACGTTTTATATTCTAGCTGGAATTTTCTTATTTCATCTTTCAACAACTTTCTCAAATATACTTTATTTTCAATAAATTATATTTCATTTACTGTGAGATGTCAACAACTCCAGGAATCAAATTGAAAATGAATATTTTAGTTGAATACAATATGTAAGCCTTGAGTCATTGTACTGTGGGTCGTCTGACGATGCTCCTAACATCAGAGTGAAACGGCCGTCACGCCATAACGTGATTCATAATTTCCACTTGAAAGTGTTGTTCAAGTTTTTATTATTGAATACAATAGTACAATTCATATCTGGTGGTTTCGGAACCCACCTAAAAATAGGTCCTTCATTCATAACATTATTGTATCATCATCATTCACTTCATTACCCACATGCGAGTCTCAGACTCATGTAGGCTTCATCAGCAAGAAATATATAGAATTTATTTTGAACGAGAAATTTCTAATAATAATATAGTGCGACCTGATGTCAGATTTTTCAGGTCATACTTGAATAATTTCAGGGCCTCTAATGTGACTTGACGACTGTTTTTAGGCAGCTGATACAGACAGGTACAACTATAGTGACTTAACAGTGACGTCATCTCTATAAAGTCTGTAGAATCTGGCTATTCAGAGACATAAATTCTAATAAAATATTATGAATACGTTTAAATTCTGACTAATTGCTACTCCTGCGGTTGTGGGTTCGATTTCCTTCCAGTCTGGCACATTCTGTGTGAACTTATACTCCTTAAACGGAGTCTACAGGACGTAATCTTCAACATTCACCTCATTACCAAGTCTGAAGGCCAGTTGCACGAAAGAAAATTAAATTTAACCACTGTAAGATGACGCTATCTTACGGAGCTCAATAGGGAAGTCGTTGGCTCCGTCAAATTTCGTCATCTTACGGAGCTCAATAGGGAAGTCGTTGGCTCCGTCAAATTTCGTCATCTTACGGAGCTCAATAGGGAAGTCGTTGGATCCGTCAAATGTTGTCATCTTATGGAGCTCAATAGGGAAGTCGTTGGCTCCATCAAATTTCGTCATCTTACGGAGCTCAATAGGGAAGTCGTTGGATCCGTCAAATGTCATCATCTTATGGAGCTCAATAGGGAAGTCGTTGGCTCCGTCAAATTTCGTCATCTTACGGAGCTCAATAGGGAAGTCGTTGGCTCCGTCAAATTTTGTCATCTTACGGAGCTCAATAGGGAAGTCATTGGATCCGTCAAATGTTGTCATCTTATGGAGCTCAATAGGGAAGTCGTTGGCTCCGTCAAATTTCGTCATCTTACGGAGCTCAATAGGGAAGTCGTTGGATCCATCAAATGTCGTCATCTTATGGAGCTCAATAGGGAAGTCGTTGGCTCCGTCAAATTTCGTCATCTTACGGAGCTCAATAGGGAAGTCGTTGGCTCCGTCAAATTTCGTCATCTTACGGAGCTCAATAGGGAAGTCATTGGATCCGTCAAATGTCGTCATCTTATGGAGCTCAATAGGGAAGTCGTTGGCTCCGTCAAATGTCGTCATCTTACGGTGGTCAAATTTAATTTTCTTTCATGCAACTGGCCGTCAGACTCATATGGTGAACATCATCAGCAAAAGAGACATCCTTTGAAAGTGATAAGCTAAGGGGCTCTAGCTGGTTTCGTTTCCTACAGTCTTGGGTTCGAATCTCATTCAGCCATGGATGTTTCTCATCATTCACCTCATTATCTACGCACAAGTCTCCAGACTCATGTGGGCATCACTAACTTAACCAAGCTTATAATTAGCACTTTCCAATTGTGAAAATAAGGATATAGGTTAGCCAATCTGTCTTGGTCCCTGACGCTGTAGACAAAAGCCTTGTAGGAGGATAGCTGATGATGGCTTAAAAGAGAAATTAAGACTCCATGGCTGCTACTCCGGCAGTCAAGGGTTCGATTCTGGTTCAACCTGGCATGTTCTGTGTAATCTTTCACCCCCGCACAAGTCTCACGGCCGTTTGCTCAAAAGCTAATTAAATAAGGAGTTTCATGTCAGTTAACTAACCGTCGTAAGTGTAACGGGTTTATTTCTGTTGCACTAAGATCCATTAGTTAATTTTCGTTAACCGAACGGGCACAATCTGGCTACATTGTAATTTGATCAACAGCTGATTCTGAAGTTGAGACAAAAGATGAATTAGAATCATTTCATTGTGAATTATATGAATAATTCAACTATCTCAATATTATTATATTTTCAATAGATTTCATTCATTTTGAAAGGTTTTCAACACCTACGACCTAATTTGCAGTTCCATGTTCTGGTACAAGAAACATAACCTATAAAATGTAACTTAACGGACATTAGTGATATTTATAATCATCGGTGATCGGCCGGTTAAATATCTTTTATGCCGGTCAACCTAATCGGCGTTATCGCTTGTAATTGTCCTTTGTGCAACTAAATTCTCTCAATGAAGTTTAACTTCCGTAGAATTACGTCATTCTATGGGGATTAAATTTAATTGGCTTTCGTGCAACCGGCCGTCAGACTCATGTGGGCATCATCCGACAAAACCATTTAACAAACAAAAAAGTAAACAGATTTCATGTTAGTGGAAAGGGTTGTTTCTAGATTATATTCGCGAATATTAATAATTATTACTAATTTATATTTGAATTTACTCCATGCACTTTTTATCAATTCCCATACTTAATCATTCGTGCAAAATCAGCCTTCTTTGTATTGTTGATATAGTAATGTTTTTTTAAATACTCAAGAATAAGGCTTGTATTCATGAACCTACCTTGAGGCTTCCTTTATTCAAGGGAGACTTGAAAAGTCCTTCGATTGAATACTTTTCAAGTGTCCCTTGAGTTTGTTAAGGAACCCTCAAAGTAGGTTCTTAAGTACGGTCATCAATGTAGTCACAACCAAATTTATTAACAAAGTAATCATTGATTGAATGAGATTGTAAAATCGCGTATTTACTGAAACTTTTTCGTTTTTTATAATGAAAATGTGTTTTTTAACAACATTGACTTATTTATTAGTGTAGTCTTTGATCAGTCTAATTAGTGTACTTTTACACACCATATTCCTTTAATAATTACATTTAATGTACACTATATTCCTTCCTAATAATTACATTTAATGTAGACTTACACCATTTTATTAGAAGTAAGTGTAATCAGCATTGTTAGATTTGTCACAGTTCGCTATTTTATCAATAAAATTGTTAGTTTTATCAGTTGAAAAATTATACTTAATTGTTGATTTTTAACTTTAAGATTCCAGGGATAGTTTACCATTATAATAAATAATATTAATTATTGTATGCAATTTATGTGTTTCAATCAGTGTGTGTGTGTAAATGATTTATAGTTTAATATATGTATTTTTTGACGTTAATTTTGTTTAAATGATTATCATGACTATGTTCCATTTACTACTATTATGTCAACAATGAACACAATCTATGAACATTTTATAAAAATTGAGTATTTCTAATGCAAAGTGTAGACTTTTGAAAAATATACATATTTCATGATCTCATTAAGGAGCTATATTTATTTTAGAAACCTTTTTGTAGAAGTACGAGAGATGTGACAGTTAAATGAGGCACCGGCTCGCCCGTTTACGGTACCTTTATAAAATCAACAGATTTTTTTGGGGGATGAAGCCCACATAGGTCTGAGACCTGTGCGTGGGTAATGAATTGGATGTTGGTGATTGATGACTTGGCCCTACAGTTTTAGTTGGATAATGACAGAGTTATCAAACCTGACTTTACCGCTCGCTGAACAGTAAAGACGTATTTTACAATCAGTTTTCAGTACATAAAGAACTAAAGTCGAATTAAAAGTAAAAGAGTATTGGAGACTGGTGGTGCTTCGGCAGTGTTCGGTATCGTTCGGGATTGGTCGGCTACATCCAGCACACTGTTGCCAAATTGTTCAGTCACAGTCAGTCGGCGACTTGTTCTTGCCTCTGCCGGGTGACCATGTGACCAGCCTTATCCACTACCAGAGAAGGCGACTGACTTCACAATAATTTAGAGTACAGTACCACTTAATCAATTCAATGAACCCAATTATGCAAGGAAAAGATTATCCAGTACAAAAAATATATCTGAAGAAACAACTGTATCA
Source organism: Conomelus anceps (assembly GCA_948455865.1). Taxonomy (NCBI): domain Eukaryota; kingdom Metazoa; phylum Arthropoda; class Insecta; order Hemiptera; family Delphacidae; genus Conomelus; species Conomelus anceps. The sequence goes on along the minus strand of OX418227.1, from coordinate 23,141,777 downwards.
AAAACATTCAAATAGACAAAGTCTTTTTAACCTTCAAGCCAAGATTAGGCTACCCAATTAATTCCGCAATTCCACAGAACATCACATAAAATCATAATTAATTAATGAATAAGAACGTACGTTACTTTAGCTGCACAGGCAATCAACTTAAATAAACAAATAACTACACAAATAAATTCAAATAATACAAAAAAATCCGCAAATCATACGAAACTCATTATACAATCCATTAATTAAATCGTAATAACTAATTTGAGATTCAAATAAAATTCCTCAATGTTACAACAATAATAATATGGCAATATTTATTAGGTATTCTAGATTTTCTTTTTATGAATTTTATTTCCAAATAAATTATAACATTGTAGCTAAAATAAAACAACAAATCCTTTGTTGCAGTATGCACAAATAGTTACTACACAGTAGCAATTCAAATAAAATTAAAGAATAAGACTAAACACAAATGTAACAAAAAAATATAGTGTCCTAAGGAAATTAGCTTGCATGGGCCATGTCCTGTGCGCAAGCTAGAGTTGAAATTAATTACCAGAGCTATGGACTCATATCAAGATTCATCTGACTTTACTCCACTGAATTTAGTAATGCGTATTATAAAAAAGAAAATTATTGTAAAATGGAAACATGAAAAAAAATGCATTGCAAAAACTTCACACAGACAAAAATAACAACAAATTTAAGAGAATTCCAGACATATAATACAGATAAATAAACTCAACAGTAATTATTATTATTGTTAGTATTATTATTATTACTACTACTTTAATTACTGTTATTATTTTGTTTTTTATTACTATCATTATTATCATCACTATTATTATTATTTTTTTTTGTTTTTCATCTCACACTTAAAAGAAAGTGGTTCATATTCTTACATCGGCATAATTTTGCAAGATGTAGAACATTTAAATTTATCAGAGAAATAAGACTACAATGGAGGAAGATTTAAAAACTCTAACTATTGTTGTTGTGTTCAGGATGACAGACTTTTGCAGCTGGATGTAGGTTTCTGGTGGCAGATTCAACAGGGCTAGACTGTGATGCAATTTTTTGGGGATTAGCCCTGTGCTTGAGACAACAAGAGGGACCACATGCACCTCTTTCTGCTTCCACACCCGTTTGATGTCTTCAACCAGTGGCTGGTACTTATTACACTTCTCAATCCATGTTGCCTCCAAATTATGTGAATTTGGAACTGCAACATCAATCAGATATGTTCTCTCAGCAACTTTGTCAGTGAGTGTAATATCTGGTCGATTACTTGGAACCGTTTTGTCTGTTAGAATAGTCCGATTCCAATAGAGCCGATGATCACATGACTCAAGTACATTATCGGGTGTATAGCTATAATATGGGCTAGCATCACCTGTGAGCTTAAGCAGCCTAGCTAACTTCTGATGAATGATTGCTGCCACCTGATCATGCCGGTGAAGATATCTAGTGGATGCCAGTGAACTGCACCCTGCAGTGATATGCTGTATTGTTTCACTGGCTTGGAGACACCTCCTACAGTTGTCATTTATTATTCCATCTTTTAGAATGTATTTTTGGTAGTTCTTTGTTGCTACAACCTGATCTTGTATAGCGAACATGAATCCCTCAGTCTCCAGGAATATGTCTGCTTGTGTCAACCATTTATTTGAAGCCTCCTGGTCAACAAAGCCTTGACCAAGCTCATTCGGGTGGCGGCCATGCAGTGCTTTCCCCAACCATACACCAAGCTTCTGTTTCTGATGCTCCACATCAGGCAAAATATTACCTGCCTCTGCTTTTACCAGATTCAGTGGGGTGTAAGCTCTGTCTGCCATAGTTACAGCTCTATGCAAAGGGGACTGCTTATTCTTGAAATATGATTTGAGCTTCACTATTTGTTTCTCATGGAGTCTGACTACATCAATAAGTCCCCTGCCACCCTTTAAATGAGGAAGGGTCAATCTTTCTACAGCAGACTTTGGATGATGGCCATGAAATTTGGTTAGAGTTGTCCTTGTCTTCCTCAGAATATTCTCTAGGTCAGTTGCTGTCCACTTTATAAGACCAAATGTGTATGTCAGGACAGGTATTGCATAGGTGTTCAATGCTCAGAATGTATTTTTACCATTCAACTTCGACCTTAGAATATTATTTGTTCTTTTAACATACTCTATCATGGCCATATCTTTTATCTTATTATGCTGCAGTCTGCGGGACTGTAGCATTCCTAGATACTTGTAGAGTTCTCCATTGTCCATTGCCTCAACAAAGCTTCCGTCCTGCATTTCAAAACCTTGAGTTATGACATCTCCTCTGTCAACAGTCAGGGTTCTGCATTTATCCAAGCCAAATGTCATTTTTATGTCCCTTGAGAAGTTTTCAACCAGATGTAAAAGCTGTGACAGCTGGGTTCTATTGGGAGCATATATTTTGATATCATCCATGAACATCAGATGACTCACCATGTGCCTGTCTGCTCCACTTTGCCTGATCTTGAATCCATATGCTGTACTATTTAGGATTGCTGAGAGAGGATTCAATGCCATACAAAACCATATGGGACTCATACTATCTCCCTGAAAAATGCCTCTCTTGATTCTAATGGTGCCTGATGTAACAATGCACCCTTTATAATTAACACTCAGTTCCGTACTCCATCCCCTCATCAATGCCCTTAGGAGTCTCACTATCCCTTGATCCACCTTGTACACATCAAGTATCTCAACTAGCCATGAATGAGGTACAGAATCAAATGCCTTTTTAGTCAATATATGCTGTGGATATGTTTCTTTTCATGACATAAGCCTGCTCCATAATGACTGAATCTATGATGATCTGCTCCTTGCACCCATGGGACCCCTTGATGCATCCTTTTTGCTCCTCAGCTAGCAAATTATTTTCTTAGTATTATTAGTTAGTATTATTTATTTTCTTAGTATTTATTACTTATTATAATATTACTTATTTTCTTAGTTAGTATTATTATTATTACTACTACTTTAATTACTGTTATTATTTTGTTTTTTATTACTATTATTATTATTATTATCATCACTATTATTCTTATTATTATTATTATTATTGTCATCACTATTATTATTATTATTATTACTATTATATTAATTGAGTTGAGGGGACAAAAGTCTGAGTGACAAGTGCGACACGTTTTAGAACTGAAGTGATAAGGCCTGGCCGATGCAGGCATCAGTAGCACTGAAACTTGGCAACGCTTTAGCTACTCGGCCGTATAGTGCTTGGCTGTGATTGGACGGGCTGTTGGAACCAACCCGAATCACATCGGCTGATTTCGCCACAGCCCCGTGCCAGTACTCTTTTACTTTCAATTCGACTTTACGAGCAGTTTTAGGAAAAAAATATTTCGACTAGGCTATACACTGAAAAACAGCGCACATTCTTTTTAAAAAGGTGGAAGCCAGGATAAAGTTTTGTGAAACTATTATTGTATTTGTATTAAGTGAGAAAACTAACCACCATTACTTGGATATACAAAGTATAATAATTTGTGTAAAAATATGAACATTTTTATAACTCAATAGTACCCCTCCTAAGGAGTGCAAGACCTTGTCGTTGGTGGAGGGGCTTGCGCGTTCCTATGACCCTGAGAGCTATGCCGGCGGTAGTCTAACTACTGGTAGGGCCTCCCAAGCCGGACAGGTCGAGGGGTAGGAGCCAGACTAAGAAGTACTCTGAACCCGGCGTCGTTGGGCTAATCCCCCACACGTTGGTAAACATCAGATTCAGAGAACAACAATTAGCCTCGGACAGGACAGGAATATTCCGAATAAAAGATCGGACAAGACATTTTTAAGATTTGGAAACTGGAATGTGCGCACTTTGACTGGAAAGGAAGTAGAAATTGTAGAAGAGATGAAAAAATATAAAATGAGTGTTTTTGGAATTAGTGATATTCAAAGAAGGGGGTGTGGAGAGAAACAATTAGATGAGGGATTTGTGCTCAGATATTCAGGTACAACAGATGTGGGATGATTGAAGGGTGGAGTTGGTATCATAGTTGATGGAAACATGAACAACTTGGTAAGTGGATGGAATGCCAAAAGTCCCAGGATTATGAGAATGGATCTTGAATTTTGAGTAAAAATTTCCATTATACAGGTCTATAGTCCAGCAGATGATGCAGATGTTGTGGAGAAAGATGAATTCTGGGAAGAGCTATGTAGAACAGTAGCAGAAGTAGAGACATGTTGCAAAACCTTTATAATGGGTGATTTTAATGGAAGAATAGGAGATGATGATAAACGATGGCATGGTTGTATGGGAAGGCATGCAGGTGAGTCTGTCTTGAATGATAATGGAAAGCGTCTATTGGAATTTTGTATGGGTCACCAGCTGCTGATTGGCAATTCCTGGTTTATCCATAAAACTATCCACAAAATCACCTTTGTAGCTGAGGGCAGAGGCATGCAAAGTATCATCGATTACTTTCTGTATCCATCTACTATGAGATATGCAGTCAAGGATTTGAAGGTCATAAGGGGTGCAGAGATTGACACAGATCACAGACTTCTTGTTGCTGACACTATAGGTTCCAAAGAAAAGCCACAATAAAACACAGAAGCTATCAGAGAGTCAAAAGTGAGGAATTGGAAAAGATGGATAAGCAGAATGAATTTCAGGCTGAAGTGGTGAGAGAAATAGCTTTATCAGAAGCTCAAATAACAAATGAAGCTCTGTCCACTAATATTAAGTTTCAGTGGAAAACGATAAAGGAAACCTTACTAAAAGCAGCGAATAAAGTGTGTGGTAGAAGAACAGTGAGATAATTCAAGAGAAGAACGAAATGGTGGACAGAAGAAGTTAAACAGAAAGAAAAAGACAAGAAGAAGGCATATAGAAAATACATAAGGTCTAGAAGAAGTGAAGATTGGCTGACATACATAGAGTGCAGAAACCAGGCAAAGAGATTAGTCAAAGAGTCAAAGATGAAGGCCTGGGAGGAATTTGGAAATGAAATAAATGAGAACTATAAGAGTGATGTGAAGAAATTCTGGACACTTTGCAGAAGTATTTGTGGGAAGTTTGGAAAACAGGCAAGATGTATAAAGAATAAGGAAGGGGAGCTGATGACTGCCACTCAAGATGTACTTGAAACATGGAGAAGATTTTTTGAAGATAGGTTTGAGCGAGATGCGAATATAGATATGGGTAATGATGTAGATGTACAACAAATCATTTCTGAAATAACAAAAGAGGAAGTGAGGGATACTATTCAAAGATCAAAGAGCGGGAAAGCAGCAGGAATAGATGAGATTCAAGCTCAAGAAAGGGGGTGAATGTCTCTTGAATAGCCTAACTAAATTGTTGCAGGAGGTTTGGAAGCAAGAGAACATCCCGAAGGAATGGGAACAAAATATTATTATCCCACTTTATAAAAAAGGCAGCGCAACTGATTGCGAGAACTATCGAGCAGTGTGTTTGTCATCAGTTGTACTCAAGAGTTACACTAGAATTTTAGAGAAAAGATTGCGAAGTGTAGTGGAAGAACAGCTTGAGGAGGAACAATGTGCCTTCAGACCAGGCAGACAGACTCAAGGCCATATTTTCTCAATAAGATCGATCTGTTCCAAGTTTATAGAAAAAGGAATACAAGTATATCTGGCATTCTTGGACCTTAAAGCGGCTTTTGACATGGTACCAAAACAAGTTATATGGGAAACACTGGCAGCCAAGAACGTACCACAAAAATTACAGCGAGCTATAGTGTTTTTAATAATGTGACTGCAGTGATTAGAACTTGTGGACAGACATCAAGACCTTTCGAAATGAGAAAAGGAATCAAACAAGGGGACAGTCTAAGTCCACTACTATTTGTAATTATAATGGACGAAATTCATAAAATCTGCAAACGCAGAACTGACAGAATGATGGTGGTATGTTGGAACTTGAGGCCCATATTTGCTCAAGCTTTATTATTTGCAGATGACATAGTTTTTGATCGCTGACTCTGAGAGAAAACTGGAGGCAGCTGTAATTGAATGGAATGAAGAGATCAAAAGGAAAGGTATGACACTGAATATTAATAAGAGCAAAGTGATGGTGGTCAATGGGATAGAAGATGAGAGAATGACTATAGAGGTTGAGGGACAGATGATGGAACAGGTGAAGTCATTTGAGTACCTGGGTACAGTCATAAATGAAGATGGGAAAATAGATGAGGAACTAAGAAATAGAATCTCAAAAGCTAGCCGGGCCTTCTATGCTACCAGAAATTGTATTTTTGGGAAGAAAGAAGTGAGTAGCCTACCACAGTAAAAAACAGAGTCTATAAAAGCATTATTGAACCAATAGTCCTGTATGGTACAGAAAGCTGGCCCTTAAAGCAACAGCAGATGAACAGAATAAGGGCTGTAGCAATGAAGTGCCATAGAAAAACGGCTGGCAAGACATTCAGAGATAGAATAAGAAGTGACCGTATCAGGGAGGAAATAGGAATGAAAGATGTGAAAGAAGTGATGGATAAAAAACAATTAGGATGGTGGGGTCACATTCAAAGAATGGACAATGAACGGAAAGTGAAACAATATGCGAATGTGACCGTTGGAGGGAGAAGGAAGAGAGGACGTCCTAGGTACTCATATGATGAGCACATAAGAAGATTGGGAGAGGAAAGAGGCAGGACCCTGGCGCAGATGAAGAGACTGGCCGCAGATCGAGACAACTGGAGGAGGCTGTCCGAGACTACCCCGTCGCTGTGAGGCAAACCGGGGAGAGAGAAAGAAGAAGAAGAAGAAGAATAGTACCCCCTGGAACTTGCAGCTTTATTTATTTATTTTAATAACATGTACAATCAATTTGAATACAAACTATTGCCTAAAACTGCTGTTCACAAAATTTCAAAGTAGAGTCAAAATCATCTTCCAACTATAGAGACTTCTAAAACAATCAAAATTTACAATCTTGAATTTAAAAAAACAAAAGCTCTTTTGGTCTACTTTGTGGGCCTGTTGTTGAGCACCCTTAAAATGTACAGTATAGGTGACCGGCAGTCTTGACTAAGATTAATTTTCAATGTACAGTACGGTATACCAAAAAGTTACTCAGTGACAGAAATGAGCATTTGATGATCTCCCTCAAGAATATTATAGAGAACTTTGTGTGCAAGCTTTTGGGCATCCTGGAGGCCATTCAAACGCATATTTGAGGACCCCAAAAATCAAGGTCCTGGCTAGCATCGCAGGTCCGAGATTTTATTCTCAGTTTAGAAACGTTCAAATTTAAAATATTCTAGATATAAATTCCTGGATTTCTTGTTCCATATAACGATCTTATTAACTTTTTATAAATATTAACTTTTTATGGTAAATTCAATGACTTGCAGTCAATTGTAATTGAGAATAAATAATAATTTTACTCACTTTTTGGCCAAACGTTTCTGAGTCATGGAGCGACTCATCTTCAAAGGCCTTTTTGAAGATGAGTCTACATGACTCAAAAACGTTTGGCCAAAAAGTGAGTAATATTATTGTTTATTCTCAATTACAATTGACTGCAAGTCATTGAATCTACAATAAAAAGGAAATATTAACTACGCCGATCGTTGTGGAACAAGAAATCCAAGAATAAAAATTAATTCTAGATATACTTGTATTTTTACTTCATCACATGCCTGCAGTGGTGAGCCCAAAGGCCCCATTTGCCAGAGTCTAAGGCAGTGATGGGCAAACTACGGCCCGCGAGCTGGTTTAATCCGGCCCGCAACATGCTTTTGAGTACACACTAAAATCTCGTTTGTATATATTAAAAAATAAATATAATATAATGCGAGATATACGTTTTGCGTTGCTGAATTGAAAATAGCTATTTGTGTAACTAGAGTGCAAAATAGCGTTTTTCTGCATCGAGAGAAACAGTTTTTTTCACGAGCCAAAGGCGAGTGAAAAAAGTTTCTCGAGTGCAGAAACAATACTTTGCACTCGTATTACACATTAAATTTTTCCTACAGTAATGTATAAAGTAATTCAAACAGAACAAAACAGGGCATACATAACCTGAAAATTCCTCACATAACCTATCTTCGAATCAAATCGATTTCATCAACAACAACTATTCACAGCTGAAGCAGAGTAGCCCACCTATTTTTGAATGCAGAATAGGGAACCTGCGTATTACATGCTCACTATTTTGTGTTGTTAGGTTGCAAATTTGGAGTGCGGAAAAGTACATTCCCGCACTGCAATTTACTTTCCCGCACTGGTGCAGGAATAGACTATTTTGCATGCTTAAGTTAGTGCAAAAATAGGCATTTTTTCGGGTCACTGTAGGAAAAATATATTATCGCTTCTGAGTTTGCATTGAGAGTTTAAAATGTGTTATTAATGAATTGGGGTAGGTACAGCTTACAACGAAAAATCGACAGGGAGAAGTACTCAAATTTTAATTGAATTGAATTTCCGCTGTTGAATTATGATGACGGAGTCATAATTATTGTCATAGCAAGTTTCGCACCTCTGTTGTCAGTGGATAAGTTGTCATATGTTGAAACCAATACATGCTTGAAAATGGTCAACAATTGCAAACATAAACTAGTTTCATTATTGATCATTCAATACTAAAAGGCCCTCACATTGAAAATTATTCGTATTATTATTTTAATAAAAAAATGTTCAACTTGATTGTTTGGTCTGAATGGAATTGTGGAATTATTCTTATCCAGAACAAAAAGGAAGTAATTAAGCTTTTAAATTTTTTAGTAAAAAAAAAAAATACCAGACGTCAGTGAAAGTCAAAACAACGAAAACAATCTTATTGGTTTGTTTTCAAACTAAATATAAAAATGTATCTATTGAAATAACTACTGTATCATGATTATTAGTGAGACATTCTATATAATATGAGCAATTAATTAATTTCATCCACTTTGGGTGAGATTTAAAATTCCAATCTGCGTCAAAATGAGTGAATTCATATAGTGCCAATTTTCCAAGCATTTCCGGGGGGAGCACCCCCGAACCAACACCCCCCCCCCCCCCCCCACTATGATAAGAATGAGTTTGAGAATTAGATTGCTGAAAAACTGATCTCAGTTGAATCGTTGCCTCTCTTCGTGAGCTAAGCAAGAGTACCTACTATATTTTCAATTATTGAGGATAATCATCATTGAGGTAAAAAATTTAAACCGATGACTGAAATGTGAACAAACGAGTTTAATGATAATTGATCAATTTTTTTTGGCCCGCTCACATAATTTTTCATTTCAACTGGCCCTCTCCTTGAAAAGTTTGCCCATCTCTGGTCTAAGGGGTCTCTGGAGGCATCAAGCTGGTGTAATGAGGGGCAGGGGCCCCAAGTTGGGGCAATAAGTTGGCCCTGAATGCCCCCATATGGGGCAATAGATGGCCCTAAATTATTTTTATTTTAGGTCTCCGAATGCTTGCCTACCTCCGCTATACATGATTACTTGTTACCCTCATTACTTTGTGTCCTGTTTTCTTCCTCCCTACTGGGTGGCCCTGGTCACTTTCCCCTTCAATTGGACAGAGACCATTTTCTATACCCCTCAAACCCCCAAATACTCTCAGAGCATCCCTTGTGAATTGCAAAACCTCTGGAGCCTCTGAGAGCAATCAGAGGTTGTGTGTCGTCATTTTTAATGGTGACTGTAACTACATATGTTATTCTTCCACAACAATAAATCCATTACTAATATTAATAAGAAAAATGAATAAATAATAAAATTGCTGATTAAGGAATAAAATAAATGATCGCTCTACATTTCGAATAAAAAGTTCACAGTTCAAAGATTTAAAACTGGCGCTACTTTATAACAGCGCATCTGTCGGTACAGAAAGAAACTAAAGCAAATGGAATAATATGATTGAAAATTTTAAAATTGTATCAATTAATTTCATATCTTATAATTCATGAAATGAATTTCTTATTCAAATAAAATTAACATTGTTTATGTTAAGAAAATACTTGAAAATCAATATAATTTCAATATCGAGCACCTTGATGATGAGTTTGGCAGTGAAATTTAGTAGGTTAGCTAACCTGCGTCAGTACCGAACAATCTATGTCGACTGTTGTGATCTGGTGCGATCTGTGCAATAAGTGGTTACGTTATTAGTGTGTAAAATTTGAATTTTTTTTCAAAATTTGTGGTGTTCTGTGATCAAGTTTTATTTTATTAATGCATACATGAGTGAATGAATACATCAGCTGAATGATATTGGAATAAACCCTCTCGATTTGTACTGGATACAGTCAACCACCCATTTCAAGGTACAGTAATTTATTTACCTAAATTTTAATCTGTTTATATTTTAATATCTTGTCTAACCCTTCCTTTTGCGTTACATTGAATTAATTTCCTTAAAAATGTCCTTAGTATTGGCACATATCAGTATTTTGTTTGCGATGTCAGTTCTATGACTACTGACAACCTAGCCTATCATTTTGCAAGTAGGCTAGTGTATGTCTGTTCATGTAGTGGATTGTTTTAATGCAGATAATGAATGAAATGAAAACAGTTTTTCCATGCAACCCTCTTTCATTCAAGTGACAAATTTGGATTTACTAAGTACTTTGTTTCATATCTAGCCTACTTGAAAATATATCACATGCTCTAATAAAATTTAACCTGTCTTAGCTTGTGCAGTAAGTTAACTGATACGAAAAAAACGTATCTTAACTTGAAAATACACATAAATAGTAATTATTTTACAGTTTATATGTTAATTGTCAATTATGAAATAGAGTTTCAGCATTGGTTGAATGGGATTGGCATAACTTACCCTCTGTTATAATTCTGTCAGCTCAGTGAAAGATAATGTAATCACAATCTACTTCATTGGCACTCTAAAATATGATTAAATGAGGTTATTTGGTTAAAGATAATTTTTGGGGGTCTTATTTGTCAATATTATGTACTCTGGTTGTCTTGATCTTGATTCTATCTAAGCTTGATCTTGATCTTATTCGGAGTCATTTTGTAGTTTAGGTATGATGGAAATAAAATAATCTTATACTTGATCCATTTATAAATTTAACCTGATGAAGAACTCTATTCATTGATCATTTTTTATTTCGGTTCAATTCCTTTATTTCTTCAGAAAATTAATATTGTATTTAAAAAATATCAGTACATTATTACATCATGTGAAACTATTTTGAAATAAAATTTCGATCAAGTCCAATCAAAATCAGAGTAAAATAATTATAAACTACACATATAGATTGAAAAATTGTTCATTAGAGACGTTTTCAAGTATTTTCTCCCACTTAACCTCTACAATTTAGACTACCTTTTCAGAATTTTAACTTGGAATTGAAATCTATGAGTTATAAAATAAGACACACAGGTTTTTAAACGTTGAGTTGGTATTGATAGTGTTGGTAAAATAGATATCCACGTATTATCAAACTCTTAATAATCTTTGCTTACCGGAATTCTATTTTCAATTATATTGTCTTGTTCTTTCATGACACGTCCGATAAAAACAACAATAACAAATTGTCAATACACATAAACGTTTTCAAGAGAGCATTTTATGATTGTTTAACAAACGTTATGTCAGTATAGGTCTCCCTTTAAAACTGGTATTTTCCAATTGCTGATTAAGGTATTTTTTTATTTGTTTATATTGAAAAATTCTGAATATGATCCTGTGATGATTATCTTTATCATAGTATTGGTTTAAGTGGCCAAAATTCAGCCTTCGGTGACACACATTAACTTATATCAAGAATTTACACTAAAAAAATGATGCAAACTCCTTTATCTAATTAAATTCAACTCCAATATTACCTAGTAAACGCAATGCACTTTCTATCAAGTAGTGACACTAAAAAAGTTAATTCCTCTATTTATTTGAACTTAATTCTAATATGCACTATCAAATACACATTCTAGATAGGCCTACTTCGTAGACAGATACATATTCTATTAAAGTAGTTGCACTAAAAAATTTAAATCCTTCTTTTATTTAAATTTAATTCTAATATTCTCTAGTAAATGTACTGACTCATTTCTGATATAAAATATTGACATCAGATTAAAAGAAAATTGCTGTTTTTATGTCATTGCTAATCTGGTATTATAGTACTGTATTAGACATAGAGACAATGAATAAAATAAAATGATGTAATAGATGTAGTCACTGTGTCTGTAATAATGAATATCTTGAAAAATCGTATTTCCAAAATGTTATTGAGCTAAAAAACTAAAGAACTAAACTGTCATTCTATCCTCCAATTTTCAGTTGACGCCCTAGATCTTCCAGTTTTTTCAAGTACCTACCTTTAAATTTTAAGATTAATTAGATTAATTGAGAAGTGAATATTTCCTTTTTGAAAATCCTTTTCTGTATCTTCTGTACCTGTAGTAAGTTAGTACTTATAAAAGTAGGATGTTTGATTTTTGAAATGTTAAAATTTGAGCAAGAAGTTGAAAACTCAATAAATTGATGAATATTTAAAGCATTCAATTTTAAAATAGGTCATTCAAGTTTTTATCTGGTGTTATGATTTAAAAGGCGCCATTATCATACACTTGAAGTGTTATGACGGGTTCAATTGAGTACAACAATTAAGCAATAGATTCCTTTATATTGCTGCTTTTTAGGTATTTTGTAACGATACCATTAAAATAACTGGCGGCAATACTGTCTTCTCAGTAGTTAGTTTTTTGTTAGAAAATGGAAGTAGTGTATTTTAAATTTTGTTACACCAACTCATTATGAATTTATTAACAGTAATACTCAAACTTCATATTATTTATTTGGCTCATTTCAAATCTATCAATTTTTATGGTGATGTCCTTATGAGTTTGAGTCTTGTGTGTGGGTAATGAGGTGAATAACTACACATAATTTCCAAGGCTGAAAGGGAATCGAACTCGTGACCGCTTGAGTAGCTGTCAGTCTGAGATAAGCGCTCCAACCGATTGCACCCTGGGGCTGCCAATTTTTAAATTGAATTAATTTCGTTGAAAACTCTAGTGATAATTCAAAATAAACTTTTGGCAAGAAATAAGTAATGCATAAGTACCATTTATCTCTACGTTAATTGAGAATTATGACTCCAAAGGTCTTCAAGCTATCAAATTCTTCAACTTTCACTTTGTATTAATTGAAATTTATTGTTATCACTAATGGGTTGCATGCAATCAATAATATTGGAAGTGCAATACTACGGTTACTTATACAGTTATTGAATATTCCTAAGAATTAACGTTCTATTCCAATACAAAATTGTGGATGATGTTTGGATCAATGATATTCCAGTTTAGCACTAGTCTACACACTTTCAGCGATAGAGCGCTCTCGTAGAGCAGTCTAGACTCTTGCTACACTCGTGTGGATTCGTATGTTTCTAGTCTAAACCCTGGTTGCACTAACGTCCTATTTATGATGGTGTATCGCTATGACTACTATCTTTTCAAAAGCAACCCAAATTATACAATTATCTATTTATAGTAGTTTATGCAACGATTTTATTTTGACCCTTATTAAGGCACGAGTAAGATGTAAGTTATAACACGAGCGAATGCGAGTGTTATAAATATCTTACGAGTGCTTTAATGGCCAAATAAAATCGTTACATACACTATTTTATCTACGACCACTAGTATACATTTAATTTCATTTTACCTGTGACTGTCAGAGATACCTAACCTCTCATCTCAAATACGAGAAGTTATAGTAGATTGTTAGGTTAAAGCAGCTGGTGCAGCAGTTTGATCAAATCAGCTGATAGTTTCACAATATTGATTCCATCAAAAATGCTTCTGATTGGTCCAGAACCCGTGTTATAATGTAGAACCTGTACTATAATGAGCTCATAATGCAACGGGTTTCAAAAAGCATTTCGAAAAGACAGCTGTTTTGGCATCAATTGTGAAACTGTAATGTATACATTATGACATGGTCGTAGATAAATTAATATTTAAACAATACTGGCTATACCTAAATAAATGCTACTATTCATATGATCTATATATACATTTAAAAATGATGCCCTTCCATCATCAAGTTCATTATTTTCATTTTTCTTACAATATTTCAGTAATTTTTTACATAAGAACTTCTTAATCACGTTTTTCTCTTTATATTTGTATTAAGTACTAAATTTAATTTTTCTCAATTTCTTCAAATTTGCTTGTGGTTTACTCTCTAGAATTTTGTATTTATGTTAAGGAGGCAGTTTTGGGTACATTATCTGTTGTCTCCAAAGAATCTTTGTATTAAATATCTAGAATGATGGAATGGATGGGTCACTACATTTTGTCCGACTTTCCATCTCTCCGAATATACCATTTGTCCGACTTTTGTACCAGTTGTCAAAAATTAATTCAACTTAGTATTTCCACTTGTCCGAATAACCATTTGCACGAATATACCACTTGTCCGACTTCTACATGACGCGTTATAAGGCCAGAAACAACTTCTCCGAATATACCACTTGTCCGAATCTACCACTTGTCCGACTCGACTGTAGCGCATTCTAGCGGCAGAATTATCATGTCCCAGGCACTAGGTACTCTAGCCTTTAATCAACGCCTTCTAGAGATACTTCTGCATTATCTATCGCCTATCTCTGTATGCTAAGCTAGAAAATTAAATAAAAATAGATTTCACCTTTTGAGGTTAGCTCTGTTGTTCAGCCATTAGATTAGATATTTGTCTATTAGCCAATAAATTGAGAGTTAGTGATATTCGACTCAGATTCGGCAAATAAATTATTGATATAAATCTCTTTGAGACTAGTATTATGCTATGCTACTGAATGCCATCACATTCATTATATTACGCCAACAAAGAACAGTACCAATGAAAAACTTCAATTTCAATGCCAAATAGTCTTTTCCCCAATAAAATTACACCAAATTATTTTTTACTACGTGTGGGAATAGAAAGAAAATGAACCTTGCGAACAGAGATTTCTATGATATACTTTCTTCAAGGTATCTAGACCTAGACTATGAGTATGAGGTAGGCTTGTTTGAGGAATAGAAGGTAACTTATTCATGTTACTTTCACGGAACTATTGCTCTAACCGGTCAGGAACTATAGAACTATGGAGTCTGCATCCAGAACTATCGTTTTTTTGTACTTCGAAGTAGGATCCAACGAATTCATAGCTCACTATCCTAAAAATGAAAAGCACTTTTTAAATAGCTCAAAAAATATGGAGGAGAAGGTCGATTCTGATGCTCTCTCACCACCCCAATTGAAGATATTGATGACCTCATTAACGACCAACAATATTGTTATCAGGAATATGCCTAGGGAACTTCTGATAGGGTTTCAAGATCCATATAATATATTGATTAACAGATGAACTTTTGGGAAAATTGAGTCTCATATTTAACTCATACGACTCATACCTCAAGAATTGAGAATGTAACACTTGATTTGTGTAATGTAAGTTTTATGCACAGTAGGCTATTGAGCAATACAAATTTCACAATAATTGTTGACTGTAAGTGTTGTGGCTCGTGAGCTAGGTTTTTATACATAAGAGACTCACACAATAACTTAAACACAACTTGGATGTATACAAGTATGGTCTGATACTCTACTCAGAATTGAAAGCAGCAAAGGTTTGATTTTTGTGATCAAAACATTCCAATAATAACAAAACAGTTATTTCTTAATTTAATTGAATCTTAAACACGATTTCATAACACTTAATCATTCACAATGTGAAAAGGAGATGAATTAATACTCTATTTGAATTAAGATTTTGGTTTTAGAAGAAAACTTCAATCTGAACAATTCCAATATTTCAAATTTAACGGCAAACTCATGCTGATTGGTAATTGGCTGATTTCTCGACGCGTCATGCCAATAACTCAATGCCATCTAGTGTTCATGTCACCACAGTCATAATATACTCATTAATCCTATTTGACACTATTACAGCAGTTTCTAGTTATCAAATTATTATAACGAAAAGTAAACATTTGATAGTGTGTGAAAAAATAAAAAAAACACGATATTTTCGGTTAGGCGTGATAAACTACGCCGCTAGAATGCGCTACAGTCGAGTCGGACAAATGGTAGATTCGGACAAGTGGTATATTCGGTGAAGTGGTTTCTGAACTTATAAGATGTCATGTGATAGTCGGACAAGTGGTATATTCGGACAAATGGATTTTCGGTCAAGTGGTAACACGTACTTTTCTAATTCAATACAAGTCGTAAGAAAGTCGGACAAATGGTATATTCGGAGAAATGGATAGTCGGACAGATGGTGGCCCCCCGGAATGGATGCTACAGTTCACGCTACCAAATTAGGTGGTTCCGAAAAATTGCGATGTTGCCAGATATGGGACCATGGCAGCAGCTGATAGTAGAGAATCACCAACCTCAATGCACGAATTGATAACACTACTCTTACCGTGTTGCCTAGTTTAAAAGTATGACGCTTGTTGCAGTTGGTTTGTCACAGCAGTCAGCTGGTTTTTTACACAATTTCTTTTTTTTTTTTTGGAGGATGAAGCCCACATAGGTCTGAGACCTGTGCGTGGGTAATTAGTTGGATGATGGCGATTGATGAGTTGGACCTACAGTTTTAGGTGGGTTCCGAACCATCGGGAAGTGATTTTACAGCAGAGAATAGTGTCTTTTTTGAGCCGCCTAATTACTTGCCGCACAGTATTTGGTATGAAATGTATAAAGATATTAATTACTGATACAAGTGTTATATAATAACTATGGTAATGAGTGTAACTAGTGAAGATTTTTGGCTTAAAACTTTCAAAATTCCAAATTATATCATTTTTTTAGACTGTGATAATGCTTTGTTTGAAATAATAAAATTAATATTATTTATCTGCAAAAGACTTGTGAATTATTGTGCTTCTAGGTGAAATTTCAAGTGAAACAGCGACCTAACCTAAGATTTTGATCCTACTTTAAAATTTTGTGAAAAGCAGTTTTGGGCAATAGCCTGTTGTATTCACATTGAATGTATGTTAGCTAAATGAATGAATAAATAAATGAATAATTTAAAAAGCTATTCCACTTTTCAGACCATATTATAATAGTTTAATTATCAACATTATTCAATTTATCTAATTAATTAATTTATATGCTATATTTCAAGCTTAGCTGATCTCAGAATTTGAAATTATTAGTTTGCTCTGTTGGCTGCATCGTAATATTAAGCTATCATTTGTGTTATTGGAAAGATACTTGCCCGGATAGCAGTACAATATTATATTATTTATGCCCGGTTTCTCAGTCATTCAGTAGATGTTGATTCAATAGTGGCCCTAAGGCTTGTTTCCCACATACCTGGCTGTCATTTAACCGTTGTCGTTTATCCGGCATAATGTCAATGTATAATATAATTTCAAAAATCGGTTAAGTGTGAAGCGCTCCATATGATACAATGCTGGGTAAACAACACCGGTTACCCGTCTGCCGGGTGTGTGTGAAACAAGCCTTAGGGCCGCTATTGATTCTGAAGCTACTGAATGATTCACTGAACGAATGAGAAAAAGTAATAATATTACTATATTAGTATAGTAATACAGTAGAACTTCGATAATTCGTAGTTCACGGGACCAAAGATTTATTACGAATTATGGAAGGTAACGAATTATCGAAGCTATGAATTATGGAAGGCTGTGAAGAAAAGAATACGAATTATAGATACATTGGAAATCATCTGTACAGTTGTGGTCTGACGAGTTGATCCCTGTTTTTTCGGTGTGGGAGCGGGCGGCGGTAGTAGGAAGCCAACTCTATTCATGCTTTACTCCTAATATAAAAACTACGGCCAGAGACAAAAACAGGTTTTCTGCGCTTCAGCCAGCTTCAACTAGACTAGTTGAGTCTAGGGCTAATGTCATTGCAATGCACAGTAGCAGAGAGTTGGAGGAGAAGGGGAAAAATCGGCCAGGGATCAACTCGTCAGACCCCAACTGTACCAGTTTTCTTTCTACTCATTGCATACACCTTCTCCAACATCCGCACTCTCACCGGTAATTTTGTGAAACTTGATGGAATATCTTTTAAGTTTGTCTAGCCATCCGCCACTTGCCTTAAAACTGCTGATTCCCAATTTTTCCGCATAAAATTTCGCCTTTTCCTTCAACAAAGGGCCTCCAACAGGAACATTTTTTAATCTACATTGAGTGAACCATTCTAGTAGGCAATGTTCAAGTTTGAGGGTATTCACTTCATTTTTGTCTTTTCCACTGGGCGGTCGATGACGTAGCAGCTAGCACATCTTTTTTCTTGAGGATGCTAGTCAATGTAGAAACAGGAATCCCGACTAAACGATCTGCCACATCTTTCTTTTTCACAACACTCGCGACAGTTTCTATGATTTGTTTTTTCTCGAAAACTATGAGACACTTTTAGTGTGATCGCTTTGGACTCATATTCGGTAACTGAACAACGCTAACTGAATTGTGCACGATAACGCTCAACTGGCAGAAATGCAGTTTAACCGAACACGAACTGAATTCAGTGGCGGATTAATGAATTTTTATGGGAGGGGGCGACATACCCCAAAAATACCCGTTGGTCGTGGGGGGGGGGGGGGGGTTATGGAATAAAATTTTTGGAAATAGCCTTTAACCGCATTTTACACCATTCTAGCACTTAAAATGTAGTAGAAATATAATTTTTTCGTGTTTAAGAACAATCAAATTTCCCCTAGCTAGAGTAGTTTATTTCTGTATATTCATGTGGAATTAGGAATACAAATTTTTTATACAATACAATAATTATGTCTTGAACAAAAATTGCTTTGCTAGCTTAATTTTTATCAAAATTTACAGAGAAATGAACAGATGTCTAAGCAATTGAAGTGATAGCCGCGAGGCGTAGCAGGTATCTGTTCAATCAGATAGAGATAAGCTGCGTTCTCGTAGGTCCTGTTTGTAACGGTGACCGATTATATTGGCCAGCAAAAAAGACACTGTTCTCTGCTGTAAAATCACTTCCCGGTGGTTCGGAACCCACCTAAAACTGTAGGTCCAACTCATCAATCACTATCATCCAACTCATTACCCACGCACAGGTCTCAGACCTATGTGGGCTTCATCCTCAGAAAAAAAAAAATTATTCGTGATCGTGATGATTTTTAGACCTATATATATATTTAAATTAATCTCAACATTCTTTCATGTTTCATAATACCAGTACTACAATAAATACGTATTAGGTCAAAAACAAACAGAGATGTATATGCCCCTACCTATTCTATAAAAGATTAATCTTATTCTAACTAATTTCACTTGATATAAGATCTCCTTCATTCTCTGTCATTTGTTAATTCGTCATTGAATTAAAATTATGTCAACAGTTAAAGATAAAGTAAAGGTAATTTATAGAAAATAAGACAAAATAAGTATTTCCAACATTAATTCCCGGCCGGCGGAGGCGGAGTGGTAAGACAAGTTGGAGGTATTCCGTCTGTGGCGGGACAATTAAAAATTGAACCGTGTGCATGTCACAAGTGTTACCCTTTTTAATTTTTTAAAATGTGCAAGACCTCGGGGGGGGGGGGCGGTCGCCCCCTCCGCCCCCCCCCTTTAATCCGCCCTTGACTGAATTGTACTTAACTGGAAAAAATGCAGTTGATCTATTTTTAGATTATGCACTGCACTACAGCACTGGAGAATCAGGCAGCATTGAAAGATCATTCGAGGCCAAGTTAACATTAGACATGATGGACAGACATGAAAAAAATTCATAGCTCATACGAATTATAGCATGTTCTCACCGACTTAACTACGAATTATAGAGTGTGACGATAAAATCAGCGCCCGTTTGGGCTGCAAAATTAATACAAATTATCGAGGGGACCGAAATGCATTATTTTTCTACGAATTATAGAGGTTATTTCAAGGGACTGAGCTTTTACTACGAATTACAGAGAATAAAGAATTATTGAGGTCCGAATTATCGAAGTTCTGCTGTAAAGTAAATTAAAGTAAATTCGTATGGCTTTTCTTGGTGGGGAGACCCTTACGGGTAGTTCTACTGTAATAGTATATTATACTGATTGATCGAATACTGACACACTTTTATACTGAATGATGATGATGATGAGATATATACCAGTAGAGTATAATAACAGTCTACATTCTGTGACATCATTATATAGTAGAACGTTTGTGCAACTGTGGGTAAGAGGAGTATTTGATCGAATTACTAGTTTTAGAAATCTTTGGTCTTTATTAAAGCTATTTATTTATTGGAAAGCGGATATGTTTAGAAATGATGGTGCCTAGCCAGCTGGATATTGCGATCTAAATATTTCCAAATCTAGGCCTCCTGTATAAACATTCCAAGCCATCAAGCTATAAACATTTGACAGTTTCAGTTCAGAGAGCTGCTTCAAAAGTGTTTACGTTCTTGGCTGTATTTCTTGAACGTTTCTAGATAAGATAAAAATTGAACGCTGAAATATTGAATAGCTGAGAAGGCGAAGGCGTTGTGTACTGCTTCCAACCTAGCCCTACTTCATAGCAGTAATCTTATAGGAAAAATTTCTGGATGATTGTGACATAAAATTGACTGACTACTTTATCGAAAGTGTTCATCAACTTCATTTCTAAATTTAACAATATTGGTAAATGAAGTTGATATCGTAATGAGGTGATATGAAGCAATGTTACAAATTATCATGTTACAGAGGGGATCTGCTTTTAATTTTATCAAATATTGCAGAAGTATTCTATTGTTTAATGATCGATAGACTATTTCTATTTTATTTGTAGATTACGTATTGGATACTCCAGTTAAGGAGTATAAGATAAGTCACATTAACAATAATTATACTATCTTATACACTAGTTACCATAATTACTATACAATTAGTTGAGGTGAGGCTTAATTTTGATAAGAAAGGAACTCTTGTACACTATAAAAAGCTCTATCAACTAAATATATTTTCAATTGTTTTTTTAATTATTTCTATATTTTCAAGACTTTAAAAACTGCGGTAGCTTGTTGTAGAGTTTCCTACCAATATAACTAGGTTTTTGTTTGAATGAGCTACTATTGTGACTCACTAAGTGATAATCTCTTTGGCTTCTTGTATTATAATCATGTACGCCTAGATTATGATATTTGAACAAGAAATTTTCCTCTCTAAACCTGAGTCTGGATATTCTATTGATCAGTTCCAATAGTTTGCTCAATATTTCAAGTTCAACCGAGGATCTAAGTATAGATCGATTGGGTTGATTTCATCAAGTTCATTTTCATTTAATATCAAGGTGGTTTTAGTTTCATGAACAGATCCAGAGATTAACGTTCAATAAATAAGTATGTCTGTCTTAGTCTCCTAGGATTGTAGATTTGTGATAGTTTCAATAGATTGTTCAATTATTATTCAATTGTTATTAATTTGTCTTCAATCCAGTTATTCATTAACTTTTTACTTTTCTTGTAACAAGTTTTCAACAAGCATACCAATTTCGTAAGATTGAAGATTGGTTCTGCTTTTAATGCTATTCATTTTTTATGATTTGTTCTGCTTTTAATGTTATTCATTTTTTATCAATTTATATTATCAAAATATTTATTTCTTCTAGTATTTCGAGTATAGAAAATTAATGACTACACATAACGACTTGATCAGACAGGATTTGAATGAAACGCTTTGAATGAAACGAATGAAACGAAATCCAAACTTACCCTATAATTTAAAATTCCTCCAACATAATGCCCTAATAAGTCAGGAAAATATACAGAGTGTTTCGGAACTTTCTACCAATACTTCTAGGCAGTGTTTCTGGACCACTAACAAAAGTAAATATCGTAATAAAATTTTTCTAAAATCCCCAGTTACTCACATAGCCGCCATTTTGTTTTTTTCACACATTATGTTTTTATTCGAACACCACTGAACGTATAATTTTGAAATTTTGCAAACAGCTTTTTAACAATTAAAACAATCTTTAAAAAATTATTCAAAATTTTCCAACATCAAAAAACAAAATGGCAGCCATTTAAAATCTTTGAACAGGATTAAATTAATAATGGCTAATGATATCAAAATTTGACTAGAATAACTTTTTTTAGATATTTTTATTGCAAATCCAACGATACCTCATTTTCCAAGATTGGCCAACAATCAACAGAGATATGCTACTTTTTAGAGTGTGCAGTGGTTGGAAGCGAAAAACTGCAACCCGTTCTCAACCACTGCACAACCTAAAAAGTAGCATGTCTCTGGTAATTGTTGGCTAATCTTGGAAAATGAGGTATCGTTGGATTTGCAATAAAAATATCTAAAAAAAGTTATTCCAGTCAAATTTTGATATCATTAGCTATTAGCCTAATTTAATCCTGTTCAAAGATTTTAAATGGCCGCCATTTTGTTTTTTTATGTCGGAAAATTTTGATTAATTTTTCAAAGATTGTTTTAATTGTTAAAAAGCTGTTTGCAAAATTTCAAAATTATACGTTCAGTGGTGTTCGAATAAAAAAATAATGTGTGAAAAAAACAAAATGGCGGCTATGTGAGTAACTGGGGATTTTAGAAAAATTTTATTACGATATTTACTTTTGTTAGTGGTCCAGAAACACTGCCTAGAAGTATTGGTAGAAAGGTCCGAAACACTCTGTATAATAAATACAGCCAGCCTGTGCTTGGTGTAACTTTTATAATATTCATCGATCTTTTTAATGAACTCTATAATCTGAACACCAATAACAAGTCAAGCTGATCCCTCTTATTTGTTTAATCCAATCTTATAATCTACAGACTTTTGAATAGTGATAGCCGAGTGCCGTAGCAGGTATCTGTTATCAGAGATAAGCTACGAAACTCCTGGGCGCTCTTTGTAAGGGTGACCGATTGGATTGGCCAGCAAAAACGACACTATTCTCTGCTGTAAAATCACTTCCCGGTGGTTCGGAACCCACCTAAAACTGTAGGTCCAACTCATCAATCACCATCATTTAATTCATTACCCACGCTCAGGTCTCAGACCTATGTGGGCTTCATCCTCCGAAAAAAGTATTATGGAAATATTATTATTAGTACACACTCTCCCTCCAGTCATTCTGACTCTCATTTTTATCCTTGCTTCCTGTTTACACGCTTTCCCCTTTCCCCCTTTATTCTCCCCCTTTTTCATCCTCTAATCATGCAATCTGCTTCATTTTTATGCGCATAATTCCCCTCTATTCTTCCAATTAAAAATACATAAATTGAATGCCAGTAGGGAACTCTAATTAAAGTGACATAAGCTGAAGTCATATAGGGAGAACTTTATTTGAGTGACATAAGTGGAATTCCAATAGGGAATTGAAGTAACATAAATTGCAATGCCACAAGGGTATACTCCATCTCATTAATAATAATTTTATTCATGAAACAAATTTCTTGTGATGTAACGAATTGAGCTTTTCAATATATGATAGAAATGGAACAAATTCCATTTTGAGATTTGTTTTTTATAACACTTGAGTGAATGTGATTAGTGCTTTTGAATACACGGTGGTATTCCTTGTTTACTTCAATCTCATTACTTGTTGATTTTATTCATTTCATTTTCCAATCAGTGATTGTCTATCTAAGAGACTACTTAAATTATCAGTTTACATTATTTTGTTATTTATTTCTTCTTCTTTGTCTTATCACAATTTATTATTTCTTGTACTCTATTTCGGTTTTCTAGCTTTGGTCATGGAAACACTTTTCTTATAAATTTAGTTATTTAATTTTTTCAACCCTTTTGCCTATAAAAACTAATCATTTTTCATAATTTAGTTTTTCATTGTATTTAATCACTATTGCTTGTACTTTATTTCGGTTTGACACTTCAAACACCATTTCTTCTTAATTTAGTATTTTTATCTTATTTGTCTAATCCTACTTATCGAACTCCTCCATTCAAAAATATAATTCTATTTTTTCTTTATTTCCATAATCTATCCTTTTAATATAAATCTATTCAAACTCCTGTTCGCCTAAATTCAGTCATCTGATCTCATTTCTACTATTGTACATTTTAAAAGATTCAACTATGCAGCCAGTCCATGGGTAGATAGATAATATAGATAGATGAATGGCTTTTATTTGTGCACTTTACAAATAATTAAAGTGCTGTGGGCGAAGTTGAGGAATAAGAGTCCCCTCCTTCACTTAACCCACAAGGAATGTAGTAATGGGAGTGTACATTTAAGCAGAGTGTTAACTCAGTGAGGAAAGCAATCGCAACCTACCTCACTCCTCGTTAGCATAGTACGCTTTTTTGACTAAAACATAATTATAAGGTCTGAAGAGTCTCCCACAGTCAAAATCAGCTAAAAGGTCTTTACATACATTGTACATTTACTTGTACATACTTGTACATTTTACATTCTATTCCCTCAGAGAAAATCAAAATAAAAATACTTATAACTAAGAGTAGAACTTAATTGTTAAATTTAGAATTGAAATAAAAATTTGAATGAATTTAAGATGGTACCAACTATATTTCAAACCAACTGTACAAGGCGATTTTTAAGTATGGAAACGGCTTTATATTGCGTAACTGAGACGTTTTTGGCGGAAGAATCTTATTTGGATCTGCATAGTTTTAAAAATCCAACTTTTGCTGGTTTTAAAATTTTTGTCAGAAATCTTGGATCCACCATATTGGATTTAATTTCATTTTTTTAAATGGGATGGTGGTCATATGACACATCATTTCAGTGTGATATTTCAAGAAAAAAATAATGTCGTAAACCGTTTTTCAATAGATGCCTTTGTTTTCGATTTATGAGCATTTAAATTTACAATTTTGGGAAAATTGTGTTAGCAATGAAAAAGGTAGAACGCACTGTATAAAACATTTTATTGAATTTTTCATTCATAAATTATCTATATAAATAAAATTAGAGTTTTGTCTGTACATTTATCAGAATTGTATATTTTTTGGCTATTTTTACGTTTTATACATTGAATAAGCCGAAAATAGTCTTATCTCACTTTCTGTCTGTCTGTCTGTCTGTCTGTCTGTCTGTCTGTCACGGCCGCAAAGGTATTTTTCGCGGCCTTCTCCTCAAAAACGAGAGCATCGATCGGGATTTTAATTATTGAACAGTATTGAAAACATTATTGACAATGTCTTTAGCTATAAAAAACTAAATTAACTTTTTTTTTCAACATAATAATAAACGTTTAAAAACCAAGTATTGTGCGATTTTGAATACATTTCTTCCAAGTTTTATTACCACATAAGAATAAGAACAAATCACGTAATTTATCATGATATATCAATCAGCTGTTCTCAAATATAAATGGTGGGCCTTCGCGGCGTTATTTACGCTGTCTGCAGACTTGTGTAGTCGGAGCATTGCAGTCTTTCAGGAAACATATGTCTGGTGAATTAAAGCTCATCTTATGTTTTATCAATTATTTCTTTGTTGAAAAAAAACAAAATCATCTAATTTCAATTTATCAAAACAAAAATTAACATTTTAGGAAGGTGCGGTTTGTGCTAGGCTCTTGGGAATTCGCCAGGTAGCACTATTATTACCACATGAGAACAACAACAAATCACGTAATTTATGATGATATATCAATCAGCTGTTCTCAAATAAATTCTCTCTGATAACTGTCACTGAATTGTTTACGTCCTAAGTTGTTTACTAAGCTGCTAACAACTTCATGATCGTTGCTATCAAAAAAGCCGAAACATATTTAGTCGTATTTCTAAACATAATCCGTACGAAGGACGGGTAGCTACTAGTCTAATAACTAAAATGTTATTCATTTTTAATAATACCAACATCATAAAATTTCCCATAATTTCTTTTGTTAATAATACCTACTGGTTGATATTAACACCGCTAGCTGAATTATAGTTGGTGAATAATAAACATAGCCATTTAATTTGTTGTATTACTTATTAATTATTTTCAAGTCTTACCATCGTTTAAACTTAGTTATTAGATAATTTATGATTTAAAAATTCAATAAAATGTTTTATGCAGTGCGTTTTACCCTTTTTATTGGGTATATGTTTTATAAACGGTTTTTGTTACACTTGATAGAAAGTAGCTACTTTCCATAGATTTGTCACGTATGGAAAGTGCCACTTTTCCATGCTAAATCGGAAAAATCAGCTGACAAATAAATCCTTATAGCCCTACAAGATAGGAAAAAACATATGGCGTGCGGCAAAAAATTTTCCATTGACTCACATATATATATTATATGTATATATATAGTCAACTCATTACATTACATTACCTGTGACTCAATACCTGTCTCGAATATTATCCAGCTGATTGCACTAGGCTATCATTATTTTGGTTTATATCTGGGAATTCGCCCATCAAATTCTGAATCTAAATAAAGCAGCTGATTCACTTGTCTTGAATACTTTTGAATGTCTCGCATATTATCCAGCTGATGGTATCTTGCCTTTCTATCAAGTGTAACAAAAAATATCGTACATTACACGGCTGTAAACTTTTGCCGGTTCTCACATATTCACGTTTCTGCACTCGGCTGCGCCTTGTGCATTAACTATCATATGCTCGTCTGGCAAAACGTCATTTTCCAGCCTAGTAACGTAATATACTATTACGCCAATGTTTTTTTCTTGAAATTTCACAGTGAAATGATGTGTCATATGACCACCATCCCATTTAAAAAAATAAAGTTGAATCCAAGATGGCGGACAAACATTTCAAAACCAGCAAAAAGTTGGATTTTTAAAACTATGCAGATCCGCATAAGCTTCTTTCGCCCAGAACGTCTCAGTTACGCAAAGCCTTTTTCACACTTAAAAATCACGCTGTATATCATGTATGGTCTACTAGGTGGGTCACCAGTAGCCCTACCCATCAGTTGCCCGACTCTACCAGTTGACTGACCAAAACAAACTTTATGAATACTAAACTTTACAAAAAAATTAAAGCATACTTTGTCAGGTTAGGTTAGGTTAAATCCTAAAGTTTTCTTTGGTCGGTCAACTGGTAGGGTCGAGCAACTGACGAGTAGGGCAACTGGTAACCAATCTGTATACTGTACTACATGAACTTGTATCTCCAATGTTGTTTGAAATGACGATAATTATTATAACAATCAGGTCCTTGTAAACAACTATAATTGAGCGGAACTGCTAGTACAGTAGCTGTACTGTACTGGCTAGTAGGCCTGCAGCAGACTGGGATGACCCCATCAAACGTAGATAAGGTGACCACTAGGAGACGTTATGGCTATACACACGGAGTTCTTTGAATAGCAGTTATTACATTGCTAGAAACAGTTTTCGCCGGTTGTAGTATATAGTGTAAATGTATATAGTATATGTTTATATATATATATATATATAGATAGATGTATGGTGTAGTTGGGACTGTGAAGTACACATTTAACAAGATCAACTACATCGGATACCGTACTATTGCGTTCATATTCCGAATCTTGGCTCACTTGTATGGTATCCTCTTGACAACAGTAGTAGTGTGCTTAGAACTCTTTCATCCTATTGTAGAACACACACACGCACGACATCCACACCGGTATCATTAGTAAGGAATGTTATGGCACCTCACACACACACATACACAGGTGTGTAATTTTGAACAATTACCGGATCGTCCACCGTTAGGTACCTGTGGTGACGTTTTGTTGAGGATTGTGGGGGGTCGTAGTATGAAAAAGAGCGACAATTCGAAAAAATTGTAGATAAAAATTGCGAGGAGAGTTTGAAGCTGAACTCTCAGTGTAATCAATTTTTGTGGCTATTAAGATGCTAAATCAGGATCTGAATTTGTTCTGGAGCAATGTGAGAGATCTGACACCAGACCTAAGCCAGCCAGTATATTATTATTACTGTATATATTATGTAGTATTATAATATATACTGGCGGGCCGCTTAGCGCAGTTGGTTGGGACGTCGCAACCTCAGCTTTCTGTCGTTTATGCAGTCAAGGGTTCGAATCCCGCTCCTCCGTCTGGCATCAATGTGTAATCACTCACGAAAATTTCAAGTATTTAATTTATGGACTTCTAAACGTAAAATACTGTAATGAATTATATAAATTGAAATGATTTGAACTTCCCATTTAGGTGGTAAAGACTGCATTGTCTAAATGCATTGATTCTTTGCATTTATATAAATATCTCCTCAATTCCGTTTTGAATATAGAATTAAAATAATATATACATTACAATATTTATGTAGAAATAAAATAATTAATAAATTAAATTAATAAATTGCATTACTAGCCATTAAAGTGAAAAAGATACCATTGTCCCAATGTATTGACTTTTGTATTTTCTATTTTTTCTCCCCAAATATCTCTCTTGGAGTTAGTCCAATGCTTGTCGTTGATGGAACAAAACAAATGAGGAAAATCAAATGCCTCAATTTTAAGCTTTGAATGTCTCTTGTGCCAGTGTTTGAGAGGGTGGAATTCTAAATGCTTCATTTCCATTATGAGAAGTGGCCATCGTCAAGATCTCGGAACGCATGTGACCTAAATTGGGCCAATTGGAGCGAGAGTGTGTGTGAGAGAGAGATTGGGAGAAGAGTGAGTGGGAGGGGGGAAGAGAGAAAGAGAGAGCGTGAGAGAAAGAGTGAGAGAGAGTCTGAAAGAGAAAGCAAGAGTCAGATAGAGAGAACTAACGAGAGTCATAGAGAGTGAGAGAGAGAATTTAGCATGAAATATTGGCCTAGGACAACCTGTCACCCCCTCACGATCGCCATGTTTGAACGGAAACATCCAGTTGAGAGCCACTTAAAAGGCCCCAGTTAAACATTTGCCATGTTGTCTATGACCACTTGCCCTGTTTACTTGCTATGTCTGTTTCGGACGCGAACTGTTGAAGTTCAGTTGGAGAAATGGCTACTATGTAGATAGAATCTATAGTTATAATAGATGGCTTAATTTGTGTGCTAGTGCTGTTGAAGTGTGTGGCTCACTCACTTGATAATATGAGCACTTGGTGTCACATTGCCACTTAATTAGCGCAATTTAGACGCCTTTTGACAAGACTGCTGTTCTTCATTCTCCCTATATTCATACTCTCTTATGATGTCATTAGATTTCTCTTCATTTTTCTCCCTTTTCCTCTGCACTTCTGCTTCATCTCTGTCTCTATAATATTTCAAATCAAAAACTTTTATTTAGATCTTCACATCATAACAATTTCAGAATAAATGTTCATAAATTACAAAATCTAATAATTACCTGCAAGGAAACATCCTGTGCGCAGGTAAGAGTTGCTAATATTATACATAAGCAAAAACCTTAATAAACTGTCAAAGAAAAAATGATACAGAGATTTTAAATAAATACCAAGGAGAAAAAAAGAGAGAGAGAGAGAATCAGAAGGTGAAAATGAAAGAGAAAGAGAAGACGAAAGAGAAGAGAAGAGATGGCAAACTTAGCTTACTATTAAAATAGGACATAAATCATTCGAAAAGTTTTTCCTCAATTCTACTGGACATTATAAACTCAATAATTTCATTCTTAAATCTTCTATCAAGTTTCCTGTTTGTATTTTCAATAAAATTGTTTGGAATGTAATTGATCAGTTTACTTGATATGTAAAAATATAGTCTTCTGCACACATTCAGATCTATTCTAATATTTTCATATATATTTCTGGAGGGTCGTAAATTGAGGTGTGATTCACGCAATTGAAATAGGTTTTTATTATTTTTGATGAAAATAATTAGGTTTTTAACATAAAGCTGACGGACTGTTAACACTTTAAACTCATTGAATAAATATTTTGTTGGATAAAGTCGAGGTCTACCTAGAATGGTTTTTATAAGATATTTTTGAATAATGTATAATTTAGTAAAATGCGCATTTAAAGCTCCCCCCCAAGCCCGGATACCATATTGTAATACAGATTGCGCATATGAGTAATAGATCAGTTTTGTTATTTTTAAATTATTTAGTTGTTTAATTTGATAGAATTTGTAAATGAGGAATTTAAGTTTTTTGCACATGTTATTTATATGAGTGTTCCACCTTAATAGCTTATCTTAAATATGGATCAATTGAGATACCTAAATATTTTACATTATCTTTTTTATTTATTTTTGGACAAGGACAGGAATCTTCATTGTTGCAATACAGTTGATGGATTTTGATGGTGTTAATTAGTTGTGGTTGGGTTGATGCATTAGGAGAGAATGTCATGAATACGCTTTTATCTGTGTTTAGGGTTAGAAGATGCTCATTCAGCCAAGACTTTCAATAAGATTTATTCATACAATTCATAAAGTATGATACAGATTACAGTTTTGTTTTTATGAAAATATTCCTCGCATGTGCCGAAGGCCTGTGAGTGTGAGCGAGAAAGAGTCAACATTAGAGATCAGCCTATATCTTAACTAATAAGAACATACTATTTATTACACAATGATGATAACGTTCAAAAAGGAATTACAACAAATTACTAACATTTTTTTCCCTTTCATCTGTATTTTTTTTTTTTGAGGATGAAGCCCACATAGGTCTGAGACCTGTGCGTGGGTAATGAGTTGGATGATGGTGATTGATAAGTTGGACCTACAGTTTTAGGTGGGTTTCGAAACATTGGGAAGTGATTTTACAGCGGAAAACAGAGTCTTTTTTGCTGGCCAATCCAATCGGTCACCCTTACAATGATGGCCCAAGAATTTCGTAGCTTATCTTTGATTGAACAGATACCTGCTACGGCACTCCGCTAATACTTCCCTACACTTCTGCCTCTGTTATGTCTAGTTCGTTGTTTTCTCTTCATTTTTCTCCCTTTTCCTCTGCACTTCTGCTTTATCTCTGTCTCTATAATATTCTCCCTTTCATCTGTATTTTTTTGGAGGATGAAGCCCACATAGGTCTGAGATCTGTGCGTGGGTAATGAGTGGGATGATGGTGATTGATGAGTTGGACCTACAGTTTTAGGTGGGTTCCGAACCACCGGGAAGTGATTTTACAGCAGAGAACAGTGTCTTTTTTGCTGGCCATCTAATCGGTCACCCTTACAACGAATGCCCAGGAGTTTCGTAGCTTATCTTTAATTGAACAGATACCTGTTACGGCACTGGGCTATCACTTCCCAATTTTCCAACCCAATTTCAAAATTTTCCATCCCAATTTCAAAATAGTTTAGGTTGGGTTAGGATTGGTAATAACTTGTTTTAGGTTAGGTCAGGATTGGTAATAATTTATTTTAGGTTGGGTTAGGATTGGTAATAATTTGTTTTAGGTTAAGTTAGGATTGGTAATAATTTGTTTTAGGTTAGGTTAGGATTGGTAATAATTTCTTTTAGGTTAGGTTAGGATTGGTAATAATTTGTTTTAGGGTAGGTTAGGATTGGTAATAATTTCTTTTAGGTTAGGTTAGGATTGGTAATAATTTGTTTTAGGGTAGGTTAGGATTGGTAATAATTTCTTTTAGGTTAGGTTAGGATTGGTAATAATTTGTTTTAGGTTAGTTTAGGATTGGCAATAATTTGTTTTAGGTTAGGTTAGGATTGGTAATAATGTGTTTTAGATTGTACACATTTTACAGGATTGATTATACAGAATTTATAGAGGATTTAAAACTTGGATTATCCAGGATTGGAAGTAATTATGTCTAGGTTAGTTTGGGTTAGGTTTAGGCAAGTTTAGTCGTTCGTTGTCTTTTGTTGTACACATTTTACAGGATTGATTATACAAATTTATACAAGATTTAAACGAATTAACCGGGATTAGAAGTAATTAGGTGTAGGATGGGTAGTACATTGTCTTTGGTTATACATACCTTTGTTGTCTGTTGCTTTTAATAGCAACGAAATCAAGGTTGCTGTGTCGGCGTCTGCTTCTATATGATAGGAAATCTTCGCTTCAAACGCATTTATAAGATAATAAAAATTTCGTTGTTCGTGTGAACTAATTTCAAGGTTAATAGCCATCCAATTATAATTGCGAATACTCACTCACTTGTACGCTTTTATTGAATTTCATTTGCCTTGATTAGAGTTTAATTTGCTGAAAAAAAGAAATAGAAAAACACTTTTCCGTTTCTCATTCTTTTTTCTGTGACACGTGCTTCTTGAAAAAGAGAGAGGGTGGGAGGGTGATTGTATGTGTGTGTGTGTGTGTGTGAGAGAGATTAGATTAACAGTATTATGCAAAATATCAATTTTTCATGTGATAACATAATGCACCATAGTGTCAGTATGTGTATGCAATATACAAGGTATTTTTATCTCTGATGTTATAAATTATTATATAGAATAGAATTTTATTTTTCACAATTCAAATATTACACAAAAAAATGCAAATCAATTCAAATTCTTCTCATAATAAATTCATCTTCACAACAGTTTGTTATTTTCTGTAAAACTCAAAAAAGTTCTTTAGGCTTAGCCGAGGCCTTCAGCCGGGTTGATAGATTCTATCTCACTCCTGGTAACAGACATGAAGGAAAATACTAGTGTATAAATTAATTATTATAATAGTTAAAGGGTGTTTTTTTCAAGGACGCAACCCTCAGTGTAAGCGGGCCGCTTAGCGCAGTTGGTTGGGGCGTTGCAACCTCAGCTTTCAGTCGTTTATGCGGTCGTGAGTTCGAATACCGCTCCTCCGTCTAGCATCTAAGTGTAATCATTCACCTCATTACCCACGCACAAGTCTCGTTCTTAAGTAGGCATCATCAGCAATGGAAAAGAAGGTGGAAGAAAGGGTGTCCTTAATAAAAACAGCTTGTAGAAATGAAAATTCAGGTAGTCAGTAATATGAAAGGTGACTAATAGTTGGCGAATTTATGGGACGTATTTATGAACTTTCCTTAAGTGTCTCGAGGGACTCTTGAAATGTCCCTATTCTAAATGCATATCAAGAGTCCCTTGTTTCAAGAGATACCGAAGGAACGTTCATAACCTATATATTTACTAAATATGAACTCTATATTTTGTGTGATAAGATTTGAAGCATTTTATAGTTATCATTAAGAACTAATCCATGATTCAACCACAGACAGTAGGATGATGGATTAGCCGTATTAAGTACTCAATCATTTGATGATCATGGTGCTTACTACAGTTTTTTTAAACTGATTTGAAGAATAGAAAGTGATTGGCTGCTCGCTGAGCGCGGTGTCATGGCGCTGATGATGTTCAGTCACGGGCGCTTGGAAGGGTGACCGGCTGCGATTACATGACGTTATCTATCATAATATCAATGTAGCCCTCTATCTATAACCTATGACCTTCAATTTTAACGCTAAATTTTTTGGAGGATGAAGCCCACATTGGTCGTGGGTCGTGGGTAATGAATTGGATGATGGTAATTGATGAGCTGGACCTACAGTTTTAGGTGGGTTCTGAACCATGGGGAAGTGATTTTACAGTAGATAACAGTCTTTTTTGCTGGCCAATCTAATCGGTCACCCTTACAAAGAGTGTCTAGGAGAACGCAGCTTATCTCTATCTGATTGAACAGATACCTGCTACGGCTCACGGCTATCACTTCCCAAATGAATTCAAATTCGGCGGTAAGACAAGCCAATTGCTCTCAATTGTAAATTTATTTAAGGGTTTAATCCTATTAAATTTGATCATAAGGGTTAAAATGTTATTTAATACTAGCTATTGTGCCTGTCCTTCGTACGGATTATGTTTAGAAATAAGACTAAATATGTTTCGGCTTTTTTGATAGCAACGATCATGAAGTTGTTAGCAGCTTAGTAAACAACTAGAACGTAAACAATTCAGTGACAGTTATCAGAGAGAATATTTGAGAATAGCTGATTGATATATCATGATAAATTACGTGATTTGTTCTCATGTGGTAATAAAACTTAGAAGAAATGTATCCAAAATCGCACAATACTTGGTTTTTAAACGTTTATTATTCTGTTAAAAAAAAGTTAATTTAGTTTTTTATAGCTAAAAACATTGTCCAAAAGGTTTTCAATACTGATAAATAACTTTAATCTCGATCGATGCTCTCGTTTTTCAGGAGAACGCCGCGTAAAATGTATCCAAAATCGCATAATACTTGGTTTTTAAACGTTTATTACTCTGTTAAAAAAAAGTTTATTTAGTTTTTTATAGCTAAAGACATTGTCAATAAAGTTTTCAATACTGTTCAATAACTAAAATCCCGATCGATGCTCTCTTTTTTGAGGAGAAGGCCGCGTAAAATGCCTTTGGGGCCGTGACAGACAGACAGACAGATAGATTTTTAACTTTGAAGGTCTTCACCTCACAATACACTATTAAACTAATTCTGAATGTGACATAATAATAATATTAATAATAATAATTATAAAAATAATTGTGTGACCTGGCTGCGTTAGGTCTGGTGTCAGAGTTGTTAGGTTGCACTTGAATAAGCTCAAGGCCTGTGATGTCACTAAACGCCTGTTTTTAGGCATCAGGGACCGACAGTAATGTGTCTTGTATCCATTCGATAAATAAATTGATGAAATAATGTTTTAGTCACCATATTTTTTAAGCTTACTTTCTCGACCATATTAAATTATTTATAATTTTGGTCGTATTTCTAACAGAATGATGTCACAGGTGGACTTGACAATCGAAATACAAGTTTACAAAACAAAACAACTGAAAAAACGCATATTACCTTTCATAAATTAGCCAGTATCTCATTATTGGACTCTTTTTTTTTTTTTTTTGTCAAAACTTTAAAAATTGCTAGGATAAATTACAGTGGTGGGCAAAGCAGGAGAATGGGTGAGAAAATAGGATGAGGGAGAGAGAAAAACTAGAAGAAAGAGGAGGTGAAGAAGAATAAGAATATCTAGTTAAAATTCTGACACACATGGACAACATAGGGATAACCGGTTCTTTGAACATTCCTATTATTTAGCTGTTGTAGTTATTCATGGGGAGAGGTGAGACGTTGGTTACTGACCCCATAGAGATGTGAATCTCAATGTGGTATCGAAGGAGAGAGAAAGAAGGTTTGAGAGAGTGTGTGTGAGAGGAAGGAAGAGAGAGATCTAATGGAATCCGGTACTAGCATTATACAGTCCACAAAGGTAGGGGCCGCACCTGTTAATTGGGTTTTGCCTCCTTGAATAAAATCCTTAAGGATGAATATCCTTAAGGATAGCCGTCAGCTAGCGGTGTGGATGACCAACACAATAAGGTAGAAAGGACACAATTGGACACACTGATACAATAATAATTATGTAGAGAATCAATGTATCATTTTTGAAGGGGCAGCAAATTGTAGAAGTTTGTAGTGCTAGCTTTCAAGATATTTTGAAAGTTTTTGTATAGTTGAACCTCAAATACATCTAGATTTGAGGGAAGTGATAGCTGAGAGCCGTAGCAGGTATCTGTTCAATCAGAGATAAGCTACGAAACTCCTGGGCGCTCTTTGTAAGGGTGACCGATTGGATTGGCCAGCAAAAAAGACTCTGTTCTCTGCTGTAAAATCACTTCCCGGTGGTTCGGAACCCACCTAAAACTGTAGGTCCAACTGATCATTCACCATCATCCAATTCATTACCCACAGATTTCAGACCTATGTGGGCTTCATCCTCCGAAATAAAATGTCATTACTAAATAATCACAATATTATAATTTATTAGTTTATGTGCATGTAAGCACATGAAAGCATCGAGCTTTCCAGCCCAACTCTACAGAATGAGAATAAGATTTATTTCCCAATCAAACAAAAATACATCAATTTAAATAATAAGAAATTAACTAAAGTTAAATTAAATAAAATTCTAGACTATTAAAATTAAATTTAATTGAAATTTAAAATTAAATTAAATTAAAATTCTAGACTATTCAAGTACCCATATTTCGACCCAGAAAAGCATAGCTTGAGCGCCAACCCGACCAAGGAACACAAAATAGTCAAATCACTACAACTACAATTTTAAGAAAATAATAAATTAATAAACAAGTAAAAAATATGGACACATAAAAAGAACAAAATAACTAGATTAAATTTCCTATTTTAAAGAAGATATACTCAGACTCATTCGAAAATTATTTTATTATTAGATGATGATAGTTTGGTGCCTGCAAATACTTTTATTCCAGTTAGATATGAAGATGTTATTTGTTAACGGTTTTAATTTCCTATTTTAAAGAAGATATACTCTGACCCATTCTAAAATTTTAAAAATAGTTTTGATAATAGTTCAGTTGGTAATAGTTTACAGCAAATATGATGTTTTTGGTGCCTGCAAATACTTTTATACCAGTTAGGTATGAGTATGTCATTTGTTAACCAGTCTTATGTTGTAATTCCAACATAAAGTGATTTTTTCCAAATCTTTGAAGTTACGGTTTGCGTAGGTCTGACATGTGGTAATCGCCAAAAACGAGGGGATTTTACAATGCTTAGTGAATCAGTGAGACAAGGTGGGGAGTGACCTCCCTTATATAGAAATTGAATTAATGAAAATTTATGTGTTGAAATGAAATTTGTTTTTTTAACAGACATTGCTGGAAAAATTTCAATCATGACTGGTATGGTACCTTACATAGAATTAACCTAATTTTTATCCCAAGACAAGTCAATATTTGATTATTGAACAGGAATTTTGATAAAACCTACAAAAAGAGAAGTTTTTTAATTTTCTCTGAAATCCTCTGGAGCCTCATATTTTCCCTCAAAATCCGGAGATCTCCGGGGTAATCTGGGGATATGGGAACCTTGGGGTTTCTACAACCGGGAAACGGGTGAGCAGACAAGGCCGGGCTACATTACACTAGAAGTGATAGCCGTAGCAGGTATCTGTTCAATCAGATAGAGATGAGCTGCGTTCTCCTAGGAACTCTTTGTAAGGGTGACCGATTGGATTGGCCAGCAAAAAAGACTCTGTTCTCTGCTGTAAAATCACTTCCCAATCACTTCACAATCTTTTAAAAAGGGGGTTTGGGGGGTGCTTCTCCAGAAATTTAAAAAAAATAATCCCTCTAAAACAACATTTTTGCGATTTTAGAATCTGTTTTTTGACATTTTTTTTCAAAAATTCTTTTTTGTTAAAGTTTTAATTTTTTTGTTTGGGTCTCTGTGGTGGGATTTATACCCCTGATACCCCCCCCCCCCCCCTAAAGTTGCGTCACTGGATGCTGCTTCTCATTGTTTTTACATTATAGTTTGAATAAATGCTCTTCTATTTTCTGTATTTTACATGTATGCCGGTATAGACAGACCTAAACCTGTTTCAAACTGGTACAAAACTGTAGGCGACACATTCTTCAGCCTGCCTACGGGCGAGCCAGATTTGTAAAGTGATTTTTTATTTTTCTCTCTCTTACTCTCTCTCTCTTTCCACTTCCTTTCTCACTTCCTATTGGGAAATATTCAGGTGAAGAAGCTACTAGGAGATAACAGTCCCAGATATCGAGGCGTTTAGGGCGTTGCTGACAACACTGTCGTTATCAATAGTTGCATTTGACTTTGGAATTTGTCTCACCTCCCTTCTTCTTCTCCTTTTCCTTCTCCTCCTCCTTCTCCTCCTCCTCCTCCTCCTTCTCCTCCTCCTCTTCCTCCATCTCCTCTTCCTCCTCCACCACCTCCTCCTCCTCCTCTTCCTCCACCTCTTCCTCCACCTCCTCGTCCTCCTCCACCACCTCCTCCTCCTCCTCCTCCTCCTCCTCTTCCTCCACCTCCTTCTTCTCATCCTCCTCTTCCTCCACCTCCTCCTCTTCCTCCACCTCCTCCTCCTCCTTCTCCTCCTCCTCCTCCTCTTCTTCCTCCTCCTCCTCCTCCTCCTTCTGATCCTCCCCCTCCTCCTCCACCTACTCCTCCTCCTCCTCCTTCTCTTCTCTTCCATTGGCCAGCTAAAAAGACGCTGTTCTCTGCTGTAAAGTCACTTCCCGGTGGTTCGGAACCCACCTAAAACTGTAGGTTCAACTCATCAATCACCATCATCCAATTCATTACCCACGCGCAGGTCTCAGACCTATGTGGGCTTCATCCTCTGGAAAAATCTTATTTTTTATAGGCTCATGATTTAAAAAAAGACAAGTTTGAAAGGTTTCACCCACGAAGATGTCGCTTTGAATGATAGATTTATTTTAACTTTAGACAAGTATGATCTATTTTTTTTTACTCAGCATCATATATTTATGTGAAAATAGAAATTGTAGGCTCCATTACAATCTGCTTGTTCAAGAACCACTTCTAGCTTACTGTCACATATTAGGTATGCTATCTTAGTATGGGGTAATTCATCAAAACAAAACCTTGATGGTGTTAAAGATCCAAAAGAAAACTGTTTGGTGTATGAAAAGAGTAAATTGATTAGATTCATGTAGGCCGTTGTTCAAGAGACTTTATCTCATAACTGTATCCTGCTTATATGTGTATGAAGCTACTTTATATGTAAAAAATAGTGATATTAACCAAAACCTTGACGTACACGATTATAATACAAGAACCCGAGGAGATTATCACTGGGTGAGTCACAATAGTAGCTTATTCAAACAAAAACCTAGTTATATTGGTAGGAAACTACAACAAGCTACCGCAGAGTAGCAGAGCAGAGTTTTAGAGTCTTGAAAATATACAAATATTTAAAAACAATTAAAAAATATTTAGTTGCTAAAGCGTTTAATAGTGTACAAGAGTTCATTGCACATCAAAATTAAGCCTCACCTCCACTAAATGATATAGTAATTATGGTCACTAGTGTATAAGATAGTATAATTGTTGATCTGACTTGTCTGATACTCTAAGACGTAATCTACAAAAAAAAAATTCAAATTTGCATCCTATTCAGCAGGGAAAGGTCAGTAAAGATGAATTACAGCTTCTAATTGGTCCCGGCTGCCTAAAAATAGTCTTCAGAGGTCCTGAACTTGTTCAGGTGCGATCTGAAAACTCTGACGCCAGACCTGAACCATACGATGTTGGTATTATCATGTACAGGTTCATGATTTGAAAAAAAGCAAGTTTGAAAGCTGCTAGCCTCGCGGACTACGTCTAAAATTTATCCAATATAATATATTATTTGAACTATTTATCATACATTTTATCACTTCATCATCTTTTTATTATTCTACATGCTTTACATGAGTTTTATAGTATTTTTCCATTTTCTGTCTTAAAAATGTATAAATGTATCTTTAACTTTAATGATTATACAGTTAAATGATTTATGTAAACTGTGTTAAGGAAACTTTTTTGGGAGTAGGCCTGTAAGCTTCCATTTATGATTTGTACTAAATAAATGAATATTTATATAAGAAATATCTAGTAAATATTGCCCTCATCATCAAGTTTTTCAAATTTCAATCGAGTTCAAGAATTTGAAAACTTGACGATTGAGGGTTTTAAACCTGGACAATGACTGATTTATTTGAATTGCATACACCTCTTACAAGTAAGTGACCTCTTACGAATAAATAAATAAATAAATACCTTTATTCAAAATTTCTTTAAGCAATCTATCAAAACTGACACTGTATTTCAATTAAATATTATGATTTACACTCACTTTAAATGGAGAAATTGGAGAAATGCATTTCACTCCTGAAATGAAGCTTCGTCAGCCTTTCAGTTATTTTCAAAAGTGAAATGCATTCCTCCAGTATCTCCAGTTAAAGTGAGGGTAAACCATATATTAAATAGAAATACAATGTCAGTTTTGATATTAGATTGTTCATCAAGTATTAGTCATAGAAAACATCAAAGATTCTTTAAACCAGGGGTTCTCATCCTTTTTGCTCCACGCCCCCCATTTATATATTAATCTCATATATCAGCCAAGTAAGAAACGTGTTAGGGCTAGAAAAAAACATGGAATTTCACTTTTAATATGTTTTTATTGAATATAAATGAAATAGAATACTACTTTTGAAAATAAAATATCCATTCTGGTGCATATGCATTGGTAGTTGTTAGTTGGTAGTTGTTAGTTGCTAAAAGTTCTTACAGCCACTCTTGTATTTACATAAAATTTTAATGAGAGGGTAGGCACTGTTTTTCATTAACAAGCTTCTTGATATTTCGCTGCAACTGTGACAAAGCACACCTCGTCACTCTCAACGTCCAGTCTTGCTCGATATTTTGATTTTAAATAAGCCAAAGTAGAAAATCCAGATTCACAAAGGTACGTTGAAGAAAACTGGACTAGCAGCTTTAAAGATTCCAAAGAAACTTGAGGGTAAAGAGGAGAATAAGTTTCTATATGGCTACAATACCAAATAAATTTTATATTTATTTTCATTTATTATTTTTCTAGGAGTGCTCAAAACAATTGAATTTAAACAAACCGCTGCTTTAAACAATTTGTTCTATTTATATTATTCCATTGTTTTCATGGACAGACGCAGCTGCAATTTGATTCTTTTCATTCTCACTCGTTACATGTCTTTCTGACTCCTATTCCTCAAGTCTGCAACTCTCTCACTCAATTGATCTTCTCGTCAATTCTACATTCTTCTTGAACAATCGAGGTCTATTCCAAGCTTCTTGAAGATTCTCGAAGTGTCTGGTGAGCTCCAATTCTTGGAATTATACAACTACAACAGATATATAAAGGAGTCCACGTGAACTAGTGAGTTAGTTTTCAAACTTGCGTGACAGATTGTATTACAGATCTCGTGAGAGAGACAATCCAGTGCGAGTGGAGTAAACAGTGCTTTATTCAGTCTTTAGAAAGTGTCAAGTGCAGAGACAAGTGTTTACGGTTTATGCGGCTTACTAATAGTTTAAAGACGTTAAGTGATATTATTTGGGACTGTCAAATAACGAATTGGACTGTGTTTTCGTAAGTGAATAGTTACTCTTTTTATAATTTCTTTCTACAATATTGTACAGTTTATTGGACTCTTGTTTCTTTTATTATTGATCAGCCTGTAATTAATTATTCATTTGTACAGTTTATTGGACTCTTGTTTTTTTTATTATTGATCAGCTTGTAATTACTTATTCATTAAATCTTGTAAATAATTACTGAAAATAAGTATTAGCTTGTCATTTGTCTCTTTTTCTTTATTTATTGAACTTACAATTAATTTGTGTAAATAGACTAATTTGTGTAAATAAAGTGCAAGTGTGAACCTTAGTGTTGCCAGCCTTATTTTAGCTATTAGAACCCGTAACAAATTTAACAAATAAATTGAGCAGATTTTCCAGCAAATATTCATGGCAAAGCGCCGTCAGAAGACCTCTTACAAGTACAGTTGAGTTGACGCTAGCATGTGTGTACATACACATACCAGAAAAAGGTGTCCTAAACCCTGACCGTGAACAGCTAAAGCGTGCCTATCTGTTGACTATTACTTTTCTTTTTCTTCTTCTCCTTCTTCGTCTAATTGGTCAAATTCCTTTCAGCTCGTCTTGCAAGTAAAAGATAAGTTTGACCCTCCGGTCAAAACTGGCTGAACTGGCCTGAGGTCAAAGTTAAGGTTAGCCAAGCATGTTTCGTCGAAAAAATTATTCTTGTTTCCTTGAGAACGTTAACCTCTTTTTATGTTATTGTTGTTATTTTTAATTGCGACTGCATCAGGTTTTATTCCAAACTCGAAGATGTTCATTCACGAACAGAGCAAATTGGAACGTGTCTTTTTGTGAAACACACAGATGAACTAGATTGCCCAAATAGAAGCTAGGTATTCTCCGTAAATAGTACCTCCGTATACGAAGCGTTCAATAAAACGATGTAAATTTTTTTGGAGGATGAAGCCCATTTAAGTGTGAGACCTGTGCGTGGGTAATGAGTTGGTGGTTCTCTTCTTTTAAAAAATAGGACATTTCTTTCCTTTTGGAAAAGCCATTGTATTCGAAGAGACATTTTCAGCTGCCTTTGTAACTGCAAATTAAAAGAACAAGTGGAAATTCTTTTAAGATTCAGAAATTACCACATGTTCAATTTATATAGGATCGTTCATTGGAAAATTCTGCTTCAAAAAATAATTAATGATATATTTTTTGAGGATAAAGCCCTCTGGTATGAGACCTGTGCGTGGGTAATGAGTTGGGTGATGGTGATTGATGAGTTGGACCTAAAGTTTTAGGTGGGTTCCGAATCACCGGGAAGTGATTTTACAGGAGAGAACAGAGTCTTTTTTGGCCAATTCAATCGGTCACCCTTACAAAGAGGGTCTAGAAGTTTGCAGCTTATCTTTATCTGAGTGCACAGATAGCTGCTACAACTCACGGCTCTTACTTCCCCAAGATGGCTGTCATTGACTGTGTTTATTATTCAACCAATCATAATTATTTATTTACAACGCTTTTAGTAAATCATAGTAAATCTAATTTATTCACTAAATGACGCCTAGATTTACGCCTGTGACGCTTGGCGAACGCTCCATGTGGCCGATGACGTCACCGTCATACATATTGCTGGAGGACTTTGCATAATGCTGCCCTGTTTTTGTTAAAACTTGTTTTGAAAAAAAAAAACGTCAGGAATATTATTTTATTATAATAAAAAATGTATTCTATAAAGATTATGATGTTGAAGATCCATCTTGTTTCCACTAATATGTAATAAAAATTTATTTTATTATATTAAACTTATATTAAAAAATTTTCAAGTGGAAATTAACTCACGTTATGGCGTGACGTCCGTTTCACTCTGTTGTCAAGAGCATCGTCAGACGACCCACTGTGGGTGTGTTAATTTCCACTTAAAAGTGTTTTTAAGTTGTTATTACAAATATTAATATGAATGAATATTGTTTCATATCCGATTACGACTGTAGGTGACTCTTCAGACTTCATAGTTGTGTTGTAATCCAAAGAGCGTACTACACAAACGAGGAGTGAGGTAGTTAGTGATTGCTTTCCTCACTGAGCTTACAGTTCTATATCAGTATGCCAAGCCCACCGAAACAAAGTTTGAAGCTCTATGTTGAATAGTAATATTGTATGATATTATTTTATTTATTCATGGATTTTATTGTTTCAGGTATGTGGATCATATTCCTGATTAAATGGCTGGACTGCCATAATGATTTGTGGTGAGTTTACCTTCATTTTAAGTCGAAAATTTACTAATAGAGATTTAATTCAAATGTGAATCAGTATCCCTTGAAGATGTTGGAATGTTTCTAAGACAGTTGGAACAATGATTTTTGTACTTAAAATGGTAGCTTTGTCAGTTTATTAAAAAAAAAGTGAATGCGTATCGCTTTTATTGGTGGGGAGACCCAACGGTTGGTTCCACCACGCCTCCTGAGCCATGTTATTGGATACGTGGTGGACTCACTATAACTTTGGGTGGGTTCCGAACCACTGGGCATTGATTTTACAGCAGAAGTGATCTTTGCTGGCCAATCTAATCGGTCACCCTTACAGAGAGGGTCTAGGAGAGCGTTGCTTTTCTAAATCTGATTGAACAGATACTTGCTACGCCTCACGGCCATCACTTCCCTATAGTTGATTTAAAATTCAAGTATATTTGTTTGAAGTGCGGTAATTACATATTCAATTACTCATTTATTAATTCATATTTTCGTCTCAGCTGTATAATATTTGGTCATTTCGTAATAATAAACTTGAGATGGCCTCGATGATATTTTTAAAAATTTCTTGTAAAAATCTTATTGGATATCAGTACAAGGGTGCTTGGACAGTGGAACATTCAGTTCTCAATCGTCACCCCCTGGGAAATGGTAGCCATGAGCCGCAGCCGGTATCTGTTCAATTAGAGAAGATAAGCAACATCCTCCTGGGGCTCTTCATAAGGATGACCGATTGGATTGGCTGGCCAAAAAAATGTTCTCTGCTGTATAAGTCACTTCCCGGTGGTTCGGAACCCACCTAAAATTCAAGTTCCACCATGTTTCCAATAACATGGCTCAAGCGGCGAGGTGGAACTACCCGTAAGGGTCTCCCCACCAATAAAAGCATATCGTCATCCTAAAATCAAACTCATGCTGTGGTATAGTGTATGACAGATGGTTGCACCATTACACAGCATGTGTTTGTTTTTGGGGATGTTGATTATCATCGAGTATTGGATGCTCCACTGTGCAAGCACCCTAAGCTCCTCTTCTTGTCTCATCCCACATAAATTCATCACTTGAGACAGCTCCAATTTTCCCAGGCCAGGCGCACGTTGAGATGTCGGTGGCGCAGAGCAGAGCAGAGCAGCATAGTTTCTGTGTCCCATGCGTTTACTATGCTCCGCTGTAGGAGCGCAGAAATC
Source organism: Conomelus anceps (assembly GCA_948455865.1). Taxonomy (NCBI): domain Eukaryota; kingdom Metazoa; phylum Arthropoda; class Insecta; order Hemiptera; family Delphacidae; genus Conomelus; species Conomelus anceps. The sequence goes on along the minus strand of OX418227.1, from coordinate 23,097,740 downwards.
ATGCGCACGTTGGCGCGCAGGGCAGGGCAGAGCAGGGCAGAGCAGCATTGGTCTGTGTCACACTTGTGACAGAGACACAGAAACTGCGCCGCTCGTGCACTCGTCACTACGTTATTTTGTTGGTGTACTAAAATCTCTCAATATGGAAGAACAATAATTGTTATTGATCGAGTTTTTCTTCAGTTCCCACAGGCCTTTGGGCGTTACAGCCCTCTGAGACAATTAAAGGTTTAATCATCTGGTGTACTTCTTCAAACTCTTCTCGACTAAGACGACAAACATTTTCAAACTGTTCTGGTGATAGTTCTTTTTTCATTGCGAATGCCCCATTCGTATTCCGTTTTTTCAAGTAGTCACTTTTCCCTCGCTTTGTCCCCTCTTGACCTCATGTTTCAATCAAGATGGATGATAGTTTATTTTTTTTAATCTTATTAATCCACAGTAAAGTAAAAATTCCTTTGTTTGTTATAATATTGAAAAACATTGAATTGGCCTATATGCTAACAAATGTGAATAAGGAGATATTTTTTTTTTAGTTTATTGAGATTTATATTTTAGTTTGTTGAAAGATATTTTCAGTCCAGGGTGAAGTTATTTGGTTAAGCGACTCACCCCTCAGCACAAGCTTGGCTTAGAGAGGGGTGAACAATCTTTTTTTTTCATTCTTAAATAATTTTTAGTTTAATATCCTATATTTATTTTGTCTTGAATATTCTATAATTTTATTTTATTTATTTTTTATTTGCTTATTTAAAAGATTAAAGTTTATTTATTTTATTGTATACTTATACATTTTGCACCTTGGAATGTATTTTTGTCATATAAAAATGTATTGTGCATTTTGATTGGCTGAATAAAAAATTATTATTATTATTATTATGTACAGCAATAGCAATGAATCGAACTCCGCATCCGAATCTGACTCTGACCTTTGATCAAGAAATCTTGAAAAAATGTTGACAAACACAATACACCTCAAAAATCCACCTGCGTCGCACTGTAGAATGAAACTGCCTCCCAACATGCGCTTTAAACTGTGCGACACGTTTCTGCCCTGCTCTGCTCTGCCCTGCGCGCCTGTGTCGCACTGCTCAACGTGCGCCCCATCTTACAATTCCACATTCCTTTCCAAAAGAATGACAGTAGAGGTAAATATGGGGCTTCTGATCCAGATTGGAAAGTATAGTTATGGTTTAGAGTGGATTTGAAAGATTGGGTTGAGTTTAAAGTTGTGTTTGAGGGATGGGTTTTGGTTTGAGTTTGGATTGGTTGGGAAGTTGAGAATAATTTTTTTTTTGGGATTCTACTCCAGATTTGAAAGTATAGATTGGTTTTTTTTTTAAATGAGATTTGAATTTTTTTTTACTTCTACTCCAGAATTGGAAAGTGAGAAATAAAAAAAAAAAAAAAAAAAAAAATATATATAATATTGAGTTTTTTTATTTCTACTCCAATTTATATTGAGGTATAGGAAAGATTGCGTTATGTTAAATATTATTTTTTTATTATTTATTTATTTATGTCTAGAGAGTTGAAAGGATGGGAAAGATTGGGTTGTGTTTTAGAGAGAAAAAAAAAAGGGGGGGGGGGGCAGTAATATCCTCTTGAATTTGTAACCAAGTATTGATTTTTTTTTAGAAATGTGTGAGTAAGAGAGTCGAACAATATGGAAGTTATTTTAAATTTGAAATTAGTAGTAGTGGTAGGATGAGGAGGAGGAGGGGAGGACATTGTGAAGGATAATTCACCCCATATTAATGTGTATACAATATTAAATATAATAAACATGGTATATAAGATTGTCAAGATTTGGTTAGGCAAGTATCTGTTTAAATTTTGTCTGTGTGTAGTAAGAGGAGGAGGGGAGAGGAGAAGAGAAGAGAGGAGAGGAGAGGAGAGAAGAGGAGAGGAAAGAAGAGAAGAGAGGAGAGGAGAAGAGAAGAGAGGAGACTTTTTTTTGAATTATAAACTATTATTATTTGTGGGGGGTAAATTAAAAAAAAAAAAAGATGACCAATATAGATATTTCAAGAAGGGGGGTGGTGGTAGGTATCACAAAGACAGGCATCTCCAAATTATTGAGTTATCAATGTAGTTTTTTTTTATAGTATGTTGAGTGCTAAATCTGATTCTGTTGTTATTGTTGAGATTCAAAAAAAGTGGACTGTTACAATATTTCTTTTTTTTTTAACATGTAAAAGAATCTACCTCTACTAAAATTGCCCACTACAGCCGACAGCTCTACTGCCAGACTGTAGCAGTAGTTTCAGGCTCATGATCATCGTCAACACCACACTGGACTGCAACTCAGTTTCAATTTACATCTGGTATACAGAAGTCCTCTAATCAAATTACATTTGCGGTTATTAATGAACTTTGTGAAAAAAAAAATAGAAATGGTAATTTGGAGAAGGTTAGGTTGCACTGACCAGAATAAGAATGTTCTATTAATGCACTCTCTCATTTTGGTTATTGAAGCATGTCTCTGAAAATGTGAAGTCTATTGAACCTGATGAGACTGAAAAATGATTTCATCCCCAACACTGTATAAACGTTGTTGTAGTAGATCTATTATTCGTAAAGTTTCGTATAGATAGTTTAAAATGAGAGAGTGCATTAATAGAACATTCTTATTCTGGTCAGTGCAACCTAACCTTCTCCAAATTACCATTTCTATTTTTTTTTCACAAAGTTCATTAATAACCGCAAATGTAATTTGATTAGAGGACTTCTGTATACCAGATGTAAATTGAAACTGAGTTGCAGTCCAGTGTGGTGTTGACGATGATCATGAGCCTGAAACTACTGCTACAGTCTGGCAGTAGAGCTGTCGGCTGTAGTGGGCAATTTTAGTAGAGGTAGATTCTTTTACATGTTAAAAAAAAAAGAAATATTGTAACAGTCCACTTTTTTTGAATCTCAACAATAACAACAGAATCAGATTTAGCACTCAACATACTATAAAAAAAAACTACATTGATAACTCAATAATTTGGAGATGCCTGTCTTTGTGATACCTACCACCACCCCCCTTCTTGAAATATCTATATTGGTCATCTTTTTTTTTTTTTAATTTACCCCCCACAAATAATAATAGTTTATAATTCAAAAAAAAGTCTCCTCTCTTCTCTTCTCCTCTCCTCTCTTCTCTTCTTTCCTCTCCTCTTCTCTCCTCTCCTCTCCTCTCTTCTCTTCTCCTCTCCCCTCCTCCTCTTACTACACACAGACAAAATTTAAACAGATACTTGCCTAACCAAATCTTGACAATCTTATATACCATGTTTATTATATTTAATATTGTATACACATTAATATGGGGTGAATTATCCTTCACAATGTCCTCCCCTCCTCCTCCTCATCCTACCACTACTACTAATTTCAAATTTAAAATAACTTCCATATTGTTCGACTTTCTTACTCACACATTTCTAAAAAAATCAATACTTGGTTACAAATTCAAGAGGATATTACTGCCCCCCCCTTTTTTTTTTTTTCTCTCTAAAACACAACCCAATCTTTCCCATCCTTTCAACTCTCTCTAGACATAAATAAATAAATAATAAAAAAATAATATTTAACATAACGCAATCTTTCCTATACCTCAATATATAAGCTGGAGTAGAAATAAAAAAAAAACTCAAATATTATATTTTTTTTTCTCACTTTCCAATTCTGGAGTAGAAGTAAAAAAAAAATTCAAATCTCAAATCAATATAAAAAAAAACCAAACTATACTTTCAAATCTGGAGTAGAATCCCCAAAAAAAAAAAAAAATTATTTATTCCCCACAACCAACCCAACCCTCAAACACAAGTTTAAACCCAATTATACTTTCTAACCTGGACCAGAAGCCCCATATTTACCTCTACTAATGACTACTGTTTATTCGTATTATTCCTCTGTAGCGAGTGTCATCCTCATCCAAACGATTGCCTTCTGTGAAGTTCAGCGACGTGAAAAAGAGTTGGGCGGAGAAATGGTGACCTTCGTCTGGCTTTTTATCGTAAGCCAACGATAGACATCGGTTCAAAAAATCGTCATTATCATCAGCAACAAAATCATCATCATCACCAACAACAACATCATCAGTAGCAACAAAATCATCATGATCATGATCATCATGAATCATGCATTCCATTATGAGCATAACTCTTTGGGGATTAGAAGGGCTAAAGAACCGAAATGACAGTTTTGGAAGTAAACAGGCCGAATTGAGAGTTTGCCAGACAACATTGTAACAGTTGAGGTATCAGGTTTCTTAAGTCTGCTATTCTTTCTTTTGAATTTTATTTATTCTATTGTCGTTTCACGTCTTTATTCGGATTCCATACATACTCGGTTCCTTCTTCTTACCTACTCTTTTTTGAGTTTACTCTTTTTTCGTCCTTCGGTTTCTACATCTCTTTTTTTCTTATTATCTTTATTTTTTCCATTAGTTCCTCATTTTTTATTCCTTCAAGGGAAACTCCTAAATTCTAGTGAGAGTGAGAGAGACTGTGGTGATGAAGGGAGGTTGAGAAAGAGTGAGAGAGTTAGCGAGTGAGGGAGAGAGAGGTAGGGAGCGAGAGAGAGGTAAAATGGTCCTCCAATGTCAATGGTGACATAAGAGGCATACTAATAATAATATGCACATGGCTTTTATTGGTGGGGAGACCCTTACGGGTAGTTCCACCTCGCCTTTATGGGTAAAATTTTGTACCTATATTTTAGGTAGATTCCAAACCACTTGGTAAGTGATATGAAACTATGATCCCAACTTTTAGGCCGTTAGGGTCGTGTTCCTCTCACAGTAAAGATTATTGGCAGTTGCTTCTTTGGGTGTACAAAACTTATGATAATCTTCTTTCATTTAACCTTATTATGGGGCTATCTAAATCCTCACCTGAACCTAAATAAAGAAATTGGTAACTCTAAATAAATTAACAATGGTTTTCTCTATTAGGTGAGGAGGTTTAAATAAAATAAATAGATATTCTATTTCCAAGAAAGAATGGTGTTTCAGCCAAATAATAAATTTGTGATATTGAAAAAATATATTCATATTTATAATTTGACAGTGCTTTTCTCCAGAAGGTGTGGAGGTTTAAATGATAGAAATGAGTATTTTATTTTCAAGAAAGAAAGGTGTTTTAACCTAATAATAAAATTGTGATAGAAAAATCATATTTATGAATTAACAGTGGCTTTCTCTAGTAGGTGTGGAGGTTTAAATGGTAGAAATAAATATTTTATTTTCAAGAAAGAAAGGTGTTCAGCCAAATAATAAATTTGTGATTAAAAAAATCATATTTATGAATTAACAGTGGCTTTCTCTAGTAGGTGTGGAGGTTTAAATGATAGAAATGAGTATTTTATTTTCAAGAAAGAAAGGTGTTTTAACCTAATAATAAAATTGTGATTGTTTTATCTGGAAGGTGTGGAGGTTTATATAGATTAAATAAAAATTATATTTCCAAGAAAGAATGGTGTTTTAGCCAAATAATAAATTTGTGATTAAAAAAATCATATTTATGAATTAAAAGTGGCTTTCTCTAGTAGGTGTGGAGGTTTAAATGGTAGAAATAAATATTTTATTTTCAAGAAAGAAAGGTGTTCAGCCAAATAATAAATTTGTGATTAAAAAAATCATATTTATGAATTAACAGTGGCTTTCTCTAGTAGGTGTGGAGGTTTAAATGACGGAAATACATATTATATTCAAGAAAGAGAAATGTTTTAACCAAATAATAAATTTATGATAAGATTGAAAAAAGAAATTCATATTTTTTATTTAACTGTGGTTTTCCCTTGTAGGTGTGGAGGTTTAAATGACAGAAATAAATATTTTATGTGCAAGAAAGAGATGTTTTCTCCAAATAATAAATTTTTGATAGGATTGAAAAAATTAATTCATATTTTTGATTTAACTGGTTTTTTCTAGTAGGTATGGAGGTTTAAATGGTAGAAATAAATATTTTATTTTCAAAAAAAGGTGTTCAGCCAAATAATAAATTTGTGATATGAGTAATATTGATACCATTAAAACGATCACAGTGAGCTGTCTATTGTATAGATACAAATATACACTATGTAAACACATTAAAAAATAAAGAAAATGAATGAAATTTATTTATTTGCCAAAATGAATTACAAACTACAAAATAAACAACCGCACTAAAACTTATAAAAAAAAAATCAGCTATGTACTATAATTATCAATATTTAGAAGTTAATTTTAAATATTTTAGAAGTTCCTTGGAGATGGTAACTTACTTATGAACCTAACTATTTTAGGGTAACCTAAAACGGGTACTTTTGACCCGAAATTTTACAAAACTCGGGTCTTTTGTATTGAATATTGATGGAATAACACGTTCATAATAGGGATTACTGGACAACTTTTACTTTATGCGGTTGGTCATTGAGCTTGAATGGGACAAGTTTTGAGAGGCAACATCAAAGGAATGGGCTTATTTATTAGCAACTTTAAAAGTGCGTTTGAAATCTTGCCAAATAAGCCATTCGTAGGTGATGTTTTAGGGCATGCTAAGGTAATTTTTATGTAATAAGTGGAGCTATTTGGAAAGAAGGAGTATTATAATACGACCTTGATATGCCAATCAAGAAGTCACTGATCACTAACCGGCATACCACCGTAAACTGGGTAAACTCCATTTGGAAAATTACAAGAATTAAATAATTATTATTTATATTCTGTATATGGTATGGCAATAAATTAATTTGAATTTGAAATGCGGCAACCTAATTGGCATATTAAATACTGTATGTAATTGTTATCAAATATTGGAAGGAAAAAACTGTTGTCAGAATAATTATGGAATGGCTCACCAGCTTTCGCACTCTTCAAAAAACATAGTAATTTTTTTTAGATTACGTCTTGGAGACTCCAGTTAGGGAGTATACGACAAGTCAGAATAACAATTATACTATAAGTTAGTTTGAAGTGACTGACAATTGAATAAACTGACAAATATAGATATTTTTCAATATCCGCCATTGCGGAAGTCTTCAGTATAAAGTAATAGCAATTAAAGGAATTCGAAATTAATAAATTCTGTTTAATTATACTATCTTATACACTAGTTACCATAATTAATATATTAATAAGTTGAGGTGAGGCGAAATTTTAATGTGAAAGGAACTCTTGTACACTATAAGAAGCTATATCAACTAAATATTTTTTCATTAAAAAAAAATTTATCTATATTTTTAAGACTCTTTAAAAACTGCGGTAGCTTGTTGTAGAGTTTCCTACCAATATAACTAGGTTTTTGTTTGAATAAGCTACTATCGTGACTCACCAAGTGAAAATATCCTCGGCTTCTTGTATTATAATTGAGTACGTCAAGATTTTGGTTAATATCACTCTTTTTTACATACACATATAAGCAGGGTACAGTTAAGAGACCAAGTCTCTTGAACAACGGCCTACATGAATGTAATCTATTTACTGTTTCTATACACCTAACAGCTTTCTTTTGGATCTTAAACACCCTATCAAGGTTTTGTTTTGATGAATCACCCCATACTAAGATAGTGTACCTAATATGTGACAGAAAGAGCCCATGGTAAGCTGTAAAAAGTAGCTTTTTGTCATTCAATCTAGCGAGCTGTCGCAGGACAAAAACCCCAGATGAAATTTTACAACATATTTTCTCAATGTATGGAGCCCAGGTCGATCGTCTATCCAACAAAACTCCTAGAAATGCAATGTTTTCTTCCTGGTCTAGTTGATTATCGTTTACAAACATGTTTATAGCCCTATCTTCATTTGAATTATGTTTGTTTAAGTGGAGCAGTATGTAAAATAGAATTTAATTAATTCAAATTCTAAATTTAATTTCTGAAAGAAATAAAAATTTCATTTATGAATTTTAATTCACTACATTACATTTAACATTTAATCAACATTAATTGTCAAAAGCCTTACCTGATAAACAGCTACTCAAAATACTTTCACACAGTCCAAATTTCCAATCAATAATTCAATCAATCAAAATCAATAACTCATCCAACAGATACAGTGACCCAATTAGGTTTGTTCCAAATTGTATTCCTATACTATTGATGCTTTGACAAACAATTCCATTCGTAAGACGCATCTTACTTAACCAACTCGAATTGAAGTCAATTAAAGAAACAATTTAAAATTACAATGAGGCCTTTGAGTGAATTACGTAAGTGAGAGAAATAACTTGGTCTGATGTTCTACTGTTTTATTCTTCCTATTTGGAGTCCACAAGTTTTTCTTCTATTTCTTCACTTTCTCATAATAACTGAAATAGTTTTCCGAATATAGGAATCACTTGAATCACTAGACTGGAAATACTTTAGTATAGAAATAGCAATAGTATTGAATTTGTAACTCTGTGGAATTGAGGAGAGAATGCTTGTAAAAGTGAATCCTGTATTTATGAACCTTATCAGGACTCCTTATCTTTATTTAGAAATCTTATTATTTATTTACTTTTTTATTAAAACTGTACGTCCAAACATCCAAAATATTATGCAGTTGAACAAAGAACATAATAATAACCATTAAAAAATAATAATCTATCTTTTATATAAATAAAATTAGAGTTTTGTCTGTACATTTATCAGAATTGTATATTTTTTGGTTATTTTTACGTTTTATACATTAAATAAGCCGAAAATAGTCTTATCTCACTTTCTGTCTGTCTGTCTGTCACGGCCCCAAAGGCATTTTACGCGGCCTTCTCCTGAAAAACGAGAGCATCGATCGGGATTAAAGTTATTTATCAGTATTGAAAACATTTTTGACAATGTCTTTAGCTATAAAAAACTAAATTAACTTTTTTTTAACAGAATAATAAACGTTTAAAAACCAAGTATTGTGCGATTTTGGATAGATTTCTTCTAAGTTTTATTACCACATAAGAACAAATCACGTAATTTATCAATCAGCTGTTCTCAAATATAATCTGAATGGTGGGCCCTTCGCGGCGTTATTTACGCTGTCTGCAGACTTGTGTAGTCGGAGCATTGCAGTCTTTTAGGAAACATATGACTGGTGAATCAAAGCTCATCTTATGTTTCATCAATTATTTCTTTGTTGAAAATAAAATTCTTATTTAAATTGATCAAAACAAAAATTAACATTTTAGGAAGGTGCGGTTTGTGCTAGGCTCTTGGGAATTCGCCAGGTAGCACTATTATTATTACCACTTAAGAACAAATCACGTAGTTTATCATGATATATCAATCAGCTGTTCTCAAATATTCTCTCTGATAACTGTCACTGAATTGTTTACGTTCTAAGTTGTTTACTAAGCTGCTAACAACTTCATGATCGTTGCTATCAAAAAAGCCAAAACATATTTAGTCGTATTTCTAAACATAATCCGTACGAAGGACGGGTAGCTGCTAGTTGTAGTAATATAAGCAACTAAACTTACCAGCTCTTCCTGTCGGGCACCAATATATTGCAATATGCAATATAACCATAAAATCACCATCAATGGGAACTCATTACCCACGCACAGGTCTCAAACCAATCTGAGCTTCATCCTCAGTTAATTTCCCGTCCCACATAGTACAAGTTTTCACGTTTTAAACGCGAAAAATATTTTTTTAATATTTCCCAGCGCAAACAACTAACCTTCCCTGGTTGAAAATTATAATAATTTGTATTTTATTCTTCAGTTAGCAATGAAAAACAAAAAGAAATTTCAACTTATTCTTCACCTAAAACCAAGAAACAGAAAGAATTTTTATTTTTTCCTCTAGTTTGCATACGTCCGGAACAACTGGCCAAGCCGAGAGCTGGCAATGAATGGGGAGACGATGATAGAATAAAAAACTGGTTTAAACTTGTTATTCAAATGTCCGGCTATTCACAGTCGACTTCTACTATCGACTTCTACACTGGTTGATGTTTGTAAGCAACTTGACGTGGCACTTGTGTCTTTTTTACCATTTTATGCACCTAAAACAGGTATCGGAGAGCGTAAATGTTTGGGATCACTCAACTATCGCACCTCAATATCTTCCAATAAGATCACCCAATATAGGTACCTTGTCAAATTTTAATTATTCGTTGCATCATCATTTGAATTTGAATTGGAATTATTTTCTTGAAAAGTACAATAATCACCTTAATTATTATCATCACTTTGGTGCATTTGTAAATTAGTGAATTTTACATCGTTTACAATGCGTACAATGAGCAATTTATATGTATTTTACTAAACTAGTTTTCAAGTAAAATATTTTTTTTTCGGAGGATGAAGCCCACACAGGTCTGAGATCAGACCTGTGCGTGGGTAATTAGTTGAATGATGCGTTGCACCTACAGCTTTAGGTGGGTTCCGAACCACCAGGAAGTGATTTCACAGCAGAAAACCGATTCTTTTTTGATTGGATTGGCCAGCAAAAATATGACTCTATTCTCTGCTGTAAAATTACTTCCCGGTGGTTCAGAACTAGAGATGAGGCGTATTTACTGGAACAGGTATTTTTACTGAGTATTTGAACGTACGGACTAGCACCTAGTATTCGAAGAACAAAATACTCAGATATCTGTGAGTATTTCTAGAAACTAGTAAACTACGCGACTTCAAGTCATTTCTCGTTATAGAACTATTCAACTACTCACTCCCTCTTTCTCGCTCACTCACACGCTCTCTCTCTATTCACTATACTCGATTGTAGGCGCATGCGTCTAGATTGTCTTTGGTTGCGTATGGCTTACGCGCGTACTTTTCCAGTACAAATACTTCTTGAGTACTTGAGTACGAGTAGTTTGTTACTCAAGCGTCTCAAGGTCTTGCCGTCCGCGTCTCATTTCGCTACAGCACATTTGAGAGCAACTCAATAATTAGATCCGTGCTGTATTTAACACCAGTAATAAAGATTCGTGCTGTATTTAACGCGAGAAACAGTACCAGTACCGCAGTGCGATACTCTCTTGTACGTGTACTCTTGTACGTCTACTCTGGCGAACTGACTAATATAAAATACTACCTAGTATTTTGGAACAGGTATTTGGAATAGGTATTAGAACGTACTAGTACTTGGAATACTTGGTATCAGAAAAACCTAGTACGACCCATCTCTATTCAGAACCCACTTGAAACTGTAGGTCCAACTCATCAATCGCCATCATCCAATTTATTACCCACGCACAGGTCTGATCTCAGACTTATGTGGGCTTCATCTTCCGAAAAAAATTAATTTTTTTACTTGAAAATTAGTTGGGTGAAATATTGATAAATTGCTTATTGTGCGCATTGTAAAAGATGTCAAGTAAAATTCCCTTTTTTTGTACAAAAAATGCACCAATAAGTGATGATAATAATTACGGAATGTGATAGCCGTGATAAATCTGTTCAGTCAGATAACATAGGTTACGAACTCTTCAGCCTTCTTTGTAAGGGTGACCGATTGGATTCGCCAGCAAGAAAGTCTATGCTGTAAAATCACTTCCTGGTGGTTCGAAACCAACTTGAAACATTACTGAAGGTCCTACTCATTATTCAACTCATTACCCAAGCAGAAGTCTTCATCCACCAAAAAATAGAATAATATCAAGGGAAGTGATAACCCCGAGCCGTGACCGGTATCTCTTCAATCAAGTTACGAATTCGTGGGCCCTCTTTCTGAGGATGACCGATTAGATTGGCCGGTAAAAATGTTTCTGTTGTAAAATCACTTCCTGGTGGTTTGAAACCCACCTAAAACTGTAGGTTCAACTCATCATTCAACTCTACCCACGCACAAGTCTCAAGACTCATGTGGGCATCATCCGACAAAAAATAATTATTGTTACAGTTTGGTTACTTTATCCCATTTATTTGTCAATCAGGAAATCAGATATCTTTTTGAAAAAAATTACATAAGGATCCATAAAAATATTTTTTGTAAATAAGTGTCATACCTGGATATTGATTGCACCCCTATTTGATAAAATAAACTTTTTTTATTGAAAAATAATATTTTTTCACACAAGAGAAAAGAGTTTTCCGATTTTCCACAAAAAAATAACAATGTTCAGGCACATTGTAGATGATAGAGACATAGCCAGTAGTGGTGCAACTAAATTATATAAGGCGTTCATAATTTCAGTTTTTTTCTTCCGCCTTTTTTTCTTTTCACTCTCTTCTATATCCTTCTCCATCTCCTCCTGCTACTGTTTCTTCTTCATCATACACTACTGTTCATTTTCTTTCTATCTTTGCTACTATATCATAAAATTATGAACTTCTATTCTTCCCAAGTCTCTTCTTCTTCTTCTTCTTCTTCTTCTTCTTCTTCTTCTTCTTCTTCATCTTCATCTTCTTCCTCCTCTTCCTCTTCTTCTTCTTCTTCTTCTTCTTCTTCTTCTTCTTCTTCTCCTTCTTCTCCCTCTCCCTCTCCCTCTCCCTCTCCCTCTCCTTCTCCTTCTCCTTCTCCTCTCACCATCTCCTTCTCCTTCTCCTTCTCCTCTCACCATCTCCTTCTCCTCTCACCATCTCCTTCTCCTTCTCCTTCTCCTCTCACCATCTCCTTCTCCTTCTCCTCTCACCATCTCCTTCTCCTTCTCCTCTCACCATCTCCTTCTCCTTCTCCTCTCACCATCTCCTTCTCCTTCTCCTCTCACCATCTCCTTCTCCTTCTCCTCTCACCATCTCCTTCTCCTTCTCCTTCTCCTCTCACCATCTTCTTCTCCAATCTTCTCCTGTCTCCTTCTTCTTCTTCTTCTTCTTCTTCTTCTTCTCCTTCTCCTTCTCCTTCTCCTTCTCCTTCTCCTTCTCCTCTCACCATCTTCTTCTCCAATCTTCTCCTGTCTCCTTCTTCTTCTTCTTCTTCTTCTTCTTCTTCTTCTTCTTCTTCTTCTCCTGACTCTTCCTTCTCCTCTCACCATCTTCTTTTCCAATCTTCTCCTGTCTCCTTCTTCTTCCTCTTCTTCTTCTCCTCCTCCTTTTAATTTCTTCTTCTACTTCTTTTCCAATATTCTTGTGTCTCCTTCTTCTCTAAACTTCTCCTCTTGTCGCCTTCTTCTCCTCCTTTTTCTTTCTTCTTCCTCCTCTTCCTCTCCTCCTTCTCTTAACTTCTTTTTTTATTAATATTAACATTTCATGTGAAATTTAACGACTTGCAGTCAAATATTTATTAAGAATAAGTATAACTTACTTATTAAATCCAGGAATTCTTTTTTTACTTCTCCAATATACTTCTGTCTCTTTCTTCTCTGTATCCATCTTCTTCTCTTGTATCCTCCTCCTCCTCCTTCTTCTTCTTCTTCTCCTCCTGTTACCTTATTTTTCTTCTCCTCATCCTTCTAACTTATTTTTCTACTTCTGCTTCTTCTTCTACTTCTTCTCCCATATTCTTCTGTCTCCTTTCCCTTCCTCTTCCCCTTCTTCTTCTTTTTCTTCTTCACCTGTCTCCTTCTTCTTCACCTGTCTCCTTCTTCTTCTCCTGTCTCCTTCTTCTTTAAACTTCTTCTCTTGACTCCTTCTTCTTCTTTCCCTGTCTCCTTCTTCTCCTCCAATCTTCTCCTGTCTCCTTCTTCTTCCTCTTCCTCTCCTCTTTCTTTCAACTTCTTCTTCTGTCACCTTCTTCCCCTGTCTCCATCTTCTTCTCCAATCTTCTTCTCTTGTATTCTTCTTCTTCTCCTGTTACCTTTTTCTTCTTCCTCCTCTTCCTCTCCTCCTTCCTTTAACTTCTTTTTCTGCTTCTTCTTCTACTTCTTCTCCAGTCTCTTTCTTTCCCTATCACCATCTTCTTCTCTTGTCTCCTTCTTCCTCTCCAATTTCAGAAAGATTAATCTAATCTAATTTTCTTCTTTTTCCTCTTCTTCTCCTCCTTTTTCTACATCTGTTTCCTTCTTACCCTCTCTCCATCTTCTTCTCTTGTCCCCTTCTCCTTCTTTTTCTCCTCCTGTTACCTTCTTCTTCTTCTTCCTCTTCCTCCTTTTAACTTATTTTTCTACTTCTGCTTCTTCTTCTTCTCCTCCAATCTTTTTCTTCACCTGTCTCCTCCTTTTCCTCCTTCTCCTCATCCTCCTCCTCCTCCTCCTCTTCCTCCTCCTCTTCCTCCTCCTTCTCCTCCTCCTCCTCTTCCTCCTCCTCCTCCTCTTCCTCCTCCTCCTCTTCCTTCTCCTCCTCCTCCTCTTCCTCCTCCTCCTCCTCCTCTTCCTCCTCCTCCTCCTCCTCTTCTTCCTCCTTCTTCTCCTCCTCCTCTTCCTCCTCCTCCTCCTTCTCCTCCTCCTCCTCCTCCTCCTCCTCCTCCTCCTCCTCCTCCTCTTCCTCCTCCTCCTCCTCCTCCTCCTCTTCCTCCTACTCCTCCTCCTCCTCTTCTCCTCCTCTTCTTCCTCCTCTTCCTCCTCCTCCTCCTCCTCATACACCCTTCATTCCTCCTCATACACACCTCTTCTCCACTTTCACCTTCTTCCAGTGCTTTCCACATCCTCTATTACCCTGTAAAGGGGCCCACACACTAGCGAGTTTGGCTCGCGAGTAAGACTCGGCCAGCCGGACTCGGGAGAAAATCACTAGTTAGTGGGCTGTTTTCTCCCGAGCCGAGCCGAGCCCAGCCAGACTCGCGCAGGGCTACAAGCGCGGCTGGGCTCGGCTGGGACTCGCTAGTTAGTGGACGTTTTCCGAGCCGAGCCAGGCTCGGCACCTCATTATAACTTAGCAGAACGTCAGAAAGCTATTATTTGCACTGTTCACAAGACGTAAAAATAAGTTGATTGAGTTATCTATTCAAGTTTGTACATTTACTGTTACTATGACAATACTATGACTGAAATAGTTACCAAGTTAAACTAATGTATAAACCGAAAAAGAAAAAAGAAACCGTATATTAAAATTTGAATATTCAAGAGAAAATAAAAATGATAATATTGCAGTGCAGAGCTTATTTTTAATACAATACAAATAAATATTCGAATGTTGTTTTTTCAACAAAAAATACCTACAGTAACATAAAAACAAAATTCTAAAAAATAATTTCAATAATAATAGCTGCTAACAGATAAATTGTGTATAAAATAAATAAATAATTATTGAATGATAATGATGATAATAATAATAATAATACATCCCTTTGCATGTAATCCCAATGCCCATTTTATATTTATTATTATAATATAACATTATCATTATAAATATAACAGTATTTAATAAATTGTAATATAACAATAATTACTTTGATACAAATGGAAAAAATGGAAGTAATTAAAAAATAAAAATTGAGTAAAAAGTAGATGAAATTAATCCTATATTTCATCTGACCTTTTGAATTCTATGGGCCCCCTATTACACTTTTGCATATTTTATTGTAGATGTTCTTCTTCTTCTGAGGATGAAGCCCACATTGGTCTGAGACCTGTGCGGGGTTAATGAGTTGGATGATGGTGATTGATGAGTTGGACCTAAAGTTTTAGGTGGGTTCCGAACCACCAGGAAGTGATTTTACAGCAGAGAACAGTCTCTTTTTTGCTGGCGAATCTAATCGGTCACCGTTACAAACAGGACCTGCGAGAACGCAGCTTAGCTTATCTCTATCTGATTGAACAGATACCTGCTACGCCTCGCGGCTATCACTTCCCTAATTATAGATCTATATCTATATCTATAATTATGTTATAGATCTATAAGAAAGATACTTAGAGGTGGGAAAATAATTGTTATAAAAAACAGGAATCGTGCCTATAAACGCTCTGACATCTTTTTCTCTAAAAAATTAGAAGAAATAAAACATTTCTTAATAATAATAATCAAATTTCAAGAATTATGAAATTTTAGCAAAACCAATACTCTCTCTAGAGTCTACAGCATAAAATGACCTTCCAAATGAGATATTGATTGTAATTGAAAGATTTTGAGATTAGATGAGCTATATGGATCAGAATTAACACGGGCGCACTCCAGCCGACCTTGAAAAGTAGCCGAGCCGGACTCGGGAAGTTCACAACACGTTAGTGGTGATTTTCTTCCGAGTCTTACTCGCCGAGCCAGACTCGCGAGTCTTACTCGCGAGCCATACTCGCTAGTGTGTGGGCCCCTTAATAGCCATAGAAAGGAGCGAAGATACCCGTGAACAATGGACATACCGTCCCACTAGATTTATCCACATCTCTCGTACAACCTCTCACTCACTCACACTTCCTCTCACTCTCTCACATTCACTCCCTCATCCTCTATCACACACACTCTCTCTCTCACCAGAACTCTCACTCCAATTCGCACTGTCCAAAAGAGGTTCCAAACTCTTCTTGTATACTTGTATACTTCTTGTATACTATTCTTGTATACTTCCATTCTTGCAGTCTGCTTTCCGGTCGGGGCTTTTGTTACAACAATAAAAATTATCATCTCGGACATAGATCATTATCATCATCATCATCGTCATCATCATCATCAACATCAACAACAACAATAACAACAACAGCAGCAGCAGCAGCAATGTCATCATCACTGAAAGAGTTGAGTATTACGTCATCGATGGGTGCGATGCACTCCACCCTTTTGCATTAGAAGAAGGAGAAGGAGAAGGAGAAGGAGAAGAAGTTGAAAGGAAGAGGAGAGGAAGAAGAAGAAGAAGGAGGAGAAGAAGTTGAAAGAAAGAGGAGAGGAAGAAGATGAAGAAGAAAAAGAAGTTGAAAGAAAGAGGAGAGGAAGAAGAAGAAGAAGTTGAAAGAAAGAGGAAGAAGAAGGAGAAAGAGAAGAAGAAGAAGTTGAAAGAAAGAGGAGAGGAAGGGGAAGAAGGAGAAGTTGAGAGAAAGAGGAGAAGAAGAAGAAGGAGGAGGAGAAGAAGAAGTTGAAAGAAAGAGGAGAGAAAGAAGAAGAAAAAGAAGGAGAAGAAGAAGTAGTTGAAAGAAAGAGGTGAGGAAGAGGAAGAAGAAGAAGAATTTGAAAGAAAGAGGAGAAGAAGAAGAAGAAGAAGGAGATAAAGAAGAAGTTAAAAGAAAGAGGAGAGGAAGAAGAAGGAGAAGAAGAAGAAGTTGAAAGAAAGAGTACAGGAAGAGGAAGAAGAGAAGAAGATGGAAGATTAGAAGAAAAAGAGATAGAAAATATTCATATTTTTTCTTAACTTCAGAATCAGCTGTTGATCAAATTACAGTGAAGCCAGATTGTGCCCGTTCGGTTAATGAAAAATAACGCATGGATCTTTGTGTAAAAGAAATAAAGCTGTTAAACTTATGACAGTCAGTTAACTGACTTTAAACTTATGACAGTCAGTTAACTGACATTATACTCCTTATTTAATTGGCTTTCGTGCAACTGGCCATCAGTTTTCTAGTCACAACTTTCATTTATTGTACATGAGTTGCTGGAGTTCGGAACCCACTTAAAACTGTAGGTCCAACTCATCAATCACCACCATTCAATTCATTACCCACGCACTGGTCTCAGACCTATTTGAGCTTCATCCTCCGGAAAAAAATGTGAAGTTCGCCACGAATACTGGATAATGTGGTCAACTCTAGTTTCTGTAATTTATTTGAAAAATATTTTGTTCTTCTTTGAAAGAATAAATTTTATTATTTCGTTTCATTTACCAGTTACCGGTAAAACTCCCAGGAACGCGTACATAAACTTATTTAGAAGAAATCAGCTGGTTTTTTAATCAAATTTAGATGACCCTATATAAAAAAAGTGTATGCGTTCGTTTACTTTGAAATTGTTGAGCTCGGTCACATTGTCAGCTGGTGTAATTTAGCCTTAAATTGTGGTACGTGACCGCGACTTCAGTAGTTCTGTGTAATAAGGCTCTTAGATCTCTCGTTTTTTTTCTAAGAAATATAGGCTAATAACGTTTTTTTTATGTATAATCTAACCAATAAATTCTATTGTTTACATGGTGAATAATATATAAATAATTCATAATATTGAATAATTGTAATTCATAGAAATTTACAATCAATAATTTTAAAACTTCATTTATTAATATTTATTTTAATAATATTAAGTAATTGTTTTAATCTTGTTTAAAATCTCGAACAAAATTCAAAATTATATTCACTTTCTTTGGGTTATTGAACAGTTTTAGTGCTTCGTTTTCAAAGTGAACATCGAAATTAATATTCAAGTTTTGGAAAGAATCAGTAATTGTACTTCAAAGTGAAATTTCTAGTTGAACTTAAACGTAACCTTAAATTTGGATTTTTTAATTGAAAATTTGTAAAGAAGCAGTAGTGGGCTGTGCCTGTTGTATCTTTACTTGATTGTGTTTCGTAATGAATAGATAAATAAATAAATAATTCATAGTAATAGATCAGCTACTATTTCTTGTAGTTCTAATCTTCGATGGGATCAATGTGATCAATTTTACAAGTAGCCCAAATAAAAATCTGCTTTCACTTTCCCCCATGATGTTTTCTTTGGATTTTATCGACTAAAACCACTGCAAGATGATCATTCGAGACTAGAGGTGGGCTTAACCAGTATTTCCAAGTAACTGTTACAACGGTTACTGTTACTTTCTTGTACTGCATAAAAATACTGATTACAAAGTAACGGTTACACTGACAAATGTTGTACTGATCCAAGATTAATACCTTGGTACTGATCTACTGAAGTATGCCGTTTCTCCTAAGAACCTCCTATGAAGATTACAAAGTAACGGTTACACTGACAAATTTTGTACTGATCCAAGATTAATACCTTGGTACTGATCTACTGAAGTATGCCGTTTCTCCTAAGAACCCTATAGGACAGAGTCACTGCAGTCGCATACCACAATTAGGCTAACACTAGATTACACCAGGCAGATAAATTTGATTAAAAAATAACCAATAATTAACAGCTGAGGGCTCTAAACATTAATTTGTAAGTGTCCCTGATTTTTGACATTGTTGAGCCTGGTCAACCACTCAGCTGGTGTAATTCAGCCTTGATTGTGGTCTGCGACCATGACTGCAGTGGCTGTATATAATAAGGCTCAAAGGTAAATATACCAACGTTCAAAACTTCAAAATAAAATACTGTTTTTGTGGTTATGATCACGTATATTTGGCACTAAGCTTACCACTTATTAACGTCTAAGTTCCAGTAGATCAGTCAGTACGGTACCGTACTGTATAATGTATGTGCTACATAAATGAGTACTGATCTACTGAATAAGAATAAGAAATACTTTTCAATCTTCCGTAATCTAGTCAGTATCAGGGTATCGCTTTCATCGTGTAATAGTATATTTCGCACCTAGGGCCGAAAATGTGTGTTTGCCGGCTCGAGATCGCGGTTTTCAAGTTCGAGACGAAGTCGAGAACTTGAAGCGTTTGAGAGCCGGCAAAACATTTTTGCCCGTGTTGCGAACGCTATTTTTCGCCACACAACAAGAAAAAAAACAACAATGTTAAGTTGGAAATTTTGAAAGCGAAATTTTAAGGCTATGGTACTTGCAAGAATACAAGGAACGGCTATCACCTCTTTATCCAACCTACAGCGCTCTGGGTGGGCATTTTGTCAACTACTACAACTGTACGCCAAAAGGTTAGTTGGTTAGGTTTTTTGTTGTTATTCCTGTTCCTGATTCAAAACCTGCATAAAAAACCAAAAACCTAACCAACTAACCGTTCTATACCAACAGTTGCAGTAGTAGACAAAATTCCTAAAAACAAAAAACCTAACCAACCAAGAGAGGTTAGCAACAGTTGTAGTAGTTCACAAAATTCCCACCCAGAGCTCTGTAGGTTGAATAAAAAGGTTCTATTGTTTGATATCAAAACTACAAAATATTACATATTAAGTTATAAAAAGTGATCATTTTTGACATTTTAAATACTACGTACATATTAAATTATAAAAAATAAACATTTATTGATGGTTTAAATCTTTTTGTTTTACATAAAAGTTGGAAGGATTCATTTTTACAATCATGACTGCTGTATCCAGACACGATCAGCTGTCATTCAAGGTCATTTTCTTTTCCGCCCTAGGGCGGTAAACGTTTACAGACCTCGTCGGAAACCAAACACTTTCGGCCTCCATATGAAGCACGAAAAACAGCTCATTACGTCCTAGTGTGGCGAAAAAATACTGAAAACTGAATAGTACGTAGTACTGAACTGTTGATACTGTAATCAGTATTTTCCGCGCTCGGTAACGGTTACATATCACGACAACAAGTAACTGTTACAAAATACTGATTACCCAGATACCGACCCACCTCTATTCGAGACCAGTTCTGAGTAGAAACAGCTAAAGAATAGAACAAAAGAGGGTCGACGAAGAACGTTCACATTAAAAAATGGGGCAATAATATTGTCAACCATTCGGGTCTCTGGAATTTCATCCCCCGGAGATAGCCTCCCCTCACCGCTACCCCTATTCTGACGTCAATGTGACGTAGGTTTTCTCTCTTACACAGCCCTTGGCTAGGGCCCTTTTCTTGGCTTCTCCATAGGGGCTGTCTCCCTTGCCAGTTTACCCGCTCAAAGCTTTCTGTGACAGCTAAAAAATTGCTTTATCTTATTTACAGCGCTATTTCATTTATTTTGCAATTGTTTATATATTTATTTTTCATTTGCTGATACACTTATGTAATACACTTCTTACTAGCTCTCTCTTCATAGCCTTCTACAATAGTTGATTTCAACAGCTAAGCTTGTAGTAGTAGCCTTTCAGTTTCTTTGAAGTAATTAAAAGTAAACAAAGTAAACCATAGTATTAATTATAAACCATTAGTATTGTTGAAAAACTTTTGTAGAACATTGCAATGAAATGGTTGATTATGCTGAGAATTCCAAGTTTAGTCTCGTAAATGGAAACATTAAAATCTTTTTGATATCATTTTACAACTCAAGGGTTGGAAATATCAAGAAAGTAATAATATGTAAGAAAGTTTAGACAAAAGTTTTAGATCTTCGTGTAAGGATCATTTTTTATTCATACTTTTTTCCAATCTGAGCAATAGTTTTCAAGTAAACAAGAAAATTAGATTTTATCCGCCATTTTCCAATATGGCGGCCATGTGACAGTTTCCTTCACTGAAAAACTTAAATTTATCATTTTGCATCCTATTCATGATAAATCATCATGATATTTCCATTTCAATTGCAAATAATTGGTTGTAAATCATAAGATGAATTTCCACCTTGGAAGCTAGGGGGTGGTTTGGTGAGAATTTTTCTGTCAACTATTGATTTCAATGAGAAATCATGAGTCAAACTTTATGTTTGAGGAAATTTAAAAAAAGGTGATTTTTAATTTTCAATTTTATGGCGTAAGGGTTGAAGATATCGAAAAAGTGCAAGGAACAAACGTTGTAGATATTAATCTAAAAAACATATCTTATTTGAACCTTTTTTTGATGCGGTGGATAGTTTTCGAGAAAATTGGGAAAAACTAAAATTTGGCTGCCATTTCCCAAGATGGCGGCTGAAGCACAACTTTTATCGCCGACGACTTTTAGTATGTTATTCAGCATGCAAAGTAGTACATATGTGCCAAGTTTCTTGCTTGTATCATTTTTTTTTTTAATTTCCTAAAATTACTGGACTATAGTAGCCTTTCAATTTCGTTTAATTTTCTGTTCCCCTAAGTATTCACTTTGATTTTAATACCAATCGCGTTTCATATACTGTAGTACGTTTCAACCTTATCCTAGGATTTCCTAAGATATAAATAAATATATTCATTTCCACAAAGTTCATATCTATGAACACTTTAAAATGAAATCCTTAAATAATAGTTTATGCAACGATTTTATTTTGACCCTTATTAAGGCACGAGTAAGATGTAAGTTATAACACGAGCGAATGCGAGTGTTATAAATATCTCACGAGTGCCTTAATGGCCAAATAAAATCGTTGCATACACTATTTTATCTACGACCACTAGTATACATTTAATTAAAACAATTTCATTTTACCTGTGACTGTCAGAGATACGCAACCTCTCATCTCAAATACGAAAAGTTACAGTAGATTGTTAGGTTAAAGCAGCTGGTGTAGCAGTTTGATCAAATCAGCTGATAGTTTCACAATATTGAATTACGATATTGATTCCATCAAAAATGCTTCTGATTGGTCCAGAACCCGTGTTATAATGTAGAACCTGTACTATAATGAGCTCTTTATGCAACGGGTTTCAAAAAGCATTTCGAAAAGACAGCTGTTTTGGCATCAATTGTGAAACTGTAATGTATACATTATGACATGGTCGTAGATAAATAAAATTACATCAGCACTAAAAATTTACAAAATTTTTATCATTAATGAGAAATAAATCATTCACAAAGACTTTAAAGTAAAATCATTAAAAAAATTGCATTATATCACTATGAAATAATTAAAATCACAAATTTTATAAAATTATATCTTAGGATAATGTAGATTCTTACTGCTGTACCTATTATATTCTATTATAAACGTATTCTATTATATCCGATTTTGAAAAAATACGTTATTCAGAGTGTTTCAGGAAGAATCTGTGATACAAATTAAAAATTTGTGAAGAGAGCAGTTTTGCACTTGAGTCTGTTGCTCCTTCACATTCAATGTAATTTTGTCACAATAAATAAAAAAATGCTACACTTACTCATTCCTCCCATCAAAATGAAGAAAAAATAGTTATGTAAAACGCTTTGTTTCAGATATGATGATGGCTGATGTTGGTAGTCAACCCCATTTCATCATTTATTTCAAATTCAAATTTAATCAATTCATTTAATCACTTCAAAATTTCTAGCGCCTCTATTCACTTGTTAAAATCAATAGCTATAGAGTCTAGACATTTCAAATTGTGCAAAATGTTGCCTAAATTCATAGGAATACTGCAAACTTCAGCCATTTTAATTTTATTAACGAAGCGTTTCTGAACTTATTTTTATATGAAAATTTTCTTTATTTTGATTTGTGACATGCGTTGGTGCAGTACGTCAGATTCCTCTTGTAACACTGTTTATTTTACAAGAGGAAATTTTCTGGTAGACTAAAAACTAACCTAAAGTGGTTTAGACTAGTTGAGAAATTGTGTAGTAGTTGTAAAGGCTGTGCACAGGGTATTTTGTCCTGGTTTTTTTTCTAAGTTTCTTGTATCGGATATTATTAAGGTATTGGAATGTTACCTATTAACATAAGACATTTTTTTTCATCAATTAATTTATGGAATATGAGGGTTCAAAGTTGAAATTTTTCGGTTTTTGGGGGCAGTTGATCTCCCCTACAAGTTATTTTAAACTTTTGATAAATTCTTTATAAGTGGACACATTGAGGAATAAAATGACATATTTTTCATTTCGATCAAACAATTTATTAGTTTTTTCAAAATTAATTTTTGGAAACCTGGAAAAAATACAGTAGCATTCATCGATTTCCATCAGCTGTTGAATACTGTAGACTGAAGACTTCCGCCATTGCGGAAGTCTTCAGTAATAGCACCTAAAGGAATTCGAAATTAATAAATTCTGTTTAAGTAAATTTGTCAATTTGTTCAATTGTCAGTAACTTCGAACTTTCTTGTGAAAAAATTTCAGTTTTTCAAAAAATTATTTTGTAAAATCCAATTGTTCAATTGAAATAAAAAATGTGTCATTCTTTTCCCCAAAGTGTCTCTCAGTTATAAAAAAATTACCAAATGTTTAAAATAACTTGTAGGTGAGTTCAATTGCCCCCAAAACCGAAACATTTCATCTTTGAACCCCCATGTTTCACAAAATAATTGATGAATAAAAAATTATACTCATGGCATTAGATATCATTTCAATACCTTAATATCAAATAAAAATTTCAAAAAAAAAATTATGACCAAAAACCCTGTGCACAGTCTTAAGCTTGTGAAGCTTAACAGGTTTAAAGTTGAAGTTTTTTAAAGCTTGCTATTTCTTTTCATTCTTTTGTATTCAGCCTAGATGAATAAATATATTGGACATAGGTTCTACTTTTTCTGTATATTTACAAGGCAATTTTCTTAAATTTTCAAGACCACATACTTTCTTATACAAGGTTTGGCAGGGAGGTATGGAAGATTTTAAATTACATCAACATCATGGCGTCGTGCGTACAAACCTGACTTCCGTTCGTGACGCGCGTGTCAGCGTTGTGTCTTCACTGCTAATTTCTTGTTGCACTTGCCAATAATCGTCTCTCTCTTTTCTCTCTCTCTCACATACACACATACACACTCTCTCTATTTATGTAATTGTGTTGGCCTGTTTGGGTGGAAGAGGGGACCAAATAGAACCTGCCAGGAGATAAATAAAACATTCAATCAATCCCTCACTCTCTCATACTCTCTCTATCTCTCTTATCACAAGCACTTTGCGCATTTCTCTTTATCTGTCCTTGTCTATTGCATTATTACAATACGGACGCATTTTTCCTTCATTTGTTTTCTGTTGCATGTGTCTTCCCTATGGTGTTGCCAACTTCCATCTATGTTGATGATGATGATGATGATGATGATGTTGTTGTTGTTGTTGATGATGTTAAGTAGTAAAGAAAGGTGAAAGTAGTCGGCGTCTATCAAAACTGACTACTAATTAGTGATGCGAACTCCCAACATAATGTTTCCAGACCTCAGTCAATTTTCTTATTTTTCATTCCCAGGCAGAGTTTCTGTGATGATTGTGTTGAGAATGCATGTGAAAGAGAAAGAGTTTTAGCGAAATAATGAGATTATATTAGATTATTTACTTTATTCATGTAGATTACAAAATGCACAGTCTTAGATTCTAGATTATGATAGTTAAAAATATATAAGTGCTGTAATTATTGTTCTATGGATTTTACAAATCTAAACTAAAGAATTATTCAACGATGAATATAAGATGCAATATGATAACGATGATTGTGATGGTTGTGATTGTGTTTGATATGATTGTGATGTATCTACATGAAACGGCAAAGTTTGAATATATAAATGTCCATTCTTGGAAGAGGATATTCAAGAATATCCTTCTCATCAACACTTGACCGTAGAGAGATTAGATTAGATTATTTACTTTATTCATGTAGATTACAAAATGCACAGTCTTAGATTCTAGATTATGATAGTTAAAAATATATAAGTGCTGTAATTATTGTTCTATGAATTTTACAAATCTAAACTAAAGAATTGTTCAACGATGAATATAAGATGCAATATGATAACGATGATATGATTGTGATGTATCTACATGAAACGGCGAAGTTTGAACATATAAATGTCCATTCTTGGAAGAGGATATTCAAGAATATCCTTCTCATCAACACTTGACCGTAGAGAGAGAGAGAGAGGGTGAGTGTGTGTGTGTGATAGGAAGAGGGAGAGAGAAGAGAATTGATTTAATTCAATTGACTCTATTCATGTTGAATTTGCGATTTAGTTGACATTTTTTCTGGCTGCTAATTGTTTTACTGAAAATGTTTTGATTTTTAGGGTGAGAGTGATTGAAAGAGAATGAGTGGGAGAGAGTTAGAGAGAGAAAAGAGGAAGTGCGTGTGAGAGAGAGTTGTTTTGATTCAATTAACTTCATTCATGTTAAATTTCCGATTTAGTTGACATTTTTTCGGACTACTTGTCGTTATAACTGTAGTAAAGATTACACAAATGTTTGATTTAAATGATTCAAAATACTTATCCTGTGTGAAAATTGATATTTATTTATGTAGCTTATAACAAATTACATGTATCCTAATTACATGTCTTTGCCACAGTTGGATAAGTTTCGTTTTCCTGCACACCCCACAATAGAACCACCTATTTGTAATAAATTGTCTGTCTGCTATTTTTATTTTTGATTTGTTTTTAATTATTTGTGTGTTAAATAAATTGAATTAATTTATTTTAATACTCTTGTACAGTGAGGAGAAACATTGGCTTCTCTATCATGTTTGTAACCATGGGCTCAACGCCTAGTACCAATTGCTAAATATCTATAAATTTATCTATATTTGCTAGCTAATATAGCATACTAGCATTTAGCATAGGAGGTGAGGTTGAGTTACAGTAAATCTTTGTTAGTTATGCTCACACTTGAAATATTGTTATAATTACTGTACAGTGTACGATAGCCATAAAGAAATTAATTGAAATTGGGTCCATACCGTGAGTTAGTTGATTTTGATAGGTTAGGTTATGTCACCTTTTCTGAATATAGAAATATTGTTCGCACTTTTTCCATAAATGTAGCCAAAATTCGCACCTATTCCGTAGAACAGAGTAATTGATAGTATGAATTATATATGTTTTAGAAAAATCAAGTTTGTAATAATATAGGCCTAATAATGTTAGTTTGTAATGACATGCACTTATTATTTTTCTACTATTATTAGTTTTTCCAGTGTTCCAGAAAAATCAAGACAAGTTCTCAGTGTGAGTGAGACATTGCTTGAAAGAGACGGAAAAAGTCTATCGGCCGGTTGCACGAAAGCCAATTAAATTTAATCCCCGTAGAATGATGTCATTCTACGGAAATTGAAAGAAATGTAGAGAATTTAAGTACCCAAAGGACAATTACAAGCGATTACGCCGATTAGGTTAACTGGCGTAAAATATATTTTTTTGGAGGATGAAGCCCACATAGGTCTGAAACCTGTTCGTGGTTAATGAATAGGATGATGGTGATTGATGAGTTGGACCTACAGTTTAAGGTGGGTTCCAAACCACCGGGAAATGATTTTACAGCAGAGAACAGAGTCTTTTTTGCTGGCCAATCCAATCGGTCACCCTTACAAAGATGACCCAGGAGTTCCGTAGCTTATCTCTGAGTGAACAGATTAAATCTCAGTAATGCCTGTTAAGTTACATTTTATAGGCTATGTTTATTGTACCAGAACACGAAACTGCAAATTAGGTCGTAGGTGTTAAAAACCTTTTAAAATGAATAAAATGTATTAAGAATATCATATTATTGGGATAGTTGAATAATGATTCAAAAATAATTCACAATAAAATCATTCTAATTCATATTTTTTCTCAACTTCAGATCAGCTGTTGATCAAATTACAGTGAAGCCAGATTGTGCCCATTCGGTTAACGAAAATAAACTAATGGATCTTTGTGCAACAGAAATAAACCCGCTACACTTACGATGGTTAGTTAACTGACATTAAACTCCTTATTTCATTGGCTTTCTTGCAACCGGCTGTATATGTCTGTATGCACAGAAGCACACTTCACAGAAGCTTAGGGCACTTTGATGGCTTCTACATGATTAGAAAAGAATGCAGTAGTAAGAATCGGCTTCAGTTGACTCAATGGCATTGGAATTTAGTAAGGAAAGAAAGCGTCTGCTTCCATTGATATTTCCCTGATTAATTCTAATACTTTTTTGTCATGAATGATGAAAGTTTTCCTTAAAATTGAAATACGTAACGTTTTGTTTTAACAATTGGATTCTAATGGAATAATTACAAACTTTTCGTTTAGGAACTTCTCTTGAGAATTTATGAAAAATCAAGTTGCATTATCAATGTTACTAGTTAAGTATAATAATATTGTTGCCAGCACAAATAGAATGAATTCTTAGGATTAGAATCCGAAGATTCTAGGATTAAGAATTCTTTAGATTCTTGGGCTAAGATTTAAGAATATCAATCCTAAGATTCTAGGATTAAGAATATTAATCCTAAGATTCTAGGATTAAGATTATTAATCCTAAGATTCTAGGATTAAGATTATTAATCCTAATATTAAGAATTCCTTAGATTCTTAGGATTAAGATTTAAGAATATTAGTCCTAAGATTCTAGGATTAAGAATATTAATCCTAAGATTCTAGGATTAAGAATATTAATCCTAAGATTCTAGGATTAAGAATATTAATCCTAAGATTCTAGGATTAAGAATATTAATCCTAAGATTCTAGGATTAAGAATATTAATCCTAAGATTCTATGATTAATAATATTAATCCTAAGATTCTATGATTAATAATATTAATCATAAGATTCTGGGATTAAGAATATTAATCTTAAGATTCTAGGATTAATAATTCCTCAGATTCTTAGGATTAAGATTTGAGAATGATAATTCTAAGATTCTAGGATTAAGAATATTAAGCCTAAGATTCTAGGATTAAGAATATCAATCCTAAGATTCTAGGATTAAGAATATCAATCCTAAGATTATAGGATTTAAGAATATTAATCCTAAGATTCTAGGATTAAGAATATTAATCCTATGATTCTAGGATTAAGAATATTAATCCTAAGATTATAGGATTAATAATATTAATCATAAGATTCTGGGATTAATAATTCCTTAGATTCTTAAGATTTAAGAATAATAATTCTAAGATTCTAGGATTAAGAATATTAATCCTAAGATTCTAGGATTGAGAATTCCTTAGATTCTTAGGATTAAGATCTAAAAATATTTTTGTGTTTTGTAGATTACATTTTGGAGACTCCAGTTAAAGAGTATAAAACAAGTCTGATCAAGAATTATACAATTTTGTACACTAGTTGGGGAAGTGATAGCTGAGTGCTATTGCAGGTATCTGTTCAAGCAGAGATAAGCTATGAAACACCTGGGCGTTCTTTGTAAGGGTGACCGATTGGATTGGCCAGCAAAAAAACTCTGTTCTCTGCTTTAAAATCACTTTTTGTTACCTACCTAAAACTGTATGTCCAACTCATCAATCACCATCATCCAATTCATTACTCATGCACACGTCTCAGACCTATGTGGGTTGTATCCTCCAAAAAAAGAAAAAAATACCATAATTATTACTTAATCAATTAGTTGAGGTGAGGCGTTTATTTTTGATGTGAAAGGAACTCTTGTACACTATAAAAAGCTTTATCAACTAAACATTTTTCAATGGTTTTTAAATATTTCTATATTTTCAAGACTTTAAAAACTGTGGTAGTTTGTTGTAGAGTTTCCTACCAATATAACTAGGTTTTTGTTCGAATAAACTACTATTGTGACTCACCAACTGATAATCTCTTCGGCTTCTTGTATTATAATCGTGTATGTCAGGTGTGACGCTGGGTAACTTATGTCAACCACTGATGTAAATTTGACCTCACCCTTAATATCTATTTGCGCAGTCTAATTAATTTCTGTGTTACATATAAAGTCACCTGCTTGTGATGCTTGGAAATCCTCTTAAATTAAAAAATATCAACAGAAAAAAAGAAAAAAAAATTCATGATTAAATATGAAACTGATCATATATTACTTTGGTCTTCAGGGCCATTTCCTCCACCTTTTCTCATTTCGTATATATTTTTTCTCTTCTTCCTATTTCATGGGAAATCATAGTTGGATTGGTATTCATTCTGTCATTCATTTATTTATTTATTGATACAGTCAAAATACAAATTATTGTGAAGAAACAACAGGCTTTCAGCCCAAAACTGTCTATTACTAAATTTTTACAAGAGTCCAAATATTTGTAAGCATAGGTTATGTTCACGTTCTGATTAAAATATAACTTGAATCTTCTCTCTCCAGCAGAGAAGAGCCAGCTAATATTTTGTTTTATTTATTTTTTTGTTTCTATTTATTGTTGAACTTTATTATTTATATTTCGCTTGTTGTCTGCAAACATAATAATGATTTTTATTTACTTTTGAACTTCGTTATTTATATTTCGCTTGTTGTATACATAATAATGATTATTTCAAATAAATAAAATTAAACATTTATGGCGACTAAAAAAATAACACTATCCATTGAAAATCACAATGAAGTCTAAAAAAAAGGTATCTGGGGTTAAATTCAAGATTTTTCCCCCATCTCTAGTCTGCCTTATTTCTCACGCACAAGTTTCATGGGTCACATTCGCCCACATAAAAATAGCTTGACAATATTGAATAGAATCTTCATAATAACTGTCGTTACCTAAAAGCATTTTATTCGCCTATTTTTTTTTTTCATTGTCATGAATATGATATGAATAGAAATTCTCGAGTATCGTCGCTCTCTTCGGAGGCTGAGGTTGGTTAGAGGCTGATAGTACGAGAGAGAGAGAGAGAGAGAGAGAGAGAGAGAGAGAGAGCGAGAAAGAGAATCATACACTTGTGTAAGTACTCGGATGTTGTAGGTCGAATCTGAATTGTTCACCGAAGAACTTGGAAAAGACTTGAGAGGCTCTCAGCAAGCCCTGCTCTTCCCTCTTCTCTTTGTTCATTCTTCTTCTTCTTCTTCATCATTTGCATCTT
Source organism: Conomelus anceps (assembly GCA_948455865.1). Lineage (NCBI taxonomy): Eukaryota > Metazoa > Arthropoda > Insecta > Hemiptera > Delphacidae > Conomelus > Conomelus anceps. The sequence continues at coordinate 23,067,693 of OX418227.1, read as the reverse complement.
CTTTTTCCTCTTCTTCTTCTTCATCATTTGCATCTTCTTTTTTTTCTACTTCTTCTTCTTCTTCTTTTTCTTCTTCTTTCTCTTCTTCCTCTTCCTCCAACTCCTCTTCTTCTTCTTCTTCATCATGTGCATATTTTTTCTTCTTCTTCATCGTTTGCATCTTCTTCTTGTTCTTCTGCTTCTTCCTCTCCTCCTCTTCTTCTTTTTCTTCTTCTTCTTCTTCTTCTTATTATTATTATCTTCTTTCTCTTCTTCCTCTTCCTCCTCCTCTTCTTCTTCTTCATCATTTACATCTTCTTTTTCATCTTCTTTTTCTTCTTCCTCTCCTCCTCCACTTCTTCTTCTTGTTCTTCATCATTTGCATCTTCTTTTTCATCTTATTTTTCTTCTTCTTCTTCTTCCTCTCCTCCTCCACTTTTTCTTCTTGTTCTTCATCATTTGCATCTTATTCTTTTCTTCTTCTTATTATTATTATTATTATCATCTTCTTTCTCTTCCTCCTCCTCTTCTTCTTCTTTTTCTTCATCATTTGCATCTTCGTTTTCTTCATCTTCCTTTTCTACTTCTTCTTCTTCTTCTTCTTCATCATTTGCATCTTCTTCTTTTCTTCTTCTTCCTATCTTCTTTCTCTTCTTCCTCTTCCTCCTCCTCTTCTTCTTCTTCTTCATCATTTGCATCTTCTTCTTCCCCTTCTTTTTCTTCCTCATTTGCATCTCCTTCTTCTTCTTCTTCTCCTTCTCCTTTTCTTCTTCTTCCTCTCCTTCTCCTTTTCTTCTTCTTCTTCTTCTTCATCATTTGCATCTTCTTCTTCCCCTTCTTTTTCTTCCTCTTCTTCTACATCATTTTCATCTTTTTCTTTTTCTTCTTATTTTATTATCATCTTCTTTCTCTTCTTCCTCTTCCTCTTCCCCTTCTTCTTCATCATTTGCTTCTTCTTTTTAATCTTCTTCTTCATCATTTGCATCTTCTTCTTTTTCTTCTACTTCTTTCTCCTCTTCTTGCTCTTCGTTTTTTCTTTCCCTTTTTTATCTTCCTCTTCTTCTTCTTCCTCCTCCTCTTTCTTCTTCCACCTCTTCTACGTCTTCCTCATTCTCACCCTACTTCTCCCCTTCTTCTTCTTTTTCTTCACCATCATCATCATCATCATCTTCTTCTTCGCCTCCCCATTTTTAACCACTCCATCACCTTATAGTTTGTGGCTCAAGTAGTGTGTCGTCCTCGTTCATAGGGAACGTGATTTTGAACCCTTTCAAAATCTGACATATTATATTGTCCTCAAGGCTGTGAGCGTTTCAAGACCATTATTTATGAACCTACCTTTAGGTTCCCTTATCACTAAGGGATCGATCAGGACAACCTTCTCTCTATCTCTTAAATGTTGTAAATGCTGTTAATAAAATTAGAGTTTTGTCTGTACATTTATCGGAACTATATATTTTTTGGTTATTTTTATGTTATTTTTACGTTATTTTACGGTTATTTTTACATTAAAGAAGCCGAAACAAGTCTTATCTCAATTTCTGTCTCTCTGTCTGTCTGTCACGGCCCCGAAGGCATTTTACGCGGCCTTCTCCTGAAAAACGAGAGAATCGATCGGGATTAAAGTTATTTATCACTATAGAAAACCTTTTTGACAATGTCTTTAGCTATAAAAAACTAAATTAACTTTTTTTAACAGAATAATAAACGTTTAAAAACCAAGTATTGTGCGATTTTGGATAAATTTCTTACCACACTAGCAGCTACCCGTCCTTCGTACGGATTATGTTTAGAAATATGACTAAATAATATGTTTCGGCTTTTTGGATAGCAACGATCATGAAGTTGTTAGCAGCGAGTAAACAACTTAGAACGTAAACAATTCAGTGACAGTTATCAGAGAGAATATTTGAGAACAGCTGATTGATATATCATCATAAATTACGTGATTTGTTCTTATGTGGTAATAATAGTGCTACCTGGCGATTCCCAAGAGCCTAGCACAAACCGCACCTTCCTAAAATGTTAATTTTTGTTTTGATCAATTGAAATTAGAAATTTTCGTTTTGATAAATTGAAATTAGAAATTTTTGTTTTTTTTTCAACAAAGAAATAATTGATGAAACATAAGATGAGCTTTGATTCACCAGTCATATGTTTCCTAAAAGACTGCAATGCTCCGACTACACAAGTCTGCCGACAGCGTAAATAACGCCGCGAAGGGCCCACCATTCAGATTATATTTGAGAACAGCTGATTGATAAATTACGTGATTTGTTCTTATGTGGTAATAAAACTTAGAAGAAATGTACCCAAAATCTCACAATACTTGGTTTTTAAACGTTTATTATTCTGTTGAAAAAAAAGTTAATTTAGTTTTTATAGCAAAAGACATTGTCAAAAAGGTTTTCAATACTGATAAATAACTTTAATCCCGATCGATGCTCTCGTTTTTCAGGAGAAGGCCGCGTAAAATGTATCCAAAATCGCACAATACTTGGTTTTTAAACGTTTATTACTCTGTTAAAAAAAAAGTTAACTTAGTTTTTTATAGCTAAAGACATTGTCAATAAAGTGTTCAATACTGTTCAATAACTAAAATCCCGATCGATGCTCTCGTTTTTGAGGAGAAGGCCGCGTAAAATGCCTTTGGGGCCGTGACAGACAGACAGAAAGAAAGTGAGATAAGACTATTTTCGGCTTATTTAATGTATAAAACGTAAAAATAACCAAAAAATATACAATTCTGATAAATGTACAGACAAAACTCTAATTTTATTTATATAGATAGATAAGAACAAATCACGTAATTTATCATGATATATCAATCAGCTGTTCTCGAATATTCTCTCTGATAACTGTCACTGAATTGATTACGTTCTAAGTTGTTTACTAAGCTGCTAACAACTTCATGATCGTTGCTATCAAAAAAGCCGAAACATATTTAGTCTTATTTCTAAACATAATCCGTACGAAGGACAGGCACAATAGCTAGTTACCAATATAAAACCATATTACCAATCATATAAATTTTCTTTGTGAAAGCCGCATATGAAATTTAAATAGCTGGCTAATCCAACTGCAACCGCGTCCTAAATACTAAATACTAATCACAGCTCTCATAATTATTTTGCTACTCATGAAGAAAGTTTTAGAATATTCTCACACGGCGTCTGATATGAATATAGAAGACATGCAGGCTTCAAGAGTATTCAGACACATGAATCATCGTTGAATACGTTGCAGACGACGGGGAAGAAGAAGAAGAAGGAGGAGAGAAGGAGAAGGAGGAGAAGAAGAAGAGAGGAGGATGAGAGGATGATGTGAGGAGGAAGGGAGGAGGATGAGAGGAGGAAGAGAGGATGAAGGGAGGAGGAAGAAGAAAGGAGGGAGGGAGGAAGAAGAGAGGAGGAAGGGAGGAGGAAGAGAAGAAAGATGGAAAAAGGAAAAAACAATAAAAGAGGAAGAGAAAGAAAGGAAGAAGAGGAGAAGAAGCAAAGAAGAAAGAAAGAAGGAAATAGAAAAAGAAAAGAATGAGAAGAATAGGGAGAAGGATAGAAGAATGAAGAAGGAAAAATAAAAAGAAGTAGAGAAGAGGAAGAAAAGGAGACAAAGAACAGGAATAGGAAGAGAAAGAAGGTGGACGAAGAGAAAGAGGAGTCGGTGGAGGAGAAGGTGGATAAAGAGGAAAGGGCGGGAAAGAAGAAAAAGGAGGAGTCGTAGTGATGAAGAAGGAGAAAGAGGAAAAGGAGAAGAAAGAGAAGGTGGCGAAGGAGAAAAATGAAAAGGAGTAGATGGAGGACGTAAAGAAGGAGTAACAAGATGAAGAGGATGTGGAGGAAGAAGATTAAGAAGGAGGAGAAGAAGAAAGAGGAGGAGGAGGAGGAGGAGGAGAAGAAGAAGAAGAAGAAGACATAGAGAAGGAAGGGAGAAGGAAAAGAGAATAATAACAAGGAGAAGAGGAAGAAGGAAAGAAGAAGGTAAAAGAAAAAGAATGAGAAGAGTAATAAGAAAGAAGAAAAGAAGGAAGAACAAGGAAAATGAAAATGAAGTGGAGAAATAGAAGAGGTAGAGACAGAAGACGAATAGGAAGAGAAAAAAGAGGAGAAGAAGGAGAAGGAGAAAACAGAAAATGAGGAAAAGGTGGAGAATGAGGAAAAGAAGAAAAAGGAGGAGTTGTAGGTGGTGAAGGTGGATATGAGGTGAAGGAGAAAAGGCAGAAGTAGAAAAAGAAGAAGGAAAAAGAGGAGGTGGTGGAGAAGAAATAGAAGGTTGTTAAGGAGAAATGGGAAAAAGGCGTAGATGGAAGAGAAGAAAGAGAAGGAGGAGGTGGAGGACGAAAGCGAAGAAGGATGACAAGGATTAGAAGGAGGAGGAAATGGTGAAGGAGGCAGGGGTGTGAGAGAAGGAGGAAGAAGATGGTGGAGGAGAAAGAGGAAAAGGATGAAAAAGAGAAGAAGGCGGTGGTGAAGAAGAAGGATGAGAAGATGAAGGAGGTGGTGAAAGAGTAGGATGAGGGGAAGAAGTAAAGAAGAAGGTAAATGAAAAGGATGAGAAGAAGAGGTAGAAGAAAGAATGAGAAGAAGAAAGAAGAAAAGAAGAAAGAAGAAAAGAAGAAAGAAGAAAAAAGAATGGAGAAGGAAAAGAAAAAGAAGTAGAGAAAGAGGAAGGAAGGAAAGAGAAAGAAGAAAGGAGGAGGAGGAGTTTTTGAACAGGTGGAATCAGTTAATAAGAGAAAGGAACGAAGTTCAATGTGGGAAGACCGGCAGCTACTTTTATATTGAAAGTGAAACAATGTGATAAAATTAAAAGAGAAGTATTTAACACACAGTTTATATATAGATATAGTCGCCTTCCGGTCGGCCTACTTTTTTCTGATGCATGTTTTTGTTGTAGTCAATGATTTATAACGATATTCAGATATAGATATATACTTGCAATGATTGCAGCACGTGCATATCCTGTTAGATTCAGCGGTTGTTGGAACTGTACCAAAATTTCACTGTCTACCAGATTTGTTTCTTTTGTTGATTAAATATACAGTTGGTAGACAATATTGTAATGCCGTATTATTACATAAAAAACGAAAATATTCCAGTTCTGACGAAAGATTTCTCCTCGGGCTACTTCCGTGTTCCGGAGGACACGTTAAGCCTGTCGGTTCTGGCTGCTTCAAAACAGTAGTTGAGTTACGTTAAAGCTGGGCTGTACAGTAACTACAGTTACTGTAGTATACATTACTATAATACTGTCCTGTGTCACAGGTTCGAACTTATTTAGGTGCGAGCTGAAAATTCTGACACCAGACCTGAGCCAGTCAGGTCACCCAATATTATTATTTGTTTAACTAGGACAGCGGTTCCCAACCTTTTTTCTTCTGCGTACCCCTTAGACCATATTTTGCAGACATAGTACCCCCAAATTCCTAACTACTTTTTTACTTTACTATAACAGTATTATAGAGGGTTTAATGCCCATTTATTGCAATATTTGAACAACATATCGACGCCTATGAATGGGAATTCAGCTAAAGAAATAAAATAGTAGGTAACACAATAATTTCTGCTGAACACCGATTTCTTTTATTGAGGACATCGAATGTAATATGTTTAGAGATGAATATTATAATTTAAATTTCAAAATGTTACTAAAATATAGCCTACATAGAAGTGTCAGAATAGAATACAATGTATTTATAGATAGAATAGTCGCACAACAGAAACTGCTCACCACTAGCATAGAACAACCATTCCTTAGTCTATGCCACTAGACAATGAACATCCGCCATTATGGATTATTTTTTGCGTACCCCCAACTAGGACACTGTGTACCCCTAAGGGGTACGCATACCCAAGGTTGGGAACCGCTGAACTAGGACAATACTGATTTTATAGTTGAACATATTGAAAGCTATTTGAAATTTAATTTTTTCGGAGGATGAAGCCATCATAGGTCTGAAACCTGTGCGTGGGTAATGAATTGGATTATGGTGATTGATGAGTTGAACCTACAGTTTTAGGTGGGTTCCGAACCACCGGGAAGTGATTTTACAACAGAGTCTTTTTTGCTGGCCAATCCAATCGGACATCCTTACAAAGATGGTCCAGGAGTTTATATAGATGCTGGGAGGTTTGATTACAATGTAGGTGCATAAATATTGTGTATCCAGGAATTTCCTTACCTTAAGGGGAAGATGAGGTGTATGGGCCGCATTTAGGAACGTTTCTTCTGTTCCTCTTGTTTAAGGGACTCTTGAGATGTAGCTTATCTTTTTTTTCGTAGGATGAATCCCACATGGGTCTGAAACCTGTGCGTGTGTAATGAATTGGATGATGGTGATTGATGAGTGGGACCTACAGTTTTGGTGGGTTCCGAACCACCGGGAAGTGATTTTACAGCAGAGAACAGTGTCTTTTTTGCTATATTAGTCATTTCAAGAGTCCCTCGAGTCAAGAGAATCTGGAGGAACGTTCATTAGTACGGCCATTAGAGCCTTATTAGTTATTATGGAGAGCCATGCCAGTAGCAAACGCGCACTACAACTAAAGTTAAATTACACTAGCCGAACGAGTGACCGAGCTCAACTGTTTCAAATTAGTCAAAGTTTTACACATGTTTTTAACAGCCCTCAGCTAATTATCAGCTAATTTTTCAATCATATTTAATTTATTAACTGTATTATAACTGTTTCAATAATGGGGAAGATTTATTCATTTATAATATACAAAACATGCATAATACAAGTCATGCAAAAAATGAAAAATATTCACCCCGATAGTGTAATTTTAAATTTAGCCTTAATTGGGGCGCGCGTTTGCCACTAGAATAGCTCTGTAAAATAAGGCTCCATAACACTAACATGACTCAAACGTCGAGGTGGAACTATACCCGTAAGGGTCTCCCCACCAATAAAAGCTATACGCTTATTATTATTATTATTATTATTATTATTATTAGATGTAAAACTCCCAAAGTGGAAGACGTTGAGTAAAAATGGTTCATTTTTTGGACTTGTTGTTCTTGTTTGCCCACCAGCTTTTCATTTTTTGTGCGAATTCAGCTTTTCTCTCTTCACTCCATTTTGTTCCAACTCTTGGAGGTTTTGTCTCTGGTATAACTTCCCATTTATAAAGTTTTATTCTGAAGTTTTCTCTGTTCTAAATTTCTTTGTTGGTAAAAGCTTAAAATAAAACAAAAAAGAAACCGACTTCAATTAAATTATACCACAACATTAAATACTCTCGTACTAAAAAGTTTAAAATAAAGTATTTACTTTAAACTGAGAAAATTTTAAATTTCATACAAGTAATCTTTTGAAGTCGGCGCCAAATTTCCCATAAACTTCTAAAATATAACAGAATTTCTCTGTGATGTTTTCCATGACGAAATACATGAACAATCTAACATCAAAACTGACACTGTATTTCAGTAAAAGTGAGTGTAAATCATATATTCAATTGAAATAGCCTACAGTGTTAGTTTTGATATTAGATGGAATCTCTTATCAATTTCATAAAATATTTGGCGCCGACTTCAAAAGATTACTTGTATGAAATTAAAAATTTTCTCAGTTTAAAGTAAATACTTTATTTTAAACTTTTTAGTACGTGAGTATTTAATGTTGGAGTATCATTTCATTGAAGTCGGTCTCTTTTTTTGTTTTAAAATTTGTTTTATTAACATTTCGTATCCATTCTCTTCCATTGACAAGTGACGCTACGTAGTTTACAATTCTTTTTGTTAGTCTCTTGCCTGGAAGCCTCATGATCTGACCATAAAATTTAAGGTCTCTTTTCCTCATATCTGTCTCTATATTAGAATATTCTTCAACTTTAGACGTTCTCTGTAATCTATATCCGTTTTCGGTACGCCTGGGTCCAAGGATTTTCCTAACTATTTTTCTTTCTTCCTTCTTTTGATTTTCCATATTCATTTTCCTGTACATTTAACTTTATTATTATTATTGTAAAATGGGTACGAGTGGCTTTGTGTAATAAGGCTCTAAGAAATTGGAAAATGTTTTCTTTGTTAAGATATAGGCTCCATGAAGATTCCTGCTCATTACCTACTCCAGAGGCGGCATGCATGTGAAGAAGGTATTTAGGATGCAATTGGCCTCCGGTATTAGCTCTCTCACTCACTCTCTCTCCGTCCCCCCCCCCCCCCCACTCACTCTTTCTCTTTCTTCTAACGGTGTACTAACTCTCTTGTAATGCGTGTCGTCGTTGCTAATGCTACTGCTGCTGTCACAATGTCACCGACACCACCTCAAGACAAGAAAGTGAAATGCCTTTGAGCAGTGTCATCCGAGCGACCCGGTTGCCAGGACGGTATAGTAAAGGGCGAGGACATTCCTTTGTAAAGAGACCCGAGCCGACCGTCTCCAAAAAGTGGGGGCGAGTGAGAGCTGTGACGTCACCAACGAGACAAACCGCTCAACCCTAATGCTAAGCAATGCTTTTCCGTTCTCTTTTAGACTCTCTCACAAATTTTGTAATGAACTTTTTTGCATGCAAAAAAATTGAAAACTATCTATTGTTATATACACTATCAGAATGTAGCTTCAAAAGTAATTTATTATAAGCTCTACTCACCAATTTGGTCCAAGTTTAATAAGACTGTATTTTGAAAAAGTCAGCAGAAGATTTTCTTCTAGTCCCGGCACACACATCATGAAACGTTTGATCTTTGATACAAATGAGATTGAATTTGAGATAATGAATTTAAACACTAATATTATTAAAAATAACTTGAACACTGAACACTAATAATAATTATGATGTTGTAGATCCATCTTGTTTCCACTAATATGTAATATAAACTAAAAAAAAACACTTTTAAATGGAAATTAACTCACGTTATGGCGTGACGGCCGTTTCGCTCTGTTGTCTAGAGCATCGTCAGACGACCCACAGTACACTGACTTAAGGTATGAGTATCGATTTTCTTCACTCATACCTTAAGTCAGTGTACTGTGGGTCGTCTGACGATGCTCTAGACAACAGAGCGAAACGGCCGTCACGCCATAACGTGAGTTAATTTCCATTTAAAAGTGTTTTTTTTTTAAGTTTATATTACATAATAATAATTTATATTTGAGCTCTTTTTAAGTTATAATACCGGTATTGATTTATTCCTTGGACCCAATCTTATTTCGTCCACTTTAGCGCCTTCTGTGTCATTTAAAATATAATTAAAATATAAATTCTAGTTCACTATTTAGTATTTACATTATAATAAACCTACTGGATGAATAAATACATAACTCATTCACTCAAATAACGATTCCAGCTCACTATTTACATTAAATTTTATAACCTGAACCCACTACTGTACATAATAATTATACACAGAGACTATTTCAACTACAGAACCGACTGTAATCACACAGACCGTAATAACCGATTGCCAACGTTATGAAACCGATCTGTTTATCATGCCATCCAAGCGAAAACTAACTCATTTTAGCTTGTCATCTTGCATTTCAAGTTTGTCTCATTGGCAGGAAGTATGTTCCGTTATTATTACAGAAATAGCATAGCTACTAGGGAATGTCAAAATTCGGAGAATCATTCCAAAATAGCAAGGTTGTTCCCATCCTGCAAGCTAGAACTGTAGATTTTGTATCCATCTACTTCCAACCCAAATAAAGATGGTTTTGGCATACCTGCTTATTTTGATCAGCAGCAAGCAACGTTGGTAGAATTCAAAAATGTGATAGAAAATATGCGAGTGAAAAGAAGAAAATCCATTCTGCTTTTTCAAAAAGGAATTCTTGTATCTATCTCTTCAATGTTTGGACCGCACTTAAAGTGGACGAAATAAGATTGGGTCCAAGAAATAAGTCAATAGTATAAGTTAGTTTGAAGTGACTGACAATTGAATGAACTGACAAATATACATAAACGTAATAGCAATTAAAGGAATTCGAAATTAATATTACAATATTATAACTTGAAAAGAGCTCAAATATAAATATTAGTGTTCAGTGTTCAAGTTATTTAGTGTTCAAATTTAATATTAATATTTAATACATTTTATTAATTAATAATAATAATAATAATAATAAATAATATATAAGATAATTAGATAAGATCATTATATAAGATAAGATAATGAGATAATTAATAATAAATAATATTAATTTTCAATATTTATAATTTAATGTTAATATTAGTGTTTAAATTCATTATCTCAAATTCAATTTAATTTGTATCAAAGATCAAACGTTTCATGATGTGTGTGCCGGGACTAGAAGAAAATCTTCTGCTGACTTTTTCAAAATACAGTCTTATTAAACTTGGACCAAATTGGTGAGTAGAACTTATAATAAATTACTTTTGAAGCTACATTCTGATAGTGTATATAACAATAGATAGTTTTCAATTTTTTGGCATGCAAAAAAGTTCATTACACAATTTGTGAGAGAGTCTAAAAGAGAACGGAAAAGCATTGCTTAGCATTAGTACTGAGCGGTTTGTCTCGTTGGTGACGTCACAGCATGCAGAGCTCACGACGGCCGAAAAAGGTCTAATGTCCTCGCCCTTTACTATACCGTCCTGCCCGGTTGCAGCCCCGGCCTTCCTTCGCGTACACCGTGGAATGTTGTCTTGATTTCAATTTTGCCGCCTTCAAATTCCGATGGCCGCCTTTATCCGGATGGATAGATGGTGTGATCCTTGTGTGAGATGCCCTGTGTATTTATAAGTACAGTATTTATTTACTTTTAAAGGCAACTTTATAAAAGTGTTATAGGCGATCAGAAGTTGGCCAAAAGATCGATCGTCGCGAACTCTGGGCGGCATAAATCGGCAGCAGTGTAGTGAGTTAGTTGCATTGTTTATAATGGCTAACATTGGGAACATTATCATAAAAACAGGATTTAAAGAAGTCAATTGCGATTTTTTAAGGAAATCTAATCTAGAAAAAGGGAAGACCCTTGTAGAGAGTAATCATGTTTTTGATGTGGAGGAGTGCAAAGGTATGATACATGGAAAATTGATGAGACAAACTAGCATCAATGCTGTTTTACAATCTTTTTGTCAAAAGTTTCCACTCTGTTTACCAAAAGTCAACTGCCTAGAGGTGTCAACTGCCTAAATCCGCCTCTGCTTACAATAAATTAATATTTTGCAACAATAACAAAAACATAACCTCAAAGCTGTTATTAGGATTGATTTCTTTAATTACAAATATCAATCACACAAATGCATAGAAAACGTCTAATTTTCATAAAATCAGCAATCTTTCTCACATAAAATAATTTGTAAATATAATATAACTCACTTAGTCCTTCGAACATTAGAGATCCATTTCTCCCATCTATCCTTTTCCTAAGGTCGACCAGGAAATGAATAAAATAAAACACCTTTTCCTTCTGTATTCTCATAGGTGTTACTGCACCCATATACACAACACATAATACGGCTCTTGGACATTTTTTGTATGTTTGTCTAAAGAAATATTTTTTTGAAAAAACGTATTTGAAGTGAGACAATTTCCCCTCTCTCTCGCACTCTCAACTCTCTCACTTCCTCTTGTCTTACACCATATCTCACTTACTCTCTCTCTTAGTTTGAGGTTAAGTTTGAATGGACAAACGAATTTTTGTCCTGACTTCGCCCTTATTACGTAAATGTTTCACATAAAATCACATTGTTAATATCCAAACGTTTTCTCATATACAGTATTTTGTGTTGTTAATAATATGTTTTTCAATAAGTCACGATTATACTTTGTAAATTTACGTAAATAAAGTAATTTTATATTTATCTTATCTTTATCTTACTGGTTGTCAAGAATTTTTTTTTTGATGAAGCCCACATATCTCTGACCCCTGTTCGTGGGTAATGAGTTGGATGATGGTGATTGATGAGTTGGACCTACAGTTTTAGGTGGGTTCCGAACCACCGGGAAGTGATTTTACAGCAGAGAACAGTGTCTTTTTTGCTGGCTAATCTAATTGGTCACCGTTAGAAACAGGACCTACGAGAACGCAGCTTATCTCTATTTGATTGAACATATACCAGCTACGGCTCGCGGCTATCACTTGAATGGACGAATCTTTGTCCAAACTTCGCAATTTCATGTAATTGCATCACTTAGATTGTCATTACTGTAATTAATATCATACAAATGAGATCATTGTACATAGTTCTTTGCACTATAAAAATAGTATTTCGTGAGTTCACTACTGTATATATTACTAGCTATTGTGCCCGTCCTTCGTACGGATTATGTTTAGAAATAAGACTAAATATGATTCGGCTTTTTTGATAGTAACGATCATGAAGTTGTTAGCAGCTTAGGCCCCATTCAGACGATACAGTTTTTTTGCGGTACAGTTTTTTTTACTGTACGGTGTCAACTGTACTGTGATGTTCACACGGTCCGGCTTTGCTGCTTATTGCTGTGCTCTCCTCCTTCTTTAATTGCGCTTCCAGATCAGTTTTATTTACTCCAGTCCAGGATTTTTTTTATTTGTGTGAGATTTTTTAAATAAGTTTCTTACTGAAGGTTTCTCTTAAATTTTGATCATGTACGCAAATTCTGGTTTCAATATTCCACACATTTTTCTCTCTTTATTTTTATATTAATCTTAAGTCTTGTCCCACAAGGCGGGTCTCTCATATATTAGAGAAATTAAATTTTCACAATTAATATCTTCCACGTCTGGACACTGGAATTCACTAATAAAAAGATCAATGCTGAAGAATATCAATGAAGAAGATCAATGCTGACGATCTGAAGACTGCTTCCAGCATAATAAGCGTATCGTTTGAACATATCCATTACCGGTACAATACATGTGCCACCGGATACGGATAGTTATTTTGCGGTACAGCTGATTTTAGCGATACAGTTTTCGAAGACAAAACCGAATGTAGAAATCGGTAAGAACAGCTTTTTTACTGGATCCAGTCGAAACAGTATTGTGTGAACATACAATATGAAATTTACATGCAAACGAAAGCACTGCAAAATAACTGATACAGCAAATTTACTGTACCGCACAAGAACTGTATCGTGTGAACGGGCCCTTAGTAAACAACTTAGAATGTAAACAATTCAGTGAGAGGCATCGGAGAGAATATTTTTTGAGAACAGCTGATTGATATATCATGATAAATTACGTGATTTTTTCGTACATGGTAATAATAGTGCTACCTGGCGAATTCCCAAGAGCCTGGCACAAACCGCACCTTCCTAAAATGTTAATTTTTGTTTTGATAAATTGAAATTAGAAAATTTTGTTTTTTTTCAACAAATAAATAATTGATAAAACATAACATGAGCTTTAATTCACCAGACATATGTTTCCTAAAAGACTGCAATGCTCCGACTACACAAGTCTGCAGACAGCGTAAATAACGCCGCGAAGGGCCCACCATTTATATTTGAGAACAGCTGATTGATATATCATGATAAATTACGTGATTTGTTCTTATTCTTATGTGGTAATAAAACTTGGAAGAAATGTATCCAAAATCGCACAATACTTGGTTTTTAAACGTTTATTATTCTGTTGAAAAAAAAGTTAATTTAGTTTTTTATAGCTAAAGACATTGTCAATAATGTTTTCAATACTGTTCAATAACTAAAATCCCGATCGATGCTCTCGTTTTTGAGGAGAAGGCCGCGTAAAATGTATCCAAAATCGCGCAGTACTTGGTTTTTAAACGTTTATTACTCTGTTAAAAAAAAGTTAATTTAGTTTTTTATAGCTAAAGACATTGTCAATAATGTTTTCAATACTGTTCAATAACTAAAATCCCGATCGATGCTCTCGTTTTTGAGGAGAAGGCCGCGTAAAATGTATCCAAAATCGCGCAGTACTTGGTTTTTAAACGTTTATTACTCTGTTAAAAAAAAGTTAATTTAGTTTTTTATAGCTAAAGACATTGTCAATAATGTTTTCAATACTGTTCAATAACTAAAATCCCGATCGATGCTCTCGTTTTTGAGGAGAAGGCCGCGAAAAATACCTTTGCGGCCGTGACAGACAGACAGACAGACAGACAGACAGACAGACAGACAGACAGACAGACAGACAGACAGACAGACAGACAGACAGACAGAAAGTGAGATAAGACTATTTTCGGCTTATTTAATGTATAAAACGTAAAAATAACCAAAAAATATACAATTCTGATAAATGTACAGACAAAACTCTAATTTTATTTATATAGATATCTATGTGATGTTGATAATTTTTTTAACCATTCATATGCAGATTTGTAAATTTACATGAATAAAGAAATATTATCTAATCTCATAAGGTCAAGTGCTCTAATGGACGAATTTAGTGCAAACTGCGCCTTTTCATGTAAATGCATCACTTATAATTTCATTTCATTAGCTTTACCCATTAGATCAGTGTTAATATTTCCAACAAAATGTAAATAGTATCAACCAGGTCTATCTACTTTCTATGTGTTGTTTAAATATTGTATGTAAGCACACATTTGAGAAAAAAATTGTAAATTTATCATGAATAAAGTAATCTAATCTCACGCCCTCTCGTACTATCCCACTCTCTCTCACACTTTCTCTCTCTCCCCCCCCCCCCCCCCCTATAACTCTCTCCCTCCAACTCTCTCTTTACCGCTGCTATCGACAATCAATAGCCTATTGATAGTCTGATTCATTGGTAATAATCAATCCATCGTCCAACGTAGGAACGAAGCGCCGAGCTAACCTTCATCGCCTTATTCGTTTTCCATAGTCTTCTAACACGTTTTGTCCTTAATTTTCTTTTATGTTCCTCGTTTTCATCTTCGTCTTCTTTCCCTCTTGTTTTGGATCTCTTCTTGTTTGTTTGTTTTTTTTTTAAATTTTCCGTTTGTTGTCAAACAGTGTGTTGAAAACACCCAATCGAAGTAGTTCAAGATATTTTCTCCTTTTTTTTTGTTCCTCTTTCATTCTTCTTCTTTATCATCTCTTGTTCTTGTTTTTTTTCTTCTTATTCTTCTATTATCTTTTTCTACCTTTCTTCCTCTTCCTCCTTCTATTTCCTCCTCTTCATCCTACCTTCCTCCTCCTTCTTCCCCTTCCCCCCCTCCTAGTCATCTTTCTCTTCCTCCTCCTCCTCCTCTTCCTCTTCCTCTTCCTCCTCCTCTTCCTCTTCCTCTTCCTCCTCCTCTTCCTCCTCCTACTTCTCCTCCTACTTCTCCTCCTTCTCCTTCTCCTTCTCCTCCTCTTTCTCCTCGACCTCTTCCTCCTTATCCTTTTTCTCCTTCTCTTCCTCCTTCTCCTTCTCCTCTTGCTTCTCCTCCTTCATTTCAACCTCTCCTTGTCTTTCTTGTTAATTTGTTGCTAAATCCTTAGCAATCGAATGCAGTCTAGTGTATTGGAACAGTCTAGTTTATTGAGTATCACTCAATAAAAATATCTTCAGTTATTTTCTACTCACGTTTTTCCTCTCTACGTCTCTTTATTTTTGGTTCTTGTTTCTCTATTCTCCATTTCTTCTTCTACTTCATTTCTTCTTCTTTTTCATATCTCCCTTTTTCTTCTTCATTTCTCATGAAACACGTGGGTTTATGAATTATGCTGTCACTCAACTGTCAGCTTCAGGTTTTTCTACTTCTCCTTATTCTTATTTTTCCTCCTTTCTATTTTTCTTCTTCTCTCTTATCTTCTTTTTTCTTCTCAATTTGTTGCTTGACACCTGTTGGTCTGAAACAATCAAAGCAGCTTCAGATGTTTTCTACTTCCCTCATCTTTTTCTTCGTCTTCTCCTCCTCCTCTTCTTCCTCCTTCTCCTCCTTCCTCGCCATCTTCCCTCCTCCTCCCCCTCCTCCTCCTCCTCTTCCTCCCCCTCTTTCACCTCCTCCTCCTCCTCCTACTCTTCTTCTTCTTCTTCCTCGCCATCTCTCCTCCTCCTTTCCTTCTCCTCCTCTTCATCTTCCTCCTCCTCTTCCTCCTCCTCTTCCTACTCCTTCTTCTTCCCATCTTCCCCTCCTCCCACTTCTCCCCTTGTACCTTATTTCTCCTGCCTTATTCATTTGTTGCTAAACTCGTGGGACTGAATATGTTAAAAACACTTAGCAACATTCAAAGTATCTTCAGTTATTTTCTAATTCTTTCTCTCTTTTCCTTCTCAACCTTCATGTTCTTCTTTTATCTTCTTTCTCTATATCTTCTTCTAATTTGTTTTCTTCGTTTTTCCCTCTTATTCTCTCTTCTCGTATTCTCTTTCTTCTTCTCCTTTTCTCCTTTTTCTCCTTCTCCCTCTACTTCCCTCGTACTTTTCTTCTGGTTTTTCTGGTTCCTCTCTTCCTTCTCTCCTCTTTCTTTTTCATACTCTTCTACATTAATCGCTGGAGCGCGTCTCTTCCTCCCACAGAAATTTCCAGTTGTGCCCCTCCTACTCATCTTCTACATACTCTCATCCTCTCTCCCTCACTCTCCCCCCATATTTCTGCCTTCTTCTTTCCACCTATCGCATACGATATTCATTATGATGATGATGATGATGATGATGATGATGATAGTGGAAGTCGTCATTATTAGCGTCCACACACCACAGCCTTCCTTCCTTCCTTCCTTCTTTCCACCATATGGTTGTGTTTCTGTGCTGCAGTGTGCAGTGACCCGATGTCTTGGAAGCAGAATATCATCGGCATCATTCATATAATATGGATATGTGGCTTTAGTGGTGGATTTTCTCACGGTGTTTTGCCTCAAGGTCATCCACAAGATGATTGCAATGATGATCCTCCTCATCGCTTGGCCGACCACACACACATACACACTCACTCTCTCTCCATCTCTCTCTCTCTCACACACACATATCACATACATTTCACGTGTGTTGGGTGCTTAGCTGTTCCAGAAAATTGGAACGTTCCTGATTTTATTATTATACTTATGTCCCTTTGAATTTGTTGATGAACTTCTCAATAATGTGCAGTAATTGTAATTTTTACTTTTACTTTATTTTGTCCTAAATATGTATAGCAGGCGCTGAGGTAAATTGCCGAATTCGTGAGTTTATTTTGACTGTTTTAATGTTTTTACAGTATAATAAAAATTAAAAAAAACGAGTGTTTTTAAGTTTTTATTATATTAGTTGAAACAAGATGGATCTTCATCGTCACAGTAGGTATAACTTATAATTAATTTCACAAAACAAAATTAAATGTCAGTAATTGTTTTACCTGTCACATGCTTTTAATATGATCTAACCCGGAAACCTGCCAAAAGGGAATTTTTTCAGTCCGGTGGAGTTCCGCCGGAACACAGGTTTTACTGTATTTTGTTTTTAAAATTGTGCTCGTCATCACTACTGGTTCAGATGGCTAGAAGTTCCATAATATTCTAAAAATCTTATTATTCGTAATAATTTAATGGAAATAATTTACTTACCTACTTATTTTGAAACACATTTCACGAACGTGTGAAATATTTGTAGGATTGAGTAGATATTGTGGCATTTATTCATATTGTGACATATTTATTTGATAAATACTATATGGAAGCATATACAGGCATACGCTCAAATTTGCTTCTTTGACATAATTATAATCAAATCATCTAGCGGTAGAACTAATAAATTAAAGATAGAAAATAGAGAGAAAGAAATTACTTGAAAATAAATATAAAAATTGAAACAAAACAAAAGTTGTCAAATTTCACTAAACTAACAATTTGAGTCACAGGGCCATGGTTTCTTGTTTTTCTAACACATCTTCGGCTGTACTGAACATGTGTTAGTAAAATCCGACACCTTGGTCCTGTGGCTCAAATTGTTAGTTTAATGAAATTTGACAATTTCTGTTTTGTTTCAATTATGGAGAGATTTCACAATATTAATATCAGTTCTACTAAATATATAAATAGCAAGATAATAGAGTTCTTATGTCTTATCAAGAGAGCGCTAATAAAGCATTAATTTTAAGTGATGTATAATGTTGAAGATCCATCTTGTTTCCACTAATATATAATAAAAACTTAAAAAACACTTTCAAGTGGAAATAAACTCACGTTAAAAAGGAAAATTAATGATAAAAACTTGAAAAACACTTTTAAGTGGAAATTAACTCATTTTATGGCGTGACGGCCGTTTCACTCTGTTGTCAAGAGCATCGTCAGACGACCCATGCCTTGAATCAGTGTCCTGTGGGTGGTCTGACGATGCTCTTGACAACAGAGTGAAACGGCCGTCACGCCATAACGTGAGTTAATTTCCACTTGAAAGTGTTTTTTTAAGTTTTTATCATTAATTTTCCTTTTCATAAAATTTTCCATACTCGTTTAATCATATATAAGATTCATTAATATAGAGAACGACATAGCTTGGTTCCTGATTTTAATCCATATTTCAAGAATGTGTATGAAACTTGTTGTATTTGAGGGAATATTGTGACTTTTATTCGTAATGATTTATTAATAACTAGCTATTGTACCCGTCCTTCGTACGGATTAATGTTTAGAAATAAGACTAAATATGTTTCGGCTTTTTTGATAGCAACGATCATGAAGCTGTTAGCAGATTAGTAAACAAATTAGAACGTAAACAATTCAGTGACAGTTATCAGAGAGAATATTTGAGAACAGCTGATTGATATATCATGATAAATTACGTGATTTGTTCTTATGTGGTAATAAAACTTGGAAGAAATGTATCCAAAATCGCACAATACTTGGTTTTTAAACGTTTATTATTCTGTTAAAAAAAAGTTAATTTAGTTTTTTATAGCTAAAGAAATTGTCAAAAAGGTTTTCTATACTAATAAATAACTTTAATCCCGATGGATGCTCTTGTTTTTCAGGAGAAGGCCGCGTAAAATGTATCCAAAATCGCACAATACTTGGTTTTTAAACGTTTATTATTCTGTTGAAAAAAAGGTTAATTTAGTTTTTTATAGCTAAAGACATTGTCAAAAAGGTCTTCAATACTGATAAATTACTTTAATCCCGATCGATGCTCTCGTTTTTCAGGAGAAGGCCGCGTAAAATCCCTTTGGGGCCGTGACAGACAGACAGACAGAAAATGAGATAAGACTGTTTCGGCTTCTTTAATGTATAAAACGTAAAAATAACCAAAAAATATATAATTCTGATAAATGTAGAGACAAAACTCTAATTTTATTTATATAGAAAATAGATAGATAATATCATCATACTTAGTTGCTCTGACTGCTTAGTTGAAAATTGAGAAATTTTTTTATTATTAAAAAACTTCCAAATTAATACACTATTATCAATAGTTGAGTTCATGGGAGCCTTCCAACTTACCGGTAAATGGAACCGGTGGCGTCTGATTGGTCTATTCAGATTTTTGAACGTCTATCAATTTGATTAGCCCTATCAGACGCCGCCGGTAAATTTCACCGGTAAATGAGAAGGCTCCCATGAACTCAACCCTTGTCAAGTTTAAATTTAAATCCTTATTCTGGAATTCACACATAATGAATATTTTTTCGGAGGATGTAGCCCACATAGATCTTGAATGGGTAATGAATTGGATGATGAGTTGGACCTACAGTTTTAGGTGGGTTCCGAACCACCGAATAAATAGTGAAAGATATTATATGGGGGCGTAGATGTCCCTGAAAAATTTGAAAATGATCTTATTATTTAGAAACTTCTGAACCAATATTCATATTCTATGACAACATTTTTGTACTATATATTGGAAGAGATATTGTGACTGTTTTCCATAATGAATAAATTGAGATATTATCAAATCCACTCCAATTATCTGTTAATTAAAGAGCCTCATTTTCATGGCTTGAATATTTTATACGAAGCAGAAGTAAATTCAGTGAAACTACTATTAGCCATTGTTAAATAATGTAGTCAGAGTCGTTTTCCAATTTTGGTTTGAACAATAATTGTTGTATTGTGCAATTAGCAAATGCACAAATAATTTCTCACCTATAACATGGATTTGACAGTGTTTTTCCCTATTGGCCCTACTGTCATGTACACAGAACTTCTGCTCGTATGTGTTTCTACACATTTGTGGGGAGCCAATAGTGTTCCATTACGTTTTATATAGTTATTAGGTATACACACTGGACTGTGTTTTTTCAAATCAATGATCATCATTTTTGTATTGTACTCCAAAACTCCGTTCATGTTTGGCTCTAATTTTTTTAATGAGTGAGGTCAAGAATTTTTCTATTCAGTAAGTTAAGTTTTACCAAATTTTAGAAATTCTCACGACACTTCTATTACTTCTTTCTTTGCGATGATACTTGTGAAAAGTATTCCATGTCTATAGTGTAGCCCAGGGCTTAATTTCAGGCGGAGCTCCTGTACCTTTTAGGAGGTTATCTTAATCGATAATAAAAGCTTTGTTTTCATCAAAATCGTTTAAAAGATCTTATTATTTTTGAACTTATTTTAAAAATACCTAAATCTTATTATTTTGTTTTTTAAATACTTTAAATGAGATCTGAACTAGCTGGAAATGATTGTTTTAAAAAAAATTTAAACTGACTTGAGTTTTTGATTTTAGTAGTTGCGGTTTTCAAGTTTTCATCAAAATCGTTTAAAATACCTTATTATTTTTGACCTTATCTTAGACCTAAATCTTATTATTTTGTATATATGTAATATTATTATATGTGCATTACTAACCATGCTCAAATGCGTTTAAAATGCACCAATTCAAGTGCAATTTTCAAACATTTTCCGGGGGAGGACCCTCTAACCCCCCTTTTTACCCTCCAAACCCCCCAGTAAGTCGCAGCTCCGGTACTTCTCAATTTAGAAATTAAGCCCTGGTGTAGCCTACATATCATAAAAATATCTAGGCTAGTAAAATATTTATCCAACGAATCTAGTGAAATAGGCCAAAGCTCTGGCAGTAGTTATCAAAAATAGCTTGAGAATGTATAGCTATGGAGAGTAGTGCTAAAGAGTGCAGTAAAGCACTCATCTGGCTTTTAACCTTCGTATTACTTCGACGAAAGCTTTATAGACACTGATACACATACCCAGCATATAATTATATGCCATTGATATGTGTAGATATATGCTAGTGTAGGTATGAATGTGGTAAGATTTACCAAGCAAGTTCATAGCAGACAGTAAGTAAACTCGTGATTAGGTGAATATTGGCGGAATGTGAATGTGGGTGGAAAGTGTGATGGGAAAGAGAGAAAGAGAGAGTGAGTGAGAGAGAGAGTGCTTAAGAATGAGAGAGTATGTGGGAAAGAGAGTGAGAGAGACGATTGGGCGGGCGGGTGAGTGAGAGATTAAATTATGATAATCTTTCTTTATTCGTGAAAATTTACAAATTTGCCTATTAGAGAGAAAGAGAGTGTGTGTAAGTGAGGGAGCGAGAGAAAAAGAGAGTGTGAAAGGGAGTGAGAGAGCGGGAGAGAGATAGTGAAAGAGATAGCTACTCATCAATAATTAGCAAATCACGTGACATTTCAAGGTCACCACTTCTCTGCGTCTAGATGGGAGCCTTCAATAACAATTACTCAAACTCCAACTGGTCACAATACGTTAGATAAGAACGTACGTAAATTTTCTATGTCAGGTACATTGATAAGCAAATTGTTGCATTTTTCTGTATTGAAATTATTGGAATAATTATGGCGCACTTGACATGACAATGTTGTTAGATATAAACCTAGATACATATATCCTTAGGTGGGATGGCGATTTGAATATTGTTATACGTGTTTGCATAATCAGCTTGGAGTAGTCCAGTGACAAAATTGTCAATTCGATGAAAATGCTTTTGTTATTGTTATGATCGATTTTGAGTGTATAAAATGACCACTTATGAATTATGTAGAAATAGAAATATTTTATTGTCCAACAAATACATAATAATGTACATTAGGCCTCGTCAAATTTATTTAATATCAATAGTATAATAATTTTAAATATCACCTGAAAATCTAACATGTAAATTATAGTATAAAATAGTATATAGAGATTCAACATGTATAATGTACACTAAAAACAGAATAATTTAATCAATCAGCTTAGAAATAACTATTTATAAAAATAGGAGATTCTCCAGAAGCATAATTTTTACTTTAAATTTAAACAAGGATGCACTAAGAGCTCTGGAGACCATAGGTAACCAATTAAATGCTTTAAATGATACGATTTTTGATTGACACTGTAGTTTTTTAGCCTAACATAAGGAACATTCAAATGACCATGCTCATGCATCTCTGATCTGCACTTTAACGTATCCAACTCATGATTCGCAATGAAATGAAAAGAGGTCGACAGTGAGCATAATAGTCAGCTGCAGCAATTATTCTCAGAACTTTTACGGGCTTTTACAGCCCATACGTCAATACACTTTGGAAAAATCCAAAGTATACAGATCTCAGATAATGATGAGGGATAAGACTTTTTAACCTTCTTATGAGAAAGACCACTCTACTGAGTCGTCCACATACCCAATCAATGTGACTTGTTCAAGTTAACTTGGTATCGAGAATTATACAAAGGAGTTTTGTTGAGTCAATCTTATTAGTCACGTTTCTCAGGTTAAAAATCATAGTTTTGGTCTTCTTATTTAATGAAAGGTAGTTATCCTGAAACCAGGCTGTTCTGAACTAGAGATGGGTCGTACTAGGTTTTTCTGATACTAAGTATTCCGAGTACTAGTACGTTCTAATACCTATTCCAAATACCTGTTCCAAAATACTAGGTAGTATTTTATATTAGCTAGTTTGCGAGAGTACACGTACAAGAGAGTATCGTACTGCGGTACTGGTACTACTACTGTTTCTCGCGTTAAATACAACACGAATCTTTATTACTCACGTTAAATACAGCACGAATCTAATTATTGAGTTGCTCTCAGATGTGCTGTAGCGAAATGAGACGCGGACGGCAAGACTCGAGTCTTGAGACGCTTGAGTAACAAACGACTCGTACTCAAGTACTCAAGAAGTATTTGTACTGG
Source organism: Conomelus anceps (assembly GCA_948455865.1). Lineage (NCBI taxonomy): Eukaryota > Metazoa > Arthropoda > Insecta > Hemiptera > Delphacidae > Conomelus > Conomelus anceps. The sequence continues at coordinate 23,044,817 of OX418227.1, read as the reverse complement.
AAAAGTATGCGCGTACGCCATACGCGACGCAACTAAGCATGCGCCTACAATCGAGTATAGTGAATAGAGAGAGAGAGAGAGAGAATTAGAGAGTGGGCGAGTAGTTGAATAGTTCTATAATGAGAAATGTTCTACTGTGCAACTGCAAATTACAAAGCTCCACTCCCACTCCGTAAATTGGAGTGGAGACTTGAAGTCACTGCCCGTACTGAAGTCGCGTAGTTTACTAGAAATACTCAAAGATATCTGAGTATTTTGTTCTTCGAATACTAGGTGCTAGTCCGTACGTTCAAATACTCAGTAAATATACCTGTTCCAGTAAATACGCCTCATCTCTATAACTGAACATTGTTGATAGTAAACCAAGAGATTTAAATCAATCTCATTTAATTCAATACATCAACATTCTTTTAAAAAGTGTATTTATTAATTAATGTTTTTGAATTGGAAAAAAATTGATCATGGTACTTCAAAGTGAAATTCCTTTTGAAAAATTTACATAACCTAAAATTTGGATTCATCAGTGTGAAATTCTTTAATTTGTGAAGAAAGCAGCTGTGGGCGACAGCCTGTTGCATCTTTCCATTATTGTAGTTTTGTCATGAATAAATTCTTAAAAATGATTTTTCATAGGAGAGAGACGCTCATACTTATTTCAAAAAAGGACAGTGGCTTGGGGGCTGTTTAATAACGCTATTACTTCAATAGATGATACATTTTTTCAACGTTATCAAGTGTCCAAGTTGAGTGTAATCATTCGGGTGTTAAAAAAAATAAAAAATTGTTTCAATTGGCCCATTTAATAATAATAATGTCAAATTTATTGTTCACATCAAAAAATAATAGTAGTTTATGCAACGATTTTATTTTGACCCTTATTAAGGCACGAGTTAGATGTAAGTTATAACACGAGCGAATGCGAGTGTTATAAATATCTCACGAGTGCTTTAATGGCCAAATAAAATCGTTGCATACACTATTTTATCTACGACCACTAGTATACATTAAATTAAAACAATTTCATTTTACCTGTGACTGTCAGAGATACCTAACCTCTCATCTCAAATACGAGAAGTTATAGTAGATTGTTAGGTTAAAGCAGCTGGTGTAGCAGTTTGATCAAATCAGCTGATAGTTTCACAATATTGAATTACGATATTGATTCCATCAAAAATGCTTCTGATTGGTCCAGAACCCGTGTTATAATGTAGAACCTGTACTATATGAGCTCATTATGCAACGGGTTTCAAAAAGCATTTCGAAAAGACAGCTGTTTTGGCATCAATTGTGAAACTGTAATGTATACATTATGACATGGTCGTAGATAAAACACATCACATCACACCACACAATGATCACATCAAAATACAATGAAAATGTTTCTAGCACTTTTAAAATAATAATAATAATAATAATAGTTATACTTAATAATTAAATGTACTTTTAATAATTAATAATTTAACTTGAATAATAATGATTTTTTTAAATAAATCACAATTTAACTACTATATATTTAAACTACTATTTACTTCAATATGTATTAAAAGTCGTAAATTGAAGCTTTTAAAGTTCAGTAAACGGTGGAGCATCGATATACGATAATAATCACCATCGAAAATCAAACGTATGATGAAATGGTGAATTACAGATTGCTGCTGTTTGAATGCAACCATTCCACAGCATTTGTTTGATTTTGCGATGGTGATTAATCTCGAATATGATTTTTCTGAATATGATCTCCACTGTGCAAGCACCCTCAGGTTTGTAGGTTGATGCCCACATGCGTCTGAGACTTGTGTGTTGGTAATGAGGTGAATTTTCGCATAAAATATATCAAGCTTAACGAGAATCCAACTGCGTCTGATGCCCACATGCGTCTGAGACTTGTGTGTTGGTAATGAGGTGAATTTTCGCATAAAATATATCAAGCTTAACGAGAATCTAACTCGTGACCGCAGGAATATCAGTCAGTCCGTGATAGGGCTCGTACTGATTAAACCACTTCCGTTGTTTGAGATATGGTCAATTCTCGTGAAATAGTTCGGTACGTTGATTAATATAAATGAGATTTTAAAGAGTAAAGTCGCTTGGAAGACAAGCTTGTATCCGTCGACTTGTATGAAATCCTACAATATCCATGATGATACTCCCCCTACCACATCTGAAATCAGGTATTGATTAGTTCAAGGTTAAATTTATCTTGTGTCGTGATAGGATAACCCTTTGACACGTTCTTCAATTATTCATATGCTGTAGGCTAAGCCTATTAGTCGTTCCTATTGAAAAAATAAACCGCGAGTGTTGTCATTGTAAATTCATGGCTGACATGATCATAAAGGAATGCTGTTTGAATACTCTATGCTTCGATATTAGCCGCATTTTCAGTCATTAGAATCATCGTTTATTGTGGGATGTGAGTGCATGGAAGTACATCTGTTGGTTCTTCACTACCTATTGAATCATCGATGTTTACGTTTGATGTCGATAATTCTTCTTTTATTCAGTCAATGAAGGACTGGAGGTCATGAAGAATGTATTATTGAAAGCTATGTTTTGTAGTACTGGTACTAGATGTGAATTTTGGATGTTTAATTTTTGGGAAGTGATAGCCGCGAGCCGTAGCAGGTATCTGTTCAATCAGAGAGATAAGCTGCGTTCTCGTAGGTCCTGTTCGTAACGGTGACCGATTAGATTGGCCAGCAAAAAAGACACTGTTCTCTGCTGTAAAATCACTTCCCGGTGGTTCGGAACCCACCTAAAACTTTAGGTCCACTCATCAATCATCATCATCCAACTCATTACCCACGCACAGGTCTCAGACCTATGTGGGCTTCATCCTCCAAAAAAAAAAAAAAAAAAAATACGCAAACAAGGTTCAAGCATACGCATACATGATCAGGCAAACAAGTCTATATTTTTTTATATTTCTACATACGTTTGGGAAACTTAAATTTTTATGTTTGTTATTTTTAGCTTGTTTTACTATGTTTACTTTGTAATACTTTCTAATACTTTTTTAATAACTGTAGACTTCTACATATAATATCATACAATTAATATCTGTAGATATTTTTAGTGGTGTTAAACTCATAATTCGCCTTTTTTTTTAAATGGCCACATTCTAACGAAATGTTTTTGGAGGTGAAACTGAGGTTTTATTCTTGTACTATTATATACGAATCTTATGTACGATTAACTTGCACTTATAATATTTAATTCACGCTTAAAATATTAAAGTATAATACATACATTGTATTTCATCAAATATAGTGTTATAGACTTCAGGAGTACCAATGAATACAGATAGTATCTGTATTCATTGGGAGTACCTAATTCCACAACTCCATTAGTCGTTATCTGAATTGAGCAATTTTTGTATCCTTATTAATTTTATTTAATTCACGCTTAAAATATGAAAGTATGATATGTAATATATCCAATTTAGTGTTATAGACTTCAGGAGTACCTAATTCCACAACTCTATTAGTCGTTATCAAAATTGAGCAATTTTTGTTTCCTTATAAAAAGATTTTCAAAGATTTTACCTTGTAGACTCCAGTTATGGAGTATAATTCTGTTGTGCTACCTCTCATAAAGTCAATCAATTAATGATTATTTGTTGTGTTTTCAGGCTGAGGAGTTGGGCTACGTGGGCCTACGATGTCACACCACAGCGATGACATGATGCTAATCGCATCGAGCGACTCGTTCTGGGAGCCGGGGAACTACAAGCGCACCACCAAACGCATCGAGGACGGCTACAAGCTGTGCAACGAGCTCATACAGCTGATTCAGGAGCGCGCCGACATTGAAAAGGCCTACGCCAAGAGTCTGAAAGGCTGGTCGAAAAAGTGGACCGACCTCATCGAAAAAGGTGATAATTTGAAATAGTAGTCATACTTGTCTAAAATATAAAAAAAAAACTTTGAGCAAGTACACCAAGCATCATCAAACATAACCTCAAAATCCATCACAACAGTAATAGTATATTACATAACAAGGGTGGTAAGACAGTGTTTACTGTGCAAGTATGATAGTTTATGTATAAGAGTACAGTAATAGTATATTACATTCCAAGTGTGGGAAATGGTGTTTACCATACGAGTATGATAAGTTGAAGTACAAAACAAAGTTGAGTGTGGTATATTATACAAGTACAGTAAACATCTTCCAAGACAAGTAACGTATGATATTTTTTGTCATACTCGTACATATTCACAACTTGGGCATTCACGTTCCAACTTGCAGTACCACTTGCAGTACTGCTAGATGGATAGTCGACTCCACTCACGCTCCTACTTGCAATCCAACTTTATTCCTAGTCAGCTGGGAGCATCGCTCTCGAGCCGAAAAGTGTAACCGAAGTTGCCCGAAGGTCAAGCACTGACTGAGATACGTTGGACGACTTTGATCCGACTCCCCCACACACGCTCCAACACCGTCGACATTCGGAAGTTGTCCCTCTAGTCGTCCATCTACAATTCCAACCATCCAACAAGCCCATTCACGTTCCGTTTTCGGATCCAACCTTGGAGGTTGGACTGCAAGTGGTACTGCAAATCGGAACGTGAATGCCCAGCTTTACCAAACATTGAATCAAGCCGGTGAACGTCTGTTTACAGAAAGAACAGCTGATTTTCATTACTGCATCCTTTTTCATTTCGTAAATCATTGCTATACGAACATAACCTCAACACACCAAATCACAGCATCTCTAGGTTAAATGGGCAATAATGGTCCTAGATCAGCTGATCTCGCTTTCGTTCAAATGGGTTTTCAGTAAAATAGTAGCCAGTAGCCACCCATAAGCGTGCGGTAATAGTATATTTCGCACCTAGGGCCGAAAATCTACCTCATGTAAACCAACCAATTATCGGCCACCTACTAAATATTGACCACTCGCACTTCTAGTCTGAAAATTGAGTGTCTGCTTTAAGTTTTCAACAGCTTATGAAATGATTGATTGGTTTTATAGCTTTCCAAAACATAGAACTTTTCGAACCCTATTGTGATTGAAAGTTGAGAGCCGTAAAACAAAAAAATAAATTCTCTAAAACAACATTTTGGGCTTTTCTAGACATAAATACTCGCATTTTAACGCACATTTTTGGCAATGTAAATTATTTCTAGTGTCTGAGTCATTGCCAATGGACCCGGTGACATCCTCTTGGCTACGCCCCTGTTCCAAGGAACTGGAAGATGGTATCTATATAAATGAAATTCGAGTTTTGTCTGTACATTTATCAGAATTATATATTTTTTGGTTATTTTTACGTTTTATACATTAAAGAGGCCGAAACAAGTCTTATCTCATTTTCTGTCTGTCTGTCTGTCACGGCCCCGAAGGCATTTTATGCGGCCTTCTCCTGAAAAACGTCAATGTCTTTAGCTATAAAAAACTAAATTAACTTTTTTTTAACAGAATAATAAACGTTTAAAAACCAAGTATTGTGCTATTTTGGATACATTTCTTCTAAGTTTTATTACCACATAAGAACAAATCAATTTATCATGATATATCAATTCAAGTGTTCTCAAATATTCTCTCTGATAACTGTCACTGAATTGTTTACGTTCTAAGTTGTTTACTAAGCTGCTAACAACTTCTTGATCGTTGCTATAAAAATAGCCGAAACATATTTAGTCTTATTTCGTACAATAGCTAGTTTATCTATAAAGACAAAGTAACAATAAAATAAAATTCTTTATTTGACGTTAAGTATAAAAAATCAATACAAAAGTACATGTAACAAAATACTATGCACTTATACAATACATGGTTACATAAAATAAAACATGTGAAATTAGGTACAATAAATGCAAAGATGATGTTATGACCAAGGTATCAAGTGAATGAGTATGCTGTATGCTCTTTTAATCCACCTGTCATCATTACACGAAGAAACTGATTGATCCTTTCTCTTCAGCCTTCAATTATCGAAATAATTGGCAGTGTGTCGCTTTTCCTTATCAATGATTACAATTCCTGTAAACGATTCTACTTGGGAAGAAAGTCAGATAACTTGGATGATAGAAAGCTGGCCTATTAAACTAAGGTTGAGTCAGGAGTATGACATGCTTGGTAGTCGTTATGTCACATTCTACTTGATCATTTCAAGCTAAGCATTCTTTGAAAGTAGAATTCATTCGAAAAAATGCAATTTTTTAAATTGTTTCATTTGAGAAAATGCAATTTTTTAAATTGTTGCTCTAATCGAGTTTTTTCTATTTGAACCAATTTTTTCAGTAATTAGATATTTAGTAATTAGATATACATACATTTGGTTGAGATTTGGGTTTTGTGGGGAGTCCGGTCCCACAAGATGTCAAATTATCTTATCTTTATTGAAAAAAATAATATTTTTTTATCGGTCAAACCAGCTGTGGTTATTTTTTCAATTTTGATTTTTTTTAAATTTAAAAATCTGAATAAATTTTAACAATAGATCTTTATTGGTTAATTCTTGTAACCCACTTTTCAACAATAGATCTTTGTGGGTTTATTTCCGCAACCCATCAACAAGCATGAGTTTTACGAAAAATATTTTTCCAGTAATTAGTGTTAAAGGTCGCTAGTTTCTATTATCTTAATATATGTAGAATCCAGCGCTTTTAGTAAATAATCTATAAAATTATTCAAATGTTCATATTAAATGAACAAAATGTATTAAACACTGTAAAATGTTTGTCTTTCAAGTTTTATTCCTTTTCATTAAATTACTGTATGACAATTTATATTGTATTGTATTATATTGAGTTTTAATAATCGAATACATTTTTTTCATTTTATATTAACGTTTGAATAATTTTATAAAATTACACGTATTACAACCATTTTTAAAAAATGTTTTTTGAGGATGAAGCCCTTTTTAAAATGAAAAAATTAATTTACAATTATTGTATTATATGAATTATGTATTAAATAAATTTAATTTAATAAATTTTTAATAAAATTGTAATTATTTATAGTTTTATACTGAAAGAACAGGATTCTAAATATACTAAGAAAATAGAAACTAGCAACCTTTAACACTAATTACTGGAAAAATATTTATCGTAAAACTCATGCTTGTTGATGGGTTGCTGAAATGAACCCACAAAGATCTATTGTTGAAAAATGGGTTACAAGAATTCCCCATAAAGATCTATTGTTGAAATTTATTCAGATTTTTAAATTTAAAAAAAAAATCAGGATTTAAAAAAAATCAAATCTGAAAAAAATAACCACAGCTGCTTTGACCGATAAAAAAATATTATTTTTTTTTCAATAAAGATAAGATAATTTGACATCTTGTGGGACCGGACTCCCCACAAAACCCAAATCTCTATCAAACGTATATCTACCATTTAGTATATCTACTTTGCTGCCAAGTAGCAAAAATACAACGATCTAAATGTTTATTCTCTTCATAATTTCAGATTTTCTGATTAAGTGACGTTTTGTAATTTATTCCCAAAATAGGAATAAGAAACACTCCTAATTGGCTACGGGTGAATTTAATAGAAATTCAATTTCACAAGCTCATTAAAATGAGTTTCTTTTTAAAAATACCCATTTGTCCCCAGTTGTCATTTATTGATAACTCAAAAAAATAGTTAATTGAATTCTTAAACGGCATTATGGTAGAAAATTCTTAAATGATGAATAAAGATGGAGAAGGAGTGGAATGAAGAAGGAGAAAGAAAAGGAGTAGGAATAGAAAAAGGGGATGAGAAGAAGAAAAAAGAAGAGAAGGAGATGGTGGAGAAGAAGGAGAAGGAGAATTGAATTCTTAAACGGCATCATGCTAGAAAATTCTTAATCTTTATAAATAAAATTAAAGTTTTGTCTGAAAATTTGCCAGAATTATATATTTTTTGGTTATTTTTACGTTTTATACATTAAAGAAGCCGAAACAAGTCTTATCTCAATTTCTGTCTGTCTGTCACGGCCCCGAAGGCATTTTACGCGGCCTTCTCCTGAAAAACGAGAGCATCGATCGGGATTTTAGTTATTGAACAGTATTGAGAACTTTATTGACAATGTCTTTAGCTATAAAAAACTAAATTAACTTACCAAGTATTGTGCGATTTTGGATACATTTTACGTGGACTTCTGAAAAACGAGAGCATCGATCGGGATTAAAGTTATTTATCAGTATTGAAAACCTTTTTGCCAATGTCTTTAGCTATAGAAAACTAAATTAACTTTTTTTAACAGTATAATAAACGTTTAAAAAACAAATATTGTGGGATTTTGGATACATTTCTTCTAAGTTTTATTACCACACAAGAACAAATCACGTAATTTATCATGATATATCAATCAGCTGTTCTCAAATATTCTCTCCGATTACTGTAACTAAATTGTTTACGTTCTATAGTTGTTTACTAAGCTGCTAACAACTTCATGAGCGTTGCTATAAAGAAGCCGAAACATATTTAGTCTTATTTCTAAACATAATCCGTACGAAGGACGGGTACAAGAGCTAGTTGCTAAATAAAGATGGAGAAGGAATGGAAAGAAGAAGGATAAGAATAAGAAGGAGAAAGAAAAGTAGAAGGAATAGAAAATAGGGGATAAGAAGAAAAAAGAGATAGAGGAGAAGGAGAAGAAGGAGAATGAAAAAGAAAAAGAAAAGAAGAATAAGAAGGAAAAAGAAAAGGAGAAGAATAAGAAGAAGGAAACTAAAAGGCAGACGGCATTGGCAGTGGCCCATTGCTATGTGAAATTTATTATTTATCTATGTAATGTTAGAAAAAATAATAAAGATTTTATTTTCGTCCCACTGAGAGGCAATTTATAAATCAGTACCATTCTAATGATAAATTTATTTTTGACATCCTAATTCCAGTCTTAAAAACGAACTGATGACAGAAAAAATCTCTTTAATTGTACTGAGAGTCGATTTATAAATTGTAACCGTTATTCGAAAGATGACTATTTATTTTTGATACCAGCAATCATTATAAACTATTATTGTTGTTATTTGAGGCCATTAAATAGTTAGGTCCTTATCTGGGTTCCGTGTTGGAATGCAGCTGAAACATATGGATCGTCTGGCAACCAAATATAGATCAATTCAGGGCAGACGATTTTAATTATTGTGTTTATTCCAGGCAATGGCCGCATTATTGTTAGTTAGTTCATCTGTCTACATTTGGACATGAAAACAATGTTACAATTATAGAATTATTGATGTTATTCATAGAAATTCTTACATAGCATTACTTTAGTCGATAATTATGTAATATATAAACGTCTTGATGTTCTCCTCTGTCGATGAGACTAGCGCTGGAAAGTGAGGAACTAAGTAGGAGATAGGAAAAAAAATTAGAGAAAACTTTCTTTGTAGAGGCAAAGATGATATTTTGGAAGGTATCCATAACGAATTATAAGACGATATTGTCACAACCACATTTATTACAAAATATTGAGAAACTAGTTTCGGTTGTTATACCATTATCAATCTCAATCAAACTAAAACTAGAGTACATAGAAGCTGAGTATATACTGAACATGAAATAATACTATTGGCTAAACGAGAAAGAGGCTGACCTTCATCGTTGTGATTGGCTTCCCACCAGGGGGCGTGACTTGTCAGCCAATCACAACCTTCGATGAAGGTCAGCCTCTTTCTCGCTTAGACAATAGTATCATTCGATGTTTAGTATACTTCTCTGTTTAGTATACTAGTAAGCTACTCTGTACTTCAGTTTCAGTTTGATTGAGATTGATAATGGTATAACAACCGAAACTAGTTTCTCAATATTTTTTAATAAATGTGGTTGTGACAATTTCGTCTTATTATTCATTAATTAGAGAAAAATTAAGAATGAGAAAAGGAAGAAGAAAAAAGAGTAGGAGAAGAAAGAGAAGGAAAAAGAAAAGAAAGATAGAGGAAAAACAGAAGTGATAGCTGGTATCTGTTCAATCAGATAGAGATAAGCTGCGTTTTCCTGGGCTCTCTTTGTAAGAGTGACCCATTAGATTGGCCAGCAAAAAATGCAATGTTCTCTGCTGTAATATAACTTCCCGGTGGTTCGGAACCCACCTAAAACTTGAGGTCCAACTCATCAATCTCCCATCATCCAACTCATTACCCGTGCACAGGTCTCAGGCCTATGTGGGCTTCATCCTCCAAAAAAAAGTATTGGACACTTACTCCACTGTGCAAGCATTCTATCAAATAATTGTTGATATTTTATGGAGAAACTAAAAACGAAATTATGGACCAATAATGTTGACTGGGGTGGGGTGTAAATCTTATGTGTTAAATAAACAAGAAACTCAAATTAGAAACTGAGCACTAAAAACATAAAACGATTACGGTTGGTATTAAGATGAGAATGGCTTTTTAAAAGGAATATTCTATGAGGGACGAGTTGTTGAATGTCTACATGTAATTGGTGTGGGAGTGTCACAAAACACTCAGCAAGCTCGCAACACACAACTCTGTGCATCTTGGTTGGGTACCTGGCCATGTAGGCATAGGTGGCAACGAGTGTGCAGATGGGCTTGCTAAGCAAGGTTCTAGTAGGTCATTCTTTGGCCCAGAGCCAAGCTGTGGCATAAGCAAAAATACTGCCTTCCACACAATAAACAAATGGTCCAGGGACTTACATCACCAGCAATGGCAAGGTCACTCAGGCCAAGCACTTGGCAAAAGGCTGCTAGCAGACACAAGCTCCTACTTCACCAACTGGCTGGTGAGGCTGGGTAGTGGTCAGGTTAAGCAGCTGATTGCTCTGATAACTGGACATGGCCACTTCAGGAAACATCTCCACACAATTGGACTCAGAAATGAAAGTCAGATGTGTAGGCTTTGCAATCAGTCTGAAGAGACTGCCAAGCATATCATACTGGATTGCGAGAGACTCGGGGTAAGGAGAATGGCTCTGTTTGGCTTTAAGCAACCAGGTGATGAATGGGACGTTAGCATAGGGAAGAAACTCCTGGATCTTGTAAAGGGCACAGGTATTGGTTTGCCTAACTAACGTACTAGGGACACACAATAAGCTTCGGTTGACGTGTGAGGATCTTTGAATCTTCTGGATCTTTGAATCCGTCCCTTCATAACATAACATAACATAAGGGACATTGGGGGTTTGTACTAAATGGCAAAGGAAGAAGAATGTCAAAGTACAGATAAACTATTTTGATCAATATTTTTTTTTTCATGGAATCTAGTCTAAAAAGTAAAATGAGTAATTCTTTTCTAATTCAACTGCTGATTCAAATTATAAAGGATGGGAAATTTCGATGGTATTGCAACTTTTTGGAATGTTAAGATGATAATCAATTCCGAAATTCCTTTGAACAGAACATTTCTCCAATCAATTTTTTTCTTTCAGTTTTGATCAAAAACACTTTTATTAAAATATATTGAGCTTATTATTTTGAACAAAATGATACCTCATTCATGACCCATTTTCTTGGAGAACATTTCTCCAATTTATTATCCATTTTTTTATGAGTTCTGGATTTTTCTTATCTAATTCAACATTTTGTCGTTTGTTTGCAGGTCCCGAATATGGAACATCGGAAGCGGCTTGGAAAGGAGCTCTCATTGAATCGGATCGGCTGTGCGATTTACACGTCAAGGTCAAAGACAATCTCACCAACGATGTAATACAGAAAGTGAAGAACTGGCAAAAGGACACCTACCACAAGGTAAACCTACCAACCACACAAAACATACCCTTATATACAGTGTCCTGTGAAAACGTGATTTTAGTACCTTCACCGTATCTTTATGCTAAAAAATGAAAAACCTCCTTAGATTCAAGGTAACTCAATCTAACCTTATTACACTAAACATATCGTACCCTTATATACAGAGTGTCCTGTAAAAGCGTGATTCCAATAGGTACCTTCTCCATATCTTCATGCTAAAACATGAAAACTCTCCTTAGATTCAAGGTGACCGAACCTAACCTAACTACATTAAACATTCCCGTATATACAGAGTTTCCTGTAAAAACGTGATTTTAGTACCTTCACCGTATCTTTATGCTTAAACAGAAAAAAATCTCCTTAGATAGGAACTTGAAAGGAAATGAAATTGTATTTTTTCCAAAGTTAATAGTAACTCATAATTATTTAAAATTATCTTTTACATTAGTAGATGAGAATTCTTTCTACCTATGGTAGGACACCTACTGCAAGGTAACCTAACCTAACCTCAGTAAACATACCCTTATATACAGAGTGCCCTGTAAAAGCGTGATTTTCGTACCTTCACCACATCTTTGAGCTTAAACAGACAAAAATCTCCTTAGATAGGAAGTTGAAAGGAAATGAAATATATTTTTATTTTTTAAAGTTAATAATAACTCAGTAATAATTTGAAAGTATATTTTACATTAGTAGATAGGAATTCTTTCCCCACACACGGATCTGTAGCCCATTGGGGGATATATATTTCATTCTATTAGACTTCTATTATGATTTTATTGGGCTGTGTGGAAATCATAACTCATAACCTTCAAACTCACGCCTTAAATCAGTGTAATGTCTGTCGTCTGACGATGCTCCTAACAACATAGTGAAACGGCCGTCACGCCATAACGTGAGTCACAATTTCCACTTCACAGTGTTTTTTTGAAGTTTTTATTTCTTTCTTCCTAAACATGTAAAATGATGTTTACTGTTAATTTTGTTGATTGAAATGAATGTTTATTATTTGTACTGTATTGTATAATCAAACTATGTAGGTGTGGTGATCATAGCGTTACCATAAATAAATAAATAAATGAATAATTTTATTAATGGAGACAACAGGTGTAACCCCATTTTGCCTCCTTCACACAATACAATAATTTCAACACTATGCAATTTGAAATAATTATAAATGAAAATGAAAACAGAAGAAAATTCAATCAATAATAAAGAAAACAAGCAAGTAAAGTCATTATGATGACAATAATAAATAGCACAATGAATACAATAATAGATCAAGAGTATGAAAAATAATAAAATTAACAAAATTTTAATTATAAAAATTTAAACTACTAAAATAATATGATGGATGAGAAGAATGAAATGTCTGTGTAATACTTAGAAAAGGAATAATTAAATGCAAGCACAAAATCACGAAATGATGACCACATGCTACACAACTGAATCATACGCAATCCTACGGAATTTGAATGGGGAGAACCAGAAGATATCCAAGTGCACAGAACAACTGTTGAAAATTCTCTGAACTCTATTCAGAGGGGAGTTATAATGGCTTAATAATTTACTTTAACTGTTTATTCATCATACTCTGTTCATTAATGCTCAGTTCTTCGTTCAATAAAGCCTTACTTTGCAAAAGGTCTTTCATTATAGTACAATTTATTGAATGTAGAACTGAGCATGAATGAATATAGTATGATGAATAAACAGTTAAATTAATGATGTTGAAGATCCATCTTGTTTCCACTAATATGTATTATAAACTTAAAAAACACTTTTGAATGGAAATTGACTCACGTTATGGCGTGACGGCCGTTTCGTTCTGTTGTCTAGAGCATCATCAGACGCAGATGAGTGTACTGTGGGTCGTCTGATGATGCTCTAGACAACAGAGCGAAACGGCCGTCACGCCATAACGTGAGTCAATTTCCATTCAAAAGTGTTTTTTAAGTTTATAATAGTTAAATTAGATAAGTGGTTACTATGGCAACGCTATGATCACCACAGTGTGTTCAATTATTTCAACCCATAATGGGATTAAGAAGGATAAAATTTGAGTTAAATTAGCAAAAAAGGTGTATTTACATTGAATTATTTTTTTCCTAGCCTTTAGGTGGGGGTGGGGGGTACTGAAACCACATAAGATATAAGTAGGCATACTAAACGTTATGCTTACCAAATGCAGAATGTATCCCATCACTCTCATTATGGCCAAGCATTTAGCATTTCATATTGTTTTGTATTCATCTACAGTCGTTCTGTTCCCGTCACGAGTACTTTCTTTGTGGCACGTCCTTGTGTGATTAAGGTGTTCAGTACATTGTTGCCAACTTGAAAAATTACTCAATGCATGGCTGGCAACTTAACAAATAATTCATGTTGAAAGCCTGTATTGGTTTTCTACTTGAAGGTTGACTGAAAACGTCGATTTCTTGAATTTGTTTACAACGTCTACTGTAAAGTAGCGGTTCCCTATTTCATTTTAATCTCACTCATACTCTCTTACTATACATAATAATATGTAATTTTACATATATATGTAGTTCATAAATACATATTCCGTACACTTACATAATATGTGAATTGTATTATACTATTAGTCATAAATAAAATAAATAATGTTATTTATCAATTAACAACGATACAACAATCTTCAACATACACAAGTACATAAGAAATACATTGTGATATTCATTGAGAAAGTAGGCACTCCCGAGAATAGCCTATATGGGAGTTGCCATCAAAATATTAAATATCTGATATTTTTAGTGATAACAATAATATACTTAATGAGCACAATATACAAGCAACAGAAGTCAGAAGTCGAAATAAAAAATAATGTAATATACCGTAGTCATCTATATAATCTATCATACACTCATCATTTTCTTTATCGAAAAACATAAAAACATAACCATACTGTCTCATCATTAGTCATATAATTAGTTTCACATGTTTTCAATGAAAGTGTTGCTCAGAAAACGTATTAAAGACTGCGTTTTTCTTTGGCGCATGTTACAAGAGTGTACATCCCATTACCTAACTTGTATTTTTGATGCTGCGTAGAGTTCCGTACACGATCATTAATACAGTAATGACATTAGGCCTAATGGTAATGACATTTCTTGGTCGTTGTCATTACTTTGGGACCGTACACAATCATTTCTAATCACTTCTCGGTGGTTCGGAACCCACCTAAAACTGTAGTTCCAACTCATCAATCGCCATCATTCATCTCATTACATGCACATGTCTCAGATTTATGTGGGCTTCAAACCTCCAAAGAAATAAATAATGACTTTTCTTTGGTAAAATTGTTAAAAATCTCATTTTTTAGGTTTGAAGTTTGTCAATTGATGAATAAATCGGTACAATTTTTAAACAAAGCTTGTAGAGAATCTAATATTAAATAAAAAATGAATGTCTTAATAGGCAGAAATAATGTAGCTGCTATAACCCTATCATTATTAACTACAGTAATCCCTCCCCTACCCGTTAATGAAATAAGTTCATTTATTTATATGGGCACAACTGGTTTTAAGAAGCAACAACATCAATTTTACGCTTATTTTGAGAGATTTGAATTTGCTAATTGATGTAATATAAATTTCACGTGATTCTGGGCAATAAAATCAGTGACCAGAAAAAACTTAACAATGGACTTCCACAGGGTTCCGTCCTTGCTCCATGTCTTTTCAATTTATATACAGCGGATTTGCCCACCACTTATTCTAAAAAGTTCCATTTTTATTCTAAAAATCCTTACAATTTTTAAATAAAACTTGTAGATAATTTAATTTTGAATAAAAAATTAAGAATGACTTTATAGTCAAAAACTATAGCTGTAGTCCTATCATTATTAACTACATTATTATTTTAATTATCACCATTTTCTCCCCTTCCCAGTAATGAAATTAATTTATTTATTCATATAGGCTGTATTTAGACGGTAAAATTTCTTATTTTTTTGTCTATATCATAAATATTATTGAATAAAGCACGATTATATTTATCTATTTATTGGCTAAATACAACTGATTTTAAGAAGCAACAGAATTAATGCTTCTCTTGTGAGATTCAAATAACAGTGTAAATTGTTCATGTGTGTAAGTAGTAAATTCCAATTCAATTAATTTCGAATATTTTTATAGATGCAATTGAAACACTATGTACTTGATACAATTGACTTTTAATTATTAAATACTTTGAAACAATCGTAAAAGTCAGTTTGTAATTGTTGTTCTCTTTTATAGATGATGAGAAACTTTGTCTTTGATCGGGTAAAATATTTCTCCGCTATTTTCCTCTTTTGCATTGAATCTAGCTTCTTGGATGCCACAGTAATAATGCATTGGGAATTTTGAAAAAATGAGGGAAATTTTGCTATTAATGAAAAATAGAAAAGAGTATTGCTATATAGTCTCAATATATATTTATTTATTTATTTAATAATATCATTCTTTTTTAATTTTCCAAAGCAGTCTTTATTCGTATCACACGGCATATTAAACAACATACGCAATTAGCTTGTGCACCTAACTTTACAGATTTTCATCTCCACATTTAAATTTATATGCATGTTTTTATTCAATAGAGCATTATTTTAATGCTTCAAAAATATGCTTTTATTCTAGGCATACATTTTTGAAAATTTGCTCAAAATAATTGCTCTAGTTTTTTTTTTAGTTATGCTCATTGTAGGCTCCACTAAACCCCATTAGAACTATTTTTATAGTCAGCGAATTATAAATATTTCCCGCCTAGCTGTAGCCTATTGTGTAAATACAAATTATGATTTTTATTTGTTTTTAATACAAATTTATATTTACTGTTAGAACCGTATTTATGATCCCACCTTGAGGCTTTCTTCGCTCAAGGGAGACTAGAAAAGCATTCATTCCAAAGGCTTTTGAAGACTTCCTCGAGATAATTAAAGAAGCTTGAAGGTGGGATTATAACTACGGTCCTTACAAACGTTTAGTACTCACTCACATACTTGAGTTTTCTGGATTTTATTGTAGATTACGTCTTGGAGGCTCCAGTTAAGGAGTATAAGACAAGTCAGATCAACAATTATACTCTTATAAATTAGTTACCATAATTACTATATCAATTAGTTGGAGGGAGGCTTAATTTTGATGTGAACTCTTGTACACTATAAAAAGCTTTATCAACTAAATATTTTTTCAATTGTTTTTTGAATTTTTCTATATTTTGAAGACTTTAAAAACTGCAGTAGTTTTATGTAGAGTTTCCTACCAATAGGAACTAGGGTTTTGTTTGAATACGCTACTATTGTGACTGACCAAGTGATAATCTCCTCGACTTCTTGTATTATAATCGTGTTCATCAAGATTTTGGTTAATATCATTCGTTTTTACTTATAAAGTAGCTTCATACACATATAAGCAGGGTACAGTTAGGAGACCAAGTCTCTTGAACAACGGCCTGCATGAATCTAATCTACTGTTGTGTCTGAGGAGTTGATCCCTGGTTTTTCGGTGCGGGAGCAGGCGGCGGTGGTAGGAAGTCAACTGCGCATGCTCATTCATGCTTTATTCCTAATTTGAAATCTACGGCCAGAGACAAACAGGTTTTCTGCGTTACTAGCCTAGGAGTCTAGGGCTAATGTCATTGCAATGCACAGTAGCAGAGAGTTGGAGGAGAAGGGGAAGAATCGGCCAGGGATCAACTCGTCAGAACACTACTGTATTTACTCTTTCTATACACCTAACCGCTTTATTTTGGATCTTAAACACCCTATCAAGGTGTAATACTTCATCTTTTAAGGTTAATACTTAAATTTTAAATTCAAAACCATCTCCTCGGGGTAATATTTCATTTTTTTCTTAAGAAATCTTAATTGTTTTAATTAGCTAAGTTATATTATTGGAGAGCTTATTATTCATCCACTTTGATTTGTAGTTAAATATCTGTGTTTGTGCTTTCAAGGTTATCCATTACTAGAGAAATCGAAAGAAATGTAAAAATGTTATCACAAGCATGGCATTAATATAGTTTTGATAATCATCAATTCATAATTGTAGTAATATAAAATATCTGTTTATTTGGTGTATGCATTTGGTTGTTTTGAGTCTGTAGTTTACAAACAGCATCTTGTAAGGCCGGCAATAGACGGACTGCTTCAAGCAGTCGGGGTCGACTGCTTGAAGCAGTCGCAGTTGGGCGGATTGCATTTTCAATGTTAAAATCAAGACCGCACTACACGGACTGCTTGTGCAGTCGAGTTGCGGTCGGTAACAAAACATGCAGTCCATTTGCAGTCGAGTTCCGCCGTGCTGCCGACTGCAAAAATGCAGTCGGTCTGCAATACACGGACCGCTTCAAGCAGTCCACTCGACTGCTCGCATCACTTCTCATATTTCACTCATTGTGTGTTTTTCGTAGGCTATGCGTTCTGTGAACATGGCACGTTGTTTTCAAAACTAGTTTTACTTTGTCACTAGAGTATTCTTCAAAGACAAAGATCCTGTTTTATTATATTTTTTGATTTTGGCATAATTTTCTAAAATATATTTTGGCTCTATCTTTTCATAAAAATATCGTTATTCAATATTTCTAGTAATAACTTTTTATTGTAAATTTAACGACTTGCAGTCAATTTTTATAGGTGGTTAAATAATAATTGTACTCACACTTAGCCGAACGTTTTCGAGTTATGGAAACTCATATTCAAGGCATCCTAGATCGGCAATATTGGTTTGTTGGTTAGATGCTCAATGAATTAAATTTTAATCACACATACTTTTTGACCACATGATACAAAAACCACAATTCTTCTAACCAACATCGCCGATCTAGAATGCCTTGAAGATGAGTTTCCAGAACTCGAAAGCGTTTGGCCAAGTGCGAGTACAATTATTATTTATTCACCTACAAAAACTGATTGCAAGTCATTAAATTTCCAATACAAAGTTAATATTAACAACGCAGATCGTTAAGGAACAAAAAATCCAAGAATTTAATTCTAGTACTTAGGCTGGTTATTACTATTTGTTCTATTAAATGATCAATCTTTTTATTGATTTATAATTATTCGCTGTGTAATTAATAACCCTGTGATTTTATATACTGTAATGTTACTATTTCTTGTATTTTTTCATGTCAAGTGGCCATCTTTGTATGACGAGAATAATGTATTATTATATTAAATTAATTATAATTTATTTTTTGAGGATCCATTTCTCATTCCATCCATTTACCCATTTTTCAGACTATTATTAAATTTGTTTTAAACCATATTCAGAAATTTGATTAAATGTGTCTTTCTTCAATTAATTTGTGCTCCAATCATTTCTAGAAAATTATTCACAGTAATTTTATTAATAATTGATTGTCTTTATGGAAGGCTCTCCACAGTCTCAACTCTACTCCGCCTATTGAACAAGGCAGTCACCGACTGCTTGAAGCAGTCCAAAAGCAGTCGAGCCGACTGCAAACCGACTGCTTTTGGACTGCTTCAAGCAGTCGGTTTGCAGTCGGCTCGACTGCAAATCGACTGCACTTTTGCAGTCACTTACGACTGCTTGAAGCAGTCCGTCTATTGCCGGCCTTAGACCTTATAGTAAGAGCATCTGACCGAGCTCAACAATGTCAAAGTACACGTGACGTTTAGAAAGCACGTACATGTTTAAAAGCATCAACTGATTTTTTAATCAAATTCAACAAACTAGTGTATTTTTTCCTTAATTGTGGCTTGCGACCGCTGCTGTATTAGCTCTGTACAATAAGGGCCTAAGTCTTCAGATTCCAGTATTTTTCAGTTTTAGACTGCGATAAAATTGACAATTTTTCTTCTATAAATTCATGCACAAAAATCATTTGACACGTACAATTTAGTTAATATGAGAAAATAACCAACTGTTATAAAATGAAATCACTACAGGACAGTCAATAATATAAAATCCTGTTCTTCATTGACATTTAGTCCCATTTTATTCACTCATTTCAACTTATATTACTCATCCTGGTTTAACAGTTCATATTTATCTGTACTGTACTTCTCCATAAACTTATTATAATATTTATTTTTTTACTAGTAATATAAGTATATAGTATATAGTTTATTTTTTAATAGTAATATTTATTTGATTATATTTATTTCTAATATTTATCTATTTCTTTTTTGTAATTAATCGTGATTACTCCATACATCTATTTTAATATTGATCCTTTTTTTTATTTTGTAATTGTGATACCACATTCAACAAATTAGTTCACTAATCTCTTACGATTCGCATTGATTTAAATAGGGTGCAACTGTTATTTTAATTTGTAATGTTTGACATGTCTGTCAAATATTTTGGCGGCTCTGGTGGCACAGTTGGTTGGAGTGCTTGCTTGTGATTAGTTAAGGCTCTGGCTGGCTTCGTTTTCTGCTGTCAGGTTCGAATGTCATTCAGCCATAGATGTTACTCATCTTCACCGGTTTACTTCATTATATCAACTTTTGATTCTACTCTGAAATTTGGTGAAAATCAGTTTTGGGCAATAGCCTGTTGTATTCACATTGATTGGTAGTTACATCAATCAATAAATAAATAAAATGTAAGCATCATCCCATTAACTTTCTTAGTAATGGCGAAGGTGATATTGTGGAAGGTATCCATAATGAATAATAAGACGAAATTGTCACAACCACATTTATTAAAACTTCGAGAAACTAGTTTCGGTTGTTACACCATTATCAAAACTCAGTCAAACTGATAATGGTGTAACAACCGAAACTAGTTTCTCGAAGTTTTAATAAATGTGGTTTTGACAATTTCGTCTTATTATTCATTATCATCCCATTAAAAAAAATATATTGAGCAATCATTATTGAAACTCACCCCTCATTTCTTATTAGATTATGCTTCTATCACTTTAATACAGTATTGGTGATTGACTGATGAAGCATCTTCTCAGGAACAAAATATTTTCAATTATTAGTTTTAATAATAATAAATTAGTTTTTTGTGAATTTAAAATGATAAGAAAGAACGCCATTTCCGTTTGTATGAAATTCTGTGTTGTTGAAAATCAATAGATTAATTGGCTGATGAAGTATCTTTATAGGAACAAAATGCATAAAATCATTAGTTTTAAAAATAATGAATTACTTTGAGATGTTTTTTTTTTTGTGAATTTGTGATGATAGGAAAGGATGTCATTTTTGGCTGTACATGTGAATGATATTATGTTTTGTTGACAATTGTATGTATATAGTACCATAGCCGATTCGACTGTGGGTGACTCTTCAGACCTCAACGTTATGTTTTGTCCAATTGTTGACAATAATTAATAAACAAATTTTAATTGCCAATATTGTGAACATTATGTTTGTATGTTCTTGTGTCAGTAATTTGATCAAATTTTAATTCGATTAAAATTCAAATACCTTTATTGCCACAGAAACTTTTAAAATACAACAGAATATTGATACAATCCAATTTATGGAGTATTGACACAATATAAAGTATCTTTACATTACAAAATTTGGCATCAACCAGCAGAAGGATAAACCTTGTTTGCTGGTGGGAGTAAAACAGCTCAAACCTAAAAAATATTCTTTTACAAGCCAACCTCTCGTATTATTCTTCAAGAAAAAATAAAGACAAAAGAAAGAAATTCTAACCTAGGCCATCATTTCTATCATTTCAAATTTTCCAATTTAAAAGCATATTTATATTTATCCATGACCTTTGTTAAAAAAAATTATTATGATTATGTTCGTACTGTATAAATAATTTTGAATTATTAATATGTGATTTTCATGTCATAAATTATTTTGAATTATAAATATGTGATATTCATGTCTGTATAAATAAATAATTTTCAATTATGAATGTGATTTAGATGTCATGTGTACCTAATATGTGATTTTACATTTTTGCAGTCAATGATCCAGATCAAGGAAAGAAAGGAAATGGAAGACACATTCAAAAAGGCGCAAAAACCGTGGGCGAAACTATTAGCGAAAGTGAACAAAGCGAAAAGCGATTACCATGCGGCGTGCAAAACGGAAAAATCGGCTTCAAATCAGGAGAGAAACGCAACCGGCGACAGTTCTTTGTCTATGGATCAGGTCAGTCGATCGTCAATTCCTTTTCCAATGTTTTTATTAGGTCTACTTCACATTTTGCTCCATATTGGAAGCAAAAACTCAGATGTCAAGCTGCCAATCAACATTTGATCCCCGACCACTGGTCAAACTGATCTTAGATGAGGAGAATTTCGTTGCATAGAGTGCAATCAAGGGGAGAAATTGATCTGGTTAGTTTTTGACTGGAGACTTGATCTTAGATGAAGAGAATTTCGTTGCATAAAGGGCAATAAAGGGGTGGAATTGATCTCCGGTTAGTTTTTGACTGGATATTTGAACTTAGATGAGGAGAATTTCGTTGCATAGAGTGCAATCAAGAGGATTGATCTCCGGTCAGTTTTTGACTGGAGATTTTACGAGCCAATTTTTGACAATCTAAGTACTGCTCACTGATAAAATGCTGCATTGCATCTAGAATAGATACTGTGAAATAAATATACTACTTCATAGTTTGTAATCTCTATATATAAAAATGAATGTCTGTATGTATGTATGTATGTATGTATGTATGTATGTATGTATGTATGTATGTTCCCTATATACTTCAAAACTACTTGACAGATCGGCATGAAACTTTGGGAATATGTTGTGTGAATATTGGGGATGGTTTCTGACCATAAATCTTAATAGGGGAGCTAATAATTATTATTAATTAATCCATTTTATAGACCTAAATTACTGAACTTGCCGTCCAAACAGCTTAAAGGAACAGCTGATAGAAGTCAACAGTTTTTAATCATATGGCAGGCCCCTTAGCGGCGTTATTTACGCTGTCTTTGAACAGCAAAAGACTTTGCACTTTGCATGTAGGCTACCGTGCAGTCGGAGCCTTGCAATATGCAGGAAACATACGACTAGGTATGATGAAATGTAATTATGCCAGGTTGATGACATCTGTTAACCAATGCAGCTAGAAATTTGAAATGCAGCCTCAGCGGGAGGTAGCGAATAATAAAATAAAAAATCTAGCTTCTACCCTTATAGTCGTAGGAGGTTTAAATTTGAAACGTTTCTTCATTCAGAGGTGGTGATTAAGAAAACAACGAAGCCTCTATGATCAGCTGGAAGAGCCCTAGGACTAACTTCTTTCCTAATTTGAAATGTAACCTCAGCGGGAGGTGGCGAATAATAAAATCAAGGAGAATTTTTATGAGAACGTAGCAACGCGCGTCGAGCCAGCTAGTACTGTATATAAATTGAGCCATGAGCTTTCCGCCTGATCTTATCTGTTATTCATTGAAGTAGCATTGATGTTACCCAACATTGTTGTCAATTTCACTGAAAACAAATGATGTCACATGTTCAATTAAATGTTTGTTGAAATAGAAATTTCACCCAATTGGGCAACGACGCTTTTTTTCTTCATGGTTCTTATATGATACAGACCATAGCATCTATTCTGTGGCCGCGTATAGTAACTACATAGCTTTTAGAACATTTTATTTTAATTTTACAAAATAGCAACTTTTTATGTAGTTAGGGAAGTGATAGACGAGTGCCGTAGCAGGTGTCTGTTCTATCAGAGATAAGCTACGAAACTCCTGGGCCATCTTTGTAACGGTGACCGATTGGATTGGCCAGCAAAATAGACTCTGTTCTCTGCTGTAAAATCACTTGCGTGTGGTTGGGAACCCACCTAAAACTGTAGGTTCAACTCATCAATCACCATCATCCAATTCATTACCCACGCACTGGTCTCAGACCTATGTGGGCTTCATCCTCCAAAAAAAAATAAAAAGTTTAATTTTGCAAAATTGAACATCCGATCCATCTAAATCTTTAATCCAATAAAAATTGTCGATCAAAAACTGATTGGCCTTTCTGCAACATGAATCTCAAATCAAATCTGTCTCAGGTCAGGTGATCAGTTATTTTTTTTAGTATTTGTGCAATCAGCCAAGAGCATTCTGGAAGGTGGAGGATCCAATACTCGATTATAATCACCATCACAAAATAAAACACATGCTGTGAAAAGGTGTACGGCAGATTGAAGCAGTGTGAATACTACCATACAACAGCATGTGTTTGATTTTACAATGTTGGTTATAATTGATTATTGGGTATTCCACTGGCAGGCACCCTCACGAATATTTGGGCTTATTGTACTTGAAATATAATCGTATCCAAATATAAACATAAGATATGGCCAATACGTTGGCTAACAAAATATATGAGGCTCTGATAGGCCATACTAACAGATCTGCTGTAATGGGATTGGTGGGAGTGGCTGAACTAGGCTACAATTGGCTGCATACTAAGACCTGCCACGCCCACTTGTAACAATGGGCGGAGCTAACTTATAACCTTCAAATTTAATAGATACTACGCAATACATGATAATTGGAAACAATAGATGGATGTTGCTCTTCTTTCATTTGAAGGATTAGTTTTTAAATAATGTTATTTAATGTGTTATCTATTGATATATTTATATTTTTTATTACATATTAAAACATCTATTAGAACGGGATGAAAGTGTTTGAGGAAGTATTAGAACGTTTTCTTTTCATCATTGTTATTTCTTCATTATAAATTCTATTTTTATCTATTCTATTTTCTCTCTTATTTCAGAGGGCTGCCTTGGTAAGATAAATTGTAGACTTATTATTTTAATATCTTTCACGCCTTATTAACCCTCATCACACTTGCCACTTATTATAATCTTTATTCGCTAACCAATTTTTTAGCATCCATAATCCCGTTGTATGTAATTAGCCCTTTAGATAAAAAAATTATAGGTGAACGTGTGATGTAAACTCTGTTGTCCTTGTCCTAAGTTTTTATTGTGTTGTCTTCTATAGTTTATCATATTGTTGGCTTTTTAATTCCCGCTTTCTTAACATTCCAAATAAATGTTCTAATCTCCCCGACCCACAAATGCTCTGTAGAATGTTATGTACATGTCCAGATTTAAAACAGGTATTTCGTTATCATTCATGAATTTTATTTGCACAATGCCTTTGATTTCCTGAATAATAAATCCCCTAGAGCTTGGAATACTTTAGTTATACTACATAAGTGAATAATACATCCATTAGAGTAATTTGAAGAAATAACTTATAAGTGAACAGTGACTCAGTATGTATAACTCTCACTAAAAAGGCTTTCATGAATGAAGTTGGTAATTAAGTGGTATTTAGTATGATTTTGAGCACTATTTTAGAAAACTATTATGAGTAAATGATTTCTTAAATACTCCCTAGATTATTTATTTATTTTCAATAAATCATATTTTTTTTTAAATGTGAAAGTGTTGAAAAATTGAATCAAGAATAACATTATTAATGGGTACATTATTAAAACTAAAGTTCAAATTTCTCAACTTATCATTGTAAATTTAACGACTAGCAATCAATTTACAATAATAAATTAATATAACAACGCAGATCATTATGGAACAAGAAATCCAAGATTCAAATTCCTTTTTGATAAAACAGTAACAGTTTTCTCAAAGGTAATTGAAGATAATCTACCCACCCAATTATCTACTAAATAATTCCTGTGGTTCGGAACCGACCTAAAATAATAGGTCCACCATGTTCCCCATAACATGGCTCAAACGGCGAGGCGGAACTTCCCGTAAGGTTTACTCACCACCAATTTAGAACATTATTTATTTGTATTCAATTTACTCACCACCAATAAAAGCCATACGCTTATTATTATTATTATTACTAAATATTCAGTAAATGAAATAAGCTTATAGATTTTATCAATTAAATAACAATAATAAATTAATTAAATATTTTATTATATTGGTATATTGTGGTTGATGTCTAATTAATGGAAATATTTTATAATACGGTATTATAATCCGCCCTAATCAGAAGCTTCGGATTTCACTTGAAAAACTTGCTTGTTTTTCAATCACATAGGCTGAATTAAACGAAGAGGTGAATCAGTCTGTAAGGCTCTCTGCCAATAAAAGCCATACGCTTATTATTATTATTAATTATTTATTTATTATTATTATTATTATTATTATTATTATTATTAGTTCAAGAATGGGTGACCGCGATTTAATTACTTGATGTTATAAGCATTATTATCATCAACTTACATGGTGATTCGGAACCCACCTAAAATAGTAGTTCCACTATGATCCTCGTAACATGGATCAAACGGCGAGCTGGTAAGGGTCTCTCCACCAATAAAAGCCATCAGCTTCTTATTATTTTCTACCAAAGAAGCTCAAAATTTGAGAAGATAGATAAATAGCATTTTTCTAAGGGCGGAGTAGGGACTCAGGGCCCCCTCTACTCAACCCATAAAATTTTTTTTATTATTTGTTATTTGTTATTTATTGTTTATTTAATACATACATGAAAAAGCTCACAGACATAAACAGAAAGTCCATTAAGAGCCTTATTGACATTTTACTTTAGCACTATTCAAACAAGAAAAGGAATGAGATGTTTATCATTTTTGTTGTCATAACCTATTTTTTCAAGTGTTAATTTTGGATTTTTCTTTTGTTAATTATTTGTTTTATCTCTTGTTGCAGGTGAAAAAAATGCAGGACCGTGTACAGAAAACGAAAGAAGACGTGCAGCGTGCTAAAGAGAAATACGAACTGGCATTACAGGAGCTGAACAGTTACAACCCGAAGTACATGGAGGACATGACAGTAGTTTTCAACAAGTGCCAAGAAATGGAGACGCAGAGGTTGCAGTTCTTCAAAGAAGTACTTTTTAGCATACACAAGTGTCTCAACATTTCGCAAGATCCATTGTAAGTACCTTGAACTCCATTGTTTAAAAAAATTATATTTATTTGAATGGAAAAATAGAGAAAATTCTAAACACGGAATATAAATTTTTATTTCTCATTAACAAGAATTTAGATTTTTGATTTTTTCTTCTTTTTTCCTGGAGTATGAAGCCCACATAGGTCTGAGACCTGTGCGTGGGTAATGAATTGAATGATAGTGATTGATGAGTTGGACCTACAGTTTTAGGTGGGTTCCGAACCACCGGGAAGTGATTTTACAGCAGAGAACAGATTCTTTTTTCTGGCCAATTGAATCGGTCACCTTTACAACGATGGCCCAGGAGTTTCGTAGCTTATCTCTTGATTGAACAGATACCTGCTACGGCACTCAGCTATCACTTCCCATTGGCTAGTCTAACCATCGTCTTTGCCAATCAAATTCATGGCATTTTAGAGCGAACTGATAAAAGATTACCAATTCAATCGGTCACCTTTACAAAGATGGCCCATGAGTTTCGTAGCTTATCTCTTGATTGAACAGATACCTGCTACGGCACTCGGCTATCACTTCCCAACCTTCCGAACCTTCATTAAATTGATTTTCTCGTTAAAATATTTCTTACAGAATTTTCAGCAATTTTTTTTCCACTGGTACTTTGGGACTTATTTAAAAAATTCATGTGCTTTCAATAAGATTGAATAATTTGGTTGAAACCACTGTCGCCACGTTGAAGAATAATGCTTAAGAAAGGATACATAGTTGTCAAGTTTTTTTTCGGAGGATGAATAGAACTTTAGGTGAATTGTTTCAAAAAAGTATTAAAAAATTGTTGATTGACAAATGTTCGTATATGTAATAATAAGTATAATTTTTCATTTTTAATATTTTTTTTTGTTGTCATGCATTTTGTGAAGTGTTTTGACATTGTTATCATTGAGTTTGAAATTTCCCATATGTCGTATGTAATATAATGCAAATACGAATTTAACTCGTATTTCTTTATGTGCTGCATATTCTAATAAAAAATAATTTAATTTTATTCAAATTTGTTATGATTTATAGTATTTTAGAAATATTACCGAATCAATCTAACTTTATTTTATAAACAACAATTCAAACTAGTTGTAACAATACAAAATTCTAGGAGAACAATTAAAAATACTTCTTATTTCATTCCTATCCTAAGAAATTGTATTCAACTTAGTCTTGGTAATATTTTAACAGTTGGCTCTGAAATGCCTTGAATTTGATTGGCAAAGACGATGGTTAGACAAGCCAATGGGAAGTGATAGCCGAGTGCCGTAGCAGGTATCTGTTCAATCAAGAGATAAACTACGAAACTCCTGGGCTCTCTTGTAAGGGTGACCGATTGGATTGGCCAGCAAAAAAGACTCTGTTCTCGGCTGTAGAATCACTTCCCGGTGGTTCGGAACCCACCTAAAACTGTAGGTCCAACTCATCAATCACCATCATCTAATTCATTACCCACGCACAGGTCTCAGACCTATCCAAATGGTTTTTTTTTGTAGATTACGTCTTGGAGACTCCAGTTAAGCAGTATAAGACAAGTCAGATCAACAATATTATACACTAGATACCATAATTACTTCAATTTGTTGAGGTGAGGCTCAATTTTGATGTGAAAGGAACTCTTGTACACTATAAAAAGCTTTATCAACTAAATATTTCTTCAATGGTACGTTTGTAGGTTCTCCTGACCTTACAAAACACTATTGAGACTGTATAAGTAAAAAATAACTGAAATTTACTCAATATTGTTGTCACATGTAAATACTTTCGACATTATCGCGTGACGCACATCACTGCTTAAAGGGGGGGTGGGCACAGAGCCTGTAACGTTGAGAACCCCTGCTCTAATCTCATAAATTATAATAAAAACTTGAAAAACACTCAAGTGGAAATTAACTCACGTTATGGCGTGGCGGCTGTTTGACTGTTTGACTGTCGGTGGGTCGTCTGACAATGCTCTTGACAACAGAGTGAAACGGCCGTCACGCCATAACGTGAGTTAATTTCCACTTGAAAGTGTTTTTTTAAGTTTTTATTACATATTAGTGGAAATAAGATTGATCTTCAACATCATCATAAATTATGATAATGTATCGGTTAGGGCAGCTGCAGTGGTGTAATCGGTTGGGGCGTTATCTCTAGATAAAATAGACCGACTGCTACTCCTGCGAGCATGGGTTCGATTCCCGATTGACATATTTTGTGTCATCATTCTCCTCATTATCCTCGCACAAGTCTCCCAATCATATGAGCAACATCAGCAAAAAAGAGTAAACCAGCATATGCACTTCCTAATTGAATCGCTTCACGCAAAAAGGGCTTTAGTAGAGTAAACTTAGTTTTGAGAAAAACAGAAAAAAAAGCTGTCTCACTTAAAAACACACAGGAATAAAAAAACTCAATATTTCTATTTTGTAGGAAAGAAATTACTTGTTGAAAAAATTTAATTATTTTTTTATTTTGGGGTACAAAAAAGTTTTTTGTTGGTTGACTAAAGCCCTTTGTGCACGTATCCCTAAAATTAAGCCCTTTATGCATGTAATTTTTTTTTTAATGCTAGGGTACTTCAACACTCTTTTCACACACTTAAGTGACTAAATATGGCAATTTGACTCTTTTTGCCGCTAAAAGGAATTTTTGACAAAAAAATCAATACAGTTAAGGCTGTTAACAGAGTTTTAATGATTGTAATGTGAAAAAACAGTGAAATTAAATTGATTAAAAGTTTTTTTAATGTAATATCCTCTTAATCATCTTGTACTTGTGGATCTATTTGGTCTACTGTCAGCCAGTTCATGATGGTTCGATAGAACTCCATGTGTTCATGGGGTGGGGGGGGGGGGGGTGTACGTATGTCAAAAGATATTTTTTATAGTAGGTTGGCCACAAAGCTTTAAAGTTCAAAATATCTTCACTTTCAACTTCCTTCACAACAAACTTTTGGTTGTCACCAGGCTTGGTGCTGCTATTTTCTATTAGATCTCGAATTTCACCAACGGTATAAATTCTGTCTAACTTTTTTACATGGCGTTTAATTGTGGCGAAGTCCCTTTCGCAGGCCAAAAAATAATGCCCCCTTACAGGAAAGTACATGGTGACTTTGTCAAAGCGACCTGTGTTTGTGAGCATCAACAAAAATCTGGTCAATGCATGATTCTTGTTTTGATCCCCGCAGTTGTCTGCGAAAAGTCTCAACTCTGTGACTTTTGATGGTACCTCTTTCAGATGGCCATAGGATAGAGAAATGAGCTATTATTGTATTACAGTATTTGTTAATCATTAATTATTTTACTTCAGATAAATATTTTATATCTATTTCTTTTACAGGCTTCCACAAATTTACGAAGAATTCTACCACACAGTCAACAATGCCGATCATGAAAAAGACCTGAAATGGTGGTCGAATAATCATGGCGTCAATATGGCTATGAACTGGCCTCAGTTTGAGGTAAGCTCAACTATTATGCTTGCTCTTCTTCTTTTTTTAATCGTTCTTCTTCTTTGTTAATTGTTTTTTAAAAATATAATTCAGTAGTTCTTGCTAGTTTTACATATTTTTCTAACAAATTTTTAATATTATTTAATCAAATTTCAAAAAACGTCAAAACCTATCTACTTCAACTAAAGATTGTAAATATAACGTCCATAACCAAAGAAGATAACGTGTTCAAATATTAATGATCAAGTTCATATTAGAGAGTTTAGGCAAAACTAAGTTAATAATAGTGCTAATGCTAACCTAAACTCTCTATTCATCTACTGCTTCAAATGCAAGGTGCTAAAGAGCAAGGTGAGACATGAAGTGGGCAGGTTAGCATTAGCGTTATTGTTTTATACGTCTTTAACGTAGTAAGAAGTACGTCTTTAACGTAGTTTTGCACAAACTCAATTTTTTCTCTTCGCATATCGTTATTTAATATCCTTATTTTTATTCGAGTACAAAAAATATTATTGTAAACTTACAGACACTCCTATTATTATTTTCAATATAAATAGAATAAGACTTCATTTCTATTATTATTTATTGAATTACTTTGAAAATTATAATAGATAGTGAAGTTTACGTCTCAATATACAAATTTTACTTCGGTGTTTTCATCCCATATATTTTACACAACCCACAAACACGCTAGTTCTCAATTCAAGTATCATATTTAAAAAAATAATACAATGAATAGATAGAAAATATAAATATATTCATAGAATTTTGGAATGACAGCATGCTTTGTTATAGTGTGTGCAAAAATGCTTGTTGTTTTGTTTTGTGACATTCATAACCCTTCCATTATATGTTTTTCTGTGATATTGCAGTTTTTTCTGTGTACTTTGATTATTGATTTCAAAACGTAATGTCTTTTTTCCGCTCTTGGATAGACTAATGTTCAAATCAAAGACGTAATTTCGATATTCATTGCGTTTTTAGATAGGTCAATGTGTTGAAATAAAAATAAATTCATGTCGGGAAATAAATTGAATAATATTTTCTGTATTTTTGAATAATAAAATACAAGCTTTAAATTTACTGTGATATTACAGTTTTTTCTGTGTGTTTTGATTATTGATTTCAAAACAGCTTCCCGCTCTTGGTTAGACTAATGTTCAAAACAAAGACGTAATTTCGATATTCATTGCGTTTTTAGATAGGTCAATGTGTTGAAATAAAAATAAATTCATGTCGGGAAATAAATTGAATAATATTTTCTGTATTTTTGAATAATAAAATACAAGCTTTAAATTTACTGTGATATTACAGTTTTTTCTGTGTGTTTTGATTATTGATTTCAAAACAGCTTCCCGCTCTTGGTTAGACTAATGTTCAAAACAAAACAAAGGCGTAATTTCGATGTCATTTTTTAATTTATTTTTAATAATCGAAGGACCCTATCGTTTTGACCAATATTCTCTCCAATATTCCTTCTTCACGTTATTTATTCATTTATTAATTGATGGCAAACATACAATCAAGCTATAAGATGCAACATTCAATAGCCCACATTTTTATGAATTAAATTTGATCTGTGTTTGAAAAGTTTTCAATTTTTTCGAAAATAAATCTTTTGTGAGCTATGCTGTGTACTAAATTATACACTATGCACTTTTAAAGAATTATCGGACATTTTAAAGCTGTAAAATTATTTTAGCTTGTTTATGTTCCATTGTAAATTATTCAGTTTGATTGAAATTCTAAAACGAATTCTGACTCAACACAGCCGATATAATTATCTATTCATATTATTAGTATTCTATCTATTCACATATATTACATATCTATTACTTTATTATTATTATTATTTGGTTGTTAATTGTTTAACTAAAAGTTATGCTAACCAACTACAGGTTTTTGTGAATGTTGAGTTATGAATCGAACTTTCATAAAGATTATTAATCCACTTACAGCTCAATTTTTATCTTAAATTCTCTTCCATTTGCTATGTATCTTCAACATAAATCGATATTTTCTCTCAAGAATATCTTATTCATCTGTTCATTATTTGTTGTGCTATTTATTTTCATGAGTGCGTTTGGGCTACATACATGTATGTATGTATGGTAATAAATAAATAAATAAATCATTATCAGACTTCCAAGTCTCATACTTCTTTTTCAAGCCTCAATCGATTCTCCAATTATAGTCTGATTGGTGTTAAACATTCAACAATCTTGACTCTGCCTGATAGAGAGGTTTCTTTCTATTTCATTTCATATTACATCATAAAAGCTCTACATACATCTCTTCTATTCGTAAATCTAATAATGATTCGGTATGTTGGAGCTTATTCATAATGAATAAATAATCAAAATGTACAGTCATAATGAAATACAGTACTTCAAGTAGAGAATATGTTTTTTAAAGGAATTTCTATTATGCTATGCTTTCTGTAGAAATATGTGGAGTAAAGATTCAATTACTGTATTTATTTTCCTCATCAAATAGCTCTTTTTAGATGACATAAAAATTGATGAAAATACGAGATTTAGAATTGAGCCTTGCTAACATTTAATTTTTACCTATTATCCACATTAAATAGCTGTTTTTTATGATAACTCATAAAAATTGAAGAAAATACGAGCATTAGATATTTTATTCTCCATATAAAATAGTTATTTTTATTTATAACTCATGAAAATTGATGAACGTACAGAGATTAGATGATTTATTCTCCTTATAAAATTACTCTTTTAGATGATCTCATGAAAATACGAGGATTATATTATTTATTCTTCTTATAAAATATCTTTTTTAGATGATAAATCATAAAAATTGATGAAAATACAAGGATTAGATTGTTTATTCTTCTAATAGAATATTTTCAGATGATAACCCATAAAAATAGATGAAAATACGTGGGCTAGGCTATGTATTCTCCTTATAAAATGGCTCTTTCCAGATGATCTCTTAAAAATTGTTGAGAATACGAGTATTAAAATATCAGAATTTATTCTCCTTAAAAAAAAAAGCTCTTTTTAGAAGATAACTCATGAAAATTGAGGATAAAAATACAAAGATTCGAAGCAATTTTTTCAAATTTTTCCCCATTGTGTTCTGTTTCCTCCCATGTTGATGTTTCCAATTTTCTTTTTTCCATTTCCATTATTTGGTTTTTCTGCTATGTTGCCATTATTTTGATGTGCTGATGTGCATGCATGATTGCCTGTATTCTATTGCGTTTAGGACTACACAGAAGAGTTCCGAGACATAGCCAAGGGCAAGTCAAAGGATTCGATTCCAGCTGGCAGCATCACCTTGATTAATCAGAGACCGGTCGGGGAGGACTTGCATGTAAATAAGTTGTTTTTTTTTTCATTTTGTTTTTTCAAGCATGACAAGTTTTTTCAATTAAATCATTTTTCTCCATGGGTGAAACATATTGAAATATGATGCTATCTTGTAACATACTGATTGGAGATAGGCTAAATGATGTTGTAGGTGAGTTTAAACGGGGAGTAAATAAGTTTTTTTTTCATTTTGTTTTTTCAAGCATAACACGTTTTTTCAATTTTATCATTTTTCTCCATGAGTGAAACATATTGAAATACATATTGAAGTATGAAGCTATTTTGTAACTTACTGATTGAACATAGGCTAAATGATGTTTTAGGTGGGTTGAAACATGTCGCTTTTTTATCTGTGTGTCTACACATTAGACACTGATTTAGGTGGGTTAAAATATTTAGCTACTTTGTAGCATACCGATTAGATCCCACACGTGATTTCAAAACATTATCCCTATATTTATAAATTGCACAGTGTATTGCATTTTGTTTGGAGGATGAAGCCCACATAGGCTGAGACCTGTGCGTGGATGATTGATGAGCTGGACCTACAGTTTTAGGTGGGCTCCGAACCACCGGGAAGTGGTTTTACAGCAGAGAACAGTGTTTTATTTTGCTGGCCAATCTAATCGGTCACCCTTACAGAGTGCCCAGGAGAACGCAGCTTAACTCTATCTGATTAAACAGATACCTGCTACGGCTCACGGCTATCACTTCCCATATTCGTGTACATTTGTAATAGATAAAAGGTCATAGTACCCCATGTTTTTTTAAATTCTGTTTCAAGCATATCAATTTTTTTGATAATATAACTTTTCTCCATAAACATATTGAGATATATAGGTCGATTGAAATAATTATGTAGCTATTTTGTAGAATATATTTTTTGTAAAACAATTTTTCATCAAATTCTTGCCCAAAGTTGACTTCAAAAAGGTGTCCCTATTTTCATCTTTGCTCGTTGTACACAAAGTATTGTATTTGTGTACAATTTTAATTCATAAAACGACTTATTACCTCACGTAATATTCAGTAAATCTACCAATTATCGGCCACTTAAACTTCTTAACCATTTCTAATAAGAAGTTATATTTCTAGCCTAAAAAATTAACATACGCTTGAAGTTTTCTACAGCTGTTTTCAACATTATTACAAAATTATTAATTGGTTCTTTGTCATTTAATAACTTGATATGAAGTTTGATAATCAATGAGAAATTTAGTAGGCTGTGATCTCCAGGCGTGTATGGAATTTTTCTGTTCTCATAAGGATTCTGGTTTTTGAGCGATTACTGGAACATTGGGTGGCCGGTATTACGAAGTTCATCATTATGGAAATGAGTTGAAATAATAAGTATTTATATAAATCTCCGAAGTTTTTCTTCGTTTAAAATGGTGAGAATAAGTTGAGGAGACATTGACATTCACTTTAATAAACTTAAAAGATTTACGCTAGCCGCTTAGCGCAGTTGGTTGGGGCGTCGCAACTTCAACTTACTGTCGTTTCAGCGGTCGTGGGTTCGAATCCCACTCCTCCGTCTGGCATCTATGTGTTATCATTCACCTCATTACCCACGCACAAGTCTCGGACTCATGTGGGCATCATCAGCAATAAAAAAATATCTAAAATATAACTATTGTAACTTTGAGTCAAACCTATAATAAAAATCCGCCGATTATTAGTAGGTTTACCTCAGTTTTTTAACCATATACCTTTATATACTTCAAAGTGCGTCAGTATATAGTAGGCAATGAGAAATCAAAAACAACCCTGGTAACTTGAAACTGGAAATGCTTAGTCTTAGATCTATGGTGCTCTGTTATATCAATGTTTTATGTACTGAAAAGGTCCTGGAAAATGCTTGAAAATTATGGTTAAATGTACAGTACTTTTTTATAATATAGCTTTACTGTATTTTAAGTTTTAGCTTTAAACACACTATTTTTTCATAATATTACCCCACACTGGCTTTTCAAACTCACTCTTCATGCAAAGTGTATGTTAAATTTCATAGATTCAAATTTATCAAGATATTTAATAAAATACACACGCTTTTTCTTTTCATATATCATATATTTTATGAAGGGGATAGAATTTCGATCAAATGATCTATTTTGTGTACGTTCAAATACCTATAATATGACTTATTTCAAATTTTTCAAGATTATTTGTAATACAATATTCAGAAACATATTAAACAGAGGCCCTGTAGCTCTTCAGGTACGACCTGCCATGTCACACGATATTATTATGATTATTTTATATTTATTTCGTTTTAGTTACATATTTGCTCAATTTTTAATATTATATTGTAAATAAACAATTCTTTCGAAGTTATTTTTCCGAACTTGGCTAAGTCCTAAGTATCTTAAACGTTTTCGTTGCCTATAACAAGAGATGTCCTGTTCATATTCAAGCGAAGTGTCAATTTCCTTAAGCAAGTTTACTAGATAATTTACAGTCAACTTGCCTGCGAGTAGCCTGTAAACTCGCCCAATGTAAGCTATGCTTGATAAATATTATTATTAGTCATAATTTACTTATTTATTTGTACATTTCATGCAAGCAACAAGTATAAATTAATTCTGCCAACCCAACATATTTCAATTTCAATAATTACAGATATTGAAATAATTCTAAAACTAAGAAGAATAATAATAAATAAATGATAACATAAAAATTGGCGATGTGAACTCCCTGGTGTAAATGTGACGAAATATATCTTTGTAGAGCATGGAAATGTATTAGATCTCATCCTCGCTTCTATTTGCACAGTCCAATCTATTTCTGTGCCTCACTAAAAATCATACTGCGTCACGTCACCAACCATGCGTTTCTATTTTTGCTATCGTCCATTAATTTTCTATTAATCGTTGGTAAATTTCTATTCAAATAATTTTGTACAGGTTTAGGTTAGGTTATGTGTTGGATTGTCATTTTCAACATGCAGGTATAAGAAAGTGGAGGGATCATTACGTCAGAAAAGTGTATTCGACGCCATCTTGATTGGCTATCCCGCGACTTCTGGTGGCTATACTCTCCTATAGATGTACACCAATGTTGTTGTATATATCGATGTATAATACCTCTTGCTATTTCTAAAGATGGCCACCTCTTTAAACTTTAAATCTGTTAAATCTTGATAAATGTTTTCCAAAAATCATTTTGAGAAGCAAATCGTTTTCCACAGATAATGAGCGTAGTTCAAACATTTGAACTGACATTAAAGTTAAATTTTGTAAAAGTGAACTACTTAGTTGGCAAATCGTAGAGATATAGCCTCGAATGGCTTTAGATCCAATGCAATTGGGCCTTGGTTGCTTCCATTTCCGGTTAAACTTTTTTAACATTGGCGGTACACGTTTTACTTCCTCCAATTTCTTATACCTCATGATACTAAATTATACCTCATGATACTTATACCTTATGATAATATAATTCGAATTATTATTTATTCATTTTTAATTAAACATTAGTCAATTAATAGATTTTGAGTTATTTTTATTGATTTTGTTTAGGAGTTTCCACCGACCAATAACAAGACTGCATCAAAGAAGCCAATGGCGTCACAAATATCGAACGCAAGAGTTATATCGACAAACGGAGTCGATGGCGCCGAGACGCAAAAACAGTCGAATTCAGTCAACAACAAATCGCCCGAAAACAATGGACCATCAGCTACTATCACGTAAGTCATTTAATTTTTAAGTTTCCCGATTCAAATTTCAATTTTATGCATAAAAATTGTATAAAGAGTAAACAATAATAACACTAACACCACAAAATTAAAAAAAAATGTAGTGCATTTCCTTTCAAATTAAATTCTTTATCAGGAAATAGAACGGCTTTTGGATACTGTTGAAAAACGAAGAATAAGTTTCTACGGGTACATCTTGTGAATGAAACTCGTCTTACAAAGCAAATATTTCACTTTTTCTGAATAAGAAAGATAAATGCAACTGATTTAAACAAGTACAACTTGACTTGGATGAATTAGATATTACTGAAAATATAATCAATAATACTTTACATCTGAGAAAGTTGCTGAAGGATGAAAATATAAGATTACACACTAAACAGAAAACACGAAATTGAAGAAATTAAAAAGGAGAAAAATTCTAGGAGCTCGACTTACTGAAGATGGGTACTGGATGCAAACAAATAAATAACAGAGACATTTTCAAACACTGAGATTGACATTTGAAGATCGATGTTCTTTGGACACATCAGCAGATTAACAGAAAATCGATTAACCAAAATAATTACTGATCATGCAAAAAAAAACCTAAGAATTGCAACACCCTGGCTAGATGAAATTCGTTAAATCCTGAAAAAAGCGAACATAACACCAACTGAGATTTTTGATAGAAACATACCCAGGCACAAGGTAGACAAGTTGAAAGCTATAGAGCAGCAAAAAATAAGCAGTTTCGGCCGAAGTGGATTATGACTAACCTAATCAACATCTATTGCTCCATCAATGTCACTACACGTTTCAAAAGAAAGCATTCTTCTAAAAATATTCCTTCAATATGATTTGAGAAATAAAACATATCTTTCAAACTTTAACATTAAAATCAATGGTAACAGTACTCATACAAAGTTTGACGGCTCTGGTAACGCGGTTGATTGGAGCGCTTGTCTGTGATAAGATAAGGCTCTTGCTGGCTTCGTTTCCCGCAGCCTTTTGTTCAAATCTCATTCAGTCATGGATGTTTCTTATCATTCACCCATTCAGTCTCCGGACTCTTGTGGGCATCATCCGCAATAAAAAAAGGAGCCATAAGAAGAAAGTAATTAAATTCAACTGAGAATAATTTAATAATAAATAACAGCTTGAATAATTCTTCATACGCAGTTTGCAGGAAACAGTTTCAGAAATACCTTGGAGTGACAGTGGATTCTTTTCTACGCTGGGATAAACACATAGATGAGTTATGCAAAAAATTAAGGAGAACAATTTACAAATTCAAAATGCTGAGATCACTAGTCAATCTGAAGTGTCTGAGGATGGTCTATTTTTCTATAGTTCAATCTCTACTAACCTATGGAATCGTGGGTTGGGGTGGAACGAGCTACACCCACATTGACCCCCTCATAAAAGTTCAGAAACTCATCATAAAAGTTATAAGAAGAAATCCGCCACGTTACCCATCACTCCAACTATTCTACGAGTTTGGCGTGATGGATCCAAGACAACTCTACTCTAAAGAAATAATCCAGAGAATACACAGGAACACAGCACACTTTGAAAACAGAAACCATAGCCACAATACAAGAAACAGGCACCTTCTTATTGCGAATGTAGCAAGGAAAGCCTTATACCAGAGACACTTCAACCATTTAGCTCCCAAATTGTACAACCTGCTTCCTGAAAACATCAAGAGCACAGCATCTGAAACAAGATTCAAATCTGCAGTCCACAAATGGATATTAAATACAGGAAGGCAAAACTTGGAAATAATTATCTCAAACAACATGTGAGCTCACTTACCTAATAATTCCGCACTAACCCCCCCCCCCCCCCCCCTACTCTAGAACATGGGTAAACCATAGTTGAGTAGGGTAATTTCCAAAAATTATTTCTCAAAAATTGCAGTTTTATAGTTATTAGATTCCCATTTAGTTTGCTAATATATATTATATTGTTTTATAGTTTTAATTAATTATTGATTGGAAATAAATAAATAAAGATCAATAGGAACATGATGTTGGTAAGAAATGAAAAGTGTAAAAGCTAGGACAGGTGAAAAATATTATCAAAAAAAGATATATTTAAAGAAAGAAACATAATTGAAGAAGAAAATAAGAAATGAAAATAAAAAATATTCGTAGAATTATTACAAAAACTTCATTGGACACTTTTTTAGTGTTTTTTAGAAGTGAATTCCCAAATTAATATTCTTCAATTAAATAGGATCAGTAATTGTACTTCAGAGTGACATTTCCAGTGATACAGAACTAACCTAAGATTTGGACTGTTGTTAAAAATTCAAGGAGAAAGCAGTTTTGTGCAGTAGTTTGTTTTGTATTCATATTAATTGTATCTTGTTCATGATAGATAAAAAAATAACCTTCTATGCTTATTGGAAGCTGTTGACTAGTTTTGGAAGTATCTAAAAAAAAGTAATCTCATAAAAATTTTGTAAACTTTCGTTACTGTTGTCAGAATTAGTATCCAGTACAATCGTAGGATGGAATTTATTTATTTATTTTGTTTGTTCGTCACACAAAACCGCAACGCTCCAGCAACATGTGACACATCAAAGTTTTATACTGGTTAAATTAAATGCGAAGATTAATTTTCAATTTGTTTTTATTTGATTTACTTTTTTGAAGGAATGGCAACAGTCCGCGAGGAGAAGTGAATCCGTTTGAGGAGGAGGAGTGGGATGAGGAGGGCAATGACCCGCTGGTGGATAATGGGGAGCCGGGAGTTCCAGTTCGAGCCCTCTACGACTACGAAGGTGCAGAGTCCGATGAGCTTAGCTTCAAACAAGGTCAGTCAAAGTCAAATTAGGTTAGGTTAGCATAATCGCTTATTCAGCGCTAGAGGTTTACCCTCTTGGTGCTTTGCAACTAAACTTTTGATATTATTGTTGTTTAATAATAATAATAATAATAATAATAATTATTATTATTATTATTATTATTATTATTCTTGATCTAATTAAAAATGAATATCAACTTTTTATGACAAATGTAATGATTTTCAGTCAATTTTAAAAGAGAATAAATAAATATTTACTCATGTAAGCTGACACGTTTTGAAACGAATCGTCACATGAAAACGTTTAAGCCTACGTGAGTAAATTATTTATTTGTTCTCTATTAAAATTGACTGAAAATCTTTATTTAACAACGCAGATCGGTATGGATCAAGAAATTCATGAATAAAAATGAATGTTTGGTGTATGAATTTGGACCGCCTTTATCATGTTAAGTTCGGATGTACCGTTAAAAAGTGGATTTTGGCCCCTTTCCACCTTTTTTAAATTGAAAATTTTCAAATCTGGAACACCAAAGATTTTTTCCAATTGAACATGTGTCATATGGATCTCATGCTCCTTGGTAAGCAGAGTAGAATAAGCTATCACATGTTATGATGCAATAGATAGCTCAAGTTCTCAAATTAAATTGGCTTTGAAAATAGAAAACTTATTTGCTAGAGTTGACTTTTGTGAACAAAATAATTATTCCCATACCGAGATTCGAACCCAAGTCGTCAAGCTTGATGAGTAGGTGCTCTACGCTCTGCGCTATCAAGCCCAATGGAGTAAGGTGTTACTAAAAGTTCTCTTGAAATTACGAAAGACAATAATAATTATGACTACCATACGATCTATGATTACGGGACAATAACAGCGATTTTTATATTAATTTTGAAATGTCTGAAAGGAAGATGGTGGTATAGAGGATGATTTAGCTTTTCATGAATCCGGATGCAGTGGTAGTGGATGTCAATGTCCTAAAATAAAATTTAAAGACAGTGCTAAATACTTAGGAGTAGTTATTGATAACCATTTGAAATGGAGGGACCAGATTTCATATTTATGTTCAAGGTTGAGGAAAGTGTTATATAAGTTTGTACAATTGAGAAATATTTTTAATGTTGAGCA
The DNA here is from genome assembly GCA_948455865.1 of Conomelus anceps. Lineage (NCBI taxonomy): Eukaryota > Metazoa > Arthropoda > Insecta > Hemiptera > Delphacidae > Conomelus > Conomelus anceps. The sequence goes on along the minus strand of OX418227.1, from coordinate 23,003,916 downwards.
AGTAAGAATGGTGTTTTTTGCACTTGTGCAGTCAATTGTGCGATATGGTGTAGTTGGCTGGGGTGGATGTGGTATTACAATTCTCAAGCCTCTAGTATTATTGTACAAGAAAATTATCAAAATATGCTTGAAAAAGCCGGTCAGGTATCCAACAGATTTGGTATATAAAGAGTTCAATGTACTCAGAATTGGACAGTTGTGTGATTTTGATCTGGCCAGTTTTGTCTATTCACCACGCAATGAATACTCAATAGCCCCACTTCGCGGTTATGATACCCGTAGACAATCTGAGAGATTCCTGTTGGAATACGTTGTAGAACAACAGCTGCCAGTGTCCATGCAGCATATAACGGCACTAGATTTTTTAACCGTTTGTTACTTGAAATCTCTGGGACGCCTCAGTCCATTACGGATTATTATTATTTGTCCACTCACAAATCATTTAGACAGTACCTTCGACTGTTTTATCAGACTAGTTCAAAGTGGACACAATTTTAATTATAAATAGCAAGATTTATTGTGCAGGCAGTTAATGGAAAAGTACATACTGTTATTAATTCCTATATTATTGTGTTAAAATTTATATTTTCACAATTTTGTAGTATAATGCAGATTCATTCATTTAAAATAATAATAGAAAACTAGACTTGTTTTTTAGGTATCAATTTTGTTATTATTTTAGTTTAAATATTCAATTGTATCTTTTAAACCAATAGCCCATATACGACCATTTGTATAATGAGCAGAACAGATATGTGTTTTCAGGTTTCTTCTAGTATACATGTTATTTTTTAATTCAATGTCTTATATGATACTAGCTGGCCCGACGCGCGTTGCTGCGTTCTCATAAAAATTCTTGATTTTATTATTTGTCAACTCCCACTGAGGTTACATTTCAAATTTCAACCTTCTAGGACTATTAGGGAAGAAGTTAGTCCTAGGGCTCTTCCAGCTGATCAGAGAGGCCTCCTTCGTTGTTTTCTTACACAGTAAGACCTTACTCACCACCTCTCAATGAACATTTCAAATTTGAACCTTCCACGACTATTAGGGTAGAAGCTAGGTTTTTTATTTTATTATTCGCCACCTCCTACTGAGAATACATTTCAAATTTCTAGCTGCATTGGTTAACAGATGCCATCAACCCGGCATAATTACATTTCATCATACCCAGCCATATGTTTCCTACATACTGCAAGGCTCCGACTGTACGGTATCCTACATGCAAAGTCTTTGCGTTCCAGACAGCGTAAATAACGCCGCTAAGGGGCCTGCCATATAATTAAAAACTGTTGACTTCTATCAGCTGTTCCTTTAAGCTGTTTGGCCGGCAAATTCAGTAGGTTAGGTGAATGATGATTTGCAAAACACACAAACAGCTTGTCCATCGAAACAGCGTGTACAGCAGATCGAAAAATTTCAAATTATTTTCCATATGATTAAAAGATCCCAGTAAGCTAGTAGCTAGCCATGTACCCGTGCTTTGCATAGGCAAAACTTTAACCCCCTAAAAACACCCCTAAAATTGCGAATTTTGAAAAATCCTCTCTTATTGCACGGTGAAATCCTATAAGGATTGTTCATACGAAATTTCAAGTTCATAGGCCTAGTAGTTTTGGCTCTGCGTTGATGAGTGAGTCAGGGTATCATCCTTTTATAGATAGAGATTGGCATTTTGGAGATGCACTATCCCTCAGCACAAGCTTTGCTTAAAGAGGGATGTAACAATTATTTCATTTATGATGTTTTATGTAGATATTCATTATTATGATAAGAAGTGATGTAATTTTTGTTAGAATATATTAATGTATTATTTTTTTATTGACAATAAATAAATTGAATTGAAAATTAAAAAAAAAAAGATAAAAATCGGACTTTGAGGTGCTCTAATCATGTTTGGAGGAAGGTTAGTGCCAAATTTAATGTTCCAAATCGTTGCCGTTTTTGTGAAATTTCTTAATACTGGCATACTCTTTCTTATTATACAGATTGTTATCCCACTTTGTGCCGGGCTCGATTATCTCCAAAGCTTCGGTTTCCAAGAACGTAGATTGGGACTAGTAGTATTTAACTGCCTTAAAGGTTGTGCGCAGGGTTTTCGGTCATAATTTTTATCCGAAGTTTATTGCATTGGATGTTATTAGGGTTTTGAAATTATTAATCTATTTCTGTGAGAAAACGTTTTTTCATCAATTATTTTGTGAAATATGGGGGTTCAAAGATGAAATTTTTCTGTTTTTGGGGGCAGTTGATCTCACCTACGAATGATTTTGAACTTTTGATAAATTTTAAAAGAGTAAGACACATTGAGGAATAAAATGAAATTTTTTTACGTCATTCAAGCAATTCGTTTTTTTCTCAAAATACATATTAAAAAATTTCAATTTTTCAAAAAACTATTTGTTAGATTGAAATAGAAAATATGTCATTTTATCGCTGAAAATGTCTTTTATTTATGGACAATTTATCAAAAGTTTAAAATCACTCAGTTGATATCAATTATTGCCCCCAAAAACAGAAAAATTTCAAATTTGAACCCCCATATATCACAAAATAAAATATGAAGAAACTTTTTCTCACAGCAATAGATACATTTCAAAGCTCTAATAATATTCAATGCAATAAACTTCGTAAAAAATTATGACAAAAACTCTGCCCACAGCTTAAAGCTACATGTGAGATGCAAATACTAGATCATGCTAGAACATGAGCGAAGCGAGTGCTCTAAACATCTCAAAAGTTGCTTAAGACGAAACACAATTTTTGCAAACAATATTTTATTTCCGACTACCAATAAATTACGCTTGCTTTAACTTACCCAAAATATAACATAACCTAGAATGCGTGATTGATGTCGACAGTTCCGATTTGAAATCCAGTTTGATTTAGAAATGTTTAAGTCAGCTGATGTGATGATTGCATAACATTTATTTCGACACTGTTTTGAAGAAATCCTGAGTTCTGATTGGTCTAGACTCCTGTACTAAAGAAAGACAGTAGTGTTGAAATAGCTTCATTATGACACTACTTTGATAATCCATGGAATTGACATAGCTTTCCAACTTTTTATGTCTATTTTATAACGTAGCTGTAGATAAAATCAATTTGGTAGCTGTTATTATTGTTGGAGCCACTGTGTTTCAAATTTTAATAGTCCAAATTGAAGCTTACTTCATTTTATTCATTTTACACACACATACAAGCAAATTTCTGAGATGTAAGTGAAAAATAATAACAACAACAATAACAATAATAATAATAATAATAAATATAAGAGGCTAATTCGGGAATTGTAGTGCAAAATAATTCAATTCTTTAATTCTTTATTCAGCCCTTTAATTCTTTTCATTCATGAAATATCATTCAGCATACGTCATTTGGTGGATATTTGACCCAAAAAACAACAGAATTTCCTAGTTTTTGAACTGTTGTATCTCACTTGTTAGTCATCACAGAGAAATAGTGGTTGGGTTGATGGGAGCCGTTTCATTTACCGGTAAATGTTACCGATGGAATCTGATTGGTCTGTTCAAATTTTTCAGTGTCTATGAACTTGAATAGACTAATCAGATGCCACCAGTAACATTTACCGGTTACCGTAAAGCTCCCAAGAACTCAACCAATTGTTTCTTGTTTCTTTGCGAATTTAGTATTTTTCATAAATGGTAACTCCACAGTTTAAAAAACCGTTTGATTTGTGAAATATTGTCAATAAACTAAAGAAATAATACTCTACGCTTTGTGAAAAGTTTTAGCTATAAAAGTGATTTCCTAAGGGTTCTATTTATTTTTCCAAACTTTTATTCTGAACATTAATTCTCTGTTTCAGGTGAAGAATTCGAGAAACTTGAAGACGAAGATGAACAAGGATGGTGCAAAGGCAGAAAAGGAGGCCGAGTCGGTCTTTATCCGGCCAATTATGTCGAGCCAGTTGCTTGAGATGAGCTGGCAGTTAGTTAACTATTAACTCAACAATCCACATAGAAACAGAATTAAAAGATCGATATTATTCAAAGATCGATGTTGTATTATAAACATATATAGTGATACGTAAACAGCGAACTGGAGATCACTTACTTCGGCGATCGGTGATTGGTGTTTGGAAAATTCCTGGATTTTCCTTGGAAAACTCCTGAATTTTCCGACGATCAGCGCAAGAATAGACAATTGATCATTCGTGATTAGACCAACACCAGCTCAATAACAAGTACTAAACTGTAATTAATATTGTTTGTAAATTGGTTATTAAGTATTTACATAAGCGAGGTTGTAATAATTTTAGGTCTTTGAAAAGGCTTAGACAAAAATATTTGTTGATGCATTGAGGCAAGTAGAAAATTCATTGTTGAACTCTTAAAAAAACATGAAAAATTATTTAAATTTTATCATCTTAAACAAATCTCATAAACACACAGTTCTTCCTTTGTTATAATATGCATCACATATTCTGTTAATTTTATGAATTTATTGTGTAATTGCCATTTTTTTGAAACTGCAAATAAAACTGCGTTAATTTTGTTTCAGGGGTAAAGTTGTTTTTCTTGTTTTATTTTATTTCTTGTTGATAGAATTATTTATGTTCTGTTTAATAATATCCAAATAAATGATTTTTAGAAAACTGTTGTACTTACATGAATTTGTACATGTTAAAATGTGTATTTTATTATTTGATTTATTTGAAAGGAATTTAACGGACGTTTATTTTCTTTTCATACCTTATATTTATGTTTCATATTGTATCATATGCATTGTATTGTGCTAGCGTGTAATTTTGAGGTTACGTGGCTATTAAGAAATAGGGCTGTAAGTGCTAGGGATAGAAATAAATTGAAATTGCTGTAACGTATTCAAGTTAGTATCTAGTGCCAAAAAATCAATAATATTCAAAGAACAGTGTATTATACTATTAAAAAAGATTTTATTTATTAATATTGAATAATTGGATTTGAAACTGAACAAAGTAATGTAGTTTATAACTGAATAAGACAGCATTTTCAATTTATTTACTAATTGGAATTGTAACAAGCATTTGTGGAGCGTATTCCAGTTAGAATTGATAGTTATGAAGGTAATAAATGATACGAAACTATATTGAAATCAAATACTGTCATCTTCATATAATTATTATAAAACGATAATATTGTCTTATTGTAATTTTTATTTATCAATTACAGCTTTATTTTTGTTTTTGTTATTGTTTTTATTCGAGACACTACAACTGTTTATTATTTTTCCCTCCATAATTTCTATTTATTAATCTTATCTGAATGCTTGAAAAATTCTTAATGTCATAATTAAATTCCAATTTCAATACATTTTGAGATTACAATGTGAAATTATACAAATTATTCTGGTTGCCCATGAATATTTCCTATTAAAAGTGACTTTTCACAATGTTATTCAATTATTACGACTTATTTTTGTGTTTTCTATCTACAGGTGGATCGCCACGAGAATGGCATCAGCTGACATGCATTTTTATGGGCGCCAATTCAATTTCGTGGCGATCCACCTATATCTGTGTCTGTTTAGACTTCTTGGTTTACATGAGCTCTAGCTCTACCTCGCCAAGTAAACTAGGCGTCTGATTGGTCTATGAACATTCATAGAGCAATCAGACATCTATACTCTATTCACGGAAAAGGGAGACGATGTAAACAACGATGCGCGTGCGAGAGTGTATCTTCGAACAACAAGACCGATTCACAATTAACTACAGAAATTACAATTAACGCGTAGTATATAAGTGAATCGGTAACTGTGACAGCGAATGTGATAATGAACTCAGTGTGAACTGGTAGAAATTAATCGATCGGTCTATCTGATATGAGTCATCACTTGAGTCTCACATAAATTTGAATTAGACTTTTTCACTCGCACAAAAGCAAACGTTTGTTTTGGTTTGTCTCTTGTTTGCATGAACACAGTATAATTTCATGCAGGCTCCCTGCTTTTGTAAAAATAAGGCTGTTGTACACATTAAGCCTCACCTCAATTAATTATTGTTGGAGGATGAAGCCCACATAGGTCTGAGACCTGTGCGTGGGCAATGAATTGGATGGTGGTGATTGATGAGTTGGATCTACAGTTTTAGGTGGGTTCCGAACCACCAGGAAGTTATTTTACAGCAGAGAACAGTGTATTTTTTGCCGGCCAATCCAATCGGTCACCCTTACAAAGAGCGCCCGGGGGTTTTCGTAGCTTCTTTCTGATTGAACAGATACCTGCTGCAGCACTCGGCTATCACTTTCACTTTGATAATTGTAATTATAGTAACTAGTGTATAAGATGGTGTAATTGTTGATCTGACTTGCCTTATACTCCGATACTCCGTAGCTGGAGTCTCCAAGAAGTAATCTACAACAAAAAAAAAAACATTTTTTCACAGTTTTATGGGTTGGGATGGAAAAAAATATCTTCCCCGCAGTAATTTTGGATTCGATATTCTTTCAGACATTATTCTTTTCTTCTGTCATCAAAGTTGTATAAAATGGAGATTGTATCACCCAATGACATTTATCTAATTCTACAGAATGATTCTCAATCTTATCAGCAGATTTTAGATTGATATTAAGGCACTCCATAATAAAATTAAAACGGTTAATATTAGTTTGTCAATTCACATTTTCAACAGTACCCATTGAAAATGTGACTAGTGAGGCCACGAAGCCGGACGAGTACTCACATAAGTAGATTCGAAAAATATTAACAGTTTCCTTTTTTTATTCTCAATCTTTTTGTCCAAGAACTATTTCCACAGCTCTAGCTCGTTTTCAGAACCCTGTACTTCATTCATTATTGAATATACAGATACTTTTCAATAATCATCTTGTAGAAAAATTTATTTTCTTCAAGAATCGTCATAAGCTAAACTCTTCTATGATAGGTCTTTCAGGAGTTATAAGCAAAAAACTATAAGTAAAGTTCACGTATTTTTTTTATTGTGAAGAAAATCTTCCAAGCTAATAATGTATTAGCCGAGGGTGACTGCTGGAGAACCAAACATCAACGTCCGCGCTATATAGCGGCGATTTTTGGAACTAACTTCTATGGAGTATTAATACACATCTTAGTTTTATTATCGAAAATACTTGGTCATTAAGTTCTTATCGAAGTTACTAGTTTCTCGGTTATCCTATAAATCCTGAACGATACATCGCATCTAAATGAGTTGAAGTTTTTTGTAGAAAACAAATTTTTCTACATGATGATTATAGAAACTTGCCTATACAGTCAATCACAAATAAGTTACAGGGTTGTAAATGTGAAATTGGATAGTTCTCACTTTCTTGATACAATAGCACCTCGATTATCTATCACCCACGGGACGTGTTGATGCTGAAAAGGTCTGATAATCAGGGGAGAACGAATTAAGTGGAGACAAAAGATTTTCAGGTGAATTTTTGCCATTTTTTCCCATTCACATTAAACAAATAAATTATCAATTTATACCCCCAAAAAATTACAACAGGTAATGAATCACACAGAAATAAATATTAGGAATCCCCCTACAAGAATATAACACGTCTGTCTGTAGGGTTGAACGATCAAACATCAGAATTTACAAGTTATCCTGATGCTTTATTCATAATGTTACGGGTTCTAAAGCTAAAATAAGGCTGGCAATATTAAAGTTCACACTTGCACTTCATTCACACACACTAATTGCAAGTTCAATTAATAAAGAAAAACAGATCAACAAATGACAAGCTAATACCTATTTTCAGTAATTATTTACAAGAATAAATTAATGAATAATTAATTACAGGCTGATCAATAATAAAAGAAACAAGAGTCCAATATACTGTACAATAATGTAGAAAGAAATGATAAAAAGAGCAACTAATAACTTACAAAGCACAGTCCAATTCGTTATTTGACAGTCCCAAATAATATCACTTGACACAACGTCTTTAAACTATTAGTAAGCTGCACAAATAGTAAACACTTGTCTCTGAACGTTTCACTAAAATCGAGCGCTGTTTACTCCAACAGCACTGGATTATTTTACACAAGATCTGTAACACAATCTGCGGGTTTGTAAAAACTAACTGACCGGTTCACATGAGCTCCTTTATATAGTTGTCATAATTCCAACAACTCGCGGCTTCTAGATGCTTCAAGAATGCTATGGAAGGTCACAGAATATGGTAGAACACGACCTCGATTGTTCAGGAAGTTTGTAGAATTCTTGAGAAACTCAATTGAGTGCAAGGGACACAGGTATAAAGAATAGGAGTGAGAAAGACATCTAATTAGAGAGAACAAGAAGAATCAGATTGCAAGTCACGTTTGTCCATGAATGGAACGATCTATGTAGAACAAGTGCGTAAATAACTGCTTTGTTTGGTTTCGTAACAATAACAATACGATAGTTACCCATTTTGCTATAGTTTTTTTGAAATCTTGTTTTTCAAGTTTGCCGGGAGTAAAATAATTGTGATAATACAATAATTATTGTTCAATCATTGGGCGTTAACGTAATTATAAGACAATTTTTTAGAAGAAACCATAACTTTTTATTGTAAATTCAACGACTTATTGCAGTCAATAATTCTAAAAAAATTTACTGCAAGTTGTTGAATCTACAATAAGAAGTTAATATTAACAACTTAGATGGTTATGGAACAAGAAATCCAGGAATATAATTTTTTTATTCATCACTTCAAGAAGAAATTAACAATCCAATTGCAATGTAACACCTGAAAAGGCGTATGTTATCCATAAACCACACGTAGCATCCAGAATATTAGAAGGAATAAATAAATATACAGATAAATCAAAGAAATTGCTGGATATATAAAAGTAAATAAAATTAATTAATCTGTAATGTTTTCCATGACGAAATATAAATATAATGTCTTCATCACATGCTCGGGCATTAGGCCTACAATATGTTGTACTTATTTTTCCAGAAGCACTCTACGAAACAGAGACGACCACAATCGGAAAATCATCAGGTATCACAGAAAAAGAACAAAATAGAACGCAAATTCCTCACAAAAATATTTGGAGCAGTACAAAAAAATCGTACATGGATAAAGAGGCCGAACTGTCTCGTTGGTGCACGGCTACGCACGGGTCTTTTCTATCTAGTAACAATTTTACATTGTTGTCAGCGAATTAATGCTTATTATTTATTATCTGTTCAATATTCCTATATAATAATAAATCTATAAATTATTTATAGATAATAATTATTGAATGCTCGACTTCTCGGGAGGTCTCTGTTTCAAATTGCCAGTTTTTTGTTTGTTTCTGAATGTCTATATCGTGGACCAAGTCCTATGAAATTTTGTATTTATAAAAGAATACATTAGGAGTTTTTAAATTCAAGCCTCAATGTTCACTACTTTCTTTGAACCATCGACTGACCCCGTTGGGAACCTCAGACCTTTCTACAACAATCATTGAAATAAAAACTTTCAATAATAGAATTTATTAATTTCGAATTCCTTTAATTGCTATTACTTTATACTGAAGACTTCCGCAATGGCGGATATTGACAACAGCATTGAACAGCTGATGGCCAGACCATACTACACTGTGACGGAGTTTATCGAGGAGCATACATTTCGGCACCGGAGGGAATAATTAAGGGAATCCTTAATTATTGAATTCACCTTCTGATATCATGACGATTCCCCGATCCATGGACCGTGGCGAAGACACCAGAAAGAAAGAAAGAAAGAAAGGAATCGATGAATGCTACTGTACAAAAATATCAGTCACCACCGGGAATCGAACCACGGACCTCTCAATTGCCGGTTGAGCGCCCTTAACCATTAGACCATGGAGATCTTTCTGTACAGCAGCATTCATTTTCAACTTGGCCATATCGGCTCGTATCTCACAAGTTAGTTTGAAGTGACTGACAATTGAATAAACTGACAAATATACATAAACAGAATTTATTAATTTCGAATTCCTTTAATTGCTATTACTTTATACTGAAGAACTAAATTCTGTTTATGTATATTTGTCAGTTTATTCAATTGTCAGTCACTTCAAACTAACTTTCAATAATCTTAAAGCTTCAGCAAAACTCTGTTATTGACAACTACGAGTTTTGAATTTGCCGCTTTGAATACAGATCCGAATGATTATTACGAATGCATCTTTATAGAAACTTCAAACATATCCTTATATGGAAATTCTTCTCGATATCTTCCTAATATGGAAAATTATATTTTTTTCGAAATCAATAATTTTTATCATGGGAATTTGTTTGATGTGAAATTTAATGCTTTCAAACACAACCATGATGAGATGTTGGTCGCTTCCACTGATCCACTCTAGAAGGCAGTACTAATGAGCGTGACTTGGATCTTGCACTGGACTGTGTCGTAGTTTGGTTATAATTTAGTTGTTATTGTGTTAGAGGAATATAATCAAATTAAACAATGGTGAGTAAATTATTTTCCGTTATAATGGCTAAATAAAATATATCGAAAATCCATGATCGTATAATCCAATATATTAATAGAATATTATGCTTGATGTTGTAGCTCGGCTTCTAACCTAAAAGTATAGTGAGTCGGCAACATGAAGCCTCTCTTCTAGGTGTTGGTTTTCAAAGTTTTGTGAAAATGAAATACTCTAACAAATAGAATTGAATTGAAATTAATGCATTCTCAATTGAAATTAATGTGTACCCTAACCAATAGAAATTAATTAAAATTGATGCATCCATACAATAATGCTTGGATATCGAATATTATGTACTATTTGAGTTCTCACTTTATGTTCAGCCTTTCTCGAAAAGTTACCATACTAACAAACAAATTTGAAATATTGATAAACCAAAATTGAGTAAATCTAAATTTCAAGCTTTATCAAGCCAACTACGCAAGTTAGTACCCTTTTTAGAATTTAGTTCCCCCATTAATCCATGTTTAAAAACATAATTTATCATGAGTATTGCGCTCGACTTTATTCATTGCCGATGATTCCAAAATAAGCCTGTGGGTTATTACGTGGAATTATTCTACATATATCCTAGGTCTTGCCTAGAATTGAACCCGGAACCTACGGTCAGACCTCTATAATGATTTCAGTCTTTCTGGATCCAATGCGTACTGTTAGAATGAAATATGACGTAAGAAAACAAATCGTTCAATAGTATAAATAAAAATGTTCTGTTTTCAGTTCAGAAACCAGTACGACAGCGACGTGACCGTATGGAGTCCGCAGGGTCGCCTCCATCAGGTGGAGTACGCCATGGAAGCAGTGAAGTTGGGCTCTGCCACTGTTGCTCTGAAAAGCAAAACTCACGCTCTGATTTTGGCTTTAAAGCGGGCCACTTCTGAACTGTCAGCGCATCAGAAAAAAATGATTCTCATCGACACTCATATGGGTGTTACTATTTCTGGGCTAACCGCTGATGCCAGAATGCTTAGGTAAGACTGCCCTTAATATTTTTTTTTTTCATTGTAAGTATTGTTGGACGTATTTTTTCGAACTTTCTCGGTCTGGTGACAATAATGGCTACACTTGGCCGTTGTTGATGAGCGGTTTTTGAGTGAAACTGCTCTAGTATTTGAGTCAAGAGTCGGGCTGGAATAAAGCTGATTCAGTATTTTCCAGAACCAGTGTATGTCTACAATAAATATTGTTGGATGTTTTTTATATGAACAACGAATCAATGATAAAATTGAATGTTTGTTTGAAATGTAATTAAATACTATAGGCCTGAGAAATGAGTTGGATAGTTCACAATGATTAGGTGATAAGATTTTTTTAAGCTGATTTTCTATACAAACTTAATTAAAAATAAGTGTGTTCTATACGATTTAAGAAACAACTTTTTCATCTTTTTTAATTTTCTATTGATTTCGTCTACATTTAGAATATTATTATTATAATAATTAATTATATTGCAAGTAAGCTATCTACATTCTTTAAAGCTAAAAATGGTACAATCATCTCATTTGATTTCTTATTCTTCACCTTTTTCTTGTTAAATTATAAATTTCACTTATAGGCGAGCCACTGAAGCCTATTACATAATGATCTCTATTTATTGACTCACTGCTAGCGCTCAAGCTTAGGCTTCTACTAGTGGCGCAAAAAAAATGTATTTTTTTTTCGTTTCCTTCACATTAAGATGCTTTATGTTCGTTCTATTTTGGTAAGTAATGTATTTTATAATTTTTATGTTTTGTGATTCCGTAGATTAAAAGAGAGGGGGAAAATTATTTTCATTTGTTTCACTTTATTTTATTAGAAATTAAATTTGAAAAAAAATGAATGATATTTTTAGATTGGAAGATATTTTTTAATAAAACAAATAACTGTGAAGTACCGTATGATAATTTTGGACATCAGGACAATAGTCGTAGAATGAAAGGTTGGCAACACTGAAGCGAAAAAGTAATGCTATGACGTCACCCAGCGAGCAGTAAAGTAGACTACTGCTCGCTTCTCAGTTAACAGCTGTTTCATGATTAGTTTTCAGCATGCAAACTGGTTCTTTACGGTCAGTTGTAGGAAAATAACTATTTTTTTTTTAAATTGCAGGCTCTGAATTGGTGTCACAAGCTAGTTTTTTTTTGGAGTTATTTTACGGTATAATAATACAGGGTTTGAACTTAACAAAAACCTGTAATTAACATTGTCCTTTTTGTAATTATGGGTTTGTTTTAATATTTTGATTGTTTCTGTTCTTAAGTTATGGAAGAATTATATCTGTTTATTTTTTTATTTTTAAAGAGTATGTTATTGAATTGTATTTCGGTGAAGATGTTTTTGCTGTGTTTTTCGATTGTTTTACAATGAAAGGACGATAATTGTGTGTTTTTTAGTTTTGTCACCTCATGGAGATACTTTGAGATCTTTATTACTTTACCTTTAAATTCATTATTGATTTCTCTCATTTCACGAGCTTTCTATGTTTCTATGTTTACTATTAATATTATTGAATAAACTCACAGCCAGCGCTCAAGTATTTACTTTGCTGACTGTGCCAAAAATGTGTTATACACTTTATATTTATAAATTTTAGCCGTTGGATGAGATCGGAGTGCCTTAATCACAAGTATGCCTACAATGACTGCCTGCCTGCTTCACGGCTTATTTCAATGCTAGGCAACAAGATGCAGCTGTGCACGCAGCGCTACAACAGGCGGCCCTACGGAGTGGGTCTTCTCATTGCCGGTTACGATGTAAGTAATACTGTTTTGCATCAATGCGAATGTTCTCTCTGCAAAGTCAAATATCTTATATTTTCTCTTAAATATCATTGTAAAACGATTCAGTTTCGGGTTGACTACTTTAACAATCCGGAGTCGTTTGTAGGCGGCGCGTAACCACCATTGATTTGGGATATTAATTGAACGAGTGTAGCGAGTTCTTAGTTTTGACTCGTGACTGGAGGCTTGCGGCTTTTTCTGTGTGTTTGTGGGTGTGTATGTTCGACGATAACTTTCGAACGCTTTGACCAATCAACTTCAAATTTTAAACACATTCACATTTTACACACAAACACAAGGAACCTTAATATAGATCAAGTTAGTTTGCCAATAAATTGACCCACTCCTTCATCCTTTTTGAGGCGAAACAAAAGGATAGGTTCTCAGCTCCTCATTAATATATCATTATATATATATATATATATAGAAAAAAGTTGTTTTCACCAAATGAAATTCCCAATTGATTTCAAAATATATTTTGAGTTACCACTAGCTGTAGCCTGTAGCTGAATAAATGCGATCAGGATTTTTATAGAATCTCAGCTGATATAATAATTCCATTGCCCTGATTATAATATAATACATATAAACAGCTGTTTTTCATGTGGTAGTATCTACTCTAGATACACTAATTCCATTGCCTTGATATATAGGTAGAAGGTCTACAGTAGGTCTTTTTTGTGGAAAATAAATCTGTGTATCAGAGCAACGATGAACTTGAACTTCAAGTGATCGAATCTAAAATCATCTGATGTCTTGTGAATCTATATATAAAAATTATAGTTTTGTCTGTACATTTATCTGAATTATATATTTTTTTGTTATTTTTACGTTTTATACATTAAAGAAGCAAGTCTTATCTCAATTTCTGTCTGTCACGGCCCGAAGGCATTTTACGCGGCCTTCTCCTGAAAAACGAGAGCATCGATCGGGATTTAAGTTATTTAACAGTATTGAAAACTATTTTGACAATGTCTTTAGCTATTAAAAAACTAAATTAACTTTTTTTTAACAGAATAATAAACGTTTAAAAACCAAGTATTGTGCGATTTTGGATACATTCACGTGATTTATCATGATATATCAATCAGCTGTTCTCAGATATTCTCTCTGATAACTGTCACTGAATTGTTTACGTTTTAAGTTGGAAATGCTTAGCTGGAAATATGTAAATATTTACTAGCATATTGATATTTGAATTATTCATAATGCCTCGGAAAAAAAGAAGTTGTTTAGGAAGATTGTCGCAGGTCGCAAAGAGGAGAAGACTGTTGCACGAAAATCAATACGAGTCGGCAGATGATCTTGCTGGTCAAGAAAGTACAAATATCGTGGAAAATGACTTTCCACTGAATGAACGTGCAGATGACGAGAGCGCGGGAACCTCAAGATCGCAACCCTTCACGACTCGAGAGCGAACGGCTATAATTATGTAACGTTGAATCACATGTTTATGAGGTCTTATTAAGACGTAAAGACCTGGAAACCCACTTTTGGGGTATCAAACAGTGCATCCTATTTTAATGTGTAATAGTTCAGTTTACTCAGCTGATGAAGGCGGTCCATATCCATATATTTTCTCTTTCCCATGCTGTGTCATGTATAAATTGTTTCTATATATGTTCGCAGAGAAATAAACTAATTATTATTATTATTAGATGTAAAACTCCTAAAGTAGAAGATGCTGAGTAAAGATGGTTTATTTTATGGACTTGTTCTTCTTGTTTGCCCTCCAGCTTTTCATTTTTTGTGCAAATTCAGTTTTTCTCTTCATTCCATCTTGTTTCAACTCTGGGAGGTTTTGTCTCTGGTATAACTTTATTATTATTACTATTATTATTCTGCATTGAAAAATTCGATTGTTTCTGTTTCAAAAATTTTCAAACGAATGACTTAAGATCCATCTTGAAGTGCAGTCACTACAATAATATTGCGAAGTTCATTGATGTTGTACAATATTTTAAATCATATTGTGCATTTATCATATTTTAAATCAGTTTATTGAATTTCAATTTACCGTATACGAGTCCAAGAAATAAAATATTGCTTAATATCCCATAGTAACTTATGTTATTTCTGTACTGAATTATAATAACTTTTTCCTACAGTGACCCAAAAAAGTGCCTATTTTTGCACTAAATGTAGCATGCAAAATAGTCTATTTCTGCACCAGTGAGGGAAAGTAAATTCCAGTGCAGGAATAGCTATTTGTGTAACTAGAGTGCAAAATAGCATTTTTCTGCATCGAGAGAAACAGTTTTCTTCATGAGCCAAAGGCAAGTGAAAAAAGTTTCTTGAGTGCAGAAACAATACTTTGCGCTCATATTACACATTAAATTTTTCCTACAGTAATGTATAAAGTAATTTAAACAGAACAAAACAGGGCATACATAACCTCACAATTCCTCACATAACCTATCTTTGAATCAAATCGATTTCAACAACAACTATTTCACAGCTGAAGCAGAGTAGCCAACCTATTTTTGAATGCAGAATAGGGAACCTGCGTATTACATGCTCACTATTTTGTGTTGTTAGGTTGCAAATGTGGAGTGTGGTAATAGTAAAATATTACGTTACAAGTGCGGGAAATGATAAATTTAGATAAATTTAATATTATCGCTGTTTTTCGGTCATTTCCAACAGTGCTAAATTTATAATTTATAGTTTTCATAATCAAATTATATTTTTTTAAGTGAAATTGTAAGTGTAATGTACTAAAGTGTTGTAGCCTACTGTGTCAAGTGGATTGAAGGTTATGTTATTTGGAAATTTTGACTTTTTAGTCTTTTCAAAATTAGTATTTACTTGTATTAAATCAATATATGCCACCTCCTGAAAAACCTACTGGTTTAGGAGGACCTTTGTTGTAATGATACTGTAAATAAATTGATTGATTGATTGATGGTGTTTAACATACGAGTATGATAAGTTAATGCATGAGACGAAGTCGAGTGCAGTATTATCATACAAGTATGGTAAACATCTTCACGGACGAGTTACATATGATATTTTTCGTCATACAAGTCTAATAGCAGATAAGTTGAAATAAGAAACTATAAATCATTGTTATACAAACATAACCTCAACACACCAACTCAAGGTGAAATGTGGTAATAATGGTTCTAGATCAGCTGATCTAGCTTTTGACCAAATGGTTTTTCAGTGAAGTGGTAGCCACAACCACCCATAGAGTGCGGTAATAATCATTTGATGATTTTTACCACACAGTGTACGGTAATAATCATCAAACTACATCAGCTGTTTTTGATTTCTGTAAACAGCTGTTTACCACATTGATTGCTTGACTGGTAAACTGTCCATAACCTACAAGTATGACGAAAAGTACTTTCCCGCACTGGTGCAGGAATAGACTAGTTTGTGTGCAACATTTAGTGCAAAAATAGGCACTTTTTCGGGTCACTGTAGGAAAAGTACTTTTCTGCACTCCAGATTTGCAACCTAACAACACAAAATAGTGAGCATGTAATAAGCAGGTTCCCTATTCTGTATTCAAAAATAGGTTGGCTACTCTGCTTCAGCTGCAAAATAGTTGTTGATGAAATCGATTTGATTCGAAGATAGGTTATGTGAGGAATTTTCAGGTTATGTATGCCCTGTTTTGTTCTGTTTAAATTACTTTATACATTACTGTAGGAATAATTTAATGTGTAATACGAGCCTATTGTTTCTGCACTCGAAAAAAAATTTTCATTTGCCTTTGGCTTGTGAAAAAATCTGTTTCTCTCAATGCAGAGAAACGCTATTTTGCACTCTAGTTACACAAATAGCTATTTCTCTATCTTGCTTTGTTCTCTTTAGTTTCCAATTAATTCATAACTGTAGTCTATTATAAGAAAGAAGTTACTGTGATATTATTTTTTGTACTGTAATTTGATTTCGTCTTTACTAGTTTTTTGTCATTTTTTCTAAATCATTTTTTTTGAGGATGAAGCCCACATAGGTCTGAGACCTATGCGTGGGTAATGACTTGGATGATGGTGATTGATGAGTTGTACCTACAGTTTTAGGTGGGTTTCCACCACCGGGAAGGGATTTTCTTTCATCATGCAATTGCATTATTATGCCAATAAGGCTGTATCATTTTTTTTCGAGGATGAAGCCCACATATGTCTGAGACCTGTGCGTAGGTCATGCGTTGATTGATAAGTTGGACCTACAGTTTTAGGTGGGTTCCGAACCACCGGGAAGTGATTTTCTTTCATCATGCAATTCAATTATGTAATAAGGCTCATTAATGGAGTAGTCTGTGAGCCTTTGTATGTATGTATTTAAATGAATGAATAAATGTGTAATAACGAATCATATTTATTGCCAAAAAATAACTTACAAAAAAAAACAAAAAAACAATAAAAATACATCATATACAAAAATACATCAAATACGAAGTACAGATAAAACAAAATGATATCATTGATCTTACAAATCATTGGCAAAATTACTGGGCGCAAAAAAATGAATTTTTCCTACAGTGACCCAAAAAAGTGCCTATTTTTGCACTAACTGTAGCATGAAAAATAGTCCATTCCTGCATCAGTGCGGGAAAGTACTCCAGATTTGCAACCTAACAACACAAAATAGTGAGCATGTAATTTGCAGGTTCCCTATTCTGCATTCAAAAATAGGTTGGCTACTCTGCTTCAGCTGCGAAGTAGTTGTTGTTGGAATCGATTTGATTCAAAGTTAGGTTATGTGTGGAATTGTCAGGTTATGTATGTCCTGTTTTGTTTGTTTAAATTACTTTATACATTACTGTAGGAAAAATTTAATGTGTAATACGAGTGCAAAGTATTGTTTTTGCACTCGAGAAACTTTTTTCACTCACCTTCAGCTCGTGAAAAAACTGTTTCTCTCGATGCAGAAAAACCCTATTTTGCACTCTAGTTAAACAAATAGCTATTTCTGTCCGCACCCAGGAGTTATATGTCTAATTTTCAATGAGGAAACAAAAATTAAAAATAAACAAGAATTAATTTTCTGCTTGAGTAATTTACAACTGAGTAATGAACATTCAAGTAAAATTATCAATAATAATTATAAAGAGAAATTAGTTATTGAATGTACAATATGCTGAGGAGAACAGCATAAAACAGAGGCTATTGATTAAAACAGGGGCTAATACTTAGTTTTGTTTGTGTTGGATGTAGGACCAAGGTCCGCACATCTTCCAGACATGTCCGTCGGCCAATTACCACGACTGCCGTGCAATGGCGGTCGGCTCAAGGTCACAGAGTGCGCGCACGTACCTCGAAAAACATCTGGAGGAATTTTCCGACTGTTCGGCTGAGGAACTACTGAAGCACGGACTGCGAGCCCTCAGGGACACCCTGCCCAATGAACTCGAACTCAACAACAAGGTAACTCAATTTATTTAATTGGGAAAGCATATGATATTTATAGCAACCAAAGCAGTTGAATGTCAAGGTTAATTGATCATGTAATTGCATATGCCTATCAGCACAATTGAAAATAAAAATACTTATTATTTAATTGGTTACTTCCTTTGATACTCTGTTGAATCAGTTTATTTCTCAGGCTCTTTTAATATTGTATTGGAATTGCAGTTAGTAATATATATTCAGAAGAACTTGAATAAATTTGGTAAATTGAAGTACTTGTTGCAGAATGTGGCAATTGGTCTGGTGGGTAAGGACACCCCATTCCGTGTGTTTGATGAAGAAGAGACTGGCATCTATCTGGCAATGATTGAGGGTGAGGAGCGTCGCGGGGGCGGCGCAGCAGGTGCAGGTGTGGATCAGGATGATGGTCCGCCCCCACCAGAGGGCCCCAGTGAGGGGGACGACAGGCCCGATCCACAAGTGACTGTTGCCATGGAAACCGAGTAGATGCTGACCTGGAGGACCAACTTTATAGAAGTCATGTCCTCTCCCCTCCACCTACATTCAAAGATATCTGAGCCGTGGTTGTGTGTTGGTTGGGTTATTTGGGTATCTCTTTACACCTCATTCTTTCTTATTCTTAATATTCTATTCAATTAACTTACCATATTCATTATACTGTATCTCATATAACATATACAAAGCTATAACAAGCTTTGAGTCCATAAACATTTTAATACAAGATTTCAATTTGAGTCCAAATCATTTTAGGTTTGCTTCAAATAAGTAGTTTCTGTTATAAATTTCAACTGAGTCCAAGTCTTTCTATGTATCAGTATCTCTTTACAACTTGCTTCTTTCTAATGCATAATATTTTATTTATTCAATTACCATATTCATTATTCTGTATTGCATAATAGCATATCCCGGCTAAATACAAAGCTATAAAAGGCTTCACATCATGTCAAATTGAGTCCAAATCGTTTTAGGTAAGCTTCAGATAAGTAGTAGCTTCTATCACAACATTTCAATTTGAGTCCAAATCTTTCTACATTTGGGTATCTCTAAAAAAAACTTCTCTTTTTATTTCTCTCTCACGCAATCATATTTTGTAAATTTATTTACCATATTCCTTACTCCATATTCCTTAATATTTTATCTAAATACGTTAGAATGTAAAGAAACAACAGGTTCTATGTCTAAAACAGCTTCCTTATTTCAATTTGGGTGCAAACCTTATTTGGGTTCAGGTATCTCTTTACAACATTCTCTCTTCTCTATCAAGTGATCATTTGTCATTTATGTATTGACCATATTTATTATTCTACATTCCATATGCATATCCTGGCTGAATGCAATCGAATTTAAAGGAAGTACAGACTCTTAGCTCAAAACTGTTTCAATTAGATTCTGTCAACTCGTTCTTGGCAGTGTGTGGAAGACTTTATTCTGTTTGTCCCACTACACGTCCCTGGCAACACAGAGATCCAAGCGGCTATACTAGGAACTAGTCATTTTCCATAATATGATAAAGTATGTGAGAACAACTCACAGTGTAGATGTCCTTAAAACTTTGTACTTCTCTGAAGTTTTCAGCATGAAATCCATTTTAGTGAACGTCTCCAAATTTTAAACAGGTATTTCAACAAAAATAATTACAGTTGGCTACTCTTATCCCAATTGATTCGCAATCACGGCTCATTAAAAATAACTGATTTTTTCTCAATTTTTAAACTAACAGAATTGCTATTGTTAAATCAATTTGATTGGTTTTGTAACCAATAAATATTTACTTTCTAAAAATGCGTTTCCTTTGAAGTATTCTATTAGAATGTAATACGTTTATTAGGAGTGTTACGCAATGGTTCGGAGTCCACCTGAAATTGTAATTCCACCATGTTTCTCATAACATGACGGAGTAGTTTACATGTAGTAATTAATATGATGGAGTTACATTTAATTGGACTTGATAAATTTTATTTTGTGAATTGATCGCCTTGGTAATGAGTGTTCCACAAATCCACATGCAATCGGTTTGTTGCATCAGTTGCAAATACATACGCGGGTGCAAATACCAAACTTGCTACTGCATGGTCTGTACCATCTGAATGTATTCTATTTGCGCCCGCGACAGACAACCATCCGATTGCTTGTGGTTTGGTGTTTAGGGCCGTATTTATGATCGTTTCTTATCAAAGAAAGACTTGGAGTCATACTTAACAAAAAATAAGTACCTAATTTATTAATTTCGAATTCCTCAAAGTGCACTTGGGATTAGAAGTTAATAAATTATATTCTATCTATTTGTTAGTTCCTTTAAAACAAAAAATAAGTATTGTTGGCTGTATCGTGACTCATTTTCTTTCAACTGCTTTTAATTAGTTGTGAATATTCAATTAGCCATCATATGGACGTTAACAAAATCCTTGAACGAGTTGATGTAATATCAACCAGCCTAACAAAACGCTTTCTCAGTCAGAATTCAGCTGTCCGATCATAATGGAGCATTCTCTGAAATTAATGTGATAAATAAAAAGTTATATTGTTGAAAGAAAGAACTTTGTTGCTCAGCCTACAAGCCTCATGCTCCATGACTATCATCTACTATAGAATGATCTTTATTTTTGCAGGTTTGCTCATAGATTTGATAACACTGAGATAATTTCAAGTACTGGACTTGATTTTTACGTAATTCAAAAGATAAAAACTCTGGAAAAATTTATTGTAGGTTCGAACGGTAAAGAAATGAAAGAGGCAATGATAATTATTTGTGATGTTTTCCATGGCGAAATACTTAATGAACAATCTAATATCAAAACTGACTCTGTATTTCTATTTAAATTATGATTTTTACTCACTTTTACTGGAGATACTGGAGGGATGCATTTCACTCCTGAAAAAAAGCTTCATCAGCAACTGAAGTGAAGCTCTCAGGCTGATGACGCTTCTCTTTAGAAGTGAAATGCATCCCTCCAGTATCTCCAGTAAAAGTGAGTAAAAATAATAATTTAAATAGAAATACAGTCAGTTTTGATATTAAATAATTATTTCTTTTAGCCCTGTCAACGAAAAAGTAAGAGGGAAAGTCTTGGAACACAATTTTTGACTTCATAACTTTGTTTGGGCTAGTTAGGAGGTGAACATATCAAAAGTCCCCTCCCGTAGCCCTTAAGAGGCCTTAATACCTTTGGCAAAACTCGGTGGTGGAGTCCGATTCTTGTAATCGACCTCAGTAGAGTCAGAGTCGTAGTCCGTAGGCGAGAGGTGGAGAACGGGGCAGCAACCGTGCCGTTCTGAAAACTACAGTCTTTCCCCCACCTCTCCTCCTTGCCATACTACACTCCTCTCCTACAGTCTCAACTCTTCTCACTTACTCACAGCTTCGGTCTCTCTTCTTCGTTTTCGCCTTTACGTAGAGTCGTAGAGAATAAAATAAGCTGTGTTTATGATTCCCAACCGGTGGGTCGTGATCACTAGTATCAGTACCATCACTTACAATTACAAGAAAGACTTGAATAAATTATGCTTGCAGTTATAATATTTGAATGTTGACTTTCAATAAAAGTGCTATAATATTCAACAATAATGAAAAATGAGCATGAATTATTTTCTTTAAAATAGATTAATTCATGATATGATAATAAAAAATTGTATCGGAATATTATAAACAGACAAGAGACGCCCAATCTAAATAAGATTTAGTTTGTTTATAGTGAAATAATGAAACAGCTGAAAAAATAGAATAATCAAGTAAAATGAAGTACTGTAGCCTAGTTCAGAATGCATTTCATTTCTTGGATACCAAGACTCTAATCTCTCAATGGAAGCAAGCTAAAAGGTACTCACAATAAAAAGTAAAATCATATTGGAAAAAAATTAAATAATGACTGAATGTAATTTAATGATGTGGAGTATTTTTTTCTTGTTTCCTTTTTGGAGTGCATTCACTGTATAATCAGGATTCCTTATTTCCATTAAATCTAGGATTAGTGGCGTAGCAACGGAGGGGCGGAGGGGGCGGACCGCCCCGGGTGACAGCCCAAGGGGGGGTGACAAAAAACAGATCCAATCAGGCTTTAAAAGGACTGGTATTAAATGCTTTTTAAATATTTTTTAATAGATCATTTTTTCTAATAAATAATATAGAAAAAAATTAAAAAGAATTTGATTCATAATGTGGGTTGAAATATTGGAATACAGCGTTTACATAAATGGTATATGGTTTTTGGGTGAGAGCTAATACTTTCTTGGGTCAGCTAATACAGAGATATGTATGTGTTACAATAATGTGGGAGGATTTTTGTATAGAAACGCTGAAAATTCAATTTTAGAAGGGCTATTTAAAATTTTTCCGCATCCCCTCCCCTTCATTCAAACAAGAGAGTCATATATTTTGTCCACATCATGAAAAGACACCTTAATTTATTCTTAGTTATCGGCCTGCTGTGAAGATAGATGATAGAGTTTAGTAGGGAAAGTTATAAAAATCATTAGTTTGATTCGTGAAGAGCAAGTCATAAAGTAATGTAATTAAATTTCAAGGCATAATATTATTCCAGTAAAAAAATTATTAAGTAACAAATTTTTTAGAATACATTTCAGTGGTAGGTCTTGTAGGTGCTTTTTACTAATTAGACTATACCGTTTACGGTGAGTCTAGTCAAGTGAGGTGCTCCCAGGGGTTGGACCCAAACATTTGCCATGCCTCAAATTGAGTCTCTCAGTTCTCAAACACAAAAAAATCAATTGAATTTTTTTACCAAATATTATGGTATAAGATGAGTGAGTTTGTGTCTAAAAGCGCTTGAGAGGATTATTTTCAATTTTTCTCCGGGTGAAAACCCCCGCACCACTTTTCTACCATCTATAGAAGAGGTATTTGTTTCTTTTGAAGTGTTAGAGGGTTCCTACAAGCTAATTCATGATTCACATTTTTTCTCTAAATTCCAATAGTAGAGTCCTAAGTACTATTCCCTGAGTGAACCAGCTAATGATCTAATACTCAACTGAATCACATGCTATTCAAGCAAGCTATTTCAATATTTTCAATTAGACTGCCCACATTCTGAAAAGTTGCGATATGCAGGCCTAAGCTAATCAATTTTCCGGATCCCAATTTAAAGACAAAGATCATCAAAATAACTTAAAATTGCTTTCAAAAGACCTAAAAATCTAAATTTTTCTGACGCCCGCTCGTGGAGTCCCAAATTTTGAAAAAATTAAAAAATTATAATTAAAAAAAATTAACAACTATTCTTAAAAAATTTCTTTCATGGTTGATACAAAATAAGAATCAGTTACGAAAAAGGTGTCGTTTGTTGACTGTGTGTAATGTTGTGGGGGGGGGGGTTGGTGTCACGTTGAAATACCGCCCCGGGTGCCACAAGACCTCGCTACGCCACTGTCTAGGATGATAGGATTCCCGGGGATCCACCAATTCCGGTAGCAAACAGTCCATATAGAACTTCTTTAATTTCTCTTCCATCTGGTTTTTCCAAAAGTCATCATCTCTGAAAATAGTCTCAACTATGATGCCGTGAGGTGTCTATAAAGCAAACAAACATTTATCTCTCTTTGTTATGTGTAACTGTCACTGAACTTGATAGAAGAAGTTGTGGTTTTTATTTACTTCAAATCTATCTCCCACTGAGTTGAGGAAAGGGATTTTTTTGGATTTGATGGCATCCTCAGGAGTAACATTTTTACAAGACTTTCACTTCAATTAAAGAGTTGTCCCCAATAAGGCCATCTGGAGTTGCACCTAGGTATGAAATTACCTATCAATAGATAAGCCACATTTTTTATAGATTCTCCCAGAACCTCACCCATCTTCATGATGGCATTTATTTAAAAAGTAAGTACAGAAATGTACTTGTTGATGTTGGAAACGATTTAAGGTTGTAAACAAAACTTGAGCTGAACATTGAGGAACTATGTAAAAGAAGCAAGCTCATTCTTCTCATTCATCTATTGTAATGTGTTTCAAATAATATATTTCCAAATATATATTGTGTTTTTGATGGAAATAGCTATTTGTGTAACTAGCGCGAAAAGTGGGAGATTTCTGCACCGAGAGAAACAGTTTTTTTCACGAGCCGAAAGCGAGTGAAAAAAGTTTCTCGAGTTCAGAAACAATACTTTGTGCTCGAATTACACATTACATTTTTCCTTCAGTAATGTATAAAGTAATTTAAACAAACAAAACAGGCCATGCATAGCCTCACATAACCTATCTTCAAGTCAAATCGATTTCGACAACTAGGCCTACAGCTGACTGTGAGCTGACTTTTTGTGCGGCTGAAGCACAGTAGCCAACCTATTTTTGAATGCAGAATAGGGATCCTGCGTATTACATGCTCACTATTTTATATTGTTAGGTTGCAAATCTGGAGTGCGGAAAAGTACTTTCGCGCACTGGAATTTACTTTCCCGCACTGGTGCAGGGATAGACTATTTTGCGTGCTACAGTTAGTGCAAAAATAGGCACTTTTTCTGGTCACTGTAGGAAAAGATTATTATTGGGTTTTTGACTACATACCTATGTTAAAGAGGGTTGTCGAGCTCAATATATTTTAAAGTAAGTACAGAAACAAGGTTAATGTTGAGGACGATTTAAAGTTATACCTAACAAAACTTGAGCTGAACATTGAGGAACTCAACGAACCTCAACAAACCCCTCCCCGGCACACGATAACTAGGGGACGCAACATTTCAATTTTTCATAAAGTTTTTTAAAAAGATTGAGAACCTCTGATGTAGCCTATTAAAATTTTTGTAATGCTGCCTTGTACACTACTATATCCAATTATCATAAAATTTAAAAGTTGTTCAACAAATTCAATTTGTTGTAATGCTAATTTTTGTAATGCTTCCATGTACACTACTATATCCAATTATCAAAATATTTAAAAGTTGTTCAACAATTCCAAATTCCACAAATTACAATTTCGCCTACTTGAATTTCATCACCTCCAACTCAAAAAAGGGATGATTTTAAAAAAACTTTGGAATACTCAGTAGTCAATTCTTTTTATTGTTCATTTGCTCCAAAAACAAATTATGCAAATCATTACGGTATGTCGAAATTGTAAACTTTTTGTTTCCTTTTATCTATGCCATCCACTCAACAAATTGGTTGTAATTATTTTCCACCATCAGCAACACTGTCACCTTCGAGGATAGAAAATGGAATTTATTGATAATAAAGTTTTTTAATATAATTTTAGAGGTCCATATTTTGATCTAATCACAGTTTTGCCTGTCCCTCTCCAAAAGGGAGGACTTTGCAAACTGTGATCAACGTTTAAAAATTATTCAAGCAGCCTGCTCCTATCCCATTTTTTTTAGTTACAACTTTTGTCAAATAGAACTGTCTCTTGCTTCTAATAGAAAGTCCTTGAAATTGCCACCAAAAACATTATTTTGACAAAATTAAAAAATCCCATTTCCCCTGCCCTTTACTCCAAAAGAGGTAATTTTTTGGAAATTTATAATAGATAATCATATTCAATTCAAAAGCTTTATAAATCAGAGTAGAGAATTTCTCAAAAATGTCAACTACGTTGAACATTTTGAGTAACTCCTAAAACATAAAAAAAATGGGTTGATAAGATTTTCTCACAAGAACGTCTGCAGAATCACCTCAACTACATCTCACAAAAAATATAATTTTGAATAAAATATTTCAAAGTAAGATGCACTGTTCGAAAATGTAAAAGCCTACTCTACCTCAAACGAACGAACCTAAACTTTGCAGCTGTAGAGTGAATATCCAACAAATATTTCTGTCTCACTGTTATTATAATGGCAATAAGGAAATCATTGCCGAGATAACATTGTCTGGCGCCTAAATGCGTGCATGCGCTTGTGTGTGTTTATGCAACGGCCGGCTGGGCAGTGTGTGAGTGCAATACTCGGTTTTCGATGGAATGGTTAGTAGCAGCATTAGGTCTTGCAATGAAGAGTCTCCTCTAGAGTCAAAAACAGCACTTCGTAGTTTTCTGTTTCGGTCGCTATTTTCAATCAAATAAAGATGAAAATGGTACCAAATTGTGCAGAAAGATCTAAAGAATGGTCGTATAACCTCCGAATTTCGAATTTTTAACTCTATTACAGCCCTATGAGTCGTTAAACTTTTATAAACTTCGACATGTAATTATAAAAAAATGGTAAGTGATATTCAAATTCCGAGGTTATACGACCATTCTAGCAATATTTATCTACAATTTGACACCATTCACGTATCTCTAGCTTCAAAAATAGCGTCCGAAACAGAAAACTACGAAGTGCTTATTTTAGTGTTTTTTCCAAAGGTATTAAGGCCTCTTAAGCCGGTGGGTGGGAGGAGGGTTGAAAGGCTCATTTTTCGGTTTTTTGCTTATATCTCGGAAAACATACGTCCTACCGACATGACCATTCTATACAAAATTAAAGCTGATTAAATTTCCAACAAGTTTTATCCGGTCAAGTTTTTCGATATCTTGCATAGTTTTCAAGATATCCGCTCTTGAAAGTCTGTAATTTTGAAAAAAAAATCTTTTGCTTCACATTTTTTTTTTTTTTTTTTTTTTTTTTTTTTTTGGGAGGATGAAGCCCACATAGGTCTCTGAGACCTGTGCGTGGGTAATGAGTTGGATGATGATGATTGATGAGTGGACCTACAGTTTTAGGTGGGTTCCGAACCAGATTGTTTTGACTGGATAACTTTTGAACGATGCATCAAAGAACTGAATAATGGCCATAGAGCATAAAATTCCTTTCAATAATATATATTAGTTCACTATTTTGTCTATTTTCCTTCAAATGTTAAAGCAGTTTCAGTGTTGAGCATGAAATCTGAAGCTTTGCAACAACTGTTGACAATTGATTGATTGATTGATTGAATCGTCTTTATTCATTGAACATGTACAAGTACATTTGAATAGTGTCACATTTGATTAAAAATAGAGAACATATATCACATCTATAAAATAGTAAAATGTAAACAATTAATAAAAATCTTAACTATATGAATTATTATTGGTAAATTCCAGCAATGAGTACAGGGACAATCCAACCAAATATTACTTTAATTTAATACTAAGCTTTTTAATATCCTCCAATAATTGTAAATTTCTTGGTAAAATTGTAAAATATTTTTTCCCTCTATAAATTGTTTTTTTATTGAAAAAATCCAAATTGTCTTTCCAAAATTTTTCCATACCGAGTATTGTAACTATGTGATTTATTTCTTAATTCAGCATTTGAGTGTTTTTTAAAATACATAATTACATCAAAAACATATTGCCCATAAATGGTCAAGATTCCAAGTTGTGAAAAAACAAGTTTTACGGAGTCAGTTCTTTTGAGATGCATTATTATTCTCAGAGCCCTTTTCTGCTGTATTAGTATTTTATCAAGGTTTCTCTTAGATGAACTTCCGTAAATACAAAGCCCATATGCCAGATGGGAATGAATAAGTGCATGATATAGTGCTTTCATGGTTTGAATACCACAAACATTGGACATTCGTCGCAGAGCATAAAGTCCTTTGGATATCTTTTTAACTACCTGACAAACGTGACCATCCCATGACAAACTGTCATCAATGACTAAGCCAAGGAATTTAGTGATATTTTCTTGTGGTAAAACTTTGTCATTGATGAAAACATTCGGACACAATTCATTTTGTCTTTGTCTGGTCGAAAACGGAATTACTACAGACTTATTAGTATTCAGGAGGAGATTTCTCCTATTAAGATAGTCAATGACAGCAGACAGGCCTACAGCAGATGACAACTCAACATCCTCAATAGACTTTCCCGAAAACACTATATTTGCATCATCTGCATAGAGACACACAACAGCCTGCCCTCGTAATACATCAGGCAACCCCTTGGTATAACATAGAAATAATAGAGGGCCTAAGATGGAGCCTTGAGGGACACCATATTTAAGACTCTGCAGTTCAGAGCGGTATCTATTTTTATATTGGAGTGTATGCGTCTCTTCAATATGCTCTATATCGATGAATTGTTTTCTACCTTTTAAATATGATGAAAACCAATTCTGCTCCTTTTCAAGTACTCCAAAACTCATCAATGAGTTCAACAAAACATCATGCAGAACACTATCAAACGCGCGAGTCAAATCCAAGAAAGTACCTACAACTTTTTACCTTTGTCAACAGAATTTATGATAGAGCTAATGAAATCTACTCCTGCTGTTATTGTAGATCTGTTTGAGCGGAAACCATGCTGCTCCTTGTCTAATATATTATTGGTTTCCAAATATTGCATGAACTGCATATATACTACATGCTCAATGATTTTTGAAAACACAGATAATACTGATACTGGCCTATAACAAGCAGGATCCTTGATATTTCCTTTCTTAAATATTGGAATGACTTTAACTATCTTTAAGATGTTTGGAAAGTGGCCCAATATTAGGGAGGAGTTTATTATATGAGTCAATGGTTTTATTATAGCAGGTAAGACCTTTTTAACAACTGTGATTGGAACCTCATCCGGCCCAGAAGATAGTTTATTTTCAAATGACATAATTACTTTAGTTAACTCAGATTCTGAAATTGATTTAAATTTGAATCTCGGTTTGGATTGACAGTTTAGAGAAATCGGAGTATTCATACGTCTACATTTATCAGAAATATTTGGTAAAACAAAGTTATCCACTGCTGTAGCAAAAAAATATTAAAAACATTGCTTATGCTATTTGGATCTGTCAGGTGAAATCCATTGTACATAACACCTATGTTTGAATTGTTACTTGCGTGTCTACCAACCTCAGCATTTATAATTCTCCATGTTGCTTTATTTTTATTTTTCGCATCTGTAATTCTCTTATCAATTTTTTCTTGTTTATTTCTCTCTATAAGCTGTTTAAGAGCTCGTTTACTACTTTTTATTTTCTCTTTCAGATCCTCCCTCTTACTACTCCTAAACATTTTCTCAAGCTCTAACAACTCCCTCTTTAAAGTGCAGACCTCAACACTCAAACAGCTTTGACCAGTTGCCACTTTTTCATTTCTGTAGAGCTTCGGAAAATTAATATTAAAATAATGAGAAAAAATTGATATAAAAACATCGTATTTCTCATTAACTGGAGATTGATAAACATCCATCCAATTCATTTTCTCTAAATCTTTAAAGAATATTCCTAAATTACAGTCATCAAATTTATGGCACAATTTTCGTATTGGTTTTTTACTTATGCTATTAATATTGAGAATTTTGAATAATTGAGCATCATGATCCAATATGTGAGTGATAATACCCGATACTTTTAAATTATTACCACCAATGTTTGTAATAAAGTTGTCTATTGCTGTTTCGGAGGTAGAAGTAATTCTAGTAGCAAAATCGACCTTGAATGACATATTAAACATGTTTAAAACATTCACAAACTTGAAATAAGCATTATTTTTTTCTAAAACATTAATATTTATGTCTCCAGCTAATACAACGTTTTTGTACTTCCTACACAAAATCTCAAGCAAAATCTCGAGTTTCTCCAGAAATGGATCTAAAAAGCAATGTTGAGGTGTTCTATATAAACACGCCATAACAAAACAAAAATTGTTGATTGAAAATTCTGACACACAACATTTGAATTCTTTTTCAGTCATGATCGACTGAATTGCTGGAAAGTTGACAGGTTTGCAATTTGAATAGATTTTTTTGTGCACCAGAATCATGACTCCACTCCCCACACTGTTAACTCTTGTAAATTTAGAGCTTATATGATAATGTTTTAAATTCAGCATAGATGTTTCTGCTTCTGACATTTTGTGCTCCGAAATAGCAAGTATCTCAGGCTCTATTTCCTCTAAATTGATTTCTAACAAGTCCAAACGCGATGATAAGTGTTGAACATTCTGATGCATGATAAAAACTTTCCCGTCATCCTTTTTACGCACCCTATCTTTTTTTAGTACATGTTTATAGAAAGTGGCTCTCTCATGAGCCTTGTCACTTGCAAACAGTTTAAAATGGGTTGAGTTGTATGTAATGCGATATCAGAATCACAAGATTTGTCAGTTGATACTACAATATTAGAGTTACAATTCAGAATGATGGGGGAGTCAATATTCTGTGCCAGATTATGAAACGCTTCAGCTATACAATTTGATATATACCGCTTCCCTAACAAGTTAAAATGCAAACCATGCTGTTTATGGAATCGTCTGCCAAGGTTGTCTACATTTAAGATTTTAAAATTTTTGAAGTTCCTACCAATATTTCGTATAGATTCATTAGTAATTTTTATTTTTCAATTTATTGGAGAATTGCAAGGTAAATCGAATCGAAACGGAATGTTCAATAAACACACATTCGTGTGTGATAAGCCTTGCAGTTGTCTACTTAGTGAAGTCAAAAATTGTCTGGAAGGTCCATATCCAGGTCGTTAGTTCCCCCAATCAGGACAACCATATCCTTGTCAGTTAAAGAGTCACTATCCTGGATGCAGCCTGATGTTACTCTATCAAACATAGCCCCCGGCTTGATGACACCATCCACTGAACTGCCCACTGCATTCGAGTCTAAGTTTACTAACATTCTGCCATGGCTGTCTGCGAAAATCTTTATTTTTCCATTGTTCTTCTTATTGCTTTCTTTTTTCTTGGGACGATCTTAGTGAACAGCAGCGTCCAGAGGTTTGCTAATGTTGATATCTATTTTTTCTTTTTTCTTATTTGAAGACATAATCTTGATTATTTCCTCCATCTCTACTTTATCCTCCCACCGACGTTGCCTCACTTCTAGTATTTCCAAATGTTTTCCTCTTAATTTTCTGTGGAGGTCTGAGCAATCAGTACAAGTTATTTTGGTTTTGGATTGGGTTGACACGTTCACTAAAATCTTTGGTTCCCTTGGTGCATCAACATTAGGCTTCAAATGTAGGCGATCTTCTTTTATGTTATTAAATCCTCCCTCAATGAGACTATATCCTCTTCATCGTTTGTCAATATCAATGAATTTCTTTGTGACTTCCATAAATTCAGATTAGCATAGTCAGCTCTTAACCCCGATATTATTGCATCTTTCTCTTTAATTTCTCTTCTAAACTTATCCTCAATTTCCATCAAACTGTCCACCTTTAATCTTAAAGTTTTTATTTCATTATCAGTTTGCTCTTCCATATTTAATGATTCCTCAAAACATTGAACTCTCCTTTGTTTTTCTTTTTCTAATTTGTTTTTCAATTGAGAATTCTCTGTTGTTACTTCAGTTAAACCTATCTGAAGATCACTGTTAATCTTTGAGCATGCGTCCAAACGATTCAAAGCATCAATCAAATGAGGAACAACATCTACTATTGCATCACGAGAATAACGCGAAGATATGACACCGAGAGCTCCATGAATATGTATTGCTAAGTCAATCACCTCTTCCTGCATCAATTCCTCACTTGAATGCATTCCATCTCCACACGATAATTTGGACAGTTCATTTCTAACCCTCCGGGTAAGCATTTCATAGAATTATCCTTTAAAACGAAAATCTAAAAAAGATTTAATAAATATGATAGGAAACACGGGAGAATATATAGGAAGCGCCGAGAGAGCTTTTAAGGCCTTGGTTCAGAAGAGGGAGCTCCTGAGATCATAGGTAATAAAGGTTTTGAGAATTGAGAGGAAAATAGTAAATCTTTCAAGTAAGTCTATTTCGTGGTCTATACAAAAAAAATAATTGGAAGAAAAGAACAGTTGTGTCCTTTATCTGAAGAAATTCAGCTGATAGATAAGGTGAGTGAAGTATCCGAGATTCCTCCACTTCAACAAATATGCCAGATCACAACAATCAGACTCCCACCAATCAACCCCAGTGCGCACGCACTTGGCTTATTCAAGGTTATTTAGCTGTTTTCAGTGATGACAGCCTGTCATTCAATGTAGCGTCGGTGGTTGTCATAGCAACGAGAAACACGCACCAAAAAAAAAACAGCTGATGGAGAGTGCCGGCTTTAGCCGTAGAAATAGATAGTTATCAGTTTGATTAGCCGGCTCGTCTTGACGCTATCTGAATCCCACGTTATTA
This sequence comes from Conomelus anceps, assembly GCA_948455865.1. Taxonomy (NCBI): domain Eukaryota; kingdom Metazoa; phylum Arthropoda; class Insecta; order Hemiptera; family Delphacidae; genus Conomelus; species Conomelus anceps. The sequence continues at coordinate 22,971,327 of OX418227.1, read as the reverse complement.
TAGCCTCAAATAGCTTACACTGTACAAGCCATCAGTTCTACGAAAAAAAAAGGAGAAAACCAGCAAAAAAAATGAATTCCAATGCTAGTAGCATCGAGTCGCGTGATTCACCCTTAACCACTGAGTTTACTCACCAGTCTGAGAAATTTGGATAGACACAACAGGTACCTAATAATACAATTAATCCAATCACTGTAGTAAATTAATCAATTGCTTATACTAACCACTTGAAAATTACAAAAAAGTACGGAGCATCCTATTTAAGCAACCAGCAAGGCAGCCCAGTGCTACCAACTTCAATGCTACAACTTCAACTACAATGATAGCAAATGTTCAAGAAAAGGTATAGAGAAAATTCTTGGAACACAATTTTTTACTTCGTAACTTTGTTTGGGCTAGTTAGGAGTTGAACATATCAAAAGTCCCCTCCCTTAACCCTTAAGCCGGTGGGTAGGAGGAGGGTTGAAAGGCTCATTTTTCGGTTTTTTGCTTATATCTCGGAAAACATACGTCCTACCGACATGACCATTCTATACAAAATTAAAGCTGATTAAATTTCCTACAAGTTTTATCCAGTCAAGTTTTTCGATATCTTGCATAGTTTTCGAGATATCCGCTCTTGAAAGTCTGTAATTTTGAAAAAAAAAATTTTCCTTCACATTTTTGCTCTTTTTGACCGGATAACTCTTGAACGATGTACCAAAGAACTGAATAATGGCCGTAGAGCATAAAATTCCTTTCAGTAATATATATTACTTCACTATTTTATCTATTTTCCTTCAAATGTTAAAGCAGTTTCAGTGTTGAGCATGAAATCTGAAGCTTTGCAACAACTGTTGACAATGATAACGAATGTTCAAGAAAAGGTATAGAGGAAATTCTTGGAACACAATTTTCTACTTCGTAACTTTGTTTGGGCTAGTTAGGAGGTGAACATATCAAAAGTCCCCGCCCGTAGCCCTTGAGCCGTTGGGGGGGGGGGGGGGGGTTATCGCACGCATGGAGTCTGTCGGGCGCCCGCGATCATCATTGTGTAAAGCTGTAAAAACGATGTATAGCCGTTTACAAGAATGCTTCAAAAAACTACAAAGTACTTATTTTGAAATTCTTTAATACTATTGTAAAAGGTGGGCAAATCCCGGCAGGTTTTTCGCGATCAATTATATTTCACTTGCACAAGAAAGGTGATACTGATGATGTTAATAATTATAGGGCCATATCTTTTATACGTAAATGCAATAGCTAAATTGTTCTCGTTCATATTATTGAGAAGATTACAGATTTGGATGGTGAAAGAGGGGGTTGTTCAGAAAAATCAATGTGGTTTTCGTAAAGGTTACTCGGCGATAGATAATATCTTCATGTTATTCAATATAGTGATGAAATAGTTGAGTCGTCGACCTAGAAATAAACTGTACTGTTTCTTAGATTTCAAGGGAGCTTACGATAGTGTGGACAGAGGTTCCTTATTTTTCTAGTTGAATGAATTGGGAGTGTCTACTAAATTTATAGAGATTTTGAGGAAACTGTACCATGATACGAAGTCTGATATGGAAATGAGGGTAACTTGACGGATTATTTTGTCACCAGAAACGGATTAAAACAGGGATGCGTATTGTTACCATTTGTTTTTACGCTTTTTATGAACGACTTGAGTCAGTTTGTTGGTGAGGGTTTGTATGTTGGAGAGGTATTGACCAACTCTCTTCTCTATGCAGATGATGCGGTTTTGATGTCTGAGAATGCACGCCAGTTACAATCAATGATAAATAAATTAAAGGAGTATTGGATCAGGTGGAATCTAACAGAAAATATGTCAAAATCAAAAATAGTAGTCTTTAGAAAAGGTGGGAGATTAGCAGAGAGAGGGAGAAGTGGTATTATGCTGGTGATGAAGTAATCGAAATTGAGTACCCTATAGATACTTGTGGGTAGTTTTCTCATCAAGATTGGCACTTACCATACATTTCAAGAGTAAGCTAACAGCTGCCAGATTTGGAATAAATAGTGTGTGGCAGGAACTTATTTCAAATGATGAAGCGCCTCTATCGATGAAGTGGAGAATTTTTTAATCAATCAGTAGAGTAGCTGTCACATATGCAGCGCAAGTATGGGGATATATGGGAAGAGAAGAGTTAGATTCATTTTTTAGATTTTTTGTGAAAAACTATTTGGGCTACTGTAAAATACACCAAATTGTATTGTATACTTGGAGACTGGTAGAGATATTATGTGGATTCAAACGTTAAGAACGCATGTCAAATACATGCTGAGCATGTTGAAGGAAAATAGATAAAATAGTGAAGTAATATATATTATTGAAGGGAATTTTATGCTCTACAACCCTATGGCCATTATTCAGTTCTTTGGTGCATCGTTCAAGAGTTATCCGGTCAAAAAGAGCAAAAATGTGAAGCAAAAATTTTTTTTTTTAAATTACAGACTTTCAAGAGCGGATATCTCGAAAACTATACAAGATATCGAAAAACTTGACTGGATAAAACTTGTAGGAAATTTAATCCGCTTTAATTTTGTATAGAATGGTCATGTCGGTAGGACGTATGTTTTCCGAGATATAAGCAAAAAACCGAAACATGAGACTTTCAACCCCCCTCTCCCACCAACCGGCTTATGGGGTACGGGAGGGAACTTTTGATATGTTCACCTCCTAACTAGCCCAAACAAAGTTACGAAGTGAAAAATTGTGTTCCAAGACTCTCTATACCTTTTATTGAGCATTCGTTGCCTGGACTATTTCAAATATTTGTCATACAACTTTAACTTTTAGTGATTGATTTTTGTACAGAAATATTGAAAACTCTCCATCAGTTGAACAATATCTATTTATATGTTTTTGATTGCTTATTTTGTGTAAGACATTACTGATCAGTGCATGTTGTGGATTATTTGTGTAAATAAAGTTAAATTAAGTCACATTTGCGTTAAAGATAAATTTAAGTGTAGCCAGCGTTATTTTGGATATAGAACCCATAACAATACTTTAAATTAAAATTAGTTTTATCGCCGATACGGTTCAAAGCACTAGTAAAGCTATTTTTTATTTTCCAATAATATGAATATACAGTAGTTATAGTTTGGGTATGATTAGTTACGAAAAATTCAAAAGCTCTCACAATAATTGTATTCAGTACCATTCTACCCCACACCATCATCAGTATCTACCAGCCACCCCTAAAAATGTTTTCTGCCACTGAGTTTGATAAATTGTCAGTTTCTTCAAAACCAAAAAATAAGTATAGTTGGCTGTAGCACAACTATCATGACTCATTTTCTTTCAACTGCTTTTAATAAGTTTTGAATATTCAATTAGCAATTATATTGACGTTAACAAAATCCTTGAACGAGTTGCTGTAGTATCAACCATCTAAACAAAACGCTTTCTTAGTCAGAATTCTGCTGTCAGATCATAATGGAGCATTTTCTTAAGTTTTTGCTATTAGCTAGCCTGGTCACCATTTCAATTTCTGAACAAAAGTAAGTATAATTTTTTTGGAGGATGAAGCCCACATTGGTCTGAGACCTGTGCGTGGGTAATGGGTTGGATGATGGTAATAATAATAATAATAATAATAACATGGTTGATGGTGATTGATGAGCTGGACCTACAGTTGAATCTATTCTATACATTTGTTAGCCTATGCAATTAGGCTTTATATACCACTCTTGAATTCCCATTTTGAGTCTATGAATATATATATATATGAATGTGATAAATAAAAAGGTTTATTGTCAAAAGAAAGAAATTTGTTACACAGCCTACAAGCCTTAAGCTCGTATGACTAACATCTACTATAGAATGATCTTTATTTTTGCAGGTCTGCTCCAAAATTTGAAAATCTCGTAACTAAGGAAGTTTCATATACCAATAAAGGAATTGAAATTGCCGTAGTTAAAAAAATTAAAACTCCGAAAAAATATATTTCAGATTCGAATGGTAATGAGATAATGCAGGCAATGTATGTGAATAATAATTATTTGTGATGTTTTCCATGACGAAATACTTAATGAACAATCTAATATCAAAACTGACACTGTATTTCTATTTAAATTATGATTTTAACTCACTTTTACTGGAGATACTGGAGGGATGCGTTTCACTCCTGAAGAGAAGCTTCATCAGCCACTGAAGTAAAGCCCTCAGGCTGATGACTCTTCTCTTTAGAAGTGGAATGCTCCAGTATCTCCAGTAATAGTGAGTAAAAATAATAATTTAAATAGAAATACAGTCAGTTTTGAATTATTTCTTTCAAATATTTGTCATACAACTTTACGCCATGTTAAATTATATAGCCTAATTTATTATTTGTTGAATCTTTTTTGCTAATGAATGTTAATGAATTGTTTAATTAATCATAATAACTATGATTATTAACCGATTGCTGGACTCAGTATTCATACTAGTAATAACATGTTGTCAATAACATGTCTAAAATCGATATTTTTTGACTCGCCTAGCGTCCGCAACACACAAAAATATAGTCTGGAATCAGAATTCTACTATCTCCATTTTTATATACAGCTGTAGAAGGGTAAATAGAATAAGTAAAACGAAAAGTCATCATTTTTAACTGTTTCCACATTTTCAGATAATATAAGCAAACCGTTTCTTGATTACTTTTCATCGGTATATGCTTATTGTCTTATTGCATGTAGTCCTCCATTCAGTCTAGAAGACAGTGACGGATCCAGGCTTTGTGGGGCCCTGGGCAATTGACTTTGGTGAGGCCCTACTTACCGGGGGTCTGAGGGTCCTCCCGAGGATTTTCTTGAAAAAATTAGCCCTAAAAATGCGTTTTGAGCCGTTTTTTAATGAGTTAGCTGTGTTTTTGACACACTGACCTTTTTTGTGTACTATTATAGTAGTTTCTAATGTACTAAATTAACAGCCTGAAAATTTGATCAGTTGGCACTAGAGGTAGTACGCATTGACTGAATTTTTATACAAAATATAGTTTTCTGTGTATATTTTCATGTTTGATATGCTGAAAATGGTTAGCTAAACCCAAAAGCAAAAAGCCCCTGCTAGAAGACCATAGACCTGCTGTTTTAGTCTGGCGAAGAGGTCTTAAACGCCTGTAGACAAAGATTTGTCTATAGACTGGCCACGTAGACAGCATGTCAGTTACTGTTGTTGTTTTTCAGGAAAACAAATTAAAAAAAAAAATTGATACCAGTAAAACCCCTGTATCTATAATGGGTCTCAAGTTGTGATTTTTGGAAATTTTAGTGATTTTTCTGAGAAATTGATAATTTTGAATAATTAAAACGGCTGTATCTCACTGATGGCAGAACCATCAACTTGTAATTCGAAATCCCTTGAGAGGAAATTTATAATTGAGTTCTCTACAATTCGAAACTGATTTCACCATTTCCATCTCCAATATTTTTTGAGCTGTAGCTATTCAAAAACTTTCATGCACCCCTAAAACCCCCTATAGTTTCATTTGAGAGCACAAGAAATCTAAAAAAATGAGGATTGTTTGTGAGACTTCAAACTATCAGAAACGACATACAGTCGCCCAGAAATGTGTTTTTTTATGATGCGGGGATGGGGGGCTTTACCAAATTCGGGTCCCCATAACTATTGAACGATTCATGGTAGCCTATCCCATCAAACGATGGCTCATTTGTCTCAGCTCATCAAGGCGGTCCAGATTCATATATCATACGTCGAATTCGACTGTTACTAAGAATTTTGTTCTCCCATATGATTTGCCTCCAATATTTTGAAAATGGCTGTTTTAAACATTTAAATAGCTTCACCTCGGGATTTTTTCTACATAAAAATGTGAAAATGGTCTCAAATCGTGCAAAGATCTTATTTTAATTAAGTATAATGTAACATATGCACACTAGGTGGAACTGGCTATTTTATATGATGCTAAATTTCAAAATTCAACAAAATTATTCAATTTTTCCAAAATTGAGACCAAAATAAATGTTTAATATAAAAACTGATGAGGACCTTTTTTTAGATAATATTATTCTAAGAATTTTGAAAAATCATTGCTATGACTTTACCACACATATAGTTCCTGAGTTAGAGCAAACAAAATTAAAAAAACTAGTGAGCCCAACGGGCTGGAGAACTTGCTTGCAAACAACTAATTTTGGAAAGGGAAACTCATTTGGGAAGCTTATTGTAGGGGAAGGTAGAAACGAAAAACGGCTGTTTTGAAGATACTGATTTAGATAAAATTCACAAGACATCTATCACTTGAAGTTCAAGTTCATCATTGCTCTGATACACAGATTTTATTTTCAACAAGAAAAGAACTACTCATAAAAACCTATATGATATACCTATATATCAGGGCAATGAAATTAGTGTATCTATAGAGTATATATATTTACCACATGAAAAACTGCTGTTTATATGTCCAGCACTAGCAGCTAACCGTCCTTCCTATGGATTATGTTTAGAAATATGACTAAATATATGTTTTGGCGTTTTTGATAGCAACGATCATGAAGTTGTTAGCAGCTTAGTAAACAACTTTGAACGTAAACAATTCAGTGACAGTTATCAGAGAGAATATTTGAGAACAGCTGATTGATATATCATGATAAATTACGTGATTTGTTCTTATGTGGTAATAATAGTGCTACCTGGCAAATTCCCAAGAGCCTAGCACAAACCGCACCTTCCTAAAATGTTAATTTTTGTTTTGATAAATTTAAATTAGAAAATTTAGTTTTTTTTCAACAAAGAAATAATTATTGATAAAACATAAGATGAGCTTTGATTCACCAGTCATATGTTTCCTAAAAGACTGCAATGCTCCGACTGCACAAGTCTGCAGACAGCGTAAATAACGAAGGGCCCACCATTCAGATTATATTTGAGAACAGCTGTTCTCAAATATAATCTGAATGGTGGGCATTCGCGGCGTTATTTACGCTGTCTGCAGACTTGTGCAGTCGGAGCATTGCAGTCTTTTAGGAAACATATGACTGGTGAATCAAAGCTCATCTTATGTTTTATTAATTATTTCTTTGTTAAAAAAAACAAAATTCTCTAATTTCAATTTATCAAAACAAAAATTAACATTTTAGGAAGGTCCGGTATGTGCTAGGCTCTTGGGAATTCACCAGGTAGCACTATTATTACCACATAAGTACAAATCACGTAATTTATGATGATATAATATCAATCAGCTGTTCTCAAATATTCTCTCTGATAACTGTCACTGAATTGTTTATGTTCAAAGTTGTTTACTAAGCTGCTAACAACTTCATGATCGTTGCTATCAAAAAAGCCGAAACATATTTAGTCATAGTTCTAAACATAATCCGTACAAAGGACGGGTAGCTGCTAGTGTGGTAATAAAACTTAGAAGAAATGTATCCAAAATCGCACAATACTTGGGTTTTAAACGTTTATTATTCTGTAAAAAAAAGTTAATTTAGTTTTTTATAGCTAAAGACATTGTCAATAATGTTTTCAATACTGTTCAATAACTTTAATCCCGATCGATGCTCTCGTTTTTCAGGAGAAGGCCATGTAAAATGTATCCAAAATCGCACAATACTTGGTTTTTAAACGTTTATTACTCTGTTAGAAAAAAAGTTAATTTAGTTTTTTATAGCTAAAGACATTGTCAATAAAGTGATCAATACTGTTCAATAACTAAAATCCCGATCGATGCCCTCGTTTTTGAGGAGAAGGCCGCGTAAAATGCCTTTGGGGCCGTGACAGACAGACAGACAGACACACAGACAGACAGACAGACAAACAGAAGGTGAGAAAAGACTATTTTCGGCTTATTTAATGTATAAAACGTAAAAATGACCAAAAAATATATTATAATTCTGATAAATGTACAGACAAAACTCTAATTTTATTTATACAGATTATTAATTATTAATAATAATTATTACCCCCCCCCCCACTATTAAAATTTATGGTCAGAAACCATCCCAATATTCACACAACATATATTCCCAAAGTTTCATGCCAATCTGTCAAGTAGTTTTGGAGTCTAAAGGGAACATACATTTTTTTTTTCAATTCAATTTGTTTCATTCCAACATGCACAATCTCACAAGAATATTCCAAAATATAAAACATATATAATAAATAACATACATACATACATACATACATACATACAGACAGACATTCATTTTTATATACAGGGTGTTTCAGTACTCTCTACCAATACTCCTAGGCAGTGTTTCTGGACCACTAACAAAAGTAAATATCATGATAAAATTTTCCTAAAATCCCCAGTTACTCACACAGCCGCCATTTTGTTTTTTTCACTCATTATCTTTTTATTTAAACACCTCTGAATGCATAATTATGAAATTTTGCAAACAGCTTTATAACAATGAAAAAATCTTTAAAAAATCAATCAAAATTTTCCGACATCAAAAAACAAAATGGCAGCCATTTAAAATCTTTGAACACGATTAAATTAATAATGGCTGATGATATCAAAATTTGACTCGAATAACGTTTTTTAGATATTTTTATTGCAAATCCAATGATACCTCATTTTCCAAGATTGGCCAACAATTAACAAAGATATGCTACTTCTTAGGGTGTACGGTGGTTGAGAATGGGTTACAGTTTTTCGCTTCCAACCACTGCACACCCTAAAAAGTAGCATATATCTGTTAATTGTTGTCCAATCTTGGAAAATGAGGTATCGTTGGATTTGCAATAAAAATATCTAAAAAATGTTATTCCAGTCAAATTTTGATATCAGCCATTATTAATTTAACCCTTGATCAAAGATTTTAAATGGCCGCCATTTTGTTTTTTGATGTTGGAAAATTTTGATTGATTTTTTAAAGATTTTTTCCATTGTTATAAAGCTGTTTGCAAAATTTCAAAATTATACATTCAGAGGTGTTTGAATTAAAAATAATGAGTGAAAAAAACAAAATGGCGGCTGTGTGAGTACCTGGGGATTTTAGAAAATTTTTATTACGATATTTACTTTTGTTAGTGGTCCAGAAACACTGCTTTGAAGTATTGGTAGAGAGTTCCGAAACACTCTGTATATAAATTAAGAGCGTAAAGTGCGACTTTCTTGCTCAAGTCAAAACAGTTACTGTGCAATGCGTAGCAGAGTGCAGTAATTTTGCGAGAGCGATATAGAAGCTTAAGGCCGTGTTTACACCAGAGTTAATAACATGAGTTATTAACATTTTTGTTATTAACTGATGTTAATAACAAAAGTCGTTAACATATGTTAATAACATTTTCTTTTGGCTGCTAGTTTTGTTATCAACAAAAGTTAAAAGTCACTCCACCAAAAGGAAAGAAATATGGAGTGCTATGAGGGAGATGGAAGTGAGAGGCAAGTTACTAAGAGCAATACAGGGGCTGTATAAAAGAACAGTTGGAGTGGCAAGGTTAGATGGGAATGTCTCACAAGAATTTGTAATGAAGAAAGGAATGAAGCAAGGAGATAGTCTAAGTCCACTGCTTTTCATTATTTTTATGAATAGTATTTTGAAATATTGCAAAAGGAACACCCCTAAAATGAAAATAGGATACAAAAACCTTAGACCAGTGTATGTCCAGGCCTTGGTTTTTGCAGATGATATTGTCCTTATGGAAGACAGCACAATTAAACTCCAGAAAGCAGTAGATATATGGGAAAAGGTCTTAACAAGGAGATGCATGGAAGTAAATACGGGGAAAAGTAAAATAATGAGAGTGGCAATTGGAGAGAGAAATGGATTTACAATAGCATGTAGAGGGCAGGCACTTGAAGAGGTAGACCAATATGAGTACCTTGGTACAGTCATCAGCAATGATGGTAAGTTGGATAGGGAAATTCTCAACAGGGTGAAGAAGGCCATGCAGGTTTATTTCCAATTGAACAGCACAGTGGTGGGGAAGAGAGAACTATCTATGGATGCAAAGAGAAGAATTTTCAATTGTGTTTTTGCCCCAACCCTGACTTATGGGAGTGAGAGCTGGGTCACCTTGAAAAATCATTGGAGTAAGGTGACTGCAGCTGAGATGAGGTTTCTGAGAAAATCGGTTAACAAGACCCGACGAGATAGGTGGCGAAATGAAAGGATTAGGCAGGAAGTGGGAAGAAGAGCGCTGATGGAAGACATAAAAGAAAAACAGCTGAAGTGGTTTGGGCATGTTATCAGAATGCAGGAATCTAGAGTGGTCAAGGAAGTGGTAGAAGCCAAGAGAGAGGGAAGGCGGAGAAGAGGAAGACCAAGGAAGAACTGGGAAGGCTATCTGGAGGAAATGGGAAGAGAAAAGGGAAAAAAGTGTGAGACAGATGAGAGGAATGGCGGAGGATAGAGGAGCATGGAGGAGATGGGTCGAGGCTAGTACCCCTACCCTGTGAGGCAGACAGGGGGACAGAAAAAGAAGAAGAAGTAACATTCTTGAGAAGGACAAATTACCGGTGCTGTTCAACTTCGTATCACCAACTCTCTTTGAAATCATTTCTGGATGCCTGAAAATGAAGTATTTGCCTCACTAATCATAAACAGTCAAAGGATAAGTCTATTGACAGTTACTATTTAAAATTGAAGAAAATGAGTAATGCCTGTAATTTTAAAGCTGTCAGTGCAGAAAATAATCATATCCGAGATGTGTGTGTTTTTTTTTTTTTTTTTTTTTGTAGATTACGTCTTGGAGACTCCAGTTAAAGAGTATAAGACAAGTCAGATTAACATTAGTCATATACACTAGATACCATAATTAATTACTATATCAATTAGTTGAGGCGAGGCTCAATTTTTATGTGAAAGGAACTCTTGTACACTATAAAAAGCTTAATCAACTAAATATTTTTTCAATTGTTTTTTAAATATTTCTATATTTTCAAGACTCTTTAAAAACTGTGGTAGCTTATTGTAGAATTTCCTACCAATATAACTAGGTTTTTGTTTGAATAAGCTACTATTGTGACTCACCAAGTGATAATCTCCTCGGCTTCTTGTATTATAATCATGTAGGCTACATCAAGATTTTGGTTAATATCATTCGTTTTTACATATAAAGTAGCTTCATACACATATAAGCAGGGTACAGTTAGGAGACCAAGTCTCTTGAACAACGGCCTACATAAATCTAATCTATTTACTCTTTCTATACACCTAACCGCTTTCTTTTGGATCTTAAACACCCTATCAAGATTTTGTTTTGATGAATTACCCCATACTAAGATAGCATACCTAATATGTGACAGTAAGAGCCCATGGTAAGCTGTAAAAAGTAACTTTTTGTCATTCAATCTAGCGAGCTGTTGCAGGACAAATACCCCAGATGAAATTTTACTACATATTTTCTCAATGTATGGAGTCCAGGTCAATATCGTCTATCCAACATAACTCCTAGAAATGCAATTTTTTCTTCCCGGTCTAATTGATTATCGTTTATAAACACGTTTATAGCCCTATCTTCATTTAAATTATGTTTGTTTTTGAATTGAAGGTATTGGCTTTTTTTACTATTTATAGTTAATTTCAACTGATTTAAAAATTGGACAATGGACTGCACACCTATATGGGCACTTATTTCTAAATTATCTAGAATGGAATTGCTGAAAATGAGTGATGTATCGCCAGCAAATAAGAGGGCTCTGCCACTAATAATTAATTCTTTAGGTAAACGGTTGACATATAACAAAAAAAGCAATGGACCTAGTATTGACCCCTGAGCCACTCCATCTTGCATTTCTAATTTATTAGATTTATTCTTTACTATACTATTACCAACTACTGTAGTTAGTTCTACACATTGTTTTCTCCCAATAAGATATGATACAAACCATTTCAGTTCAACCCCATTTACACCTACATTTTGCAGTATTTCCTATAAAGATCTATGATTAACACAATCAAATGCCTTTGACAGATCTAAGAAGATTGCAGTAGCTTTATCACCTGAATCTATTATATCTATTAGTTTTTCAACTAGAGAAACTATGGCTGTCTTTGTTGATCTCCCTTTCTGGAAGCCATGCTGTTCATCACAGATAAAGTTAGCTTCTTGAAGGTGCAGAAGTAACCTATTCAGAAGTACTCTTTCAAAAATTTTACTTATTACATTTAAAAAACGAATGGACCTATAGTTTTCTACCTTTTCTCTATCACCACTTTTGAAGATTGGCAAGATCTCCCCCTCTTTTAAATTATCTGGAAAAACACCTTGTTCTAATGAATGATTGATCAGATGAATCAAAGGGTCTAACAATTGATCTTTACATTTTTTTAGAATTTTACTGGATACCCCATCCATTCCTACAGTTTTTTCATTATTTAAACTATCAATGATATTTGACAACTCGTCTTGGGATACTGGGTGGAATTGTAATACGTTCTGAATCCCCTCAGTATTCCTCATGTCACTAATACCTGTATTAAGAGATTTTTGAAGATTCTTAGCAACCAGTTGATAATATCTGTTAAAGAAATAATTACAAATGTCTACACTATCATCAATATATTTGTCATTTTCGTTAATTATTCTGGGGACACTAGTATAAGCATCTACATGAGCTACTTGCCTATTTTTGTTTATTACATCCCACACTGCTGTGTTAAAGTACACACTATTATTCAAAATTTCAGCTGTTTTCTTACATTTCGCTCTTTTCACTTCTTTTGTATAGTTTTTCATTAGAGCTTTGTAATTATCTTCACTTAACATATTTCTAGATAGTTTGAATTCATCATATGCATCTTTAACCCTATTTCTTTCTGCAAGGATATCATCAGTTATCCACTCTTCAATTTTGTCTAAGTAGTTTTTTACAGGGACTTTTATAACTGGACAACTCATGGTAATATGAAACCTTTAAATATTAATGAAACTATCATACTTGTTATTCAAACTATTGCTATTGTAAACCCTACTTCAGTTTTCTTGTAGCAGATTCTGCTTCAAACAATCGATATTCCCCTGTTCACATTGTTGAATTTCTTTCATTACTCTACTCTTTTTAATTGATTTATATCCTTGCAACCCCACCTCTAAGATTTGATAGTCATGATCAGATAGTTCCGAGCCGCCTAATCTTGTTTTGGAGAACCGTAATCTATATTAGTAAGGATGTTATCAATTATTGTTTGTGATGTTCTTGTGACTGGTATATTCATGAACTTTTATTTCCAAGTTATTCATGTATATAATATCCCTTAAATCTTCTGTCATTTTATTCTGTGTTGCAAAGTCTGTATTGAAATCTCCCGATACAATAACGTTTGTAAAACGAGTAGTAGTAATTTCTAAAATCCTATTGAATAGTTCACAAAAGTTGTTCCATTACCCATTTGGTGACCTATAAATACCTAACACCGCTACTTCGAAATTATCGTCGATTTTTACTCTTAACCCAGAAACTTCTAAATCCATTTCCACAGCAAATTTCTCTACATATTCTAAATTGAAAGTTTGCATATTCTTAGCATTTTTAGTGAAGATAGCTACTCCCCCACTTCGATGAGATGTCCTGCAATACGACGTTTTAAATGAATAGTTTGGAATATTAAGTTGTGACAATTCATCTTCTTTTAAACCATGCTCTGTGAAAATAGCTATATCAGGAGCCTCTTCTTTAAAAAATACTTCAATTCTATCTAATTTGTTACAAATGTATTGAATATTCTGATGGAACACAGTGAGTACCGGTACTTTCCTATCATCCCTTATTACTTTATCGTTGCTTTTGCATATTGAAGTAGATTTACTTAATCTCTTAGAAGGAACAAGAGTTCCTTCCACTAATGCTATCCTGATTTTTTGATCAATCAACGTCTTTTAATACAATTGAAGATATGAATTTATCATTTGAAACTAGTTTCCCTTCCCGGTTTTGAGCCACTTTACTAAAAAAGGTTCGTTAGATCTCAGGACTGCAGTCTACAAAAATTAGACAAAGATTATTAGAAAAGGAGTCGCTTACATTACAAAAAGCTATTGCTCAGGCACGAATTTGGAGTCTGCTCAAAATTTTGCTGATTCTTATGAGGACACCAATGATGTAAACATTAATTCTATTTCAAAAGACAATTCACAAGATGATGTCAACCTTATTGCAAGTACAGATAATTCTAAGAATAGAACGAATTTGAATACTTGTTGACATTGCAGGTATAATAAACATCCAGAGGGCCGCCTATGCCCAGCTAAAGGAGAAATGTGTAATAAATGCCAGCATGCTGGACACTTTGCAAATGAGTGTAGATCAAGAAATCTCTCTTCTAGAAAAGAAGTGGCTACAGCCATTAAAAGTGCTGCTGTTACCCCTAACAGCCCATTGAAGACTGTGATTAGAATCAAAATAAATGGAATAATCACATCTGCTCTTATCAATACTGGCAGCTCTGCAAGCTTCATAGATGAAGAATTTTCACAACAAAATCATATGAAATCAGTCTCTAGTTCTTTTGTGATTACACTTGCATCAAGCCAGTGCCATATGAAGACAAAAGCTTGTGTACTTGGAAATATTGTCTTCAATGATCACACATACAATGATGTTCCTCTTTTAGTATTACATAAATACTGTGCAAATGTTATACTAGGGCACAATTTTCTAAGAAATCACTCTGATATCAAGTTTGCTTTTGGCAGTCCTTGGCCAACCTTAAAGATTGATACCATCAATTTGTCTTTGGCAGAAACCAAAAACTGTATTTTACCTGAAGCAAAAGTCAAGCCAGTTTCTCTATTTTCTGATTTGACCATTGATTGCCACCCAATTGTTACTTAATCTAGAAGACACACAAGTCAAGATAGGGAGTTTATGATAGATGAAGTTCAATGGCTCCTAGCTGCTGGAGTTATAGAGAGAAGTCAATCTTTTTGGCATGCTCAAGCATTTGTGATATCCAGCAAGAACCATAAAAAAGAATGGTTATTGATTATTCTGAGACAATAAATCATTTCACAAACCTGGATGCATATCCCCTCCCATTTATAGAAGATTTGAGAAATTCTGTAGCAAAAAACTCAATCTGTAGCACTATAGACCTCAAGAGTGCATACCATCAAATAACAATCCTAGAAAGTGAGAGGCCATACACCAGCTATATGAAGTGGACCATAAGTTATATCAATTCAAACGAATCCCATTTGGTGTTACAAATGGTGTTGCTGCCTTCCAAAGAGTAATCAATTTGACAATAGAGTGTGAGAATTTAGAGGACTGTTATGCATACTTAGATGAAGTTATAATTTGTGGAGAAAACCAGAGCCATCATGACAATAATTTGAATGCCTTCATGGAAGCTTCTGAGAAGTGGGGCTCAACCCTTAATAAACAAAAGTTTACATTTTCAAAGAATTCATTGACATTTCTAGGTTTTTCAATTAGCAAAAGGACAATAAAGCCAGATCCTGAGCATCTCAGACCACTCCTTAGTTATCCAGCACCAAGGAATATGAAAGAAATGAAACAAGTACTTGGAATGTTTGTGCAATATTCCAGATGGATTAAGAATTTTTCAGAAAAGATGAACTCTTGTGCACTCTACAGTATATCCACTAACAAAAGATGCTATAAAAATCTTTGACTGTTTAAAACAGGAAGTTGCTGCTGCTGTAATGGTCTTTGTAGATGAGAATGAAGCGTTTACAGTCAAATCAGATGCATCAGAGTAGCAACTCTATCACAAAACTCTTGACCAGTTGCTTCCTTCTCTTGAATGTTGTCACCCAGTGAAACAAAACACTCTTCAATAGAAAAAGAAGCATATGCAATAGTTGAATCCTAACGAAAATGGAGACATTATGCAGGGGTGCCCACCCCCCCTAAGCCTCATGACGCACCCCCCCTAAATTTAGCACCCCCCCCCAAAAATGCGAAAAAAGCCCCCTGTATTCTTTTTAAAACTAAAAGAAGATTTTTATAACTATTGAAAAAATTCAAACCCAGTTGATAATATACAAAATGTATGTATATTTCTTGAGATTTTTTACATAGGTAACATTTTTTTACAAAGGTAAAATAGAAATATCAAAGAAATGAATATATGAACTTCTGCTCAATAAACTTAATTGCAAAATAGCTAAATAAGAATTTGAACCTAAATGGTTTTTAAACAATAAAATATTATTACAAATACACAATGTTCAATAAAAATGAAATACCTATAAGTTTATGTTCGGTGTACTAATTACATTAAGGTTAAATAATTCTACAAAGTCGTTCCTTTAAAGGAAGTGAAAACAATGAGTTAATAACTTCATTTGTAAAACACAAAAATTTAAAATACTAATGCCCGGTTTCTGAGTCATTCATTAAGTTTAATGGATCATTAACTCACAGCTGGAGCAATGGGTTAACATTAAGTTTAATGGATCATTAACTCACAGCTGGAGCAATGTTAACCCATTGCTCCAGCTGTGAGTTAATGATCCATTAAACTTAATGAACGACCTAGAAACCGGGCATTAGTGTAGTATCTTGTGAAAATTTATGTATGGATGAAGTACATGAAAGGCACACATTTCATGTATAGTTATTTACGACACACAATCAAAAGAAGTGTCTTTCAAAAACAAAATAAAGACATTGTTACGAAAAATTACTGAATTTTTAGTATTTAGTAAGTTTTGCTATAGCAGTTCTTAATTATTAGTAAGTAGTTATCGTAAAATACATGAAAAACATCAACAGTTTGAAGTCAAACATTTTAGAATTGTAGGCTGTGACCATCTACAAGTTAGCTAGGCACCTTCTAAGCTTGTTAAATCTATCTCTCTAAACCCCACATAGACGTTTTTGTCTTTGGGATGAGGAAGCAGAAAACCTAAATTATTTCTTCATTAGAAATAGACTTAAGTACATCTTTTTCTGCTGCTAGAACCATTAAATTGGACAACCATGAGTCTCCCAAAGCTGATCTGAGACTGTTTTTGATAATTTTAAATCGACTTATTGCTCTTTCTGCTGATTAACTAGTAACTGTTAAGGAGAGTGAAGTTGTATAAACCACTTTCAGAGCACTCGCTTATAGCGTCTTGCTAAGTTTGAATAATAACTTCCTGCACAAATCCTAAACATAACTATTTTAGCTAATTTATATTCAATTGTATAATAATAATTATAAATATATTTTCATTAATTGACATTCTATCTGGTGACTTTGTAGTATATTCTTGAATGTTGTCACGTTAAGCAGGGTTTCAATCAACTTTACGCCCCCCCAAAACGTTTTTTGGAACCCCCCCCCAAGAATTTCAATGACGCAGTCTGCGTCATAGCCCCCCCTGTGGGCACCCCTGCACTATGTATTAGGAAAATCATTCATGCTTATAACCAATCAACAGTCAGTGTCATTCATGTTTGGGTCAAAGCCAGGGGTTAATTTCAGTGGGAACACAAGGGAATGGCGTTTCCTTACCTCCCAAGAGTACCGGAATGCAGGGGACCACACATTTTGCACCAATCTGATTCCAAAGGTGTCTCATCTTGCTATTTATTCAAGTAATCATGATAAATATTGCAAATAATAATAAAGTATTTTAGGTACTGTACTGAAGGGCGAAGCAAGATCTGTGCACTTGCCGCTTGTAGACAAACCCCAAGAAATGGGGCCCTGTGCTTTACTGTTGCAATTGTGAGCTGTGATCAGTCATGGATGGAATCAGGGAGGGAGGTCAGTCATCATCATCATCCATGCCACACAATAACAAATCAATACCCCATCCATTACTTCACCAAAAAAAATTTCTCTGTTTTTTTTTTTTATTCACATTTAGTTTTGTATTATTGTTTTGTAGTTTCCACTGGAAAAAATTAATGAAAAACTAATTTTACTAACAGTCTAGGTTTTGCCTTACATTATTTTCAATTCAGTTTATTTAACACACTAAAATACACAAAATATTAAAAAAAAACAAAGCAAAAATAAAAATAACATACTGACAGTTACAAATAGGTGGCTCCATTGTGGGGTATGCAGGAAAACGAAAACTTATCCAACTATGGCAAAGCCATGTATTAGGATAAGTGAAATAGGAGATGAAAAAGGAAGGGGAGTTTGAAATAGGAGAAAGAAAATGTTATGAGTAAGGGAGAAAGTCAATTAAGGAAGAAAAGGGTAAATAAAGAAACAGAAGGAAGGAATAAAAAGCAAGCAAGTCCACTGTTCAAAAGCACCAATATCAAACAACACTGAACACACTCTGGAGGATAACAGGCAAACAACAATTAAGAAAAATAAAACCATTTGGTTACAGATCAAAGATTGAAGAAGTAATTACTCAAGACCCAATTTTTATTTCCAGTTTAATTTTCCTAGTAATTTTCGGATTCAAAACCAATAAGTGCTCCAGTATTTGGTTTAAGAGTTTGGTACTTACATATATCAGCAGTCTCCTAATACTTTCGATATTAGTATTATATAATGTGTACAAAATTGGCTGTAGCATGGGCGTAATTTCAGCATTTTGATTGGGGGTCAAGATTTAAAATATGGCAAAATATATAAAATGATGCTTATTCTTTTATTATATACTAGCTGGCCCAACGCGCGTTGCTGCATTCTCATAAAAATTCTCCTTGATTTTATAATTTGCCACCTCCCACTGAGGTTACATTTCAAATTAGGAAAGAAGTTAGTCCTAGGGCTCTTCCAGCTGATCATAGAGGCTTCGTAGTTTTCTTAATCACCACCTCTGAATGAAGAAACATTTCAAATTTAAACCTCCTATGACTATAAGGTTAGAAGCTAGGTTTTTTATTTTATTATTCGCCACCTCCCTGAGGCTGCATTTCAAATTTCTAGCTGCATTGGTTAACAGACATCATCAACCCGGCATAATTACATTTCATCATACCCAGTGTGGTGATTGGTCATGCGGTGAGCGTGGTGTTCAAGTGGTCATGATGTTCAGTCACGACCGCTCAAGACTGCGCTTGGATGGGTGACTGTGCTTCAATGACTTGATGTTACAAGCTTTATTATCACTTACCCGGTGGTTCGGAACCCACCTAAAATAGTAGGTCCACCATGTTCCCCGTAACATGGCACAAACGGCGAGGTGGAACTACCCGTAAGGGTCTCCCACCATTAAAAGCCATACACTTATTATTATCATACCCAGTCATATTATGTTTCCCACATACTGCAAAGCTCTGACTGTAGGGTAGCCTACATGCAAAGTGCAAAGTATTGTAGCGGATATGAAATTGGAGAGAGTTGGAGGAAAGAAAAGACAATGGTTCTCGGTGTTATCCGCTATGATGTTTACTTTTAAGCCATTAATTACACTGCTTTTGACACTTTTATAGTGTTTACTTGGTAATTAGTAGAATGTTCTATTTGTTTGATTAGACATTAATGGAATGTTATCGAATATTGTGGAAGGTACTAGTTTCCTTGATTTATTTATTCAGAAGATGATAGAAAAATGTAGAAATTGCTCGATTGTTGACAAACCTATTTAAGGCAAACGCATTTGTAAATTAGTTGAGTTGTCTTTGAAATTTTGTCATGATAAACGATTTGTGACAGTTCTACATATACGTGATAATTCTTTCTCTGTGCCTTTGTTAGTGACAATCCTTTTTCCTGCTTAATTCATACCAGTGAGCTACTGAATAGTTTTTGTTGTATTACAGACTAGTGCTACGTAAGTTAAGTGTTCTTTTTTGACGTTTCTTTTTGAATATTATTGGACAGTTTATTGTACAGTTATTAATTAATTTTAGATCGGCCTTTCAACTTTTAGTGATTGACTCTTGTACAGTTTATTGAAAACTCATTATCAGTTAAACAATATCGTGTTATCTGTTTTTAATTGCTTATTTTTCTGTAAGACATTACTGAACAGTGAGTGTTGTGATTATTTGTGTAAATAAAGTGCGAATGTAAATTTAAGTGTTGCCAGCGTTATTTTAGACATAGAACCTGTAACAGTATTTTGCTGTTCAAATACAGTGTAAATAACGCCGCTAAGGGGCCTGCCATATGACTGTTGACTTCTATCAGCTGTTCCTTTGAGCTGTTTGGCTGGCAAGTTCGGTAGGTTAGGTCTATAAAATGGATTAATAAATAATAATTATTAGCTCCCCTATTAAAATTTATGGTCAGAAACCATCCCCAATATTCACACAACATATTCCCAAAGTTTCATGCCGATCTGTTAAGTAGTTTTGAAGTCTATAGAGAACATACATACATACATACATACATACACACAGACATTCATTTATATATGAGACCAAGTCTCTTGAACAACGGCCTACATGAATCTAATCTATTTACTCTTTCTATACACCTAACCGCTTTCTTTTGGATCTTAAACACCCTATCAAGATTTTGTTTTGATGAATTACCCTATACTAAGATAGCATACCTAATATGTGACAGTAAGAGCCCATGGTAAGCTGTAAAAAGTAACTTTTTGTCATTCAATCTAGCGAGCTGTCACAGGACAAATACCCCAGATGAAATTTTACTACATATTTTCCCAATGTATGGAGTCCAGGTCAATCGTCTATCCAACATAACTCCTAGAAATGCAATTTTTTCTTCCTGGTCTAATTGATTATCGTTTACAAACACGTTTATAGCCCTATCTTCATTTAAATTATGTTTGTTTTTGAATTGAAGGTGCATTTTTTACTATTTATAGTCAATTTCAACTGACTTAAAAATTGGACAATGGACTGCACACCTATATGGGCACTTATTTCTAAATTATCTAGAATGGAATTGCTGAAAATGAGTGATGTATCGTCATCAAATAAGAGGGCTCTACCACTAATTAATTCTTTAGGTAAACGGTTGACATATAACAAAAAAAGCAATGGACCTAGTATTGACCCCTGAGGCACTCCAGCTTGCACCTCTAATTTATTAGATTTATTCTTTACTATACTATTTATTACCTACTACTGTAGTTAGTTCTACACATTGTTTTCTCCCAATAAGATATGATTCAAACCATTCAAACCCCATTTACACCTACATTTTGCAGTATTTCCAATAAAGTTCTATGATTAACACAATCAAATGCCTTTGACAGATCTAAGAAGATTGCAGTAGCTTTATCACCTGAATCTATTATATCTATTAGTTTTTCAACTAGAGAAACTATGGCTGTTTTTGTTGATCTCCTTTTCTGGAAGCCATGCTGTTCATCACAGATAAAGTTAGCCTCTTGAAGGTGCAGAAGTAACCTATTTAGAACTACTCTTTCAAAAATTTTACTTATTACATTTAAAATACTAATGGGCCTATAGTTTTCTACCTTTTCTCTATCACCACTTTTGAAGATTGGCAAGATCTTCCCCTCTTTTAAGTTATCTGGAAAAACACCTTGTTCTAATGAATGATTGATCAGATGAATCAAAGGGTCTAACAATTGATCTTTACATTTTTTAGAATTTTACTGGATACCCCATCCATTCCTACAGTTTTTTTATTATTTAAACTATCAATGATATTTGACAACTCTTCTTGGCATACTGGGTGGAATTTTAATTCGTTCTGAATCCCCTCAGTATTTCTCATGTTTGCATCACTAATAATAATCATAATTGAGATATCTCTAGATTTCTCTACCAACTTCTACCGATTTCTAAAATAAACAATCAAGGAAACTCGAACTTTCCACAATATTTGATAAGACTCCATTAATCTCTAATCAAACAACTAGAACATTCTACAATGATCCAAGTAAACACCACAAAAGTGTCAAAAAGCAGAGTAATAAATTGCTTAGAAATAAACATTTACATAGCAGATAACAACCTAGAACCACTGTCCTTCTTTCTCACTATTTTCATTCTCATATTCGCTACATTAATATGTAAGAATAAGAGAGAATTTGGATCACATATTGGTAATACATTATAGTTTGTTTTTAAATTGTTCCCTGATGAGCCCAATGTGTTTTCATTGGGATTCTGGGACATGAAAGATGGGGAAGTATTTTCATAGTCACCATTACTACTGTTTTGAAGTGGAGTTAGTTGAAATGTCTGTATTATTAGTGTGAAGTCTATCTTGGTTATTGACTAATACATTACTAGGTTTACAGACAGATTTTTTTCCACTTAGTCTAAAAAATATTTTTGTCATAGCCCAGTGCAATTGTTGGTAGCTCTTGGTTTTTGTCTAAGCTTATAGCTAAATTATCTGTTATCTCCAAGATCATTTCTGCAATATATATTCTTCCTAACCTATTCAAATGCAAACCATGTTTGGTGGGCATGTTTCTTCCTAGATTACTTATATCTAAAAAATGCACATTTTTGAAGTTTTTACATAACCTCAGCAGTTCATAGTTAGCTTTCTTTACTTCTTCATTAACACATGACCTGGAGACCAAATCATGATGATGGGAGATTGAACACAGAATAACTTTGTTTTCATGCAGACTGAGTAACCTTCTTCAAAGTAACAACAGTAGAGATTTAGTGTCATTTCTTGCTACATCATTTGTTCCACCAAGGAATACAATGACTTCATTTTCTTTGATGTTTTCACTGTTGGACCCAGAAGTTACTTCCTTGAATGTTGCACCAGGCTTTATCATACAGTAGGGCCCCGGTTATCCGAGCCCTGACTAACCGATTTCCGGTTTAACCGAGGCACAAAAAAAAAAAAAATTAAAAAAAAAAAATATTTAAGATGGCGCCATGGATGCCGGGCGCCTGGCGACAGTGTTTGTACTCTGTACAGTACCGTAGCGAGCGAGCGGTGGAGTAGGCTTAGTTTTAAAGTTAAATTTTTATTGATAAAGTACAGTACTGTACAGTACCAGTACAAAACTGTTTTTAATACTGTTATTAAGTGTGTTATTCTTAAGTGTATATTTTCATATTTACCATTGACCTTGTTTTATATTTATAGGCTGGATTTTATTAACTAAAACTGTATTTTTAGTGGGTTTCATAATAAAGTGAACTTAATATGTTAATTCAATTTTATGTCTTTATTTATTACTGTATCAATCCCAAAATGTCTTTGTAACGCCGGTAACACAGACCAGCGGCCCAAAACGCACACGCTATCATTGATTTCAATGGCGGCACGGGACTCTCTTGTTCGCCGCTCTGTCTGCCTGTGTTATCCGAGTTTCTGGTTATCCGAGGGTCCTCTGGTCCACATTACCTCGGATAATTGGGGCTCTACTGTACTTTCAACTGCATGATTGCCTTTTGAGAGAAGCTCTGATGTTAGATTCCTACCCTGGCTGTCTGCAAACAGATGTATTTTCCTTTTAATAAAATGCCTATATTGTTATGAGATAGGTTAGGCCTGATAGTTGGGAGATTTTGAGTACTGGTAGATTTATGCAGTGTAGTTTTCTTTTGTGACTCATCGATTAGGTCACTTTGTAGATAAAATCTATTAGATAGAGGTGGAAAATGTTCATTTTCTTCACTTACAAGCTTTGTAGATTTCCTCAAACTTCTAGCCCTATTTGAGACAGATTGCCAGTCCCCTGCTGTATCAGACATCTTCTCACCATTAGGAGGTTATTGCTGCTTTGTTTTCATTTGATTTTCTGTCAGATTTGCATTTTCTTCCTTTAACATTTGAATGTCATTTTGCAGCACTAATTATTTCTATAAGGTTTTCTGGTTCATTAGCTAGCATCAATTTGATTAGAGAGTCCATCATCAGAGAGGTTAGGTTCATCTAACTTCACACAGCTTAGACAGTTCCACTCAGTATCTTTGTTTGGTATGTTATTTAAACTAATACCGGCACATTGAAAGTGGCTCCATTTGTCACAAGTTTCACATAATACACCATTTCTAACATTTTTATGACATTTGCAACACCTTTTATCTAAAATAGCTCTAATTTTCTGGGAAGCAATAGTCTCCATGTTTCCACTAGATGCTGCCATCTTTGTCTTTGTCAATCCTCAGCATTCAATGCAACAAGTACTATTCTCTACTCTACTCTACTCCATGCATTGCAGTGCACCACAACTCAACTCTCTCAAGATGTCAGGCAGAGGCAAAGGTGGCAAAGTGGAGGGAAATGCCAAGTTGCGCTCATCCCATGCTGGACTTCGGTTCCTGGTCAGCCGAATCCATCAGCTCCTACATAAGGGCAACTATGCTGAGCATGTTGGTGCTGGTGCTCTTGGCCATCTGGCCGCCATTATGGAGTACCTGGCAGCCGAAGTGCTCGAATTGGTCGGCAATGCTGCTTGTGACAACAAGAAGACACATATCATTCCCCATCACTTGCAGTTGGCCATCAGAAACGATGAGGAGCTCAACAAACTGCTGTCTGGTGTGACCATTGCTCAGGGTGGTGTCCTGCCCAACATTCAGGCTGTTCTACTGCCAAAAAAGACAGAGAAGAAGGCCTAAGCCACCGGCTAGCCCCTCTCCACACACCACACTGTAGCCTACTGGCCACAGAGTTGAGTGTTGAAGCACAATATACATCTAATTAGTCTGGGCGCATGGCCGTTTGGTAGTCAGCCATGGCATGGGGTGGAGAGGGGAGTGTTTATTGCTCATTTCTAAAAACATGTGACCTGTGTGACACTGCAGTTGACTTAAAGGTCAACTAGCCAATTTTTACAGGACAGCTAGTAGTGAAACCAGACCAATGCACCAAGAGTGATTGTTTAAAAAGTTGCCTCCATTATTTGAATCCGCAGATTCTTCATTCCCTCTAAGGGTAATAGCCTGCCTTGTGCCTTCCACAAAAATTAAAGTTTTACACAAGGTTTGCAAATACAATCTGTTTTGTTGTAGCCTACATCTATTGAGTGCTTGGCACTAACTTTTTCTGTAATACTGCCAGTTTTAGTTGATTGTTTTAGGGATGTAAGCATAATAACACATTATCCATGTGCGAATTATATTTCTGATGGTTTTCAAAATGTTTGACTGCTTTTTTCCAATTAGAGAATCCATTCACTGTTAAAGCATAGTCTGTCTTAGATTTTGGCCCAGTTCTGCAAAATGCACAGCATGTAAAACAGTTGGCTTTATCATTTATTGGGCTGTAATCAAACCAAGGAAACGTACTGTACCACTCTGTTCTGAATTTTCTCCCATTAGTTACAGGAAAAATCATATCCTTTGGTTGGAATGGACCATCATCAATGTGGCTTAAAGCTGAGGCTGGACCATGACTAGGATCACTTGTATTTATTTGTTAAGTCGAAAATGAGCTGCAAACAATGCCCTCATCTACTGCAGGACTACTTTCTGACCTATGCTGAGAGGTTTCACTAGTACTTGAAATAGGCTTTTCTGCAGAAAAGCTGTCAGTTATAACTTTGCTTTCCTGAGAAGATGTAGAAGGCACAGCTAATTTATTGTTAGTCTCTTCATACAACTGTTTTTTAACAGGTGAGCCTGGGCCATAGAGTGATAACAAAGAAGTCTGTTCTTTCCTATTTTTCTGAGCCCAGAAAGAACAAATGAAGCTGGAATATAAGCTAAATAAAAAAATGATAGAACACATCTAAGGCAACATATTATATCTCCCTGATTTTTATTCATATTTTTTATACTGAGATTAGTAGGTTTTAAATGGAGAATCGGACTGGTTAGCATTGGGTAATCGCCCTGGTGTGGCGAATGCAGAAATGGCATGTGCTATAATATGTATGAGGACATATTCAAGGACAAACTTGTATGTTGGACCATAGATCAACCATCAAGGACTTATCCTTATTCTTAGGTTGGACTTTTGAATTTATCAGCTGCCCCCTCAAACCGCGATTTTAGATTTGTCACATATTTACATTAGTTTTGTGGTTACTTTGATGTACTGGAGATTTTGATATTTGACATTATCACAATTGATTACAAAATTTTAATTCCACTATTTCTCCACAAATAATCGGGATTTAAAAAAAACCCTTTTCAAATTATTGGGGGGCAACTGCCTCCCCCCCTTGACCCCCCGGAATTATGTCAATGGGTTTATAGGAAATTTAGAGTAGGCACTGAGATGTTAATGGGGTGGTGCATAGGGGTGAGGGAATGTTCAACTAGGCCTTATTAGAATATAGAGAGGGTGGTTTATTATAAGAATAAATGAGCATTCCCACACCAAAAATTTTAGAAATTAAGCACTGGCCAAAGCATAATCGTAAAATCGAAAATGATAAAATCCAAAGATGGCATCTCTACTTAATTCAAATTTGACATCTTATACAGACCAGGTGAAAGTAATTTTCCAGTGAATGCTTTGTTGAGGGTCTGTGCTAGTGTAGGTTGTTTGAGAGATGACAAAACTTTACATAAATACCACAAAGATCTTTGCCATCTGGGAGTAACTTGATTTTTTCATTGGATATGTATAAAAAAATATCTTATACACTTGATGATATTAGGAAGGTCTGTTCCCACTGTCTAGTATGCTCTGAAATAAAACCTAATTATTTTAAAAACAAGAATCGCTTAATCAAGGCAACTAGGCCATTTCAACGACTGAATATGGATTTTAAAGGATGGTTACAATCACAAACAAGAAACAAATATATGTTGGTTCTTGTAGATGAGTAGATGAGTAGCCTATTCAAGATTCCCATTTGTTTTTCCATATACAGATATGACTACCAAAACCGTTGTTGAAAATCTCATGTCGCTTTTTAGTGTGTTTGGCCATCCATCTTACATATATGCAGACAGAGGAGCATCATTCATGTCAATAATGGATCTGAAGAAATTTCTACTTCAAAAGGGTATTGCAACAAGTTGATCCATGCTGTATAATCGTCAAGGTAATGGCCAGGTGGAGCACTTCAATGGTATAATCTGGAAAGCAGTTACACTACTTGCATTGAAAAGCCACAAACTGAAATCTAATCAGTGCTGGGAAGAAGTATTGCCGGATGCACTCTACTCTATAAGATCATTATTGTGTTCATCAACAAACTGTACTCCACATGAGCGAATATTCAACAAAATAGAAGAACAACATAAGAAGTTCAACAAATAAATCGTCCTTGCCATTGTCATTGACTTCCCCAGGATTGGTCTGGCTTAAAACGTTTGTGAGATCATCAAAACAGGAATCACTAGTGGAGGAAGTTGAGCTCATAGAAGCCAATCCAGAATAAGCTCACATGTGGCACAAAGATGGGCAAGAGTCAACTGTTTCACTTTTTCATCTCTCTCCCCAGAGTAAATGATGAGAAAATCAGTGGGGGTGAATGATATGATGTTATCATTAATGATGCCTGGCAACATTAAGTAGTCATAGTTACAAAGTTTTTATGCTGAGTTCAAGATAATCTAGTTGTTCACTGTATTGTGAAGTTTTCAATTGATTAAAGCTCTAGTTAAGAGTCTACTTCATTTCACAGTTCTGTACTGTAGAACTGTAGTCAAATCGTTTTCGGTCCCATTCCTTTCCTGTCTCTGTCTACCCATATACATATACTGCTACCTGAAGTTCAGACTGCACATTGGTGCGCTATCATGTAGACATCATATTGGTGTAACATCATTTACTTTCACCTCTTAAGCCATGTCTCCACCAACCAATCATTTCTGCCAAACATTGTTGGCGAATACAAAAAACAAACATTAAACGTATGGGTCACCAAACATGTTTGTGAGTTCAATTGAAATGTTTGGACTGTGAGCAAACAGTGACAACCAACAACAGGTTCCTGCCACTACCCCCACCACATGGATCATAATGTTCAAAAGGCGTCCACACTAAACCAACACCAAACAATGTTTGGCAACATCAGTTAATTCCAGTGAACAATGCTCGCCGAGCATGTTTAGTTGGTCAAGACGTGGCTTAAGCGCTTAATTATCTACACCTTTAGACGTTCATGAAGTAGTATGAATTTTCCTTCATGAAGAAAGACTATGAGCTCATTAGAGTTTTTTTTCCAAACAGTTGTATGCCTGTGGGCGACAGCGTGGTAAACGAAGAATGGACGAATGAACCTCACACATTAGCACTTCAGGTTCAAGAAGCTCATAAACATAAGGACAAGAAAATTTCATATTGGATTGAATTATTGACATGTTTTGATCCTGAGGTAAAAATCTGTATGGAAATTTCTTGTATTTAGATTATTAATATGATTGAACTATTCAAATAATATAATTATATAATACATAATTATATTCAAATAATAATTGAATTGAAGAATAACAGCAATCAATAAAGTTTTAGCATGTATAATATTAACTTTTTTATTATAAATTCAACGACTTGCATTCAATTTTAATTGTTAATAAATAACCTTATATATTAGTACTCACAAAGGCCAAATGTTTTTGAATCGTGTAGATTCATTTTCAAAGGCAATAACTGCAAATCATTTAATTTACAATAAAGCGTTAATATTAACAAGGCAGATCATTATGGAATAAGAAATCCAAGAATGAATAAATAGTTGAAAACTTGACATGAATATAGCGTAATTTAATGAATTTTAATATTATTGAATCAAAATATACCACTGCATATTCGCTTTCATTTGCGTTTCTTGTTGGAGTTGATTCAATGGAACTATAATTCTTAGATTTCTTGTTCCATAACAATCTGCATTGTTAATATTAACATTTTTTTGTAAAAAGAAATATCAATGAAATGAATATATGAACTTGAATGTCGTCACGTTATACATGGTTTCAAAATCAACTTTACCCCCCCCCCCCCCCGGCTGTGTCATAGCCCCCCTCTGTGGGCACCCCTGTCTATGGTCTATCAGTCCCTGTTACAACAATGTGATGAGACTGGTGAGTGGACGGTAAGAATTCACAAGAACTTTTTCTCAAAAATTTTCATGAGAAAATATCAATGTTTAGCACACTGTCACAATGTATACCCTTCAGATTTTTCAATAGTAGAGTTGACTGATATCATTTCAGGTCTTTTCTCCATAGAAAATCAATTTTGATATCAGTATTAATAAATACTGATATCAATATTTAAAGATATCAGGAATACAATTTTTACAGAAAAATATCTTCTCTATTTCCCAGATTCCATCACAAATGACTATATATACCTGTGTCTGTCTCTGTCTTGGGATCAACTGTCTTGTCTTACTTGTCTTATCACTGGAGTCTCCTTGTCCAGACCTACTTGTCCTTAACCGGAGTCTCCAAGACGTAATCAACAAAAAAATTCTTATTTGAAGAATAGTACCTTACCTTGAAACACTATTGAATTTAGCTACCTACAACAGAAGTGCCCATCCCCCCAAGTCTCATGATGCACACACCCTAAATTTAGCATTTAAATCGGTGATACAAAATAATAGGATAGTATTAATCAGAAATTAAAATGGAACCAAAGCTTTTTAGACATTTTTTACAGTACTTGCAATAACTATCATTAAATAAATCAAGTTGATCTGCAAAAAGGTTGAAAGTGCGCGGTATTCTATTAATGGGTGCAAAGTATTGAATACGTATTCTAGATCTATTAACACTAAATTAAATTTGAATGTAGAACGGCGAGAGATGGTGGATATATAAATATTGAAATTTTGCAGTAGAAAACTAGAGTTGATCTCATTGTTGAATAGCCTGTGAACAAATTCAAATGACTTTAAATCTCTTTGCATTCTCAACGAATCAGTCTTGAATAATAGCCTCAAAGTATTTGTTGGCAAATCAAAAGGGCAGAACACATTATATTTCTTAAAATATAGAAATCTTAAAAATTAATTTAGGATGCTGTCACAAACTCTCTCGAAGTCTCCTCGAGAGAGGGTGACGACTTCTCAGGTGTTGCTCCTGAGGGACTGAACTCAGTCGGTGTAGGTCAGGGCGGAGGAGGTCGGTCCAAAGTCGTCCCAAGGGTAGGACAATTCCTCCCTTGGAAACGGTTCCCCTGTGGAGGATGGGTACACAGTCTGTAACTGCGATTGATGGCTGGCTGTCTGAAACAGCTAGCCCAAGGGTACAGGGTGACAGGGTAGGGAAGGACTTGCAGTTTGGAACTGCAAGGGGGAAACAAGCCATTTGCAATGGCTTGCTGTTAGGGTTGGGTATGCAGTCTGCAACTGCGAATGATGGCTGGCTGTCTGAAACGGCTAGCCTGAGGGTTCAGGGTAATGGGGTAGGGAAGGACTCGCAGTCTGGAACTGCGAGGAG
This sequence comes from Conomelus anceps, assembly GCA_948455865.1. Lineage (NCBI taxonomy): Eukaryota > Metazoa > Arthropoda > Insecta > Hemiptera > Delphacidae > Conomelus > Conomelus anceps. The sequence goes on along the minus strand of OX418227.1, from coordinate 22,941,295 downwards.
GAAACAAGCCATCTGAAACAGCTTGCTGTTAGGGTTGGGTATGCAGTCTGCAACTGCGAATGATGGCTGGCTGTCTGAAACGGCTAGCCCGAGGAGGGAGGAACTGGGGTCAGGTAGGACTCGCTGTCTGCAATGGCGAGCAGAGGATGTAAGCAGTCTGAAACTGCTTCCTTGGGGTTGAGGACGGGAGCTTGCTGTCTGTAACAGCAAGCATAGGAGACAAGCTGTCTGAAACGGCTTGCCGAGGTCGAGGAAGGGAGGTTCCCCAGGGTGACCCTACCGGGAGCTCGACTCAAGAGTGAACTCACTGTTCACTTTTGGAAGAGGTCCCAGGAAGAAGTCATGATTAGTTGCCACTCCACATCTTAAATAGCTCCCCTCTGCAGGTAGAAGGGAGGGGGGAGTGGTGAAGATGTGCCCCAAGCGGGGGTGGCGCAAGTCGGATGTGCGGTCGGTCCTTTGTAATCTCTGTGATCGCTTGGGGATGTTGGAGGGCGAGCATAATTTCCCCCTCGTCCCAATCACTTTGTGACACCCCACTCCTACTATGGGGGGGGGGGGGAAGGAGGAAAGGAGGTTCATCCAGGAGGCTTAGTCGGCGAACTTTTGCCAGACAAATTTTCCCTCGGGGCCCACAACCTTCACTCGTGGTCGTCCCGCCCTTTTCCGTTTTCCTGGGCGGTTGTAGGGCTTGTAAACAATTTGCAATCATTGGTACTCGCCTGTTGGTCCTGGTAGACCATCCTCTACCTCCATCGCCTGTATTAGGTCAACTTGCCTTGGCTCGAGAGGGTCCTTTGGAGTTGGGGCCTTCTCCTCCTCTGGCTCAGTTGCCGGACAGAGGGCGTGTTGACGGTCCTCTGTCATTATGACCCTTCTCTCCTTTGGCTCGGGTGCCAGGTGGAGGGCCCATTGACAGACCTTCCTCTCCTCCAGCTCGGGTGCCGGGTGGAGGGCTTGTTGACAGTCTCGTGTTGTTGGGGCCTTCCTCTCCTCGGCTCGGGTGCTGGGTGGAGGGCCCGTTGACTGACCTATGGTGCAGGGGCCTTCCTATCCTCCGGCTGGTAGATCCATCAAAAGTATGTTTAACTCTGTCACACACTACCCCTGAATCGAATGTTCTGACTTCTGGGTGTGGCTCTGTCTTAACTCTTGAGTATATAGGTTGAGTTGTATTTCCTCCAGCTTGTCTGGTGTTGGGTTTTTTGGCTGGGGAGGCGAGCAGTGGCCTTATTTTACAATGGTGGTCAACTAATTGTCTCCTTAGCTCCTCCACTGTGCAAGCAGTCACCAACCCCCAGTCTTCAGCAAGGCCAATAGCCTCTTCTTTTCTCAGTCTGTATATCCATGAGACTCGTACATCAGTACCAGCCTCAGACGAATCATCAGAGTCAATCTGTGGGTCTTGGGGTTCTTCTTCACACTTACTCATTGTGGTTCTGGGTTGGACCACCTCGGGCCCCACGTTGGGTGCCAAAGTTGTCACAAACTCTCTCAAAGTCTCCTCGAGAGAGGGTGACGACTTCTCAAGTGTTGCTCCTGAGGGACTGAACTCAGTTGGTGTAGGTCGGGGCGGAGGAGGTCGGTCCAAAGTCGTCCCAAGGGTAGGGCGATTCTTCCCTTGGAAATGGTTCCCCTGTGGAGGGTGGGTACGCAGTCTGTAACTGCGATTGACGGCTGGCTGTCTGAAACGGCTAGCCCAAGGGTACAGGGTGACAGGGTAGGGAAGGACTTGCAGTCTGGAACTGCAAGGAGGAAACAAGCCGTCTGCAACAGCTTGCTGTTAGGGTTGGGTATGCAGTCTGCAACTGCGAATGACGGCTGGCTGTCTGGAATGGCTAGCCCGAGGAGGGAGGTACTGGGGTTGGGTAGGACTCACTGTCTGCAACGGCGAGCAGAGGACATAAGCAGTCTAAAACTGCTTACTTGGGGTTGAGGATGGGAGCTTGCTGTCTGTAACAGCAAGCCTAGGAGACAAGCTGTCTGAAACAGCTTGCCGAGGTCAAGGAAAGGAGGTTCCCCAGGGTGACCCTACTGGGAGCTCGACTCAAGAGTGAACTCACTGTTCACTTTTGGAAGAGGTCCCGGGAAGAAGTCATGATTAGTCACCACTTCACCGCTTAAATAGCTCCCCTCTGCGAGTTGTAGGGAGGGGGGGAGTGGCCGAAGACATGCCCCAAGCGGGGGTGGCGCAAGTCGGATGCGCGGTCGGTCCTTTGTAATCTCCGCGATCGCTTGGGGATGTTGGAGGGCGAGCGTAATTTCCCCCTTTTCCCCCCTCGTCACAATCACTTTGTGACAATGCATACAATTGTGTGTACTCCATTGCTTGTATATGGGTTCCAAATAAAACTTCCATATTCAAGTATACTTTGAACTAATGTTTAATAAAATAATAATAAATATTAAATAATAAATAAGAAATAATAAAATAGATAATAGAATAATGAATAATAAATAATAAATAGTAATAAATAGATTTAATAAACTCAGCTATTTTATATGGTACCATATCCAATGCAGTTGTCAAAGTCCGCAGACGTCATGTCCTTCTCTGCATAATTTATAGCATTAAAGAGAATTGGCTATCTTCTAAACATTAAATTTTGCATGGAGAAAAATATTGTAACATAGCTTTCAAAGTAACTTAGAATAAACATTGATTTGATTTGTGACTCCATTTTACAGACTTCTCATGGATTCCATAGAATGGATAGAGTGTATATGCTTAGAACTGAAGTTAAAACCGTTACCTATGAACCTAATGTCATGATCAGCATATCCAGGATTCCTTTCTATCCTAGAGGCCAAGACTCCTTTTGGTCAATTAAGGCCAAGCTAACAACCTTCCGTCCATACTTGGATTTTGATTCAGAAGCATCAGATTATCTTTTTAGTGAGTTTATATTCATCTTTTGGTTATTAGACACTAATATATACTATGTACTGGATGATTACAAAATAAAGTCCAATGGCCAGTTGCACAAAAGTCAATTAAATAAGCAGTTTAATGTAAGTTAACCATGCGTTGTAAGTGTAATGGGTGTATTTCTATTGCACAAAGATCCATTAATTAATATTTGTTAACCAAATGGGCATAATCTGGCAACAATGTAATTTGATCAACAGCTGATTCTGAAGTTGAGAAATGAGTTAGAATGATTTCATTGTGAATTATTTGAATCATTATTCAATTATCTCAATATTATTATATTCTTAACAGATTTTATTCATTTTAAAAGGTTTTTAACACCTACCATACAACCTAATTTGCAGTTATGTGTTCTGGTAAAATAAACATAACCTTTAAAATGTAACTTGATGGGCATTAGTGAGATAATCATCAGTGATCTGGTGGTTAAATATCTTTTATGCCAATTAACCTAATCGGCGTTATCGCTTATGATTGTCCTTTGTGCAACTAAATTGTCTCCATTAAGTTTAATTTACATAGAATCCATAATTTCCATAAGTATAATTTCCATGAAGTGACTGACAATTGAATAAACTGACAAATATACATAAACAGAATTTATTAATTTCGAATTCCTTTAATTGCTATTACTTTATACTGAAGACTTCCGCAATGGCGGATATTGACAACAGCATTGAAAAGCTGATGGGATTTAGTATAAAGTAATAGCAATTAAAGGAATTCGAAATTAATAAATTCTGTTTATGTATATTTGTCAGTTTATTCAATTGTCAGCCACTTCAAACTAACTTGTGAGATACGAGCCGATATGGCCAAGTTGAAAATGAATGCTCCTGTGCAGACAGGTCTCCATGGTCTAGTGGTTAAGGCGCTCAACCGGCAATTGAGAGGTCCGTGGTTCGATTCCCGGTGGTGACTGATATTTTTGTATAGTAGAATTCATCGATTCCCATCAGCTTTTCAATGCTGTTGTCAATATCCGCCATTGCGGAAGTCTTCAGTATAAAGTAATAGCAATTAAAGGAATTCGAAATTAATAAATTCGGTTTATGTATATTTGTCAGTTTAGTCAATTGTCAGTCACTTGAAACTAATTTTATTGCCCTTTTGAAAAGGAATGTATAACCAATAATTTTTGTGTCTATGTTTTATAATTAAAGCCCTTCAAAATTGGGTCATTCTTTTGTAATCACTCTATCTTTCTGTAACATATGTTTTTAAATGTTGTCTAGTCTTTCAAGGCATTGATGGCAGGAGGAACCGGTTTTGAACATGTTGGCTATCTCCTCCTCTCATGCTGTCTGCAAGTCTGTTAATCCTTGCACAGTGGGGCACAATTAGGTGTTTCTACACACTGCCAAGAATTTGTTGACAAGCTAACTGACTTACTCAAGTGACTTGTACCAGCAGGCAAAGTTTTATTTTGCTGATAACACAAGAATATTGAATATAGGCCTTCTGTTTATTGTAAATTAAACTGTTTGAATTGCTCTTTTATTTTATGTATATTTCACATAGCAGTCACACTATTCTGGCATGTGATAGATTATAATATATTCACATTGCAACAGACATATGCAGATACAGGGCATTTTGCAGCTCTAAAATTTGTGATCTAGGAAGTGAAAAATATGTCAGTACACTACACCTGTAGTGCTTTAGGTGCAATATGAAACTTTCAAAGATGTACCATTCAATACCAAAAAAAACTTCATGTAACAAGAATGTTAATTACAAAAAACTTTTAAAAAAACCTTTGCATAGCAAGAAAGCTTTAAGAATCAAAACCTGTCATAAAAAATGATGTAACAAAAAACGTTACACAACCAAAATACGTTACATAACATAAATGTTGCATAATAAAAACGTTGCATATAACCAAAAAACTTGTTTGAGCAGTTATGATGAGCTAGTGTTATTGTACTCTGTAAGCAACAAAACTCATTGAGATTGGTTGGGACATGCAAAATCACACCACAATGTAACTCACATCTGTCACATATCACTCTGTAATAAATTGTGCCACAAGACACAATCATCATCATCTTCATGAAAAATCATATTATGTTCTTGGTGTGCATTGTAGGATGATGGTACAGTGCTGTATTACAGTGTTATGAGCTATGTTATGGTGTAAAGTTGCAAGTCTGGTCACAACTTTGGGTATATCTTATTCTTTAAGTTATTTTGCTGTTTATTGTTGCTGCAATTATATTTTGATTTGATATCAACAAAAGTTTGAAGCATTGCAATCTTCCAAGTTGCTCTGCAATTTTTGTTCAAGCAATCTCTCAAAGTATACTTAATTTAACCTAACCTAACTCAATATTCTAAAAATATAATTTTAGATTCTTGGTAGTGTACCACATGTGAAAAAATTAAGATTATTATTTTTTCATTTGATGTTCATCTTTTCAGGAGGAAAATTGGTAGAAACTCACTTGTCAAGAGAAAGTTTATACACAAAATTGAAAATGATACCAGTTTTCAAGTGGAATGTTGATTACACTGAAAAAAAAGAGGAAGAGGTAGAAGATGAAGATGAGGAAGAAGAGAAAGGAAAGAAATGATAAAGATTAATAGTCATTATTTAATATGTTTGTTCTATTTGCACTTTGTGATTTCACTCAATTTGGCACAGTAGTTCTTGGTAGATTTTGGGGGTAGATTAGGAGTTTGAGTTTCAAATATTAGTTTTTCTTTGATAGTATTTAGGCTTTTCTATTTTTTGTTTGCATTCATGTTGTCATTTTTGGCAGTCAAATAAAAAAATTTTATTGACTTAAATGTTTGAGATTTTGTTTTAATCTAATCTATTTCCATGTGACCATCATAATGATAGGCAAACCCCCAGTAGCACAAATGTGTTATAATGATGGTTCATTATCCGTTCCACTTTTATACCAAGCTATCATACCATGCCACTTTTATACCATATCACACCGTTTAGTATGAAATTGTCCAGTTATTTGAGTAATGATAGCTTGATAACAATGCAGCCAACAGTGTCTAAAAAAATAAAAATTTCAAATTTCAAGATCAGCTGAGTTTGAAATCTAGTAATCTAGTAATTGATTAATGTGAATAAATCATATTATTATATGGTTTGGAGTGTGAATTAGCTTTCAGAATTATAAATTAGAAGTATTAGTGTCTAGTGTTGGATATTGATGTAATCTTGACATACATGTCCAAATCTTGACATGACAAATCTTGACATTATAGTACAAGAAGCCAAGGAGATTATCACTTGGTGAGTCACAATAGTTGCTTATTGAAACAAAAACCGAGTTATATTGGTGGGAAGCTCTACAACAAGCTACTGCAGTTTTTAAAGAGTCGTCAAAATATATAAAGATTCAAAAAACAATTGAAAAAATATTTGGTTGATAAAACTTTTTATAGTGTACAAGAGTTCCTTTCACATCAAAATAATTAAGCCTCACCTCAACTAATATTGATATATTTATTATGGTAACTGGTGTATAAAAATGTATGCATAATCTGATGTGTCTTATACTCCTTAACTGGTGTCTCCAGGGTGATTCTAGAGGTCTGGAACGTGTTTTATTCAATTTTTCAGTTCATTTTACATAAAATCCAATAAATGTCACACCTAACTTAACGCCATAAAAATCAGTTTGGCTTTATTTCCATCCTTTCCCAGAAAATTGGGCAAAATCTTTCACTAGCCATAACAAAGCATTTCCGGACATATGTTTATATAAACTTTTTTCATTATTTCGATGAGAGGAAACCACATTAGAAGTTTGTTGGATTACTTGTGGGACACTCTATATATAGCTACCATTGCACCAATTGATCATATTTTGGATGACATTATTTTTTTTTTTGTAGATTACGTCTTGGAGACTCCAGTTAAGGAGTATAAGACATTATCTCTGCATCAAACCTTTGTGAGATGAAAGCTGATGATGCTATTGTCATTATTGGTGGTACAAATAGTTTTGACGAGTTCTCTTCAGAAATTGACCTTTATAACTACTCAATGAAGCTTCATACAGTTGTCAGTAGTTTGAGTAGGAAGGTGGGTTTGATTTTATCAACAATCCCATATAGATATGACCTTCCAGCTGACTCACATACAAACAGCTGCATAGAATCATTTAACACAGATATTCATTTAGTGGTTCAGGAGTTTTCGTTGGAGTTGTTGAATATATGGAATTATCAGGCAAGACTCCATACCAGGCATGATCTACACCCAAATATCCATGGTAAAAAGCAACTTGCAGGTGACTTGTTGAAAGCATTACTGTTGGACCAGCTTCAAAGTAAGAACTCATATTTCGAAAATGATACTGCTTCCTTGTCTGTTGCCAAGGCTCTGTTGCCTTCAAATGCTGTTGGAGATGATGAGTCATCTTCCTATGGTGTCTCCAACTTGTTTGTAGAAGAGAGCGATCAGACTCAAGAAGTATCTCCACCCAGGGAGATACCAGTACTTACAACAGCTAGAGCTTTTTTTAGAAGGGATACACCATATAGAAGTCCCTGTTTAGAATACTTGACAACGACAGATCAGACAATATCACACATTAATGAAGAAAATTTGCATAAGGAAAAAGCATACATATTCACTGTAACATTCGTAGTGTTAAATATAAAATTACAGAGCTTCAAGCACATATAGAAACAATGCCTTCCAATATTAGTATAATATGTCTTGGAGAACACTGGCTCACAAAAGATAACATTTCAATTATGAATGGACTGACAGGTTTTCAATTGAAATCATATTATAGTAGGGATACACCTAATGGAGGAACTGGTATTCTAGTAAGAAGTAATATGAATGCTATGAATCGTCCTGATATTTGTGCTCTGGAAGTTGAGTGAACTTTTGAATGTTCAGCTATTGAAGTAGGAAGCTGCAAGGGGGAAAACCATTAATAGTAATATGCATATACAGAGCCCCTGTCTCCAATAAAAGAGAGTTTCTTGATAAATTAGAGTTTCAATTTTCAATGATAAATGAAGAACTGAATAGAAAGCAGGTAGTGGTTTGCGGTGATTTTAATATAGATGGATTGGGGAATTCTATTATTAAAACCGATTTATCGTGCATTTTAAGTACTTATGGGTTTAATATCTTAATTGACACACCAACTCACTTCACTAATGAATCAGGGTCACAAATAGACTATATTGCCACAAATTATTCCACAGCCAAACAGCAGGCGGCAAACATACATGTGGGTCTGTCTGACCACACAGCACAGGTTACAGCACTCCCAGAGTGCTCGTCAAGATCAAAACCTCAATCAATGACAGTGAAAAAACATATATTTCCATTGGAACAAAAACTGACATTTAAACACAAACTGGCAACTATTGACTGGGATGTGACTATGGGGATTATTGGCACTCCTCAAACGATTGATACTTATTTCAACAAGTTCCTACAAGCATTAATGGATGAATTTGAAACACATTTTCCTAGGAAAACTGTACACCTAAAAACAGAAATATACAATCCGTGACTAACTAGAGGTATAAGAGTTTCATTGGAGAAAAACAAATTTTAAAACAAAAAAAGAAACAGACTTCAATGAAATGATACTCAAACATTGAATAATACTCATGTACTAAAAAGGTTAAAATGAAGTATTTACTTTAAATTGAGAAAATTTTACATTTCATACTGAACCCATCGCTAACCCATCTTTCTGTTCTGTATCATCCGAATAATACAAAACAGCTGATAACGTGTTATGTTGCATTTTAACTACACATTTACACTTCGAGGACGATTTGCAGTCGTCAATTGACTGCAAGTTGTTAAATTTACAACAAAAAGATAATATTAACAACGCCGATCGTCATGGAACAAGAAATCCAAAAATTTTAAACAGTTTTTCTTTCAAAAATTGTCTGTGCAGACATCAGGCAAAGCCCACCAAGCCTAACAAATATAATATGGTTAGCAATATGCTTGTGTATTTTGCAGGAGGACACCATTTGTACAACTGTAGTTTTGTCTGAGGTGATTCAGTCATGACCATATAAATCAACACATGTGCGACATTTCGTGCATGCGCAGAAGCGTAGTCTGAGTGAATGGAACGAAGTGGAATGGAACTGCATAACCAAACCTTTCCTAACCTGGCTAGATGTGACTGAAGCACCTCTGTAAATTTGTTGTTGAAATGCAACGTATCATTTTATCAGGAGGACACCGTTTGTATGACTGTCGTTTTGACCGAACTAGTAAACAGAGGTGGTTCAGTCACATCCAGCCAGGTTAGGAAAGGTTTGGTTATGCAGTTCCATTCCAGTTTCCATTCCACTTCATTCCATTCACGCAGACTACACTTCTGCACATGCGTGAAATGTTCGCACATGTGTAGATTTAAAAGGTTGTGTTCAGTCACATCTAGCCAGGTTAGGTTAGGTTAACTAGCAGTACATCAATCAAACTGTTAGGTCGTCCTACAGGATACCACCCATATTTTGCATATTCAACCCAACCTCACCTAACCCAAAATAGCCTAACCAAACCAAAGCCTAACCTCATAAACCTAATCAGCCAAAGCCAACCTAACTTACCCATAACTAACCAAAGCCAACCTAACCTAGCTTGAACTTTACAATACCTCTAACTAACCAAAGCCAATCTAACCTAGCCTAACCCAACCTAACCTAGCCTAGCTGGGTTAGGATGCCTTTGGTTAAGCTAGGTTGAGTTTGGTAATTCAACCTTACTCCACCTACTTTAACTCAACCTTAACAAACTTGTTCTGTTTCATGAAATGTAATTTCATTTCATTAACATCAAATTATCACTTCAATTTTCATCTGTTATTAGGCGTTTATGCTCAAAATGATTATAATGTTTGTGGTGAGCATGGAAAATACTTTAAAATGATACTATAGAAAGTTGAAATATTGGTAAGCTCTTATTTGGCACTTTTATCATTATTTTGTTATAAGGATTAATGATGATGGGCTAGGATATATTTAAATTTAAAAAAAAAACTTGATTTTATTACTAATTATATAAAATGCATTCATTTTCTACAATAAACTCATGCTACTGAACGATAGTTTCGTAATAGGATAGAAACAGATGAAAGCTGAGAAAGGTACAGAATGATACAGAAGAAAGCGAGAGAATGATACGGAGCAGTTCTGTCAATAGGTATTGGCACTAAAACATATACGATTCAAATATCATCTTCAATGCCACAAAAATGTTATACCCATGTTAAATATATACCTTAGTTAAATATATACATATATGTATTACTTTGTATAAATAGAATGAAATTATAACTTAACCTAAACCTACAACACTACTGATCCAGTTGTTGCAAATGAACATATCACATTTCAGCCTACATGAGTAAATATTTATTTATTCTCTATTAAAATTTAATCAAATGTTTTATTTTTGTATTTATAATATTGTAAAGTAAACAATAATAAACTACATATTGTTTACAATACGATTCCAGACATCAATTCATGCGTTAAAATGCAGTTTTATACAGACACTTTGATATGCAAAACATTTCTGTAACACAATTCCAATCGATAGTATGAAGTATCGATATCGACACTTCCATCAGGTATCGAAACTCATGCGATTATTTTACTGGATGGGATATCGAACTGTGCCCATTAATAACTTTGAAAAATATAGTTCAATCAATTTTTAGAAATGTACGATTTCAAAAACATTTTCCACTTCAACTCAAAATTGAAACTAAATAACCTTATTCCTATGACTCCATAACATGAATTAAATTATTTACAATTTTCATTTGAACATATGAACAGAAATATTATGTTCTTCTTATTCTCAATCCAAATTAAGTTCATGTGATTGGTCAAAGCGGGACATTACTAGCTTGTTTCACACTGAACCAGCTTTGGGTAGCCGATGTCATTTACCAGGCATAATTGCATTGCATCATATGATTTCGAAGATCGTCTAGATGTGAAGCGCTCCATATGATACAATGATCAGCCTGGTAAATGACACTGGTTAACCGACTGGCGGTTATGTGTGGAGCTATCCTATTCAAACTTGATTAAAATGAAGACATCAAAGATTGCTCCTTTTTGTTTGATATTGGGGTGAGTATTGAGCCGATCCTTGCAAAACGTGGATGGGACCACCGCTGAGCGATGCTCTTTCATTTAAAAAAAAATCATCAAACTCGGTTCAATAGTGTTTGAATGACTGATGTACAAACATAAAAAAAAAACAGGTCGAATATAGAACCTTGTTCTTTTTGGAAGTCAGTTAAAAAGAGAGAATTAAACAAGAATATAAGAAATTCGATTGACTTACAGTTTATTGACTATGTTAAACAATACAAAAATATACTAAAGAAATTGATAAAAATCTCGAAGAGAATGTGTAACAACTGCAGAGTAGACAAGGCAGAAAACAAAGCTAAGGTTACATGGGATATTGTGAAAAAAGAGAGTGGTAAAATTCCAGTAAAGCATGTAATTAAGGAAATGCTGATAGATGGGGTTGAGAATTTCCAATAAAAAGAAAATTGAGAAGTAATTTTATGAATTCTTTATGAACAAAACAGTTACATCTGCTCCAGGTCCTTCTCAAGAGATTGCAATAGATAAAGTTAACCTCTTTAAACCACCTGTTTTAGCTTCAACGTTTTTATCCCCAACGAATCCAGATGAAGTAGGAACAACTATCATGTCTTTGAAAAACAAGAAATCATTGGGGTGGGATGAACTGTCTTCTGACCTAATACGTTTTTGCTCAGAGGTAGTTGCATATCTTCTGGCATTCCTTATAAACCTCTCTTTTTCAACTGGTAGATTTCCAGAAAAACTCAAATATACAATAGTCAAACCATTGTTCAAAAAAGATGAGCATATGCTGTTCAAAAACTACAGACCAATTTCATTTGTTTCAGTACTGTCAAAAATTCCTCAATCGCCTAACATATTTTCTTAGCAAATCAGAGGCACTCAACATCTCTCAACATGGCTTTGTTCAGGGAAAATCTACCAAGTCAGCTGTTTTTGAGTTTACAAGTGCAGTTTTGGAGGCTTTGGATAAATCCCAGAGGACAATAGGAGTATTCTGCAATCTCTCCAGAGTTTTTGACTGATCACCCACTCTTGATAAGAAAGCTCAACCACTATGGAATAAGAGGAGTCACTGCAAAGTGGATTGAATCCTTTCTCACTGATCAAAAGCAAACAGTCAGCATTCCAAACAATTATTATGGCCCTTCATCAGCCTCATCTTTGCTTAACATAAAGAGAGGGGAACCTCAGGGTTGTATACTATCACCTATCCTATTTCTGCTGTACATAAATGACCTGAAATATGAGAATGATCAATCTAAACCATGGATGTATGCTGATGACGTTTCGTTACTGGTAAAGGGCAATAATCAAAATTCTCTTATTTCAAATTTGAACAAGGAGTTGGAAAACTGTTACTCTTGGTTTGAAGCAAATGGCCTCTTATTAAATCCTGCAAAAACAACTGCTGTGAATTTCCTGTTATCCTCATGGGCTGTGAGACCATTCCCAGGTAGCAGGTAAGCTTAGAGAAAGCCTTGCCCTTTGTTTAGCAGGAAATTTCTTTTAGCTAAACTTGCCAAACACATGAGGCAAGCATTCCTCTGAAAGTATACTATTGGAAAGTCTGCCACATATGTTTGTGGAAAGCTTATTGTAGAAGGCCTTCCATTCATAGAGCTGGACAAGCTTGCTGACAGTTTTCAAGGACCAAGGAGAAACTCTCCTGATTCTCCACTGCAGCACTAGAAGCATCCAGCCTCACTCGCTAGGCATTTGGCACCTTCATGCCATTTTGTTGTAGTTCTGGGTTGTAGCTGTTATTGGTTATGTGTGTGGTATACACTGTTTTAGTCATCACTGTTGTTTATCTTTTAATCTAAGTTCTTTTCACCAACTTGTATTAGGTAAGTGAGTTTTGTATAATAGAAAGGAGGCAGGTGTTGCAAGAGGATCTCCACTAAAGAACTGATGGATTACCATACATTCACATGAATTAAATGAAGCATAAAATTTGAACTATTAAAACACAACTCCATATTTTTATTTCCTAACCATATTTAATTATTTTATGGTGTTCAAGATCCATCTTGTTTCCAATAATATAAAAAACTTAAAAACATTTTTAAATGGAAATTATGACTCACGTTATGGCATGATGGCCATTTCGCTCTAGTAGTATACTATTGGCGGTTTTGGGACAAAATGGCGGTTCTGTGATCAGCTAGGCTCACAGCAGCTTTTCAAAGTTTTTATCCAGCAGTAGTGGCTGTTGATTTTCAAATCATCACCATTGTTATCTTCTGATGCTGTTTCACTCTCGCAGAGCTTGAGAAGATCTGTGTGATCTGCCTTGACTTCCATGCCAACATGTCTTGGGAAGATATTGTTGTTGGCATCTACACCATAGACATTGACTGATACTCCAGGATTGTTCCTCTAAAAAATGTCGATGTGATTGATGGTGGTGGGGAAAGACAATCCGGAAAAGTTGTACTTGTCAGTCAGCTGGTAGTACCAGACGTTGACTCACTCTGGATGTGCTCCTTGGACATGCTTGGCAAGCATGGCCCACTTGAAGCACTGCTGGTCCTCGTTCTTTGGGTTCATGATGGCTTTCCTTGAAGATAAGACAGCTGGCAGCTCAATGTAGGATGATCCCCACAGCAGTGAGTACTTGCTGATGTGGATGAGGAGGCCATCAATGCTGAGGAGGGTCCATCCACTGGAGTTGCCCTCAAACTTGGCTTCCTCCTCCAACATTTTCTGGCATGCTGTCTTGATGAGGTAGGTGAGTTCCATGATGTTGACCACTGAATAATTGGGTGTCTTGAAGGCTATATCTTGGAACTCCTCCTTCTCCTGGTTCTGCTCATCAAGGCTGCTTTTATAGTAGGTGGCCTCCAACACCAAGTTGAATTTGATGGGTCCATGATCCAGAAACTTGTTGGAGATGGCCATGTTGATCTTGCACTCAAGGCTGTTGAGCAGGGAGTGGAAGTCCTTGGCTGGATCATCCATGCAGTTATTGTTGTAGAACAGGGTGTGGAGGCAGGAGTTGAACATGTCCTCTAGCACAATAAAATCCCCCTGACAGGTATTGGTCAGGTTGCATCAGCTAGCCTTGTTCATCTGAAACATAGAGCACATTTTTCCATCAGTAATGTTAACTTTGATCAACAAAGGATTAGTTGTTGATTATTAGTAAAGAGATAAGTACTTACTGTTATTGATTTGTAGTTGTAGAAATGGGTCCTTGAATGGTTGAGTGTATCTGGAACAATACAGACATCTTGTTAAAGGAGCTGGTCATACACATAAAAATTAAGCGAGAAGTTCACTGGAGTAGAAAAGAAAGTACGCTTGGTGCAATCTAGTGGTCAGCAGGGTAATTATAGTCTCAGCATGGTGAAACCAAGAATTGGATTGTGATAGATTATTAGCTTGGATGAGATCATTCCTCATGGGTTATCCATTTTGAGGTTATGTTGACTATAGATTTACATTTAATGCAATAGATTACATAGTATTGGCTTGGATCATTCCTAATAGGTTATCCATTTTGAGGTTATGTTTACTTTAGATTTATATTTGATGCAATAGATTATATAGTATTGGCTTGGATGAGATCATTCCTTATAGGTTATCCATTTTTGAGGTTATGCCAACTTTAGATTTAATATGATGTAATTGAATATTTAGAGGTTATGTTAACTTTAGATTTGATGTAATGCAATAGCTATTTTGGTTATGGAATATTTGGAGGTTAGGATAGATTCATACAATCCAGCAATTGAGGGACATTTATTAGTAAAGAGATAGGTACTTACTGTTATTGATTTATAGTTGTAGAAATGGGTTCCTTGAATTGGTTAAGTATATCTGGAACAATGATTTGTAGTTGTAGAAACAGGTTCCTTGAATGGTTGAGTATATCTGGAACAATGATTTGTAGTTGTAGAAACAGGTTCCTTGAATGGTCAAGTATATCTGGAACAATACAGAAATCTTTTTAAAGAATCTGATCACATACAAAACTCAAGCAAGAGGTTTGCTCAAATGGAAAAAAGCATACATGGCATAATCTAGTGTTCAGAAGGGTAATTACATTCTCAGCATTGTGAAACCAAGAGTTGGATTACATAGTATTAGATGAGATCATGATTAGTCATTTTGAGGTTAGATTTAATTTGATGCAATTGGAGGTTAGATTGAAACAATAAAGCAACATTTTACAAACTCCCCACATGCCTCTTGTATGAAAGCTGCTGTTCAAGAGTCCCCACATGCCCCTGTATAATAGTCCCCAGTTACACTTTTTTTCTCAAGGGTCCCCACATGCCCCTGTATAATAGCCTCAGTTACACTTTTTTCAAGGGTCCCCACATGCCCCTGTATAATAGCCCCAGTTACACTTTAATCCAATGGTCACTTGTGTTATACATCATATTTTCCCAAGCCTGTATTCCAAGACTAAGTTATAAGAATTTTCAAAGATATTGTATGTTACTCTGAAGTATTTATATGTTAGATTTAATGTAATGCAATAGCTATTCTGGCTATGGAATATTTAGAGGTTAGATTTATACAATTCAGCAATTGAGGGATAGTTGTTGATTATTAGTAAAGAGATGAGTACTTACTGTTATTGATTTGTAGTTTGAAAAACAGGGTCCTTGAATGGTAAAGTATAACTGGAACAATATAGACATCCTGTTAAAGAATTATATGTTATTGGATAAGATCATTCCTTATATCAATTTTGAGTTTATGTTGACTTTAGATTTATAGGTTAGATTTGATGTAATGCAATAGGTTACTGATGCCCGGTTTCACCAACATTTGTAAAGCAATTAACAAATGTCAAATTGTTGATGGCTTGTTAAATAGCAGTTTTGCATTTCACCAACATTCATTAGCACTTACAAATCTTAAACAGTTTGTCAAAGTTGAAGACTGCTTTTCCAGCCTTCAAAATTTTAACGAATTGTTAAACCTCTACGTTTAGGTTATGTTTAGTTGTCAAAGTAACTCAAAGTGATGAAATTAATGCTCATAGGTTTTTCAATAAGTTGTAGGAGTTGAGTAAATGTGTTGAAAAGTAAATTTAATTTACTCAATGGAGAACCTAGTGATTGATCCAGTTTTTATAGAATATTTAGAAAATGCAGGTCCAGGAAGACATATCCCTCCAGATAGGAATAGTGATATTTTTTCAATGGATGAAAGTAAATTCGTTGAAAGATATAGATTTAGAAAGTGTATTGTGTTAAAGATATTGGAACTGATAGACAACAAGTTGGAATTTCCAACAAATAGGAATCATCCTTTGACACCCATACAACAATTGCTACTCATGCTAAGATTTTATGCAACTGGATCATTCCAAATTGTTACTGGAGATATTGTGCACATATCTAAATCCACTGTTTCTAGATATGTCAGGTTGGTGTCACAAGCCATTGCTTCTTTGTCAAGAACTTTTATAAAATTTCCAGCAGAAAATGCAGACCGCAGGAGAATAATTCAACAATTTTATAGGGAAACTGAATTCCCTGGAGTCATTGGTGCAATAGATTACACCCATATACCTATTTTGTCACCCGGAGGTGACAATGGCAAAATTTTCCATAATAGAAAATCTTATTTTTCCATAAACGTACACAGACTGTTTGTGATCATGATTTGATTATCCAAAATGTAGTAGCTAGATGGCCAGGATCAGTCCACGACAGCTACATTTTTGACAACAGTGAGTTGAGGATGAAATCCGAAACTAGAGAAATTAGAGATTGTCACTTGCTGGGTGACAATGGGTACAGACTTTCCACATACCTTCTAATGCCATTCCTCAACCCCAATAATGTAGGTGAGGAAAATTACAACAAGTCACACATCAGTGCAAGGAATGCTGTGGAAAGGAAGTATGGTGTTTGGAAGAGGAGATTTCCTTGGCTGTCAGTAGGATTGAGGACTCAAGTCGAAACATCTTTAACAATTATTGTAGCAACAGCTGTTCTACATAACATTGCTAGGGAAACACAAGAGGCTGACCCACCAAGCGCCTGTAGCCTTCTTGAATATTTTCATGATAGAGATGTAGTAAATAATGAAAATATTCTTGAAGATGTACCTGTAGCACCACTTGATGGTCCAATTCAACAAGGACCAGCAGCTTTTCGTCAAGCCATAGTGGAGAACCACTTTTTGTAGAAAAACGTTGAATAACCACTTCAATTATTTTGACAAGTTTGTTTGAATTGACTGACAAATATACAGAAACATAGTTTATTAATTTCGAAGTCCTTAAAGTGCTATTAATTTACACTGAAGACTTCCGCAATGGCAGATTTTGACAACAGTATTGAATAGCTGATGGAAATCCGCTAAAGGCGCCCGACCAGCAAGTGGGAGGTCTGTGGTTCGATTTCTGATGGTGACTGATATTTTTGTTCAGTAGCATTCACTGATTTCCATCAGCTATTCAATACTTTTGTCACATCTTCAGTATAAATTAATAGCACTTAAAGGGCTTCGAAATTAATAAATTATTTTGATTTGAATATCATGTAGATTTTGTTTCAATTATTGTTCTGTTCAATTGATTTTTTTTGTTTATTTGAAATGCCCTTATTTTCTATTCTTTCGAATGTGTCATGTGCAACTCGAAATCTTGTTTTTTTTTGTTCTTATGCATTGATTGATAAGAGTTATTGTAATTATATTGTTAACTTATGCTCCTACTCCTACTGGCGTACAAGTGTTTCACTTATGCCAGTGGTGTTTTCACCAAAATAATTATTTCTAAGTTTATTGCTGGTGAATAACATTGTGTTGTCTTCTTACATAGAATTATTTATTCTACAAATTTAATTTTATTAGTATTCCACTAACAAAAGGCAAAGGCAACAAATTTGTAGATATCATGTATATTATTTGCTAGAAACCAATATAATAGATTCATATATCAATATCACATAATAAGTAATGGAAAAAATAAGATATGTAATGTTATATATCTTAATATATAAGATATTTATGATAATATACCAATATAAATTACATTTTCTACTGAAATAAAGGAAGTGGTGCTAGATTTTTCTATTTGCGCCTGTGATATCACAATCAATAAAAAGTGGATGCTACAATATGTTGAATGTATGTGGGGTCCCTATACAAGAGTGTTTGTCTATTACAAAGTTTAGAAATGGGTGAGACATTCTTCATGTGCCAATAGTAATCGATCAACACATATGTCCGACTCGTATGTGCCACAAGGTATGAGAACGTGAATTTCAACTTTTCATAATAAAGAGAAACAAATAAAGTAACTTACTAAAAATTATATTGAACGTTTTAATAACAATTGCACGTCAGTTTTTATTGCAAAACTCTATCTTCAACTTCAACTCCTCTCTTTTAAGTGCCTCATTTTCTCTCTTCATTTTTAAAATTTTCATTTCTTCTAAATGCTTTTCTTGAAACATCTTCTGTTCCATTTCTCTTCTCATTTCCAAAGTCATCATTTCTTTAGCATGCTTTTCTTGAGACATTTTCTGTTCCATTTCTCTTCTCATTTTCAAAGTCATCATTTCTTCAGCATGCTTTTCTCGAAGCATTTCCAACTCTTCTTTCATTACACTCCTCCTCTCATTAATGTATTCTGCCATATTCTCACGAGCTTTAGCAGCTTCTGAAATTTTAATTTTCTTCAAGTTGGGCCTATTTCTATGCATCCATTGAGAATGTGATTGAGGAGGTACATTTTCTGTGTTCATCGTTACAATCTGAAATCATAGTAAAATAACATGGTTTTCATTAAAAATTCCTGATTCTACTTTTCTTAAAATTATATGAACTCGAAAGAACTGGAACATTTTGGATCAGTTGCTGAGTATCTATCAATCCACAGAAGAATAATGCTTAGTAACTGAACAAATTTGTCTAGAATTTTAGATTTCCAGTTTTTAGTTGTGTTTTATAAACAAGAATGTTTTAAGAATGTAAGTATGTCTAGTCCCATAGCCGAATACGACTGTAGGCTCTCTTTGGACCTCAACAGTATGTTTCAGTCCAAAGAGCAGACTACGCAAAGAGTGAGGTAGGTTGCGGATTCTTTCCTCACTGAGCTGACAGAATTGCATCAGTATGCCAAGCCCACTGAAACAATACAGAAGCTCGATGCTCAACAGTCCACTCTCAACACAGGGTCTGCCTGAATAGGTGAGTGGGTACTCTCTAGCACACCTCTGGGCTACAAGAATAAAGATTTAAAATTTGGAGATTTAGGAAAAATGGAATATTTTTGGTAGGCCTAAACTGACAATGCAACAATAAGTCTGCAGCAAAAACTCGACCAGGTTAAATTTTTATTTTTTAAATGTGATTTATAATGTGTATATCAGGCAAATGATAATTTGGCTTCTCCCATTACACTGCTCATATATGAATTAACCTTTTATATTTGATAATTAATTATCGAAATATATCAACTCAATTATTGAATGAAGTAACAAGATGAATTATTTAATTGAATAGTTCAAAAATGAAAAATAATGTATTTCATTAATGTAATTTTTTATGTGGGTACACATAAGTGAGTAGCAAAGAGCCATGCTATCGCTATGCCACTGATCACTGTTGAAATGAAGGAAAAATATATAAAGTCCTATTAAATGTGCTTCTTACTTACTGGACATATTTCATCAAAGAGGATCTCAGAATTTCTATTTGTTGTTGTAGAACAGTCCAATATTTCTAAGCTCATGACGTCCTCATCTGGTACAGGCTCTGAAAACAGAAAATACACAGTTTTTAATAATTTGAATAATTTACATATCTCTTGCACTCTTATCAGTACGTACCAAACAGTATCAGGTGTCTATAAACAGGTCTTTTGTCACGTACACAAGTTGGAATTTACTTAATAATAAAGTTAGCTCTTAGTAAACAGACTCTGCTTGAACATTAATGAATTACATTACTGTAATATATTTTTCCTACAATTGCTCATAAAGTAGTTCTTTATGCACTGATAACTGATTGTAAAATACCTCTGTACTGCTCGACGAGCGATAAAGTACTTTATCGCTCGCCAGCTGTTTTTTATACGCTTCTGTTTTAATTTTGATGACTTCTCATTGGTGGATTACGAAATCTGTGAAATTCTCATAACCGACATGGATGGATTCAACAACAGGAGCAGAAAATTAGTTGACTGCCTTTACAAGGCAAAGCAAAATTAGGAACAGTCCTGGGCACATGAACTAGAGATTGTTCAACAGGCTCCCTCTATCTGCAAGGACCCTCCCAACAAAGAAATTTGTAGTGCGCACCCACAAATTCCTTGTAAACTCGCCACTGAACTCAATTATTGAATTCTTTGACATTCAAGAAACTACTACAAGGATGAGGTCAAGTTCGTTTTAAGGTTTTTTTTGACATAACAAAGAAGTTTGAGGTTCAAGAATCAAGGTTCATATAAAGAAGGTTTTTTTCTGTCAGTTCAATGTATTCTTTTATTGAGTATAAGGGGTTATTTAATAAATAATTTTTAACGGCTTGTTTAAATGTTTGCTCAGATTTGTTTTGGATGTTTTTGAGGTTGTTTGGAAGCAGGTTGTAAAATTTACATCCCATGTAGTTTGGGTGTTTCTGTGATTCTGTGTCAACCAATCAACACACATGCAACCACTTCCTCATCAAGTGAAGGACTCTTCTGTCTAAACAGAATCCCTTCACTTGCTAGTTGACAGACCTCAGCCGGCTTACCAATAGTCAGCGGTTAATTATAGAGCGCCCGATTGCAGTTATGATTATTAAAGTAATGAAATTCTCATAATTTCTCATTATTCTAATTTAATTTTCAAACGCATTTTGAAATGAATTAAGTGAAAAACAAAATTTTTAATTTTAACGAAATATTACAATAAAATAATTGTAAAGTCATAATTATTAGTCAAAGTTAAATAATAATATAAAGTTATATAATTATTTAGTCATAAAAATGAATAAATTCACAGGTGAAAACTCCTTCATTCTCTTCCCCTGGCTGGCCGCCACTGATTTAATGACATTTCAGGAAGTTTTCGAATCTATCAACACATTTTAACAGCTCTAACTCTAAAACTACTGCAGATAAGAAGGTGAAATTAGTTTCAAATTATACCTCACAATTTCTGCTATATCTACAATTTAACGATTCTATAAATTTATTCTAAGTTACTAATGTGCGTTTCATTACATTCATTTAATACGTTTACTAAAACAAAGAATCGAAATCTTTCATTTTTAGAGAGATAGCTCTTTTTGAAATACCGTATTTTACTAGTTAGGTAGTTTGAAGTAACTGACAATTTAACAAAATGACAAATATACAGAAACATAATTTATTAATTTAGAATACCTCAAAGTGCTATTAATTTGTACTGAAGACTTCCGCAATGGCGGATATTGATAAAGTCGTTAAATTCACCTGAAAAGTTAATAGTTTCTTGAATTGCATTGGACAATTTTGAACAATCTAATATCTCTAAAAATACAAGTATTTGACTGCAAGTCGTTAAATTTCACATAAAAAGTTAATATTAACAACGCAGTTCGTCATGGAACAAGAAATCCAGGAATCTAATATCATAACCAATACCGTATCTAATATATAATGGAAAACATCACTAATTTTTGAACAGCTTCAGTGTTTTGCTATCTCTTTACATTGTCTTATTGCAGCTTCCAGTTCCTTCTTAGCTCTGCACATACTCTTGTAGCATTGATCATTACATAAAATTGAACGTTTTTTCAATAATTAGAACCTTAGTTGCTTATAAATTTCATATCTTGAAGGTTGAAGCAGCTACTAAATAATTATTATTCAATGCAAGATGAATCATAAAGCTATTCTCGACAATGGAGAAGCTAATTGCATGTTCAAACTCAATAATTAGTAATAATTTATAACAATGAGTTATATTGCTTTTTAGTAGCGTAGCAATAATTTTCTATCGAAGATTCTGGGGCCCCTCTGGGTGGTCTAGGGGGGGTCTAGGGGGTATTGAATACCCGGTCGGGAAAATTTTGATAAATAGTCCCACTAAAATCGTATTTTTAGACTCATGTTTAGAGAAGCTTAAATCCATACATTTAGCCCAAATTTTGGAAGTTTTTTTTTATTTGACTCAAAACCAGTAATTTATTTGTGTATTTGGGAAAATTGAAAGCTGAAATTTAATAAGTCATTGATTTAATGAATTGTTTGCCTAATAACTTGAACCCACTTCTCGTACATTTTTCATTAGTTAATTAATTGTGAATAAATTTTAATGTATGGTGTATAAAAAATACTACTTTTATAGTGCCTATTTAACAAGTGATTGTGGTTTCAAATTATTACAATCATGGCCACCCAGAGTGAGACCTGTGGCCCAGGGTAGAGTTTCGGATGGAGCCTCCTCATAAATATCCCTCCACCATAAATATCAATTTTCAATTAGTGACTCGATTTTTTAACTAGCATTAATTAAGTCTTCCAGCTATGCCCAGTTGCCTACTGTACTCGAAAGAATCTGTATAACTAATTTGAATTGTATTTTCAATTTAAAGATGAAATTCAAGTGTAGGCCAACTGCCAACTGAAAGGGGAAAGGGCACTGAGTGGCACCAGAGAGAGCAATAAACTTCTCTTCTATCTTTGTGTAATCTCTTGAATTCGCATAGAATTATTCGTTAATACTGGAAATAAGTAAAATGTGCAAATAATTAAAAAGTATTATAACTTTGAATACAGCTTCGTTTAACTTGCAACTAGAGAATGTGCAAACAACAATTTTTAATTAATAGCACATCCAATTATAAACTTCAACTTCTAGTAATTTTGTAATTACATATATAGATGGTAACAGAAGCCTAAAATATTGGAGGGTCTGAGGGGTCCGGAGGAAAAATATTGTTTTCTAGACCTTGAAAGTGCAACCCTAAGCTTTTTTGTGGTTATCAACCTCTTCCCTCATATTATTCATGACAAATTTTATGATCACACTAAATTCTATGGGGTATTAGGGAACCTTGATCAATAATAAAGTAATATCAGATCTTAAGTGACAGGAATGAGTATTTAAAGCCAAAAATATAAGAAACCGTTTCTCCTTTTATGCCTACTGAGTCAAATTCATTCAAGTGGCATGGGGCCCTTCAAACCCATGTTTGGGAGATCCAAAAATACTGGAACCCCCATAATATTGGGCCCCTAGAGGCCTTAAACTGCGACAATAAGAGGCCTTGAAGGCCCAAAGCCGAGGTTAGAGCGCTTGTCTGTGATAAGATAAGGATCTGGCTGGCTTCATTTCTTGCAGCCTTGGGTTCGAGTCCCATTAAGCCATGGATGTTTTTCATCATTGAGAAAATATGTTGTAAAATTTCTTCTGGGGTATTTGTCCTGCGACAGCTCGCTAAATTGAAGGACAAAAAGTTACTTTTTACAGCTTACCATGGGCTCTTACTGTCACATATTAGGTATGCTATCTTAGTATGGGGTAATTCATCAAAACAAAATCTTGATAGGGTGTTTAAGATCCAAAAGAAAGCGGTTAGGTGTATAGAAAGAGTAAATAGATTACATTCATGTAGGCCGTTGTTCAAGAGACTTGGTCTCCTAACTGTACCCTGCTTATTATATGTGTATGAAGCTACTCTATATGTAAAAACGAATGATATTAACCAAAATCTTGATGTACATGATTATAATACAAGAAGCCGAGGAGATTATCACTTGGTGAGTCACAATAGTAGCTTATTCAAACAAAAACCTAGTTATATTGGTAGGAAATTCTACAACAAGCTACCGCAGTTTTTGAAGAGTATTGAAAATATAGAAATATTTAAAAAACAATTGAAGAAATATTTAGTTGATAAAGCTTTTTATAGTGTTCCTTTCACATCAAAATTAAGCCTCACCTCAACTAATTGAAGTAATTATGGTATCTAGTGTATAATATTGTTGATCTGACTTGTCTTATACTCCTTAACTGGAGTCTCCAAGACGTAATCTACAAAAAAAAAATCACACTCATTCACCTTATTACCCACGCACAAGTCTTCAGACTCATGTGGGCATCAATCTCAATAAAAAAATTAGGGGACCCTGGTGTTTATGAAGGTAGAAATTTGAAATATTCTTGATGTAGCCTACATGAATTTCAACTTCGCATACCTGCAGTGGCAATAAAAACGCGGCTCCAGACCTGTAGGCTACTGTAGAGGTCCAAGCTGGAGCCGTGGAGACCCCCTTTTGGGACCTCTTATTTTATTTTTGTTTTGTCACTTGCTTAAATTTACCAAATGATGTGGCCCCTTGATATTGAGGCCCGGGGAAATTTGCCCTGTTTGAACCATCCCCTCTGTAACTTCAACTACAGTAGCCTACATTCTTTTCTTCTAGCTGTAACATAATTTACTCTCCAAGTAAGAAAACCTTTTTCTTCCAGTAACTGATATTATTTTTGTTATTATTGATATTGTTTTTTATTGATTCCTCCCCTACTTTTTTTTGGGCCTACTCTTCTTTGGCCCTCTTTTTTGGGCTCAAGAGGGTGAGAGTTGTAACCCGGAAGCCCGCTGTAGCTACGCCAATGGTGCTTTTCCAAAGAACAATCTTGATAGCATAATAGAGGTCTGATTGATATGAAATTTCTAGAAAAATCAACACTTTTAGGGTGATGTGTAGGCTGGCTATATGAAAACAAACGATGATAATAATAATAATAATAATAATAATAATAATAATAATAATAATAATAATAATAATAATAATAATAATAATAATAATAATAATAATAATAATAATAATAATAATAATAATAATAATAATAATAATAATAATAATAATAGTAACAATAATAATAATAATAATAATAATAATAATAATAATAGGCTACAGTAATAACAATAGAAAACGAAACGAAAGGTCTTGCTTTTGCAATTCAAGAGTTATTGCCACAAGAATCCACAGGAAAACCATCGAAAAGGACCCTACGGTTACATCTCTAACCTCTGTCGACTGTGTGGTAACACTGCTGAGTCTATACAACATTTTTTCATCAGTGGATGTCTGGTTTTGGCCCCAAAATAATATACAACTCGACATAAAAATATGTGCAGGATTATTCATCCTGCATAATATTGTAGGAGCATAATATTGTCCTGATGTTGTGGTTGTAGATAAATCAGCAAAGTCAACGCTGATAAATAATAATAGACGTGACAATCCCACTGGCCACCAATGTGAAAACGAAGTAGTGCACTGAAAAATTAAAGAAATATCAGAGACTTGCAGAGCAGATAAAATATGGAGTCAGGAAAAAGTCCGAATTGTCCGAATTTAGAAAAAAACAGGACTAATATAATAAAATAACTGTGTACTGTCCACATTCCCTGCCAGTTGGCCTGATGTGATCATATTCCAGCCTTGAAGCTATGAAATAATACAAAATAAAATAAAACATTAATAATAATAATTTTTTATTTATTTATTAATTCACAATCTCAAATTTCAATAAAATTGATATATTTTGCAATTCCTATATCATTAATTCATTATTAACTTTTCATGGGAAATTTAACGACTTGTAGTCAAATATTTGTTAAGAATAAGTATAATAACTCACTTAATCTGGCCGAGCGCTTTCGAATCTATGAGATCCATCTTCAGAGGCCAAGATGCCTCTGAAGATGGATCTCATAGATTCGAAATCGCTCGGCCAGATTAAGTGAGTTATTATACTCATTCTTAACAAATATTTGACTGCAAGTCGTTAAATTTCACATGAAAAGTTAATATTAACAACGCAGTTCGTCATGGAACAAGAAATCCAGGACATTAATTCATTTCATAATCATTAATAAAGTGAGCTATTATTGGAAGAATTCCATTTCGATTTTACAGTGGCTACCCATGAAGCTAAATTTAGCTTATATTGAGGAGGTGTTGTCAGGCCCGTGCTTGGTATGTCGAGAGGGCGTGGGACAGAGGTGACGAGGGCGCCAGCCATATAATTAGTCAAGCACCGCGCACAGTTCACAAAAAATGAACTTGAAAGGTCTCCATGGTCTAGTGGTTAAGGCGCTCAACTGGCAATTGAGAGGTCCGTGGTTCGATTCCCGGTGGTGACTGATATTTTTGTACAGTAGCATTCATCGATTCCCATCAGCTTTTCAATGCTGTTGTCAATATCCGCCATTGCGGAAGTCTTCAGTATAAAGTAATAGCAATTAAAGGAATTCGAAATTAATAAATTCTGTTTATGTACATTTGTCAGTTTATTCAATTGTCAGTCACTTCAAACTAAATTGTATTGGTTTTTGAGCTGTTTATTATGAAAATATTTTGTTATTGTATTCACATCTTTTTGCACATTTTCGGCTGCTACTGATAAGATTCTGTTAGAATATAGTATTATGGTATCATCTGCATAGTTATATACTTTTCCTTTGAAATCACAGTGTTTCAGATCACTGATATATAGATTGAAGATCAATGGTGATAAAGGTGATCCCTGAATTACACCAAATTTCTGAGGCTTTGGGTTACTATTACTATTTCCAATTCTAACTATTATTTCCCTGTCTGCAAAATAGTTCTTGATGATTTCCAAATCCATTCCTGATAATCTCAATTTACCCAGTTTTTTAATGAGGAATTTGTGTTGAATCGTTTCGAACGCTTTGCTCAGATCTAATAATACTGCAAAGGTTGTGTTTCTCTTATCTATCTTTGTTAATTGCATAGGAAACTTTCTCAAGTAATAGGGTTGTTGATTTTCCAGGTACAAAGCCATATTGGTTTCTATTTAATAAATAATTTTGCATGGAGTATTTCATCAGTTGTTGTTGATGAATTATGAATTCTAATAATTTCATTATAATCGATTTTGCACCTATTGGTCTATAATTTTGAATATCTTTTTTCAGACCATTTTTATAAATTGGTTTGAGAAATGTTTTCTTCATTTTTGTTGGAATTTTCCCTGTTTTTATTATTGTATTATATAAGTGTAATAGATTTTTTTCTAAATTTTCAAAGTTGTCTTTTATATGTTTTGGTTTGATGTTGTCAATGCCAGGCGAAGATGTTGTATTTAGCTTGTTCACTATTCTCTTTAATGTATTTATTTCTATTGTCTTTATTATTGTGCTCGGTTCCTTTCTTATATTTTGTTCATTAGTTTCTATTAATGGTACGTAAAGTTCATTTTCTGATATGCTTTTATTCATTTCTTCTATTTTTGTTTTAAAATGTTCATTGAAATCCTCACATAGCTCACTTATTTCATCTTCTTTTTCCACTTTGAAATTTTCCATTATGACTGTTTCTATTGATTTCTTTTTCACATTTAGTATCTCATTGATTGTATTCCATGTCTTTTAGCATCTCCCATATGCAAGCTTATTTTATTGTAGTAGTATTTACGCTTCTCTCTCCGTATTATATTAGTTAGGTCATTTCTCCGTTTTTTATATTCATTCTTCAGTAGGTTATTATCAGGTTGTCTTCTCAGCCTATTCCATAGTCTATCTTTTAAATGTATGTTGTTTTTAATGTTTTCTGTGATCTAAGGTTGGTTTTGTTTGTACGGTACCTTTTTTGCGGACTGTTATGGTTGCTTTTTCATAAATTTTATTGAATTTTTCGACTATTGAATCATAGATTTGTGTTGGATTATTTGAATTTAGGTGGTCATTCCAATTTGTATTCCTTACTATTCTATCAGAGATAAAAAGTAAATTCGTATGGCTTTTCGTGGTGGGGAGACCCTCACGGGTTCTATCAGAGATTATGCTTGTCTTTTCCTCAATCATTTTCTTCTCTTTGGAATTTTGCACATTGAGTCCAACCATCATGTAGTGATCTGCTATTTTTGTTTTGATATTAATAGCCTAATAATAGTAGAGGTTGTACAAATCTACCCTAAAAATCAGTTTTAATGCTGAAAAATGCGATAATTAGTTCAGTCACACTTAGTAGGTACTCTCTGTTACGTAGAATCGTACATTCAAAAGTAGCGCCATTGCTAAGACTTAAAATAACTGTTCTTTGATGAATATTGAATTATTTTTGAATATATTAGATTTCTATAAAGCAATATCAAGTTCGAAGTACCGGTAATATTCTTGTGAACTTTACGAAGTTTAATAATGAAGTATTACATTTTTATTGTAAATTTAACGACTTGCAGTCAGTTTGTATTTTCAATGATAACAATACAGCTGATTCGTTTGACAACCTTACTTCAGCAGCTGTTCGGCTTACGGTACTTCTTATATTTGGTGTCAGGTCGAGGAAAATTCTATGGATTTTCGTAAATTCTATTAATTATTACACAATTTATGAATCAATTTAAAAGCTGTTTCACAAAAGTCACAGGATTTGTGTCATGTTTAGTCCAAGCAAGCTGTGTAGCTCATTGTGCTCTGGAATATGGGGGAGACTTTGTTGTGGTAAGTGACGTTGAGGTTATTTACTTTTTTCCTGTGAAACTTATTTGATTTTATTATTAATTCAATCTGTTGAAATGATTTGTGAATGAAGAGTGAAGTTAAGAAAGGCAGCATTCTCAATTCATGGTAAATTTTGAATGGAAAGGCCTAAATGCTATTCAAATCATAGATAAACTAAATATTATAGATATGATAAACATTCCAATTATCAGACTAATTTTACTTAATGTTCAAATATCAATATTTTAGATATGACTGAAACATTATCTAAGGTTATTAAAGTAAATGTCAAAGCTTTCTCAACTTATTCTACCATTTGCAAATTGCAACGAAGCAATTCTTCAGAAAGTTATATTACTTATTTTTTCAACTCATGCCCATATTGATGAACTTTCTTGGCTACCAATGTTTTTTAAGGGGTAATCGCTCAAAATCTAGAATCCTTGAGAAAACGGCAAAATTTCATACATGCCGGGAGATCACAGTCTACTAAATCCGTAATTTCTCATCGAATTTTAAACTTCATATTATGTTTTTTTAAGACAAAACCTGTTAATAATTTTATATTAATCAGGTGTTGAAAACTTAAAGCAAACGCCCATTTTTGAGTTATAGATAAGCCTACATTCACTTTATCTGTAAATAGGGAAGCGGTAGCAATACTAAAACTCCCCTCAACATTTTCAAAAAAATGTCAACTAAGTTTCAGCTCTGATAACGATTGGGAATTGTTGAACATCTTGAATCTTATCAATAAATTTTTTATTGCACATTGAAAATTGTACAATTCCATCTTCTTAGATTGAATACAGTAAGGAAACTTTCCCATCCCTTCAATAACCTTAGATGTTTTAGACAATTGACAGTGGCGTAGCCAGGATTAGATTTCAGGGGGGGGGGGGGGTTCTGGGGGATAGGAGGGTCCAGATTTTTTTCAATTTAGTGGTGTAAAATGCTAATTTAGACAACTTGTTGGGCTCTAAAGTTGAGTCAAAACCCTTGAATTAAATCTAATCATACATAATAACTTATGTACTGAATCTAAAAATTAATAGAATGAAAATAAATAATTGCATTTCAAGTTTATAAAAATACAATTCAAATAAAAATGAAGAAAACATACCCTTTATAAGTTTCACATAATATATGTCATTAGCCTAAAACGCACCCAACCCAAAGTTGCACGATTTTACACGCTTGCATAAAACTTGCATTTATTTGTGTGTTTTCATTTATAAAATCCCGATTTCATGAACTTTGGGTGCATTTAGGCTAGTGGGTTATACGGAATTTTAACTTCAAAACTAAATTTCTACAAGATGAGTTTAAAAGGTGATTTATCAATAATTAACAAAATTAATCCACTTCAAACTTGAAAAATTGCGTTTTATTTAATGTAATATCTTAATAATTACGGTAGTTACAGTTTTCTAACCTGTTTTATTCGATTTCGCAGCTAAATTTAAATCAAAATTATCCATTTGAGCACCTAAAGATAGAATGTAGTAGTTTCTATATGAGTGAATATTGAGACAATATTTGAACAATACATTAATCTCACTATAACTGTAGCTATATCCTACTACACAATCAGGTTATTCTGTTCGTTATAATACAACAATACCGTCATAGAAACCTTCGGCTTTAATAAGTCCTTATCTATACGTTATTTGAGAATTTTTTATTTCTGAAATTTCAAGGGGGGGGGGGTCTGGGCCCCATGGGGCCCCCCATGGCTACGCCACTGACAATTGAAATATGAATCATGGAACTATTCATTCAAACGATTGGAATGTCGAGTTTGCCCTACAGCTTCCGCCTGAATTTATCTAATCGTATTTCAATAATTGATAAAGTTTAATTTATTGTTGCAGTGCAGTGGACCTTCCATGGAACCGACAATACTTACAGATAATGTGATACTATCTGAGCATGTGAGTCCAAGACTTCGCAAAATAAAACAAGGAGACATTGTAATCGCCAAATCGCCTGTTAATCCGACTCAATTCATCTGTAAACGTGTAACTGGCTTACCGGGCGATAAAATGAGATCCACATTCTCTTATAGTGTGGTAAGTTGTCGTTATTATTTCCACCAAATCTAATGTAGGTCTATCCATGGTGTCATAAGAAAGAGGAGGGATGAGCATAGCTCTGCAACAAGCTATCGCACTTTTTAAAAAGTCTTGAAAATATATAAATATTTAAAAAGCAATTGAAAAAATATTTAGTCGATAAAGATTTTTATAGTGTACAAGAGTTCCTTTCAGTTCAAAATCAAGCTTCATCTCAACTGAATGATATAATAATTATGGTAACTATTGTATATAGTTGTTGATCTGACTTCTTATACTCCTCTAACTGGAGCCTCCAAGATGTGCAGCCAGTTGCCTGAAAGAAAATTGAATTTGACCACCGTAAGATGATGTCATTTGACGGAGCCAGTGTAACGACTTTCCTATTGAGCTCCGTAAAATGACGTCATCTTACGGTGGTTGAATTGAATTTTCTTTTGTGCAACTGGCCGGTAATCTACAAAAAAAATAATAAAGTTTCAAAAGTGTAGCCGATATCATCGTCGACGGCTATACTGTGTTTTTTTAAAGGATGAAGCCCACATAGGTCTGAGACCTGTACGTAGGTAACGAGTTGGATGATAGTGATTGATGAGTTGGGACCTACAGTTTTAGGTGGTTTTCGAAACACCGGGAAGTTATTTTAAAGCAGATAACAGTCTTTTTTTTGCTGACCAATCCAATCGGTCACCGTTACAGATAGGGCCCAGGAGAGCGTCACTTATCTAATCTGATTGAACAGATACCTGATACGGCTCACGGCTATCATTTCCCAACTCCACTTTAGATATACACCAATGTTGTTATAGTTGTTATATATAGCTATGAAATTATCTTTAAAGATGGCCGTGACTCTTCGTTGAAGTTTAAACTCTAATTAGCGTTAAAGTGATCAATAAGACTGTTAAATTTTGTTAGATGTTTTAAAAAAATCGTCCTGAGGTCCAAATCTATTCCCGCAGATGATAAGCTTGGTTCATACAGTATAACTGACATGAAAGTGAATTCTTGTAGAAGGGAACAACTCAGTTTGAAATTTCGCGGGGAGAGCCGCCGAAGGCGTCATTAGGCTTGCTTTATTACAGTTACATTTCGGCCGGTTGAAAGCGGTCGGATTTATATAAAAATCCATCTAAATGGCTTGAATTTTGGCTCAATTATGCTGTTAATACTATGATATCAACGTGATATATTGTTACGCGGTCTAACACTTGAATAAGACTGGCAACACTTGAAAGTAACACTTTATTTACACAATTAACTCAGCACACACTCGAAAATAAATAATAAATAATTTTATTTCTCAATAAAGAACGGTACAACAATCTTCAACATAAACAAGTATATAAGAAATACATTGTGATACTCATTGAGAAAGTAGGCACTCCCAAGAGTAGCCTATATGGGAGTTGCCATCAAAATATTAAATGTCTGATATTTTAAGTGATAACAAAACCAAACTGTTCAATTTTTTGCTATTGCTGATGATGCCCACATGAATACGAGACTTGTGCGTGGGTCATGAGGAGAATGATAACACACAGATGCCAGACGGAGGAGCGGGATTCGAACCCACGATCGCTGAAACGACAGCAAGCTGAAGTTGCAACGTCCAACCAACTGCGCTAAGCGACCTGCCCCTTTACTTTCAACAATGAATATTTCTGTAACAAGATTAATCACTGTACAAAACTAATTATTAGTAACTGTCAATAAGCCGATCAATAATCAAATAGTAACTGTCCAATCACTTATTAAGAAATGTCCAGTTAACTGTTAATAAACTCAATAATAATATAAACCCTTACTAAGCACAATTACTTGTTAACTCACAAAAAACGAATCATAGTTGTCTAGCACTGTGTTGTACTGCCAAGAAATGAACTGTCAATCACATACAAACATGTTGAGGTTTGAGTAAAAACTGGCTCACTGCTGAAAATCACAGCCCTTTTATAGATTTGTATTGTTTCAGAGATTTCTATTCCATCTACTGTTGACACAATATTGTCAAAACAGATAAGCTGTCATCGAGGATGCCCTTGAAAATACTAGAAGTCATTTGACAAATAAGTATAAAAGAGAGCTTTGAGAGAAAGACAGAAACATGTGCTCATCCGTTATCTAGAATATTCTGGAAGAAACTGTTGACACAATGCAACGTTTGAAGGACTTTGAGTTTCCTAACGATATATTTTTTTATTGCTGATGATGCCCACATGAGTCCGAGACTTGTTTGTGGGTAATGAGGTCAAACCGCTCAAACGACAGCAAGCTGAAGTTGCGACGCCTCAACCAACTGCGCTAAGTGACCCGCCAAGTGAAGAAAATAATATCAATACAATCGCTTTTTCATCTTCGGCATATCTTTGTGGGTGGAGGGGGGATTGAACCCCCCCCCCCCTGCTTCACTAAACAGCGCCCCTGTGTAGAATCAGGTAATTTTGTAAATCATGTCCTTTTTTCAGGTGCCAGTCGGACATGTGTGGTTGGAAGGAGATAATCGTGATAACTCTTCTGACTCACGAACTTTCGGACCCGTTCCAGCAGCTCTGATAAGGGGCAGAGTCCTGTGTCGTGTGTGGCCCGTCAGTGATATGCAAATGATGACATCTGGTCTTGTAGAAAAAACTAAGTGATTAACTGAATCACGTATGTTAGAACATTTTATACTGGTAGAAAATATTCAAATATACTGTTTTAAGTATTCTCTAATCTGACATTTTTCACTTCTCTGTTGGCTGAGTTTTTTTATTGAATAGGTTGCCTATGTTTATTATTATTGCTATTATTAGCGTATGGTTTTTTATGGTTTAGAGGCTGTAGACTCTTTACGGGTTCCGCCTCGCCGTTCAGCTATGCTATGGGCACGTAGTGCTAGTGATCCGTTTCAGCGTATTATGTATTTTCAATTTTAGCTTATGTTATCGTCCAAAACTGAGCATTCGTCTATTGATCAATGTTAAAACAGGAAAGTGATAGCCGTGAGCTGTAGCAAGTTTCTGTTCAATCAGATAGAGATAAGCTGCGTTCTCCTGGGCGCTCTTTGTAAGGGTGACCGATTAGATTGGCCAGCAAAAAAGACACTGTTCTCTGCTGTAAAATTACTTCCCGGTGGTTCGAAACCCACCTAAAACTGTAGGTCCAACTCATCAATAAACATAATTCAACCCACGCACAGGTCTCAGACCTATGTAGGCTTCATCCTAATAAAAGTGAATTATTTTTTTTCTTCTTGAAAAAGGAGGAGGAAAAGAAGACGAAGAGGAAGAAAAGGGATTTGAAAAATATTCTAGTAACTAAAATTTTTAGATGAGTTGTTACACATTCTAAAAATCGAGATTAAATTAATAGTGTGACCTGCTAGTACTATATATTTTATAGTTAAAGTTGAGCAGACCCTAGATGATCAATATTATTAATCAATACGTATTGAAGTTTGCGTATGTATGCTTCAATGAAGTTTCAATGTATCAAAAGTAACAATAAAAGTAATAATAATAATGAGCGTTTGATGATACTAGCTGGTTTAGGACTCTGGGTAGGAAATGTTAGAAAAGACTTACAACAGTTGAACACAACAGGAGATCCT
This sequence comes from Conomelus anceps, assembly GCA_948455865.1. NCBI lineage: Eukaryota > Metazoa > Arthropoda > Insecta > Hemiptera > Delphacidae > Conomelus > Conomelus anceps. Next base: position 22,907,172 of record OX418227.1, on the reverse strand, counting down.
TGATTGGGAATTGTTAAGAAAGAAAATGGATGAGTGGGTGATTTATCCAGAGTTGTGACCAAAACAATTTATATCCAGATGGAATGAAGAAGGAAAAGAGAGCTTCTCCAAAGAATGAAGAATACTGGGCTAACAAGAACAAAAAGAATGACCCAAGTTACACGAACATTTTAACAATTTTCAACGTAAATCTTTATGCCAATAAAAAAATACAAATATAAATAATCTATAAAACGAATTCGTAATATACAGAAGAAAATTCATCAAAAAACTTTTGCAATAAAATTAAAAAAAATTTGGCACCACCCAGCAAGGGAAATCCCTGTCCACTGGGTGAGAGTATCGGTTTATAAAGTACAGTTTATAAGAAAATAGTTATTGAGAAAAAGAAGAAAAAAATTGAAAGTTAAATAAGAAAATCAAAAGGAAAAGAAGCAAAAAAAGGAATTATAATATATAACTGATGTTCAAGAAAAAATGATCTATTATCCAATTATTTATCTGTTCCGTCTTCCTCCAATGGAGTTTTATTTGTGATGTTTTCCATGCCGAAATACTCAATGAACAATCTAATATTAAAACTGACACTGTATTTCACTTTTATATATTGTTTTACTCACTTACATTGGAGATGCTTGAGGGATGCATTTCACTTCTGAAAACAAGAAATTGGCTGACGAAGCTTCTTTTCAGAAGTGAAATGAATACCTCAAGCATCTCCAATATAAGTGAGTAAAACAATATATTAAAGTGAAATGCAGTGTCAGTTTTAATATTAGAGGAGTTTTATCGTCAATAATAGTAATAATATTGGTGGGGACACCCTCACAGGTAGTTAGACCTCGCCTTTAGAGACATATTATTTAAAAAAACATGATAGACCTACAATTCTAGGTGGGTTCCTAACCACCGTGTAATTTATAATAAAGCTTAAAACATGCAATCATAGAAGCACGGTCACTCATCCATCCAAGTGTAGCCTTGAGCGAGTGTAACGGTAGCTTCAATATAACACAATGCAACAGATTATAACAATTTAATCTGAGTGACTACTGAAGCAAATACTGATCAATATATCTGTTAGATGTCAATATGAGCAAAAATGGCACCCGTAGACCATCAATACGGATCGAAAAATTGAGATCACGCAGTAGATCCGAATTTCTGAAAACTATTCGAAAAAAATCTATTTTAAATCAATATTTAGATCATGCAATAAATCCAAACTCCTTGAATTATATTCGAGAAAAATTTGTTTGAAATCTTAACCTTTGATTAAAAATTCAATTTTTGTTGAACTTGCTGACTGCTGATAAAAAAATTGTTTATGATGTAGTTTGGGGTTAAATTAGAGTAAACTTTTTCTTCTTTTTCCAGCAATAACTTTAGAATTACAAACCGATGCGTGGGTTTTTAGTTATTGATCTAGTATTAGCATTTAATGGCAGAAAGTAGTCTTATTTCACTAGGTTTTTAAATCTAACATCAAAACTGGCACTGTCTTTCTATTTATATATTGTATTTGTGAAATGTATTTTGATAAATAAATTGATAATCTTCATTTTTTAAGCTCTAGTGAATACATTATCCTCGATATAGTTTTGCAAATCTAAAATATCACACATTTTAAAATTAGCGTTTTTTAACGTTATTTGAATTCTGATTTTTCCTCACTTACTCACAGATACTGGAGGAATGCATTTCGCTTCTATGGAGAAGCTTCATAATAACAACTTAAATATAAATAAGTGTCAGATTTAATAGAAGCGAAATGCATCCCTCCAGTATAAGTAAGCAAAAATCATAATTTAAATAGAAATACAGTGTCAGCTTTGATAGTAGATTGTTAATCAAGTATTTCGTCATAAAAACACCACAGTTCTGGCTGTAATCACAACAAACATGGCGGCTCTGGTAGCGCAGTTGGTTGGAGCGCTTGTCTGTGATAAGATACGGGGCTTTTGCTGGCTTCGATTCCTACAGCCTTGGGTTCAAATCTCATTCAGGATGTTTCTCATCATTCACCCACTCACCTCATTACCCACGCACAAGTTTCCGTACTCATGTGGGCATCATCCACAAGAAAAAAGCTAGGTTTTTAGTTATTGCTAATTCAATGGCGGAAAGCATGTATATTTCACTAGAACAAAGGTAAATAAAACAAACATTTACTGGATATTTCTAGTCAGAAATTTGATGTAGAACATTGAGTTAACAGGTGCTACAATTTATGTGAGACACTATATTTTCATGTACGCCTAATCTAATGCATAACATATTTTAAATATTTATTTTAGATTACCGTACGTCTTCGAGACTCAAGTTAAGGAGTATAAGACAAGTTAGATTAACAATTATACAATCTTATACACTAGTTACCATAAATTACTATATCAATAATTAGTTGAGATGAGGCTTAATTTTGATGTGGAAGGAACTCTTGTACACTAAAACGCTTCATCAACTAAATATTTTTTCAATTGTTTTTTCAAGTATTTCTATATTTTAAAGACTCTAAGAACTGCGGTAGCTGGGGGTTCTGAGCCATTTTACTAAGAAAGGCTCGTTAGATGATTGTTTAGGAGAATTATTGACAGTAGATTGCAAAAGACTTTCAATCAGCGCTGTCAGCCTATTACAAAATATTACTCTGCCAGATCGATTTAGATGTAGACCATGGTCAGTGAAGTTTTGTTTTTAACCGACTTCCAAAAAGAACAAGGTTCTATATTCGACCTGTTTTTTTTAATGTTTGTACATCAATCATTCGAACACTATTGAACCGATTTCGATGAATTTTTTTTAATGAATAATAAGACGAAATTGTCACAACCACATTATTAAAACTTCGAGAAACTAGTTTCGGTTGTTACACCATTATCAATCTCAATCAAACTCCGTTCAGCCTGGTAAACGACTGGCGGTTATGTATGGAACTATCCTATTCAAACTAGATTGAAATGAAGACATCGAAGAATGCTCCTTTTTGTTAAATATTGGGGTAAGTATTGGTCCGATCCTTGCGAAACTTGGATGGGACCACCGCTGAGCGATGCTCTTTTATTTAAAAAAAATCTTAGTAATGGCGACGGTGATATTGTGGAAGGTATCCATAATGAATAATAAGACGAAATTGTCACAACCACATTTATTAAAAAATATTGAGAAACTAGTTTCGGTTGTTATACCATTATCAATCTCAATCAAACTAAAACTAAAGTACAGAGAAGCTTAATATATGCTGAACATGGAATGATACTATTGGCTGAGCGAGAAAGAGGCTGGCCTTCATCGAAGGTTGTGATTGGCTGACAAGTCTCGCCGCCTGGTGGGAGGAGTAACAAGCGAAAATATGAGTCAAATCAATAACTAAAAACTGTGAACATCTAGAACAAAAAAGAAAAATATGTAATAAGGCAATTTTTATTTTTTATTTTTTGTTGCTTCCTAGATGTTTACAGTTTTTAGTTATTGATTTGACTTGTATTTTTGCTTGTTACTTGTCCCACCAGGCGGCGTGACTTGTCAGCCAATCACAAACTTCGATGAAGGCCAGCCTCTTTCTCGCTCAGCCAATAGTATCATTCCATGTTCAGCATATATTAAGCTTCTCTGTACTTTAGTTTTAGTTTGATTGAGATTGATAATGGTATAACAACCGAAACTAGTTTCTCAATATTTTTTAATAAATGTGGTTGTGCCAATTTCGTCTTATTATTCGTTATACCTTCTACAATATCACCTTCGCCACTACAAAGAAACTTTTTTTTGCTCCTTAGCTGACTCTACAATTGCATTTATAGGGGCACTTGGCTCGAAAGAACACTGAACTTCATATTCCATTTTTAATGTTTTATCCAGATAAATTTACAACTGACTTTCAAAACTATTCATCACATTATCAAAATTAATTGATGTTGAAGTTGAATTAAAAATTAAAATTTCTCCTAGAACGACACAATTACCCATCCCACGTTTTCCATGGAGTCGTTAATCAATACAGAACTACTTCCACTTTTCTTCAAGGGGAGAAAAGTCTGATAAAGCTCCTTGGCTTTCAATCGTCAGGGGAATGAGTCACTAGAGAACACTTGAAAGATCTTGAGCCAGAGGAGACGCTTAATAAGATGCTTTGATGGGGAAATCAGCGAGGTATCGCTTTTTCATAACTTTTTCAGCTACTTTCAACTTTTTATAAAGTTTATGACACGATCGTTCTAGAATAGAAAGGATGTTATCAACTGATGACAGGGTAGGAAAGATTGATTGAGCTAGCTATTTATTTCTGTCAGTTTGATTAAAAACTTTTCTAATATACCACTGATGGTGTGGTAAATTTACAGATGATTTATTACAGAATTGCGCTTTAGACTCTAATAATTTTTCTTTTCAAAGTTCATTAAGGACCCGGGAGGGCCTTATTGAAATCGTGCCGTTGTCCATCCGTTCCTCCGTGGAGGACCTCTTGAAAGAATAATTGACCCTTGAAATCTAGTTTATACTGTTATGGACAAGGCAAGAAAGAAGGATCAGTGATTTTCAACGTAATTACTTCTGTATCAATACTTCTGGTTGCAATAAGCAGCGTGTTTTGTTTGCTGTTCCTCCCATACTCTCCTCGCCTTGCGGTTTATTGGGACATCTTTAGAATGCATTATCTGTTTAAATAGAAAAGTCTCAATGATTGTAGAATGTCTTATCTGTTTACTTTAGAATTTTATAGAGAAATCGAGAACCTTCTCATTCTTTCTAGATTATGAAAAATGTATAAAAGGCAGAAGCTTTTGTGAAAGTCAGTAAGTTGTGATTCGAACTTTAATGTGGCAGAGTGACAGTGACAGTTCTCGCTCATACAAACTGGATTACAAGTGAGCGCTAATACTAACTGTGTTGTATGAACGTTTAATGTGTTAAGTGATAATGCAGTATATTGTGACAGATACGCTTCTTCAACAGTTTATACAGTGACTCGTAAGTGCTAGTAGAGTTTCAACTATTATGTATTAGACGCTTCTCCTTGAATTATTGAACAGTTCATTAAACAGTTATTATTTAGTATTAGATCGGCCTTTAGACATTAAGTGATTGATTTTTGAACAGTAGTTTTTCAAAATCTTTATTAGCTGAACATTATCGATTTATCTGCTTCCGATTACATTATTTTGTGTAATAATAACTGAACAGTGCAAGTTGTAGATAATTTGTGTTAATAAAGTGTGAGTGTTAATTTAAAGTGTTGCCAGCGTTATTTTAGAGATAGAACCCATAACAATAGTATTTGAAAGACTGACTGATAGACTGAATAGTTCAAATAAAAGTTTTAACAGTAATAAATATGATAACAATAAAAAGTAATATTAAAAATTTAACCTTCTCTCAACTCTTTATTAATATTTCTATATTACAACAACTAACAATATATTACTATGAATGTTATCTAGACTTGCACAAATCAAAACATCACACAACTGGTTTACCTCAGATACAAAAACAAAGATTTTAGGCATATTCAGGTTAATCACCCCAATTACAGTATTCACCATATTCTTACAGCACCGACGTGAACGTTATTACGTTTCGTACCGTTGTTACTTATTCGTCAAATTATTTTTTATTTTTAAGGGAATTTTTTTTTTGTATTGCGCTTGACGCCCCACATGAGTCTGGAGACTTGTGCGTAGGCAATGAGGTGAATGATGAGAAACATCCATGGCTGAATGAGATTCGAACCCAAGGCTGCAGCAAACGATGCCAGCTAGAGCCTTATCTTATCACAGACAAGCGCTCCAACCAAATTCTTTTTACGATTTGAGAATCAAGAAGAAGTAACGAAGAAAATTTGGGACACCATGTCTGACTCACCGTGAAGGCCTCAAGCCATGTCTGAGAAAGCATTACATCAATACGAAATGGCTATCACACGTATATCCCGGTGGTTCGGAACCCACCTAAAACTGTAGGTCCAACTCATCAATCACCATCATCCAACCCATGCACAGGTCTCAGACCTATGTGGGCTTCATCCTCCAAAATAAATTTGTTAGTGTTCAAATTCACTATAAAAGTGTTTATTATGATTATTTATGTCTAATAATTATGTCTAAGTGATTATTTATGTTTAAATATTCAGAGGGAAAGTGATATGGAACTATACCATAAAAATATAGCCTTCTAGTGTATTAGAGAAACGGAAATCATAAGATGCTTGTAGAAATCATAGAAGTTTAATGGTGCATAGGCCCATCAGCACAATTCATTCACAATTTCCTATATCAGCGTCGGGTCCTTAGAAATTCCGTTGTATCGGTTTATTATTATTTTTCAAATTATTATTATTATTATTAGACGTAAAGCTCTTAAAGTGGAAGACGCTGAGTAAAGTTGGTTCATTTTTTAGACTTGTTCTTCTTGTTTGCCCACCGGCTTTTCGTTTTTTGTGCAAATTCAGCTTTTCTCTCTTCGCTCCATTTTGTTGCAACTCTTTGAGGTTTTGTCTCTGGTATAACTTCCCATTTATTAAGCGTTATTCTGAAGTTTTTTCTATTTTAAATTTCTTTGTTTACTAAGTCTTTTTTACAGTCTGTATCAATTCTCCTTCATTGACAAGTGACGCAACATAGTTTAAAATTATTCTTTCTGTTAGTATATGGTCTGGAAGCTTCATGATGTGACCATAAAATTGAAGACATCTTTTCCTCTTATCTGTATATATTTGAATATTCTTCAACTTTAGACGTTCTCTGTAATCTATATCCGATTTCGGTCCGCCTTGGTCCAAAAGGATTTTCCTAGCTATTTTTCTTTCTTCCTTCTTTAGATTTTCCATATATATTTTCCTGTTCAGGATTATTATTATTATCATCTAATTGCGAAAAACACTGGCGATGAAATTAATTGAGTGCTTGGGAATTTTAATTTCCAATAAAAAATGAATTACTTTACAAGTTGTGTTGATTTCATGTTGTTTTTTCAATACTAAAGGATCGGAGTATCATTATTAGAGATGTCTCAGATTTTTCATCTGATGTCATTAAAACTAGTCTTGAAGACTAACCATTAACTTTTCATTTTTTTTTTTTTGAGGATGAAGCCCACATAGGTCTGAGACCTGTGCGTGGGTAATGAGTTGGATGATGGTGATTTATGAGTTGGACCTACAGTTTTAGGTGGGTTCCGAACCACCGGGAAGTGATTTTCAGCAGAGAACAGTGTCTTTTTTGCTGGCCAATCTAATCGGTCACCGTCACAAACAGGACCTACGAGAACGCAGCTTATCACTTTCACTTCTTAAGTTCACATTATTGAATTAACTTCAGTTCATCCATTGATGACTAAAGTAGTTCTATAAATTATGGTCCATCCTATCGAACATTAAATTTTCTAATCACTAGTTCACAAGGCTTTGTCCTCTCCAGCCTTCTGGTAATTTCTTGATTATCAAGCAGCTGAGTTGCCTCGGGGTGGTGAAGTCTGGATTCATGGTGGGCAGCATATCGACTTGTCTCTCTAGATACATATGGAATGTGTAGAACCCTGTGCAGGTCACTGTTTCCGATGTACCAAGGTGCATCAACCATGTTCCTTTATACTTTATTTTGAAATTTATGTATCACATCGATATTACTAACTTTTATAAAACATATATAGTAGTGATTGAATATAGTAAAGGACAGCGCCTTTACCATTTGTATCCTTAAATTTCGTTTGAAACCTCCACCAGGTAAGGATTGTGCAATGGATGATTATGGCGTAATATTATTATTGCACCTATTCACCCTCAATTACCACATCCAATCTTACCCTATGAATGTGAGAATTGTGTGCAACAATAATATTTCAGAAATAAAAGAGTTCGGCATAGCTTTTGATGTTACAAATTAGTAGAAATTAAATTATCTATTATTTGACTATTATTCTAACTTATAAAACGATTTTTGTAGATAATATAAAAATACAGTACGGTAATTAAATTGATTTTTTATTTGGTCAATATAAAATATAGAATTTAAATTTATTGTCTGTATGTGCACAGAATTCATTTTTATCCAATGTCCCTCTTTTTGTAGGTCCAACATAATTTATTAATTAATTTTTAATTTAAGTTAATTTTTTTATAGTGATTAAGGCCATAAAATACAGAAATTCTGATTTAAAATAAAAACTATAAATACAGTGAGAAAAGTGATATTATATAGTTTAAATACTTCCAGCTAACATTTATATTTTATTTTTCAATAAAGATTGAAAAAATCATAGATAAACATTTCAAATAAATTTTAAATATGGGTTACAATACCTGATTACCAATGAAGAAATCGGGAAATCTCAAACCATCGTTGACCGCTCGCTCCGTCAGGCACTAGGTCTGGATGAGAAGTGGAAAATCTCCTTGGGGTCCAGCCATTAGGAAATTGAAAATCAAATTTTAAATGCTGACTGTTCGTTCTCATTGTTAGATACACGGCTCTTTCTCATACGTACAAGTTGAGGGAGAAAGAGTGTGACTTCTCGATTCCAACGTCTTTTTATGTTTTGTAGCAGTGACTCTTAAAATTTCGTAATATGAGTTTTATGACAATATTAAATCTGTGATGCTTTCCATGACGAAATACTTAATGAACAATCTAGTATTAAAACTGACACTGTATTTCACTTTTAAATAATGTTTTACTCACATATATTTGAGATGCTTGAGGAATGCATTTCACTTCTGAAAAGAAAGGCTGACGAAGCTTCTTTTCAGAAGTGAAATGCATTCCTCAAGCATCTCAAACATATGTGAGTAAAACATTATTTAAAAGTGAAATACAGTGTCAGTTTTAATACTAGACAATATTAAATGTACAGAGTGTTTCAGGAGGAAAGGTTCAAACTTCGGCAACTGATTCTGGATCTAAAAGTAAGAAAAAAATGCATAATAAACATATGTCCGGAAACGCTTTGTTATCGAGTTATACAGAGTGAAAGATTTCGCCCAGAATTCAGTACCCTCGGTAAAAGAAAGTCATACTGAAATTCTGGGAAGGTAAATTAAGGACCAAATACATTTATTTCTTATGGTGTTTCGGACATATGTTTATTATGATTTCTTTTAAATTTTTAGATCTAGAATCAGTTGCCGAAGTTTGAACCTTTCCTCCTGAAACATCCTGTATGACATAGACTTGCAGCTGTCTTGGTCTTTAACAGAAGAATCCGACTAGAAAAATCCTACTGGCCTACAGACAGCTGCTTCTCCTCTCGCCTAGCTCGTAGCTCATGCTGAACTATACCGTGCGCTACTGAATCACCTGAGACTTGTGACAATTTTTTGTGTCAAGTATTCGGAACAAAATAATAATGTGCGCCATTTTGATTTGACCGGGTCAACTGAATTTCTTCCATTCCTCAACAACTTCTCTTCTTCAGTCGTGCGATGCCATTTTTCAAATTGCCCTCTTCATGTTTCTTGCTTTTACGTATTTGTTTTTGCTGGTCTCCACATGAGTCTGAGGAGTGTATCCATGATGTAATGTAATCTAAAATATAAAAAATGAAATATTTTTTGACGTTTATCAATACAATTACTGGAAACTTCACTTATTAAATTTGGATAAATGTCTGAAATTTAGAATAATTTCCATGAATAACAGGAATAGAGTATCTTCATATTAACTTTTTATTGTAAATTTAACGACTTGCAGTCAATTTTAAATTGTGAATAAATAATAATTGCACTAACACTTGGCCGAACGTTTTCGAGTTATGGAAACTCATCTTCAAGCCTTGAGTTTTATTCACAATTAAAAATTGACTGCAAGTCGTTGAATTTACAATAAAAAGTTAATATTAACAAAATTAAAAATTGACTACAAGTCATTGAATTTACAATAAAAAGTTAAAATATTAACTACGTTAAAAATTCACTGCAAGTCGTTGAATTTACAATAAAAAGCTGAAATATTAACAACGTTAAAAATTGACTGCAAGTCATTGAATTTACAATAAAAAGTTAATATTAACAACTTTAAAAATTGACTGCAAGTCGTTGAATTTACAATAAAAAGTTAAAATATTAACAACGTTAAAAATTGACTGCAAGTCGTTGAATTTACAATAAAAAGTTAAAAGTTGACTGCAAGTCATTAAATTTATGATAAAAAGTTCATATTAACAACGCAGAACGTTATGGAACAAGAAATCCAAGAATATATTCATCTTCATAATAATCTAAAATACAAAAAATAAAATATTATTTCAGGTCAATCAATATAAGAAGTAAGCAAGCATCCATTAACATTTATAAAAATATTCCAAGTTTAAATCCTTAAAACAATAGCTGAAACTTCTATATCAATTTCACAAAATTATTTATAGAAATGGATTGAATCCCAGAAATAAATAAAAATTTTGTAATCACTTGAATAATTTTTTTCAAACATTGTGCAATTTACAAGGCAAGTGCGCAGATTTGACCGTTTAATAATACTATTTGCATCACTTTGAAGGTCAGGATTTTTCAAGTAAACATTTCATTATATTTTACCCTTTTTTAGAAAATAAATTTTCATTTTTCAAAAGAATTCTTTGGTATAAATATATAATGGTTTGTTGAATTATGCTTATTGAATTTCTGAAGATATGTCTACATGGTTATGCTGAGATTAGTAGCTGCTAGGTTGCAGTGGAGGAAATTACAATTTTCTAACTTCTTCCTTTCTTTTTGAGGATGAAGCCCACATAGGTCGGAGACTTGTACGTGGGTAATGAGTTGGATGATGGTGATTGTTGAGTTGGACCTACAGTTTTAGGTGGGTTCCGAACCACCGGGAATGATTTTACAGTAGAGGACAGTGTCTTTTTTGCTGGCGAATCCAATCGGTCACCCTTACAAAGAGAGCACAGGACCATTAGTACTTAAAGGAATTTGAAATTAATTAAAATTCTGTTTCCAAGTTTTTCTTTTTTGATATAAACAATCTCTGTCTTGTCAATTCTTTTCTGATTTCTACACCTCTTTGTTCGACTTTCTTCCTTTCTATTTCCCCCATCACTCCTCATTTGCCATGCATAGAGTCTTCTTAACAACAGGAAAAATCTGTCAATCCCATTTATTGGCTCTAACCAAACCTAACCTAACCTAGCCTAGTAAATTAGAACTAGAATACGTATGTTGGCAACGTCCGCCATCTTTTGTAAACAAATGGGATTGACATCTTTTTCCTGTATTTAGGTAAACTCGATAATAGTTCGTCCAATTTCTGTCCGTGAATTTTGACCAACCTAACCTTAATTTCTATGCACGGGTCACTGGTCAGGATGACTGCTGTGACAGTACAGTATCTTAAAATCACTTGTTTCCGGCAAACTGACCAACTCTCTCTCATTTTTTAAGCATCTTCACTTTCTTTCTTTCCTCATTTGTTGATTCCTCTTATAGTTCCGTTCTTTTCAATTATATGAGTTTCTCTAAAATAACAATAATAATTTTGTTAGTGAGACTGACATGGAGTACATAATACAGTACCGTATAGGTTTTGTTTTGAAGTATAGACTATGAGTTTCTCTAAAAAGTGGCAATAAAAAATTATTGTTTGTGAGACTGTCATGGAGAACCTATATGTTTGAAAAATATTGATAAATTATTTATGGTTGAGATTTCGCAAAAGAAGCTTTGAATTTGAAAGCCTGTAGTTCCTTTCCAATTTTTTTGCCCATATTTGTGAAAATTCAGTGTCTCTTGACTAGAGGGACTATTGAAATGTAATGTATCAATATAGGCATTCCATTTATATATCAATTATCCAGTTTATATATAGGCATTCCATTAAAATTCATATAAGCATTTTTGTTTTGGAAAGAATCATTAATTGAATTCATAGTAAAATTCCTAGTTCAACTTGGACATAACCTAAAATTTGAATTCTATTCTTGTATTTCTTGTTCCATGACGAACTGCGTTGTTAATATTAACTTTTAGCGAATTTCTTCAAATTCAGCTATTACAGCAGGTCGTGATGTGCGACTTTCACCCGGGACCATGATGGAAATTTGTTTTGGAGCCCCCAGAGTACAAAAATCATAGTGGCACAAAATGTTATATATGTAGATATATATATATATCTATATATATATATATATATATATCTATCTATGTGTCTGATAGCACGATAACTTTTGAAGGAGATGTCCGATTTCCACCAAATTTGGTATACACTTTCCTCTTGTGAATAGCTTGGACAAGTTCGTTAGCCAGGAAAATCCAAAAAGGTTAACCCCCTTTTCGGGGGTATTTTCCCGCCAAAATTAGGGGTTTTCAAGAAAAAAAGGGTTGTATTTGAAAATTTTAGTTCTATTGTTAGACTATAAGATAGAGCTCATGGAGTCAAAAATTTTAAGGTATTGCACTGCCTTCTAGCTCAACAAATTTTCAAGATATCAAGAAAAAACCATTGTTGTCAAAAGCTGTATCTTGCCCTATGGAGTTAGTTATTTGGTGCTAAAAAAGTGTTTCAGGAAAAAACTTTAATCTTTTTTTTTTCTTGACTGTTCCTTATGGTTTTTGAGGCGCGGAATCCGAATTTCAACTCATCCACCTCGAAAAACCAGTGCGTTTTGAGAAAAGCAGCCATTTTCAAAATGGCGTCGAAAATTTTTTAATTTGTCAATTTCTGTGCAATATGAAAAAAGTGATTAGTTATCAGTATTTTTTGGTGATAAAAGCGAATATGGAGCTAGTTTTTTTTAATTTCAAATTATTTTAATTTCGTGGGGGGAGGATTTGAGCGAATTTCTTGAAATGCAGATATTACAGTGGGTCGTGATGTGCTTTTTCAAATATATTTTTTTCAAATTTACATAAATTCGCTAAGTTTTGCAGGTCCTGCGAAAGGAGTATTTATGTGAATTTAACGACTTGCAGTCAAATATTCATTAATAATAAATGAGATTCACTTACTCTTTACGGCCGAGCACTTTCGAATCTTTGAGATCCGTTTTCAGAGGCGTCCTTCTTGATCATCATGTCAGTTTTTTGGTTAGAAGAGTTGTGGTTTTTGTAAAATGTGATCAAAAAGTTTGTGTGATTTAAAATTTAGTTGTTTGTTGAGGATGTTTTGTTTATTGTGCGTGGTGTGTTTGTATATTTCAAATTGTTCCAAGGTGTTGAGTTCGTGTCCTTTAGATTTTATATGTAAAATGTGTAGGTTGGTAGTAATATCAGTAAAAGTGTGTCCAGTTTGAATGATATGGTCGGCAAAATTCGATTCAGCTTTTGATGTCAGGGCATGAAAATGTTCCTTGTAACGTTGTTTGAATGTGCGGCCTGTTTGTGCTATGTAGAATTTGTTAAAATCAGAGCAGTTCAGTTTGTAGATCCCTGGGAGATCGTATTTGTTTGTGTTCAGTGTGGTTTTGAGTGTAAGTGCATTTTTATTTTGTTTTTTGTTCTGAATGAGATTGTGTGGCCAGCTTTTTTGAAGATTTTTGCTAGTCTGTTTGATTGTGGATTAATGTATGTCATTGTGATGTATTTTTTGTCAGTGGTGTTGGTGTTTTGTTTTTTGTTTCTTATTTTATGATTGAGTTTGTCAATTAGGTCATGTTTGTAGCCGTTTTCTTGTGCTAGGTATTTTATTGTATTTAGTTCAGTGTTGTAATTGTCAGTGGATAGCGGTGTGTTGTTGAGTCTGTGTAGCATTGACCTGAATGCTGAGTGTTTGTGTTGTGTTGGATGATTGGAGGTGCTGTGTATTAGGGTATCTGTCATTGTTGGTTTTCTGTAGATGTTGAAGCTGTGTTCTTGGTTTGTGTTCTTTGTAATTGAGAGGTCTAGGAAGTTGATTAAATTGTTTTGTTCATATTCATCTGTATATTGAATGTTCTTATGTATTTTGTTTATGTATGATCGGAGTTGTTCACATTGTCTTTTGATTCCTTTGTATAGCAATAGAACATCATCTACATATCTGTGCCAATATATTATGTTCTGTGAAATTTTTTTATTAGAGAGTACCGTATATGTGTGTTTTCGCAGTGTTGGAGATAGATCTCAGCAAATACGCTTGAAATTGGTGAGCCCATTGGCAGTCCATCAGGTTGTGAGTAAAATTTGTTGTTGAAGGTGAAGTAATTTTGTTGAGTGATGATTTTTAGGATGTCTATTATTTCATTTATATGTTCTGTAGCTGTGTTGTTGTGAATAAGGATGTTCTTTATTATTTCTATTGTTTCATTGACAGGTATATTTGAATTCTCCATTAAAAAATTGTAAAGAAAGCAGTAGTGGGTTGTGCCTTTTGAATATTTACTTGATTGTGTTATGTGTTATAAATAAATGAATTAATTTGTTAATTATTTCAGGTTCAATTTTACAGCAACAAGATTAAGCACCGTATTTATTAACATTTCTTCAGTGATTCTTGCCTCTTGAAATGCCTGTATAGATACTTTACATTTAAAGATTCCCTCGAGTCACACTGAAGGACGAATGTTCATAAATACGGCCCTTTATCTTGCTGTGAAAATGCACCTGAAATAATAATTTATCACTGAAGAATCATATAATTCATTATGTCCAAAACCTCAACTAGGTCCCTTATTTGCGTAGTATTCTTGTAAAATAGTTGTATTATTTTTGATAGTTGAATAGCCCACGATAGCTATGAAAAACTGTTGTAGATTAATTTTTTGACAACCTGACATCGATGAGAAAACGCATATAAAAATCTCGAGCAAGGAGAATTTTAATTTTTTGCAACAGGCTAATTTTGTCATTCGTGTACACTCAATGGCGGTCCCAGCTGAAATGCTTTTTGAGGGGGTCACAAATTAGTATGTTTCTGATCTTTTGTAAGAATCCCTTTTTCCTACCCTTTTTCTAGTGAAAATCCGATTTTGGGGGGTCATGATTCTGCTTTTCCTACCCCTTTTTCAGTAAAAATCCGAAGAGCGTAGATGACTCCGCACTGGAACGCCGGTTTAGGAGACTACCTAACATAGAAAAATGCTCCATTGAAGAAAATATAATAAAATATCAGGTTGCTTGACAAGGTTTTTAGTACCGTAATACAATTAAACAACTAAAACCTAAATGAAGCTACTTTCTAGTACAATAGAGTTTTATTATGCTTGATAATTGGACAGCCCACGGTAGCTATGAAAACCTATTACCGTATGGATGACAAAATCGAAAATCATCCTTTGTAGGGTGAAAGTAAACAAATCGGAATCAATTATCTCCATGAAATCGTTCGTTTTACGGTTATAAAAAGACAATTGTTATTCACAGCATTACATATTCTATTAGAAACATTTTGTCACTGTCAAAGTGCATTCGGAAAATGGAAGTCTTTTAAAAAGAGAAACCAAGTCGTAAGAAATCGATTTCAATCGGAATATCAGCAAACGCAATTTGTCAGCAAACTGCCAGGCTTGAATTATTGTAGATTGCACTTTTAAAATTGTACGATACTTAAATTGCGCGGTACTTAAGCCTAGATTTTATGGTACTTGAATAGATTGTACGGTACTTAAGCTTAGATTTTATGGTAGCCTACTTGAATTGTCAATTATAATTTATATTTTTATATCACTTGCTTATTGATTACTATCAATGCTGTTTGGCTGTTTCTCATGACAATAACCGTGATATTCACGATTAATTACCAATTCGTGCCTTAAATCTCAAATAAAATTGAATTTCGACCTCAATATCTTTAATTTATCAGACGATTTTTTTTTTTTTGTAGATTACGTCTTGGAGACTCCAGTTAAGGAGTATAAGACATGTCAGATTAACATGAGTCATATACACTAGATGCCATAATTAATTACTATATCAATTAGTTGAGGTGAGGATTAATTTTGATGTGAAAGGAACTCTTGTACACTATAAAAAGCTTTATCAACTAAATATTTTTTCAATTGTTTTTTAAATATTTCTATATTTTCAAGACTCTTTAAAAACTGCGGTAGCTTGTTGTAGAATTTCCTACCAATATAACTAGGTTTTTGTTTGAATAAGCTACTATTGTGACTCACCAAGTGATAATCTGCTCGGCTTCTTGTATTATAATCATGTACGTCAAGATTATGTACGATCATGGACGATAATCAAGCGACTAATTTTTTTTTGGAATTGAAACCCACATATGTCTGAGACCTGTGCGTGGGTAATGAGCTGGACCTACAGTTTTAGGTGGGTTCCAAACCACCGAGAAGTGATTTCACAGCAGAGAACCACAAGATAATCACAGCAGACACCTGCTACGGCTCACGGCTATCACTTCCCGTAAAATGTATAATCATATGCTTTCATTTGGCAGCTTGGTCAGGCCCCGGGCAAATGGTCTACTGACGCCCCTTTTATTACTATAGTGTAAAAAAACTTTTAATGGAGGTTTTTTAAAACAAATAATCTATGTTACTTATATTGTATAAAAGGAAATCCTGTCACAAGAAAACACGTCTATCATACATTAAACTGTAGACTTTTATTTCTACATAATTCACACTTCCAACAAAGATTAAAACTTCAAGTTATATTTTTAATGATCCTACATTATATACAGCATTTTAAATGACAGATTTTTTTCTGGTTTTCAATTTGGCAAACTTGTTTATTACATCAGAAAAATCTGTGCTAAGGGCCAAGTCTTTTTCACAACACAGTAACATAAGACAATTTAACTTGCTGTCTGAAGAGCAGATCTCTTAACATTCTTCAGACGATTCAAAGCAGAAAATCCTCTCCCTGCAGAGCAGTTACTGACAGGTAAAGTCAGAAAAATTCTAACAGCTACTTCAAGATTTGGGATAGTACTTTTCAATTCATTTTTTATTATGTATTCATACACGTCATGGATTCCTCTAAATTCTTCCTGTTCCACATACATTTTGAAATGTAGCCTGTATTATATTTACTTGTTCTGTTCTATATTTTTGAAAATTGTGGTGTCATAGATATTTTAATAGTGGGTGATTTTTCCATCAGTCATTTTTATTTTTTTAATCTCTTTTATTTGACGCCCCCAAAATTTTGCGCTCTGGGCAAATGCCCAGTCTGCCCATTTATAGCCCGGGGCCTGAGCTTGGTATAAAAGTGGCACGAATGATGAGCCATCAAAAAGATGGGACGTTTGTGATGCAACCGGGGGTATGTCTATTAAGTCTATTATATCTATTTAAGTCTCTATTTATCTGCGATTGAACCCAGGACCAATGGAATAGTTCCATAGTGACTAATTACTCCAGCTCACAAGGGTGGTTGCTGAGCTTTTCACTTAAAAATACGCATGAAGCTTTTTGTTCTCTCAATGGGAAGTGATACTCGAGAGCACTGGTTGGTATCATCTGTTCATTCATGCTGAGTTCTTCGTTCAATAAAGCCTCACTTTGCAAAAGGTCTTTTATTCTAGTACAATTTATTGAACGAAGTATGACGATGAATGAACAGTTAAAGTAAATAAGTGGTTACTATGGCAACACAATAATCACCACAATCAGATAAGATGAGTCACGAGCGTCTACGTCTGTTTTGTGAGGGTGACCGATTGGATTGGCCAGCAAAAATACTCTGTTCTCTGTTGTAAAATCACTTCCCGGGGGTTTGGAACCCTCCTAAAACTGTAGGTTCAACTTATCAATCAATTCATTAGCCACGCGCAGGTCTCAAACCAAAATGGGCTTCATCCTCAAAAAAAAAAAACACTGGAAGCACTCAATCTATTTCAATTTTTTTCGGAGGATGAAGCCCACATAGGTCTGAGACCTGTGCGTGGGTAATGAGTTGGATGATGGTGATTGATTAGTTGAACCTACAGTTTTAGTTGGGTTCTGAACCACCGGGAAGTGATTTTACAACAGAGAACAGAGTATTTTTGCAGGCCAATCCAATCGGTCACCCTCACAAAGATGGCCCAGGAGTTTCGTAGCTTATCTCTGATTGAATGGTCTGAAACTCAATCCTAATAAGACTCAAGCAATCATAGTAGGATATTCACGACTCATCAATCAAATTGACTTCAACTCAGTTCCTAAAATACATGTTGATGGACAGTTAGTGCCTTTACTATGACTCTGTAAAAAACTTAGGTATAACCATGACAAACACTCTTGACTGGACAGAACATGTTAGTGGAACTTGTAAAAAGGTATTTGCTGCTATGCATTCTTTGAAAAAGATGCAAGATTCTCTTCCTAGACATATCCAACTTTTGTTGGTGAGATCTCTCATCTTTCCATACTTTTCATATTGCAATGCTGTTGACATGACTGTTTCTCTAAGTGAAAGATTACAACGCAGCTTAAATTACTGTTTTCGCTTTGTATACTCACTCCAAAGACATGAGCATATAACTCATTATTATATACAAAGCTCTACCCTCAAACTACCGGAACAAAGACTTATTCGGATATCAAAACTGGTAAATGACATATTGAAATATGGTAATCCGAAGTATTTCAAAAATAATTTTAAATTTGTAGCAGATGGAAGAGCCAATAGTGTAACAACCACAAGAGGAGGTGGTAGAACTTTAAGAATTCCAAACCACCGTACAGCAATTTACAACAAATCATTTGTTGTAAGTGGTTGTCGAATATGGAATTCACTCCCAACTGCAATAAGGAATTTGGAGAGCCGGACAGGTTTTGCTTCTTCACTGAGGAAGCATTTTCTTGAGCGAATGTCTATGGTTGTTCAGCCCTAGAGTGATGGCGTGGGAAATTTTGGCAAAACCCTGTTAGTTATAAGTTTTTTTCCTTTATTAGTTCATTCTATTTTATTTTATTATTATTTTATTATTTTAATATTATTAAAATTTATTTAATTTCATAATGTGTAGACACTATCAGGTAGAATTTATAGGTTAAGTGTAAGAGAGGGACACCGTCCCTAACTTCGCCTTTTCATACAAATGTATCACCAAGCTTTTTTCCTTTTTTTTTCTATATATCATATTAATATCATTTTCAGTAATAATTTCATGTTTGTATATAGTTAAAAAGTTGATGTAATAAGTAACTGATAATGTTTTATGTAATAATACTTGGTGATGCCTATATATTGTATTTTATACTAGTAACTGTCCAACTATTATTTGCATGAATAAAGAAATCAATCAATCAATCAATTGAACTGATACCTGCTACGGCACTCGGCTACCAAAAAAGGAAACAATTTTAGTGTAACAACTGAGCATTTCATTGGCAAAGAAATTTGAAGACTACTGATAAGTTATGAATCCTAGGTAAAAGCAGACATTTCCTAAGAATGTCAGGGTGAGGGGATACATCACCCTTCATCATCCCTTGATCGCGCCGAATAGGAATAAAGAAAGATAAACAAGATAAAAATTTTGTGAGAGGGGATGAATGGACTGATGAAGAGTGCGACAAGAACGAGCTTCCTCTTCTTCCAGAACACCCTTCCTTCAATACAGCTGACAGGATTGCGCTGCGTATCACGTGATACGTACTATTCATGCGTTGCAGGATACTGTATCAAAACAATGCTGATTAGTGATTAACCTTCGCCAGTTTTCTTCTATATCAGTTTAATAGCAATTTAATAACTTGCTCCCCACAATACATGCATATGTAGTGATACACATGTACATAATCAAATGTATACTGTATTATAACTTGAACATGCTCGGGTAATTGAAATTTGTGTTTTTAAAATTCAATAAGTTACTGTAGTACAATTTTCCGTTTGTTTGTTGGTTGAGAGCCTGATTTTTCAAATCACCCAAATTGAGAGTGTACATTTTACGTACATTCTACGTAGCTTAAATTTGTTTAACAATTTGTAATGTTATTTTGTTCTCTCTTCAATGTATTATATTTGTTGATTGTAACCCAGTTTTAGGAACTTTTCATCAGAATTCTTCTTTTATTTTCTTCCTGCAGAAAAATATTATTGTCAATTCTAGTTTAATTATTTATGTCCTCAGTTCTTTGTTTATATCCTTGTACCACTTGTTCTAATGTTGAGCTTC
Organism: Conomelus anceps; assembly: GCA_948455865.1. Lineage (NCBI taxonomy): Eukaryota > Metazoa > Arthropoda > Insecta > Hemiptera > Delphacidae > Conomelus > Conomelus anceps. The sequence continues at coordinate 22,887,193 of OX418227.1, read as the reverse complement.
ATGCTTTAATCAAAATTTTGAATATCACAAAAAGCAAATATATCACATTATTATGAGTAACTGTCTCATTGAATTTACTCGAAAATATAGAGACTAATTTTATTTCTTTGACATCAAAATGAGCTACGATCTCATTTCCCTGGTTTTACGGTTTTTTAAGTAATACCTCTAATTTGACTATTGTGAAAATTTCTATACTTCTCAAATTATATGCTGAAATATTATATTTTTTGTTCTGTGTTGCAGAGAAGAAATTTTCTGCAAAAACTGTTCTATTTTTCAATACTATACGTTTCTTTTTTTTTCAGAAAATCAAAATTTTTCGGTTTTGGCTTCTTGAATATTCTCTGTTATGAGATCTCTGATTTTCTGAAATGCTTTACTTTCTCTTTCCAAGATATTCAAATATTTCAGTTTAAACGGTTACTACTTCTGGGTATCTCTTTCAGTACATGAATACTTTTTTCCAGAATAATCAAAATGTTAGTTTTCACTAAAAATTGCTTCCTTCCATCATTTTACTAGTTCAAATCAATCTGCTCTTCAATAGCCCTTATTTTTTCTCTACTCATAATTAGTTGTTTTTTTGTAGATTACGTCTTGGAGACTCCACTTAAGGAGTATAAGACAAGGCAGATTAACAATTATACAATCTTATACACAAGTTACCATAATTTATTACTATATCAATTAGTTGAGGTGAGGCTTAATTTTGATGTGAAAGGAACTGTTATACACTATAAAAAGCTTTATCAGCTAAATATTTTTTCAGTTGTTTTTGAAATATTTCTAAGACTTTTTAAAAATTGTGGTAGCTTGTTGTAGAGTTTCGTACCAATATAACTAGGTTTTTGTTTGAATAAGCTACTATATTGATTGACCAAGTGAAATCTCCTTGGCTTCTTATATTATAATCGTGTACATATAAATTTGGTTAATGTCACTCCTTTCTCCATATTATAAAGTAGCTTCATACACATATAAGAAGGGTAGTTCTTTTGGATCTTGAACACCCTATCAAGGTTTTGTTTTGATAAATTACCCCATACTAAGATAGCATACCTAATATGTGACAGTAAGAGCCCATGGTAAGCTATAAAAAGTAACTTTATCTTGTTTAATCTTGCAAGCTAGGGTGTTTAAGATCCAAAAGAAAGCAGTTAAGTGTATTGAAAGAGTGAATAGATTAGATTCATGTAGGCCGTTGTTCAAGAGACTTGGTCTCCTAACTGTACCCTGCTTATATGTGTATGAAGCTACTTTATATGTAAAAACGAATGATTTTAACCAAATTCTTGACGTACACGATCATAATACAAGAAGCCTAGGAGATTATCACTTGGTGAGTCACAATAGTAGCTTATTCAAACAAAAACTTAGTTATATTGAGAGGAAACTCTACAACATACTACCACAGTTTTTAAAGAGTGTTGAAAATATACAAATATTTGAAAAACAATTGAAAAAATATTTAGTTGATAAAGCTTTTTATAGTGTACAAGATTTCCTTTCACATAAAAATTAAGCCTCACCACAACTTATTGATATAGTAATTATGGTATCTGACTTGTCTTATACTCCTCAACTGAATTCTCTAAGACTTAGGCCCGTATTTATGAACGTGACTTATCAAAGATCGACTTAAGTCAGATCGGATAAGTCAGACTTAGCGGCAATAAGTCTTACTTACACTACCGTAACAGGTTCAAGCCAGCGAGTAGCTGTAACCCTAAAAGTCAACCCAGCTCCCACAACAAAGATCTGCAGGGACAACTGGGTCGGCTTATAACCTCACTTTTCAGCTAGTAAACTCACCTAGTATAAGTAAAGCTTAGACTAAAGTTTGTATTCATGACCCATCTTCTTAACTTAAAAGTCAAGTCGTGCTTATAATTGGTGTCTCAAATCCATTATTAGCCAAGCTAGGTACGGAGCTGACTTGAAGCCATTCTTAAATTGTTGTGTTGCATCATATTTTGATTTCATTTTTTAGTATAACATCGGCTCATAATAATAAAATCATCCTATTCAATTTTCGCACCATTGCAATGTAATTCACTGTATATTTGACTTATTGAAATTATTTCTCCTTATTTTATATAAATCTAGTTCTAACCTCTACATTTTTTTGGCACTAGGATAGAATTCTCTTTCTACAAAATAGAATGGATGAAGTTCTGTGGTCTGCTGGCAGGTAGCGCGCACTACACTGTCTCAAATGCTGTATTTTTAAAATCCGAAAACAGAAAATTATAACTTGAAAGATATTAGTGTGGTTATAATTACTTGACAGTAACGGTAAATTTACATGTAGTGCAGTATGTTATTTTATGTTTATTAGTGCATGATAATATGACACAATTTTAGGTTAGCTTGTGACCACGTTCAATGTAATAGAGCCTTTCCAAGTCAAACTTCGTGCTTAGATCAACGTAAGTCACGTTCATAAATACGGGCCGTAATCTACAAAAAAAATCATGATTTAATCAAGAACATACAATGATCAAATTCGTTGCGTATCAAATTCCTTGTGTTGCAAACTAGTGAGCATCCTCTCTATAGTCGGATGACCATTTCAATTGAAGTAAGCCGGCGAGTAGACTGAAATTTAAGATCAGTCGCGTCCACGTTGTTCCCGGAGATGTTGGTGTTCAGTGTTTTGGTTAGTCTGTTAGTTTTTGACTTTAACTTTTCGAAATTACTCGTAACTGCCCAGGATGACTGCGGCTATGTTGTAAGTACAAACAACAAAAAAAATATATATATTTTTTTAATAAAATGTAATCCTCCAAGTTACAGCTACTGCGTTATAAAACGAGATAATTCGTTTGTCTCTAATGCGATTTGTCTCTAATACTTCTAATTTGATTAGAAGCAGAGGTGTTGGGGTTATGTTTTTTAGTGTTGTGTTAGTATGTTGACTCATTCCTAACACTATTACAATTTTTTTCTTGCTGGTGAAGCCTACATTAGTCTGAGACTTGTGCTTGGGAGATGTGGTGAAAGATGATGCAATGCAAATTGGATTTATGTATCACACAAAATTATAACTCGACTAACAGGTTGCTCGATTCAATTGAATCTGGATTTTTGGAATGTGTAATAACCTTTCTACAAATTTAATTTAATTGTCTGTTCTTTCTTTTCTCTCTTCCACTTCTAAAATAACTAAAATTCCTTTCCTTTCTTCTTAAATAAATAAATTTTATTGTCATGTAACCATCATAGTAATTGCTGTCAACGTCAGTACAATAATTATCACCCACACACTAGATCATCATTCAAAAAACTCGTTTACACTATAAAATGGCCTAAGCGCCAGCCAGTCATAGATTTCTATCTTGAACCTATCCTTACTTAAAACTTGTTGAAAATTCAGGTAATTTGTTGTATAGTCTAAGCCCTAAGTTGTCATATGTTTTCAAAGATTCTGTAAGTCGATGATAGGGTATCTCAATATGTTTTCTGTTTGTGAACATCGGATCTCAGCTGATAGTTATGGAGGTTCTTCTTTACATGAAGGATTGCATGAAATATATACAGATAATGACTTTTTCCCTTTGAACAAAGGGCGGCAATGTTCCTTTAAGTCTTGGAGAGCACAATATTATACAGGATATACCCATTTTAACTTCTTATAGAACAAGGAATTTTTTAGAAGGAACCAGGTAGAAAGATCACTCTTGAATCAGTGTCAGAGTGACGTTGTCGTTGTCGGTCATGCTGAGACTGCTGAAAACATCTATATAAATAAAATTAGAGTTTTGTCTGTTCATTTATCAGATTTATATATTTTTTGGTCATTTTTACGTTTTATACATTGAAGAAGCCGAAACAAGTCTTATCTCAATTTCTGTCTGTCTGTCTGTCACGGCCCCGAAGGCATTTTACGCGGCCTTCTCCTGAAAAACGAGAGCATCGATTGGGATTTTAGTTATTTTACAGTATTGAAAACTATTTTGACAATATCTTTAGCTATAAAAAACTAAATTAACTTTTTTTTAACAGAATAATAAACGTTTAAAACCAAGTAGTATTGTGTGATTTTGGATACATTTCTTCTAAGTTTTATTACCACGTTTTATTACTAAGAGCATCGATCGGGATTTAAGTTATTTAACAATATTGAAATTTTCAGGCATAATGTAGAATAGTCCCGAGATGGTTCCTGTGAAGGTTGGGAGTTCAAAAGTCCTCGCTGAAGGAAGCAAAAAGGAGAAATCTATCCTTAAAGGAACAGCTGATAGAAATCAACTGTTTTTAATCATATGGTGGGCCCTTAGCTGCATTATTTACGCTGTCTGCAGACTTGTGTGTAGTCGGAGCATTGCAGTCATGTAGGAAACATATGACTGGTGAATCAAAGCTCAGCTTATGTTTCATCCATTATTTCTTTGGTGAAAAAAAAAAAATTTTATTTCAATTTATAAAAAAAAAATTAGCATTTTAGAAAGGTGCGGTTTTTGCTAGGCTCTTGGGAATTCACCAGGTAGCACTATTATAACTAAAATACCGTTGCAACGCACGGGTGAACCGCTAGTTTTTTAATATTTATTTTGTTCAACATTTATTCTACTAACCTGATTGGTGCTAAACCAGACTAAGTACATTTGATTTCGTAAAGTTAATAAAAATTTAATTTTAATAAGAGGGAAAAGGAAAACTTTTGGCTCAATTGGTATAATGTACGCAACAATTGCAAAATAAAATAATTTGAATTTAAAATAAATAAATATGAAGGAAATCAATTAAATTCAAAGAACCAACACTGAACAAAAAACCATGGTGATATCAGGTGCAGAGAGGCTAAAAAGATCTGTAGCCTTAGGAACTACTGGCAAAAGAAAAGAAAAGCTCAGGAAGAACTGCATAACCGCTTCACAACATCTGGAAGAAGCGAAAGAATTAGCCATGTCACAACTTGAAGTTGTACCCTGTAGCCGTAAAAGCATAATAATAATAATAAAGGAAATAAATGAAGGAAAAAACAAAAATACTCACATACCAACCCTGAATCATAAAATATGTACATTTATTTATGTTTAAAAGAAAACAATAACGAGTTCCCAATGTATACGATTTGATAACTTTGCTAGAAGAAATCAAGAAAATTATATGGGAAAAATATCTGATCTAGAAATTAGATGGATCTGAAAAATATTAGAACGGTGACATTTAAATTTGAAAAGTATGGGAGAAGATATTATAGTGGAAAATGTCTTCTTAACTTTGGAGTAGTCACGAATGTTTATTGGCAAAGCATTGAAAAGTCTTGGCAGGAAATGTTTCAAATATCTTTTTTTCATATAAATTAGCAAGTAATGTAGGCTAGAAAAAAGTTGCTCATTGACTAGATAGTAACAGTAAATATATTTTAAAAAAAATATATATAAATTAACTTTTATAATAACACTGTCAGCTGGTGGAGGGCTGGACCAAAAATAACATCAAATAAAACAAACAATAAAATTATTCAGTAAAATAAACAATAAATAGACGTCCTCTATCCTTGAGAATCGCTTCTTTTCTCAATAATATGTAAGTTATGTTCAATATATACACAGAACCGTATATGTTTCAGAAATACAATAAAAAATTGATGAGATCTTATCGGTTGCAATTTATTTTGAAGGTAGCTGAACTTTGTAGTAGTTTTTTTTTAAAATTAGTTTGATCATGTAGGTCAGGGTATTCTATCAGCAATTTTATCCTGATTCTCTTCTTTCATCTCCCATTTCTAACATAATCTTATAATTTTCCCCCAATTTTTTGTGTGCTAATAAAAATATGAATATACTTATTATCTACCAATCACAATCTAGTATCCTTGGTCAAAACTAATGTAACACAATCAAAAGTATCTATTCTAGAAAGAATCTCATACATTGTCTAGTAGACAGGGGCGCCATTTCACAAAATTTTTCGGGGAGGGGGTAAACACGGGGAATACCTCCATGGAAAGGGGGTCGAGGTGTCTCCCCCCCCCCCCGGTAAAATTTTGAAAATATATCGTTTAAAAATATTATTTTAAGCTTCATTTTGCCTATTTAAAATTGATAATACTATAATGTTATTTGTGAGTTTGATGAACTGCACCTACAGTTTTAGGTGGGTTCCGAACCACCGGATTTGTAAACAAATAGCGCATTGTAACTGATAGTGACGGACGACAGTGCCACCTTGATTAGTCTCTGTTATGTAGGTTTAGGAATTATTACTTTTACTAATCAAAAATAACCTTACTTAAAATTATTTAGCTACGTGTTTATACAGTAAAAGAAATTGTACAACTGCTGTTTGAAATAAATTATTAAATTAGTCGTGATTATAATGTTTCACGTAGATATGCCTATTTCAAATTATTTATCAGATCTTTGGGAGGCCTAGGCCGCCCTGCTCCCCCCCCCCCAATGGCGCCCCTGCTAGTACACATAAAACCTATAATAAGATATAACATTGCATTGCTTTGGATAGAAAATTTAAATATTTTAATGAATAAATGATTAGTACCTACTCTGTGTTAATATTGGACCTTGAATATTGAATTTGACTTGGAATATTGATTAGCCAGATAGCTAACTTACTTCATTGCGCTTCAAGACCATGGACTCCTTTATAAGCTAGATAGTATTTTTCCGCTTGAAAGTTTCCATCAAAATTTGATATTATCTACGGTTTTCAGTGTTTCGTTTGGAGTGAACTTTCAAATCAGATAGATAGATAGTTTATTTTTAAATAAATAAGTTTACAACAAATGAGCATCTCAATGTCTTACAACACTATTAGTAGTCGGAAGAAACAAATTAAATATAAGCTATGTAGAAACTAAATAAAGATAACAGAATTATATTATTTACTGAGAGAATTTTTGAGAACATACATTCCAGCACACAAGGCACACTTGTGGACCGCTGGAAGGATCGACTGCAAAATACAAAAAAAGGAAGGATATATTGAATTTTAAGTATTATTTGTTTTTATATATTGAAAAATTAAGGGGTAGATTGTAGTTTTAAGGAACAAGCAATAAAGAAGGAAAACATATGGGAAAACTAAGTGATTGTATGAACTGCAACACAAATTAAGGCTGTGCGCAGGGTTTTTGGTCATAATTTTTTTTCGAAGTTCATTAAATTAGATATTATTATGGTATTGAAATGCTAACTATTGCCATGAGAAATTATTTTTTTCATCGAATATTTTATGGAATATGGGAGTTCAAAGTTGAAATTTTTCGGTTTAGGGGGGCAATTGAACTCACCTACAAGTTATTTTAAACATTTGATAATTTTTTTATAACTGAACGACACCTTGGGGAAAAAATGACATATTTTTTATTTCAATTCAACAATTGGTTTTTTCAAAATAATTTTTTGAAAAACTGAAATGTTTCGCATGTTTTAAAAAATTTATTTTGAGAAAACGAGTTGTTTGATCGGAATGAGAAATATGTCATTTTATTCCTCAATGTGTCTTTCATTTAAAAAAAAATTATCAAAAGTTTAAAATAACTTGTAGGGGAGATCAATTGCCCCAAAAAACCGAGAAATTTAAACTCTGAACTCCCATATTTCATAAAATATTTGATGAAAAAAATAATTCATCATGGCAATAGTAAACATTTCAATACCTCAATAATATCCAATACAATAAACTTCGAAAAAAAAATTATGACCAACAACCTTGCGCACAGCCTTAAAGAAAAGGAATAAACAAAACATTAATAAATCTGCTTATAAGGTAATCCCTGAGCATAAGCTTCAAACAATGACTCGGAACAAGCCTTCTACAAATTCAAGTGAAAAGGAATCATTTTATTATTTTTGGAGTGGAGTATTTTGGATAATCGAAATTCTAAGCATTAAAATATTAATCTCAATGTTTTGGACAATATACATATTTAAAATTTATGAAGAGAGCAGTTTTGGATTTGAGTCTGTTGCGCCTTCACATTCATTGTAATTTTGGCACAAATAAATAATTATTCTAAACTGTCATTCAAACTTATTTTATGCATGATTAAAATTTAAATAGAAAAAATAATGTAAACTAATAAAAGATAAGATTGGAAAGCCACTGCCAGCCAGTTCTTGAGTTGAACCAGCAGTTGAAGATTGTCAAATTAATCAAGATAATTTCATTCAATTTTTGAAAGTAGACTGTACCATTCTGGAATAACCTATGTTTTGCCTTGCATAGGACCTTTTGATATCCAAAATGAAGCAAGAGCGGTCCCAGGGGCATGGTGGTCATGACCCCCGAAATCGAAAATTTACTGATGAAGGAGCAGGAAGAAGGGGCAATCTCGCAAAAAGAAGGCCAACAAAACCCATTTGTGACCCCCCAAGCTACTGAGCTGGGACCGTTCGTGAAAGGAAGGCTCTATATCTCAGAACAGTTTTTATATCGAATGCTGCTAAGTTTCTTTCATGCGTTTTTTGCTTCCCAAGACCCCAAGTGACCTTTTTTTTGCAAAACTTGTATTTACGGGGGTGGGCCTGAACCAGGGTGCTATAGGTGCTGAAGGTGCCTGAACCAGGGTGCTATAGGTGCTGAAGGTGCTATAGGTGCCTGAACCAGGGTGCTATAAAATACTACTGTATTTTCTGTATTATTTAATATTTCTATGCCACCCTGGGTCTGCACATCTTTCTTCAAAATGGAATGTTAGACTTCATCTGGGGGAGCATTGCCTTTTCTGGTTGCTATTTTTAACGTGGTAAAACGTACAGCCAAATTAAAAATTGTCGAACAATGGTCACAACCATCTCCTACGATTAAATGTATTTATTTTAATCAAAATTCATTGATCAAAGATATTTTAAGTAATTAGTTTTTCAAGGATGGGATCTTGCTTTTGTTTTGGAATTTATTAGAAAAATTCATTGTAACTCCAATTTGAAAAAAGTAAATTAAAATTATAGGGAAGTGATAGCCGAGTGCCGTAGCAGGTATCTGTCCAATCAGAGATAAGCTACGAAACTCCTGGGCCATCTTTACATCGGTGACCGATTGAATTGGCCAGTAAAAAAGACTATGCTCTCTGCTATAAAATTACTTCCCGGTGGTTCGGAACCCACCTAAAACTGTAGGTTCAACTCATCAATCTCTATCATCCAATTCATTACCCACGCACAGGTCTCAACCCTATGTGGGCTTCATCCTTCGGAAAAAACAGAAAATTGCCAAATTTATTCAAATCCACATTTATTGATCAACGGTTTTTTTTTTGAAAAGAACATTTTTCAACATCAGTTCTTTTTTAAGAAAGGTAAATTGTAATTTGTCTTGGAATTCATGAGAAAAATTCATTTTAATTAAAAAAAAAAATGTCCTGCCAAATAAACAATTGTTGAACGACGTCTGCTTCGAATTTGCTGCATTCTTAAAATTCAAATTCATTGATCAAAAATCATATTGGGATCGAAAAAATTCATTTTAAATGCTATTTGTAATAAGTTCTAATGATACGTTGTACACTAGCCATCTCACCTATAGTTAAGTGATTCTGGAAGGTTTTTTCAATTCAAATAAGGTCTGGGAGAGGAAAAATAAACAGGAATTCATTGCTTCTCTTTTAGAGAACTAGAAGCTAAAAAAACTAACGCTTGGATATCGGCATTCTGCAGGTCAAAGATCCCCCCAGTAATTTTTAATGAATGAATTTCGACCGGCCGATAATGAAGTTCAGGCCCGGAAATAGCAGCTGACAATATTCCACCTTGCAAGTTAACTTTTGTAGGCCAACAAGTCAGTATTTTGCATCAATCGATTAGCATATTTATATCGACTATAATGGAGAATAGGCTCAGTATTGGCATAGCTGCTGTTCTACATACAACAAGGTTGTGTCTGTGGTGTCACAACCATCGATCTGTTCTTATAATTTTATATCGATGGTCACAACAAGTTTGGGAATGATGATGATAAATAAATTTAAACCGTCGATAAAATGCAGGACATGTTTGCGAATTTATTTTGTGAGAATCAAGATTGCGTTGTTGTTAGTGGGATCGTGTTATATACAGTTCTTCACGACTTGTTATTTGTTGAGTTCATGGGATATGGGATCCTCACCGTTTACCGGTAAATGAAATTTTGAATAGAGCAGATTTTCGGTAAAGTCTCACTGACCGGTAAACGGTTCCCATGAAATCAATCATCGTCAAAATAACCATATTTTTAGTATGATGAAACGAGATTCAATAGTTTCAGTTGTGTAGCTAGGATTTAAAATTTATGTAATTTTTTGAGGATGAAGCCCACATAGGTATGGATCTATCCGTGGGTGATGAGCTGGATGATGATGATTGATGAGTTGGACCTACAGTTTTAGGTGGGTTCCGAACCACCGGGAAGTGATTTCACAGCAGAGAATAGTCTTTTTTGATGGCCAATCCAATTTGTCTTGAATTCATATTCAATTCAAATTCATAGACGTTCAACAATTTGAATAGACCAATCAGACGCCTTCGTTTTCGTTTAAATTTCATTCACCGGTAAATGGTGAAGCTACCATGTACTCCAACATTGTCTTAGTAACCATTATTTGGTCAATCTAATATTAAAACTGACACTGTATTTCACTTTTAAATAATGTTTTACTCACATATATTGGAGATGCTTGAGGAATGCATTTCACTTCTGAAAAGAAGCTTCGTCAGCCTGCCGCCAGGGGTCATGCTCTGTTTGGGTTAGGATGAGCAGCCATTATGTATTTGAAAATTGCGTTTGATTTGAATTGTGTTTGGTCGTTGAGTAAGTTTGTTCTATCTTGTTTATGGTGTTTGAATATTTCATATTGTTCCATGGCTGCTCATCCTAACCCAAACAGAGCATGACCCCTGGCGGCAGGCTGACGAAGCTTCTTTTCAGAAGTGAAATGCATTCCTCAAGCATCTCCAATATATGTGAGTAAAACATTATTTAAAAGTGAAATACAGTGTCAGTTTTAATATTAGATTGTTCATTAAGTATTTCGTCATGGAAAACATCACAGAGATTATTTGGTCATGATAGATCGAGATTTTAGGGCTTGAGTGGCGTAGCTAGGATTTTATTAGGGGGGTTAGGTTATAGATTAGATTAGATTATTTACTTTATTGGTGTAGATTACAAAATGCACAGTCTTAGATTCTAGATTATGATCGTTAAAAATATAAGCAATGTGATTGTTCTATGAATTTTACAAAGCTAAACTAAAGAATTATTGAACGAAAGTGATAGCCGAGTACCGTAGCAGGTATTTGTTCAATAAGAGATGAACTACGAAACTCCTGGGCGCTCTGTGCAAGGGTGACCGATTGGATTGGCCAGCAAACAAACACCGTTCTCTGCTGTAAAATCACTTCCTGGTGGTTCGGAGCCCACCTAAATCTGTAGGTCCAACTCATCAATCACCATCATCCAATTCATTGGTCTCAGACCTATGTGGGCTTCATCTTTCGAAAAAAATATGAATATGAGATACAATTTGATAGCGATAAAATGATTGTGATGTATCTACATGAAACGGCGAAATTTCATGGTTGGTGAGAGGGCAACCCGCGGGTCCGGGCGTCTTCCCCCAGAAAATTTTCCGAATTTTGAAGACGTAAAATGCCATTTAGACAACTTTGGCTCCAAAATTGTATAAAAATAAAAAATTTCTGAAAACTTACTTTGAGAATCCAACTAGCAAACCCAAATGAAAGCTACGTTTCTCTAGTAAAAATGTAAAATATTCAAATAATATTGAAATAAAAATACTCAGTACACTTCTTGATTCACCTCATAATATGATTTATTTAATTAGGGTTGGCCTTGATTTTTAGGTTGTTAGTAGATTGTTTTATCTACAATCCTGCACTAAAATACTTAACTATTACATCTGATTACTGTAGTTTTCATATAACTTGGCAGCAGTATGCTGGGTTCAGATGTAGCATGTCCCATCTGCTACACGCTGCCAAGTTATATGAATACTACAGTAAATTGATTTGACTTCTACATTTTCGGTGCTAAAATCTCAAACAAAATTCAAAATTATATCCACTTTCTTTCGACTATTGAACTGTTTTAGTGCTTCGTTTTTTAAATTTAACATCCAAATTAATATTTAAGATCTGGAAAGAATCAGTAATTGTATTACAAAATGAAATTTCTAGTTGAACTTGGTCATAACTTAAATCGGATTTTTGTAATTGAAAAATTGTAAAGAAAGCAATAGTGGACTGTGCCTGTTGTATCTTTACTTGATTGTGTTTCATAATAATTAAATGAATAAATAAAAGTTCAATAACAAAAGTCTCAAAGTTCAGCTTTGAAGTTTTTGAGTAGAAAAAATGACTAAAACACTAAACATTACATTCCATATAATCAGTATTTTGCACCGTTGAAGATTAATTAATTAATAATTTATTGAAAAATGAACTAATTAATTTTTTTTATCCCCATTTATTGGATTAATTTGTTGTGTATGATTTTCATACACAAATCAACGCTGAAATTCAACAACTACAAAAACATGGGAACTTATTTTAAGTTCTAACTTATAATTATGACTATGAAACAACTCTAGGAAATAAGAAATAACTGAAACAACTCTAGGAAATAAGAAATAACTAAGTACTTATTTCACTACCAAAAACAACCGGATATAACCTGAAGTAAATTTGATTTTCTATTAACTTAGTTAAGTATTTAACCTTTGAATCAATCTGGTTTATTTCTAAGATAATTTTGTACTGTTTGTTAACTAGTTTTTTGTATTTGATTGAAATTTCTAAAATTTCGTGGGACCCCTAGGCCTTTTCCCTGGCTATGCCCCTGGTTTACTTAATTAATTCACTATATTATTCACTCTTAAATTTCGATTCATTCCAAGTTACATTCAGTTCAAATATAAAATGAGCTACACCTCTTAATGGGGGTAATCAATATGGGCTACACCCCTTAATATGGGGCTTCCTGAATAGCTTATTCCTCCAATGGGGCCCTTATTCAGTTGATCAGATTTTTACTGACAGTATTTATTTGTGGACAACAATGCTCTAATAAATGATAACTCATCACAAACGTATGAAGGGTTAAATTCCAGTTGATGCATGGGCTTTTAAACTTTCAAACTTTGAATTCTACGTTATAACGTTGCTAAGCGCAATTAACCCAGTTTTGTTTTCGTGTACTATGACATCAAACGCTCCTGATTAGATCAAATTATTGTAATAAATAAAAAAATAAATAAAACGCTAGACGAAATCCAAGTTATCTGTTGGACAGTAATTATGTCAATTTTTTGAACTGTGACATTAGACGAAACAATCACGTTTTGAGTGGATGGTTTTAGCTGTCACTTCCAAATCTTAGTGACCTTTAAAATTATTGTGAAAAAATAATAACAACAAAAGGTTGTGTCCAAAGATGAATAATACACTAATATTTTGTTTTCGTGCAATTAGGAAGGTCAGGGGTATTGTACTATTCCAAAATATGATTAAAAAAAATTATTTTCATGATATTATTTTAAATTGTACATTATATAGTGAATAGTACGTTAAAAATGGGAAGGATCATTTATAAAAGAATATAATAAATAATAACATGATGAAAAATAAATGATTGAAATAGGCTGTATACAAATAAAAATTGTTGACTACCAAACTAGTTAAATAGTCTATATTTCTTACATTGTCATTGATTCCAAATCCATCTCCATTTCAAATTTATTGATTCAGCTCACATAATTACAAGAAAACATCGAAATAGAGCAAAATAACAAAATAGGAAACAAAAATATATATAGTAATAATGAGAATATATCTTGTAATATGAATTCTTACTATTGATACATTAATTAATTATTCTTTAATTAAAATGATTACAGCTCATGATTAAATGAGCTTTAATTAAATGATTACAGTACTAAACATAATATAATTTTATTTCCATCAGCAAAAAATACAGTAAACATGATTTGTAACACCACAATAAGTAATAAACAATTACATTTACTGGAGTCATCAACGTCCAATCAAAGTGGGAGGATGCATCAGTGGTCGGGGGTATAGTGGGAAGAGAAAGTTACCAACCCTTTGAATCGAACCAATAGGAAAGCAGCAGGGACAATTCGGACACTCTGATATAGAAGGGAGGAAGTTTTCTTCTAGGGTGACAAAGTGGACCTGAGACAGTCGTCAATTAGATCTACAATGATGAACATCACTGGCTAGATAATACCATTGATCAGGGATGGTTCGTCTATGATAATACGTAACTCGCTCGGTGCTCGCGGTACGGTCGGGTGTTACAGACAATCCCAAAGTCGAAATAGATAAGTTAAATTAAAGTACTAGTGCATAATCAATTCAGAATTATTCGTAAAATGAATCGCGCGGTGAAAATTCCTGGCGGCTGGTGCGGAGGAGGTCTGTCAGAGGACGGCGGTATGCAGCAGGGAGCAGACTGGAGCGGCGACCCGACGTCCATCGTCTCAGTCCACCGTAATTAGTGCGCCGCTCAAAAATCACGCCAGGTTCTATTTTTTCATGTTATTTATATTTTTATAGTTTGTATCTATGTAATTCTACGTCAGCCTCTCATGCTCTGATGACTCATATGATAACTCAATACGACAGCGTTAACTTATACAACAGCGTTATTTTATTAACAATTTAAGTAATTATGATGATTGAAGATACATTTTGTCACGTTCATTACTTATGTACAAAGTCACAAATATTATTGTTGCGGGTTCTAATAGCTAAAATAAGGCTGGCAACACTAAAGTTCACACTTGATCTTTATTTACACAAATTAGTCTATTTACACACAAATATTTGTAAGTTCAATTAATAAATAAAAACATATCATCAAATGACAAGCTAATACTTATTTTCAGTAATTATTTACAAGAATTAATGAATAAGTAATTACAGGCTGATCAATAATAAAAGAAACAAGAGTCCAATTAACTATACAATAATGTAGAAAGAAATGATAAAGAGAGCCACTAATCACTTACAAAACACAGTCCAATTCGTTATCACGTTATCACTTAACACAACGTCTTTAAACTATTAGTAAGCTGCATAAACAGTCAACACTTGTCTCTGCACTTGATACTGTCTAAAGACTGAATAAAGCACTGTTTACACCACTGGCACGAGATCTGTAATACAATCTGTCATACAGGTTTGTAAAAAACTGACTCACTGGTTCACGTGGACCCCTTTATATAGCTGTTGTAGTTGTATAATTCCAAGAATTGGAGGTCACCAGACGCTTCGAGAAACTTCAAGAATGCTTAGACCTCGATTGTTCAGGAATTCTAAAGAAATCACGAGAAGTCTCGAGAAATCAGACAAGTGAGAGAGTGAAATCAGACAAGTGCTTGCTTTTGTAACATTATTTATCATTATAACATTACAGTCCAAAGGAAAACACTCGTTCTTGTTAATTTCAAGCGATCCTTGGATCCCCTTTCACTCATAGTGATGCTTAAGTTGTTTCATATGGGTGGGAAAGACAGTACTATTGGTGTGTATTGAGAGTTGGTCGAATCCTGTGCCAATTGTCTGGTCATGAAATATAGCCGCTGAGTTAAGCTGGGGCAAATTAATCTAAATTATTAAACATTCACAAGGTAAGTGGTTTATTCTGCAACTTGGAAATGAAGAAGTGGCGTCTGGAGCTAATGGATTTATATCGTGACCGATGATTATTATGATGAATATTGATACTATGTTTTATGAACCAGATAATTAGTCGGAATCAGGGTCGATGAAAGATTGATTTTAATCCATTTTATTTATATCATTCCAATCAATTTCAATTGAAGTTTTTTTATCAATTTAATTATCAATCAATCAGCTACCAATATATACAACAATAATAATAGTACAAATTTTACATGTTAAGGAAGAAAAAATGAATCACTTTCATTAGTAGTGTGGCCATTGATATATTCATAAATAGATAAAATGATGTTGCTATTGAGTGTTAATTAAAACAAGCAATTATTATACAGACAGCAATGACATTCTCATGACACCTATTGTTCAAAGAACTCATCAATTATCGCACAGTGGTTCGGAGCCCACCTAAAACTTCAAGTCCGCCGTTCACTCCATCACCCACGCACAAGTCTGAGACTCATGTGGGCTCTATCAGCAAGAAGAAACAAAATATAGCCTATTACGTTCCAATTCATCTCAAAGAATTTTTTTTGAAAAACTCCATTCTGTAGAAAAACATTCCATTTTAAAAAACAGAAGGACTTCATTCTTACCGGAGAAGAATTAATTGTGGGTGCTATCAGTGCTTTGCACATATTATTTCCTTTTCACTGAAATAATAGTTCTTCAGAATATCATCATCATCATAACCACCACCATCATCATCATCATCGTTGAATCGTCGTTATCAACATCATTCCATCATTGTCTTCTGTCTTCTTCTGCTTTCCTCTTTATTCTAGCTCTGTTCCAATAATTATTTCCATGTTTGAGGGAAGGTCGTCCTCAATTATTTTGAGGACCGTCCTCTTCATTCGTCTACTTCTCTCCCCCATCTTCTTCTTCTTCCTCCTCCTCCATCTTCTTCTTATTCACCTCAATTGTTCTTCTTCTTCTCCAGTTTTAGTTCTCATCTTTCAAGTTCCAGAACATTTTTTGTTCAGATTTTTTTTGAGGATGAAGCCTACATAGGTCTGAGACCTGTGCGTGGGTAATGAGTTGGATGATGGTGATTGATGAGTTGGACCTACAGTTTTAGGTGGGTTCCGAACCACCGGGAAGTGATTTTACAGCAGAGAACAGTGTATTTTTTGCTGGCTAATCTAATTTAAATCCTCTACAAGTTTTGTGAGAAAAATTACATCTTTATTGTACAAATAACTGGGTTAATTATTAACCTTAAACTTGAAAAACTTGTATTTGGGCAATTTTTGCATAATTTTTTGAATAGTTAAAAAATTACTGCAGTTACAGACTTGTTTTATTCGATTTTCAGCTCATTTTACATAGAACTTGATCAAATTGATTAAAAACAATTTTCTGATATATCACTGCCGCCAGCCAGAGCGACTAATAACACTAAATTGTGTAAGATTACCTTTTTTTATTTTCTTGTTTTTTTTATTTTGCTATTATTTTTCCTTGTCTTTCATTCTATTTTTTTCTTGCTTATAACTTTTTAGTTTTCTTGTAACTCTGTTTTTTACTGTAATACTTTATTGCTTTCTATACTGTACAATTATTTTTATTTTTATAAGTTATTTCCTTTTGATGTAGGCCTAATTACTGAAAAATTTTGGTTTTTGTTGTACCAATTTTGTATGGGCACCTACTGAAAAACCTGCCTGTTTAGTGGGTCCCGTGATGTATTTTATTGAATTAGAAAAATTGATTGATTGAGTGACAATAAAACGGAGTCACGACAAGTTTCCAAACATGTAAATTGCTTTATAAGTAAACTAGCTGGCCCGACGCGCGTTGCTGCGTTCTCATTCTTGATTTTATTATTTGTCACTTCCCACTGAGGTTACATTTCAAATTTCAACCTTCTAGGACTATTAGAAGAAGTAAGGCTCCTAAGGCTCTTCCAGCTGATCAGAGAGGCCTCCTTCGTTGTTTTCTTACACAGTAAGACCTTACTCACCACCTCTCAATGAACATTTCAAATTTAAACCTACTACGACTATAAGGGTAGAAGCTAGGTTTTTTACTTTATTATTCGCCACCTCCCACTGAGGCTGCATTTCAAATTTCTAGATGCTTTGGTTAACAAATGTCATCAACCCGGCATAATTACATTTCATCATACCCAGTCATCTTTCCTAAATACTGCAAGGCTACGACTGCATCCTACATGCAAAGTTTTTGCTTTCCAGACAGCGTAAATAACGCCGCTAAGGTGCCTGCCATATGATTAAAAACTGTTGACTTCTATCAGCTGTTCCTTTAAGCTGTTTTGCCGGCAAGTTCAGTAGGTTAGGTGAATGATGTTTTGCAAAACACACAAACAGCTTGTCCATCGAAACAGTGTGTACAGCAGATCGGAAAATTTCAAATTATTTTCCATATGATTAAAAAATCACAGTAAACTAGCTAGCCATGTACCCGTGCTTTGCATGGGCAAAACTTTAACCCCCTAAAAACACCCCTAAAATTGCGAATTTTGAAAAATCCTTTCTTATTGCACGGTGAAATCCTATAAAGATTGTTCATACGAAATTTCAAGTTCATAGGCCTAGTAGTTTTGGCTCTGCGTTGATGAGTGAGTCAGGGTATCATCCTTTTATAGATAGAGATTGATAGTAATATTTGCTAACTTCCGCCATCTTTAACAAAGTATTTCCCCACCTATTTTTATTGAAACTTTTTTGATTATTTTGGGGAGTACAAAAAGACCACAAGGCTTTGGTAACTCTATGAGGAACACTCTGTATAAATATAGTAACAAATCGACGTTTGAAGTTGCCGATTAGGGGGGAGAGAAATATATTGTGATGACTAGGGTAGGTGAGGGGTTGGCTGTAGGGACAGTGTTGTCTATTTATAAGGCATGTAGAGCAATGCACTCGTCTGTGTTGTAGGCTATTTAAAAAGAATCTAGACCACATTTTCTTTGTAACTGCACTGTACGTCTTCTATACTGGGGCTATGTTTGCAGGCCTATATATTACCATAGCGGATTCGACTTAGGTGACCTTTCAGACCTCAACGTTTCGTTTACAGCGTACTATAAAAAAGAGGAGTGAGGTAGCTTTCCTCACTGAGCTAACAGAATTGTATCAGTATGCCAAGCCCACTGAACAAATTCTGAAGCTCTATGCTTGACAGTCTACTGGTGAAATACAACACAAAAAACAATTCCTTGGCTTCTAAGTTATGTGTATGATTGGTCACATTGTTTTAAAAAATTGCCATTTTCGTTTTTCTTGAACATAAACAAAGGAAGGGTAGAACACATTTGAAGATGAAGCTGGTACAAAGAGGGGGGAAAATGTGATGAAAAAGGGCTTGGAATTCGAAGAATGAAAAGAGATGAAGAATGCTGGAGAAGAGAAAAATTAAAATCAGGATCCTTAAAATTTGAGAGAACAAAAGCTTGAGAGAGACCATTATATTTGAGATGGAACTTCAAGAATAATGGTAATATGATGAAAATATAGCTTTCTTTGTAGTGGCGAACGCGATATTGTGGAAGGTATCCATAATGAATAATAAGACGAAATTGTCACAACCACATTTATTAAAACTTAGAGAAACTAGTTTCGGTTGTCAATCTCTATCAAACTAAAAAAGTTTCAATTTCAATCTTATTATTCATTATAAAAATATAGCCTTTATTGGTGGGGCTTTGCTTTTAATGAATAATACAGATATTGTCACAGCCACTCAATTAATTAATATTAGTATAGAAACTGTGACAAGGAGCCAAAGGAAGTTTCTAGAAGGCGCTAGAGAAAAGGAGAAAGTGGGTGTTCTTGTAAAAGGGGGTGTTGTAGCAGCTCACTCTCTCTCCTTTCACCTCAGGTCGTGTCTCCCTCGCTCATAAGAAACAAAGGCTATTGGTTACAACTTGTCAACACACAAATTAGGACACATCTGGAAGCTTCATTAAGACAATGGCTTTCATTCATGGATTGTGATGGAATAATGAATAACGGTGTAGAATAATGAATAACGGTGTAGAATAATGGGACCCTATATAAAGGCAGTGACTGGAACAAGTTAGTCAGTTTTTATAGATTGAACTGTTTGTGACCTCCGTGAGTGTACTGTACATCATCCACAAACTACAGTAGAAACAATTAGTCTGGGCGCGCGGCCGTTTGGTAGTCAACAATGACATGGTGGAGAGGGGAGTGTTTATCGCTCATTTCTAAAAACATGTGGCGCGTGCGACGCTGCAGATGTCTTCAAGGTCAACTAGCCAACTTTTACAGGACGGCTAGTAGTGAAACCTGACCATTGGACGAATTGCTATGACACCATCATAGGAGCTCGTTTAAAAATCATATGTTTCCCGTAGAAGAAGGCCTGAGTGTCATTTCTTTTTCCCTTAAATATCCTTTAAATGCAAGCAACTTTTGAAAAATACACATACATTGCTGGGCATATCTGAAAGGAATATCCAAGCAAACATTTCATTTAATTTGGCTCACGTGTTTAGCTTTACAAACCGACAGACAAACGCAAAACGGTCGACCTGAAACAGAGTCCTCACATCGTTTGGCCAGTAACACTTAAAACTGGGAATAGATGGCATCCGATAATGAACGATATCAAATGAACAGTATGAGGATATTATTATAAGCATGAACGTATATATTCAACGTTTGGTGTTCAATGGAATATTGTTTATTTTGTATTGGAGGAGGAGGAGGTGAGAGAGGAGGAGGAGAAGGAGGAGGTGAGAGAGTAGGAGGAGGTTTAGAATAATATTGAGCCAGACACGTTTCATCTGAAATAACAGTATTTGTTTATAAAATAATTGATTGATTACAGCTAGCCATCAATATATTTGTTAGCGTGGGAATTGATGAAGTCCTCATATCTTTGCCTCTGATTACAATATTCATTACGCATTTCGCTCTTTCCTCACATTCAAAGTCTATTCATTAATTCTTGTCTTTATACTACGTCATCGATTCTTGATATCATGCTTGCATTACTCTGTTTGAACCTTCTAGAATTTTAAAAGATTTACTCAAAATACAAAAGATTTACTCAGAATTCAGTTTTGTGTATGGAACATTTTGTTTTTTGGAAACTAGAAGGGAAGTGATAGCCGTGAGCTGCAACAGGTATCTGTTCGGTCAGATAAGCTACGAACTCCTGGGCCCTCTTTGTAAGGGTGACCGATTGGATATGCCAGTAAAAACGAATGTTCCCTGCTGTCAAATCACTTCCCGGTGGTTCGGAACCCACCTAAAACTCATCAATCACCACCGTCCAAACTAATTGTCTACTGCTACCTGTTATTCACATATAATGTGTAACGATTGAAACTGCTAACCAATGAATTTCATAAGTGAACAAAAATAGAAATCATACATTTTGTTATAATATGCTTTGCTAATTCTATTTACTTCTATTGATTAACTTCTTTTTCTTCTTCTTCCTCCTGTTATTTATAATTTGTTTTTCTAATTCTTCTTCTATTTTATTTTTTCCAACGAACCCATAAGACCAATAAGACCCATAAGACCATTGGTCTTATGTGTTCGCTGATTTTTTCCTCCTCCTTTTTCCATCGTCTATTTTATCTTCATCTTTTCTTTTTGCTCCTATTTTTCATTTCCTTCTTCTTCATCCTCTTTTTCTTCTTCCTCCTCTCTTAGTTGATCATCTTCTTCTTCCTCTCTCCTTTATCCTCCTCTTCTTCTTTTCTCCCTACTCTTTTAAATCATCATCATAATTTTCTAATTCTTCTCCTCCTCCTCTTTTCATCGTCTATATTCACTTCTTTTTGGTCCTATTTTTCATTTCCTTTTCTTCATCCTCTTTTTCTTCTTCCTCCTCTCCATGTTAATTGTCTTCTTCTTCCTCCTCTCTTAGTTAATCTTTCTCCTCCTCTTCTTTTTCTCCCTACTCTTTTAAATCATCATCTTCTTCCCCTTCTCCTTCTCCTCCTCTTCTTCCTTCTCTCCCAACTCTTCTAAATTATCATAATCATTTTCTAATTCTCCTCCTCCTCCTCTTCTATTTCTTTCTCCTCCTCTTTCCATCATCTATATTTTCTTAGTTTTGTTCCTATTTTTCATCATTTTTCATTTCCTTCTTCTTCGTCCTCTTTTTCTTCTTCCTCCTCCTCTCTTAGTTAATATTTTTTCTCCTCTTTTTTTTCTCTCTACTCTTTCAAATCATCATCTTCTTCTCCTCCTCCTCCTATTCCTCCTTCTACTCCTCCTCCTCCTCCTCCTCCTCCTCCTCCTTCTATTCCTCTTCCTCCTATTCCTCCTTCTCCTCCTCCTATTCCTCCTTCTCCTTCTCCTCCTCCTATTCCTCCTTCTCCTCCTCCTATTCCTCCTTCTCCTCCTCCTATTCCTCCTTCTCCTCCTCCTATTCCTCCTTCTCCTCCTCCTATTCCTCCTTCTCCTCCTCCTATTCCTCCTTCTCCTCCTCCTATTCCTCCTTCTTCTCCTCCTATTTCTTCTCTTCCTCCACCTTCGACCTCTTTTTATTCTCCTGTCTTTATGTTCATTTTTTCTTTCTTAGTAATGGCGAAGGTGATATTGTGGAAGGTATCCATAATGAAAAATAAGACGAAATTGTCACAACCACATTTATTATAACTTCGAGAAACTAGTTTCGGTTGTTACACCATTATCAATCTCAATCAAACATGTTTTAGACCATGTACTAACCATGTTTGATTGAGATTGATAATGGTGTAACAACCGAAACTAGTTTCTCGAAGTTATAATAAATGTGGTTGTGACAATTTCGTCTTATTTTTCATTCATTTTTTCTCATTATTCTCCCTCTTCTCCTCCTTCAATCTCTAATGCTTGAGTTTTCTCGACAGAGAACATCATGAAGATATTTATAGACTCTATTCGGGTAGCTAAGATGACAGACAGTAAATCAATATCCATAAGCCATGAACATCGCACTGCATGGTCTAGTGCAGTACACAGTCTGTCCATTAACCATTGTGGCCCTTTTAACAACACAACACACACACACACACACACACACACACGCGCGCGCATATAGAAAAGTACGCTTCAAAATAATTTATTAGACGACTAAAAATAGAATTGGTAAACTGGCATCTCCATGCAGGGCACCCGACAAGCATCACTCTACGAGTTTGACTGAATTCTTTTTTTTTTTTTTTTTTTGTAGATTACGTCTTGGAGAATCCAGTTAAGGAGTATAAGACAAGTCAGATCAACAATATTATACACTAGATAACATAATTTCTTCAATTAGTTGAGGTGAGGCTTAATTTTGATGTGAAAGGAACTCTTGTACACTATAAAAAGCTTTATCAACTAAATATTTCTTCAATTGTTTTTTAAATATTTCTATATTTTCAAGACTCTTCAAAAACTGCGGTAGCTTGTTGTAGAATTTCCTACCAATATAACTAGGTTTTTGTTTGAATAAGCTACTATTGTGACTCACCAAGTGATAATCTCCTCGGCTTCTTGTATTATAATCATGTACATCAAGATTTTGGTTAATATCATTCGTTTTTACATATAAAGTAGCTTCATACACATATAAGCAGGGTACAGTTAGGAGAC
This sequence comes from Conomelus anceps, assembly GCA_948455865.1. NCBI lineage: Eukaryota > Metazoa > Arthropoda > Insecta > Hemiptera > Delphacidae > Conomelus > Conomelus anceps. The sequence continues at coordinate 22,863,951 of OX418227.1, read as the reverse complement.
CAAGTCTCTTGAACAACGGCCTACATGAATCTAATCTATTTACTCTTGTTAAGTTGGAGGCAGACAATTAAAGTTAGTTGCGGACTTGTTTCCCTATATGGTGGAAGTATTATTTAGATAGTACTATATTTTTAGTTTTTTTATTGCGGATGTTGCACACATGAGTCTGGAGACTTGTGCTTGAGTAATGAGGTGAATGGGTGAATGATGAGAGACATCCATGGCTCAATAAGATTTGAACCCAAGGCTGCAGGAAACGAAGCCAGCCAGAGCTTTATCTTATCACAGACAAGCACTCCAACCAACTGCGCCATGGGAGCCGCCAATTATGGATAGGATCAAATACGGCAGGGCTGTAAGTTTTTTTAGGGCCCTGGGGCAAAGTTTAGTTTCTATTATCTTTTTTTATCTATTTTTAGATAATTTATCAATTTTTAATTTTATTTTATAATTTTAGCAGCTGAGCTAAGGCAGCCAGGGCATAACTTCAGGGCCCTCGTCCAAGGAGGGCATCCTTCAGGCTTAAACTTTCAAAAAAATCACTCACTTGAAAAAGGGCTCCTCGAAATGTTTTCCCCCGTGGCCCCCAAATACCTAGCGACAGACCTGCCTGCTATGCTGAAAAATAGGTAATAAAAATAAAATAAAAAATAAAATTATTTATAATAAAATTATAAATAATTTTATTTTTAAATTAATTTTATAAAAATAAAATTATTTATAATAAAACTATAAATTATTTTATTTTTTTTATTACCTATTTTTCAGCATAGCAGGCAGGTCTGTCGCTAGGTTTTTGGGGGCCACGGGGGAAAACATTTCGAGGAGCCCTTTTTCAAGTGAGTGATTTTTTTGAAAGTTTAAGCCTAATGGATGCCCTCTTTAGACGAGGGCCCTGAAGTTGTGCCCTCACTGCCTTAGCTCAGCTGCCAAGGAGGGCTCCTGAAGGGCTAAAACTTCCAAAAAAGGTCATTCAACATGCAAAAATTACTTGAATACCCCGGGGCTCCAAAGACTAAGAACTCTTGCTATAATAATTCCTACAACTTGATTAACTGAAGATTTGTGTTTGATTAAGAATGAATTAAGTTTCAAAATTAAATTATTGTTGTCTATTGTACTTTTTTCTAACTCTTTTTTATATAGAACTAATAGGTACTTTGTCTATCCATCTAATTTATCTAATTATTTGACATTTTATTACATGGATCTTTTTCAGTGTAAATGTAATACAATTTATTTTCATTTTAATTTATATATTTTTCTTTTATTTTCTTCAATTTAATTAATTCTAATTTTGTATTTGCGTTCAATGTGCAATGGGTCTGTCAAGACCTAGTACAGACAATAAATAAATCAATCAATCAATCTATTAGGCCTTCAAATTCATCACGTTACTTGGACCAGCTGGGAAATGTCTATACTTTTAATGAATGATTCAATCTGAGAACTTCAATACTCAAGCGATCTAATTTCATTTTTTTTGGCAAAAATGTTCAGGGTGCAAAATCTCTGCTAACCCCCTCCTTTGAGTTTGAGAGACTCATAATGAACAGATATAATTTAAAAAAGTATATTTAAAAAGTATATCGCTCAAGACTGCGCTTGGATGGGTAACCGTGCTTCAATGACTTGATGTTACAAGCTTTATTATCACTTACCCGGTGGTTCGGAACCCACCTAAAACAGTAGGTCCACCATGTTCCCCGTAACATGGCACAAACGGCGAGGTGGAACTACCCGTAAGGGTCTCCCCACCATTAAAAGCCATACGCTTATTATTATTATTATTTAAAAAAGTAATAATAGAGCCTATAATTTGTTGATTTATGTAAATGTAGTTTATATTTTATCGTGTCCAGACAACTTATTGATTTCTTTTTTTGTGTTGTACTTTGGAGTCTCTATATATTAAATATTGAATAAATTTTATTTGATGCTTTTACAACAATTTAAATCATTAACACTCAAACTATAGTATCTCATTTTGATTTATTCGACTTTGAAGTGGAACCAGAGATTGAGATTAAGCTTGAAACTTACCTGTCATTCATTATGGTAATCCTATATATAATAAACAGCTACTTGCTTCTATCTGTCGGCGAAACTCTAACGCTGAAGAATAAGGGATTGAAGGAGGGGAGGAAGAAGAATGAGGGAGGAATGAAGATGTTGGCGAAGAAAAGGAAGAAAAAGATAAAGAAGGAGAAGACAAATGAGAGGAAAAAAATAGAAAAAGAAAAGGAAGAAGGAGAAAAGGAAAAAAAGAACATGATGAATGAGAATTTAGGAGGAGGAGGAGGAGGAGGAGGAGGAGGAGGAGGAGGAGGAGGAGAAGGAGAAGGAGAAGAGACTAAGAAAGAACAGACAAGAGAAGAGACTATTAAATTAAATTAAATTTAATCACATTCTAGAAATCCAGAATCAATCAAATCGGGCAACCTGCTAGTCTGCGATAATTCAGTATAACCATCACCAATACTAAGAAGGTTTATAGATTTATTTATTAATTTTTTTTAGTAGAATAATGCTCGAATTGACACTGGGATTCAGTTTGAGAAGCACGTTTGGAACTAAGACTGTGCTATCTCAACAATGATCTTACTGTCCCCAGAAAGCAGGGTTAAGTCATCAATATTCATGGACCTTGATTTCTCTACTTGCTCTGAAAAGTGTCTCACTATTGTTCTGTTCTTACTAGGATTGTTTGCATTATTTCAATCCATACGACGGCTGAAAGCGACCAATTGTTTTCTACTTTTCACAAAAACGTCTTTCCTGATAAATGAAACAAAGGATACAGAGGTGTGATGAAATTTGTGTCTAAATCTAAAGACTGCTGCTGAGACCTTCCCTTATAGACGGATTTTTTGTCATAGAAACGTGAAGAATAACTTAGATTTTGTTTCTAGCTTTCCAAAAACTTACGTAACTATATGCAAACAGAATAACTTTCTTAAATTATACTGGTTAAGTGTCAAGAATGGACGAATCTTTGTCCAAACTCATGCAATTGCATCACTTAGATTGTCATCACGAGAGCTTATATCATTAATAACACACAAACATCATTGTAAATAATTTCTAGCACTATAAAAATTATAATCTAAGTCTACTATAGTATCTATGTGATGTTGAAAATTTGGTTTTAAAAACTCATATTATGCGAAATTTGTAAACTTACATTAATAAAGAATTCTAATCTAATCTAGCTTGTAATTTTTCAGTTGAGACCATTGGAATGGTCCAATTAAAGAGGAATAAACTGTCCAATTGAAATAATATATCAATCATGTTAGTGTTCTTGGATTTCTTGTTCCATAACGATCTGCGTTGTTAATATTAACTTTTTTTGTAAATTTAACGAATTGCAGTCAATTTTTAATTGTGAATAAACAATAATTGTAAATAATAATATAGACAGATATGAGGAAAAGGCGCCTGAAATGTGATGGTCACATCATGAATAATAATAATAATAATATAAAAATGGTCTGAAAGCTTCCAGAACATTTGTTATACTAACAAAAATAATTATAAACTATGTAGCGTCTCTTATCAATGGAGGAGAACTGATACAAACTGGCCAAAATTGGCCAAAATAACCAACAAAGAAATTTAAAATAGAAAAAACTCCATAATAATACTTTTAATAAATGAGAAGTTATACCAGAGACTTCATGAGTTGGAACAAAATGGAGTGAAGAGAAAAAAGCTGAATTCGCACAAAAAATGAAAAGCTGGTGGGCAAACAAAAATAACAAGTCCAAAAAATGAACCATCTTTACTCAGCGTCTTCCACTTTGGGAGCTTTACGTCTAATAAAAAAAACTTTTTATTGTAAATTTTATGACTTTTATTGTTTTAAATTGTGAATATATAATAATTGTACTCACACTTGGCCGAACGTTTTCGAGTGATGGAAACTCATCTACAAGGCATCCTAGATCGGCGATGTTGGTTAGAAGAATTGTGGTTTTTGTATAATGTGGTCAAAAATGTTGTGTCAATTAAAATTTAATTGTTCATTTAGCATGATTGTGACAAATTTTACATAGGACAAACAAGCCACGCATTCGAACAACATTACAAAGAACATTTACAAGCCTTAAATACAAAAACCGAATCGACTTCCGCAGACCATATCATTCAAACTGGATAAGACCAACCTACACACTACTTAGAAAATCTAAAGGACACGAACTCAACACCTTGGAACTGTTTGAAATTTACAAACACACCACACACAATAAACAAAACATCCTTAATGAGCAATTAATTTTTAATTCACACAAACTTTTTGACTACATAATACAAAAGCCACAATTCTTCTAACCAACATCACCGATCTAGGATGTCTTGAAGATGAGTTACCATAACTCGAAAATGTTCGCCCAAGTGTGAGTACAATTATTATATATTCACAATTAAAAATTGACTGCAAGTCGTTAAATTTTCAATAATAAGTTAATGTTAACAAGTTCACATTAGTGATAGCCATGAGCCGTATCTGTTTAATCAGATAAGCTGCAAATCCTGAGGGTGCAAATCTCTCTGTAAGGGTGACCGATTGGATTGACCAGCAAAATAGACTCAGTTCTCTGCTGTAAAATCATTTCCCGGTGGTTCGAAACCAACCTAAAACTTTTTTTGTAGATTACGTCTTGGAGACTCAGTTAAGGAGTATAAGACAAATCAGATCAACAATCATACAATCTTATACACTAGATACCATAATTACTATATCAATTGGTTGAGGTGAAGCTTAATTTTGATGTGGAAGGATTTCTTGTCACTATAAAAAGCTTTATCAACTAAATATTTTTTCAATTGTTTGTGAAATATTTTTGTATTTTCAAGACATTAAAAACTGCAGTAGCTTGTTGTTGAATAGTTATACAGATTTTTTGTAGATTACGTCTTGGAACTCCAGTTAAGGAGTATAAGACAAATCAGATCAACAATTATACAATCTTATACACTAGTTATCATAATTACTATATCAATTGGTTGAGGTGAAACTTAATTTTGATGTTGAAGGAACTCTTGTACACTATAAAAATCTTTATCAATTAAATATGTTTTCAATTGTTTGTGAAATATTTCTGTATTTTCAAGACTTTAAGAACTGCTGTAGCTTGTTGTATAATAGTTATACAGATTTTTTGTAGATTGTGTCTTGGAACTCCAGTTAAGGAGTGTAAGACAAATCAGATCAACAATTATACAATCTTATACACTAGTTATTATAATTACTATATCAATTGGTTGGGGTGAGGCTTAATTTTGATATGAAAGGAACTCTTGTACACTATGAAAATCTTTATCAAATAAATATTTTCTAAATTGTTTTTTAAATAGTTCTATATTTTCAAGACTCTTTTTAACTGTGGTGGTTGTAGGTCCAACTTATCAATCGAGTATGATTATCAATCGAGTGATTATCATCGAGCATTGGATGCTCAACTGTGCAAGCACCCTTCAGGGCTCTAAAGAGGCAACAGAGTAAAAAGTAGCCTAATTTTGAACTGAATTTCGTTACGTACATCAAGTTGGTAGAAAGTGGAATTTTTGTAGCAACAGTGACATCGTAGTAGTGAATAAATGATAAGGGTGCTTTGCTTTAGGTCCTGCCAGTCATCTTGATGACGTCATCTGAGATCATTTATTCAAGCAATGCCACTATCAGTGAGTGACTGGCATGGCGCTGACCTGCTGACATTTCACACTGTTGACACCACTGCAGTGTCAACAACCGTTCAACATTCGATCAACTGGTGCATTGCTGTCAAGATTGCAATGTCAACAACCGTTCAACATTCGATCAATTGGTGCATTGCTGGCAAGATTGCAATGTCAACAACCGTTCAACATTCGATCAATTGGTGCATTGCTGTCAAGATTGCAATGTCAACAACCGTTCAACATTCGATCCACTGGTGCCTTGCTGTCAAGATTGCAATGTCAACAATTGTTCATTCGATCAACTGGTGCATTGCTGTCAAGATTGCAATGTCAACAACCCTTCAACATTCGATCAACTGGTGCATTGTTGTCAAGATTGCAATGTCAACAACCGTTCGACATTCGATCAACTGGTGCATTGCTGTCAAGATTGCAATGTCAACAACCATTCAACATTCGATCAATTGGTGCCTTGCTGTCAAGATTGCAATGTCTAACTGTACCATGCTTATTTGTATGAAGCTACTTAATTTGTCAAAAAGAGTAATATTAACCAAAATTTTGACGTACACGATTATAATACAAAAAGCCGAGGAGATTATCACTTGTTGCATCACAATAGTAGCTTATTCAAACAAAAAACCTAGTTATGTTTGTAGGAAACTCTACAACAAGCTACCGCAGTTGAAGTCTTGAAAATATAGAAATTTTTAAAAACAACTCAAAAAATATTTAGTAGATAAAGCTTTTTATAGTGTGCAAGAGTTCCTTTCACATCAAAATTAAGCCTCACCTCAACTAATTGATATAGTAATAAATTATGGTAACTAGTGTATAAGATTGCATAATTGTTAATCTGACTTGTCTTATACTCCTTGACTGGAGTCTCCAAGACGTAACCTACAAAAAAAAACAACCGTTCAATATTCGATCCATTGGTGCATCGCTATCAAGATTGCAATGTCAACAACTATTCAATATAAAAATATGGTTGTCTTAAAAACTTTGCAGAGGTGCACCAGTCATAACTCACCCCCCCCCCCCCCACGACAAGAGGAATGATGTCACCTCAAAATCAAAAGCAAATACGATTTTTGTTGAATCTACTAATCCCTTATTCACTTTCGTTGAATCTACTAAAAATCATTCTTTCCACTGAGCAATAATTTTTTATTACTGATCCATTAAAACTGCTCTCAAGATTGCAATGTCAACCACTAATATTTATAAGTGTAGTCGTGGAGAATAATCGATAGTACTATCGATAACTATGGATAGTTATGGCTATCGATAGTTTGAAGTGCGCAATCGTTTTTTTTCGATAGTGTTTTTTATAACGGTCAGTTCCTATTGTGCTTAGGTTATGTTATGATTATGTTGTAGCTTCTTAGTCGTTTTTATTTGCATGAAAAAGAATACAAAATATAAAATCTCAAAAATTCAGCATATATCATAAAATAAAATAAATCATAACTTTATAATTAAATTAATTATATATATTATTACATGCGACTGACAAGAAGGCCTAAGCGCTGAGCCTGTGTGTGGAAGGGAGTATGCAGTCTGGATTATATTTTCTGCCGGTTTTTACAATTATTTGATAAAGCTTTCTAGATTTATCACACTTAAAAGCTGTATATATTGGTTTACGAACAGAAAATTATAAATAAAATGCAGTATTTTTTTGCATTTTGTTGTATAAAAGTGAACTATCGATAGTAAAGGTGTTGACTATCGATAACTATCGATGGTAATGACTATCGATTATTCTCCACCATTATTTGGTCGTCAGGAGCATGCCTCATGTTCACGGAGGACACGTTAAGCCGTCGGTCCCGGTTGCATATAAAAAAAAGCAGTCGTTAAAAAAGCGGCGAGGTGGAACTACCCGTAAGGGTCTCCCCACCACTAAAAGCCATACGAATTTATTTATTTATTTACCAAGAGGCACATGATGCATGCAACTGATGCCACTTATAGATGCATGAGGCATCAGATGAAAGAGGAGTAAATCAGTGTCTATCGACAGTTTCAGTTGCCAGTTCCGAAACTCGATTACGGATACGTTTGATTCGATGTGATGAAAGCATTCCAATATAGCACTGGCAAACTCAAAGTCATTTGACTGTGATTTAAAGGTTCAATTAAGTTGAAAGGTTTATTTGATAGATTCTGATTGGGTTTGGTATTTAACAATAATTCTGTGATGTTTTCCATGAAGAAATACTTAATGAACAATCTAATATTAAAACTGACACTGTATTTCACTTTTATATAATGTTTTACTCACTTATATTGAAGATGCTTGAGGGATGCAAGCTGACGAAACTTCTTTTCAGAAGTGAAATGCATCCCTCAAGCATCTCCAATATATGTGAGTAAAACATTATATAAAAGTGAAATACATTGTTTTAATATTAGATTTAACAATAATTCCCTGTTATTTTTGCTAGTATTTGTTGTGTACCTATATCATTTGCATTGATTTTCAATGACCTGATGTTATAAGCTTTATTATCACTTACCCGGTGGTTCGGAACTCACCTAAAATTATGGGTCGATCACATTCACCATAACATGGCTCAAACGGCGAGGTAGAACCACCCGTAGGGGTCTCCCCACCAATGAGAGCCGAACTGCGCACTGTCGTTCTCAAAATTCATATGGTGTTACTCCAGAGGCTAGCGTTAGGTAAGGTTAGGTTAAATCCGCTTAGTAATTTCTTGACCACATGCGCAATTTGATCCTATCTAAAAGTCATACGCTTATTATTACTATTATCATCATTTTTATTATCAGTTAATTAAATGTGAATGATAAGTAGGGTTTAAAGAATGAATGAAAAATGAATCTTTAGCTTTAAAAATGAAAATTCCATAGATTTGAAACATTTTTCAGTCAAAATGACAACCGAAGAGAAGAAAATAGAATGTTGATGTGGCTCAAATCATTTTCTGGCTGCAAACAAGTGGAATTGACAGCTAAAGCTCTGCCAAGCCAACTGAAACATTTTCGGTGTCAATTTCTGTTGGGCAAAATATACAGTACATGGTCTAACGAACTCTGAAGTTCACACTTGGAGTCAGATGAAACGGAAAATTATTTTTGGAACGTCATAAACGCAACCATCAACACTGGCAACAGACGGATTGCCTAGTTTCTTTTGTTGCTCAATTATTGTTCTATTTTTCATTCTATACATGTCAGTCTATAGTCCACTTTAAAATTAATATTAAAAATGAATAAATAAAAAGAAAGGAACAAAAAAATGAGTGAAAAGAAAAAATAAATAAATAAGTAAAGCTGAATAAGAAAAACGAACAAATAAAAAAATGAATAAATAAGAAAAATAAATTAATAAATTCTGTTTTAACAGTGTCCCTTAATAATTTTTTAAGTTGATTGTGCCAGAAGTCAATTAATAAGATTTGAATTATCTATTGAACCTTCTTCTTCTTCTCCTCCTCCTCCTTATTTTTCTTCTTCGCCTCCTCCTCCTCCTCCTCCTCCTCCTTCTTCTCCTCTCCCTTCTTCTCCTTCACCTCCTTCATCTTCATCTTCTCCTATTCCTCCTCCTCGTCCTACTTATTCTTCTTCTTATCCTCCTCCTTCTTTTTCTTCTTCCACCTCCTTCTCGTCTTCTTCATCTTCTGCTCCTCCTCCTCCCTTTCTTTTTCAATAATTTCTTTCTTCTCATCTGCCATCTCCTCCTTATCCTTCATCACCCACTCCTCCTTCTTATTCTTCTACTCGTCCTCGTCCTCCTCCTTATTCTCCTTCTCCTCCTAGTCCTCCTCCTCCTTTACCATCTCCTCCTCATCCTTCTCCCCCTCGTCCTTCTCATTTTTCTTCATATTCTCCCCCTATTTCTCCTTCTCCTTCATTTTCTCCACTCCCTCCATCGTTTTCTTCTCATCCTCCTCCTCCTCCTCCTTCTTTTTCTCCTCCTCCTCCTCCTCCTCTAGTTCTTCCTTCTTTTTCTCCTTTTCTTTCCCTCCTCTTTCTCCTCCCTTTCTTTTCCCACCATTTCCTCCTTCTTCTCAACCACCTACTTTTCCTTCTCATTCTTCTAATCGTCTTCCTCCTCCTCCTCCTTATTCTCCTTTCTTTTTCTTTTCCTCCTACTCCTCCTTCACCATCTCATCCTCCTCGTTCTCCTCCCCGTCCTCCTCCTCCTTCTCCTCCGCCTCCTCCTCCTCCACCTCTTCTTCATCCTCTCCTCTCTTTGACTGGAGCAGACGAAATTCCTATTAAACTTATCAAGAAAATATTATTTGCGGTTTTACCTATTATCATTTCCATTTTCAATGCATCTCTTCAAAGTGGAAGTTTCCCCAAAAATTGGAAGTATGCTTTGGTTCGTCCATTAAATAAAGTTGCTTCTCCCAATAAAGTTGAAGATTTTAGGCCTATCAGCATTCTACCAGCATTATCTAAAGTGCTTGAGAGACTTGTCCATTCACAGATAGTCAAATTCCTTGAGAAGAACAGTAAGTTACATAACTTTCAATCTGGGTTTAGAAAATCTCATTCAACTGAAACGGCTCTATTGCGTGTCACTGAAGATATCAGGTTGGCTATGGACCAAAGAAAATGTACGATTTTGAGTCTATTTGATTTCTCTAAAGCGTTTGACACTGTTGATCATAAGGTTTTACTCAATAAATTAGCTCTTCTTGGCTTCAGTCTTGAAGCCTTGTTATGGTTCCAATCTTATCTCACAGGTAGAAAACAATGTGTCACTGATTCTGATAACAGATCACAATGGAAAAATGTAATACATGGTGTTCCACAAGGCTCTATCCTAGGCCCCCTCCTTTTCACCCTGTATGCAAATGACCTTTCCTCCGTTATTGAGTTTTCCAGTTTTCACACTTATGCAGATGACCTACAAATTTACTCCAGTTGTCCTAAATAAAAAATCAATGAAACGGTTGACAAGATGAACAAAGATATCGAACTTATTGTTGAATGGACTAAGAAAAATGGTCTCAAACTCAATCCTGTAAAAACGCAACCAATAATCATTGGTTATTCACGCTTGATTGGCAGTATTGATTTGAACCTTATTCATAAAATCACCGTCGATGGCAATGTAATACCATACTGTAGTTCAGTTAAAAACTTAGGTATAATCATGAACCAAACACTTGACTGGTCAGGACAAGTTATTAAAACATGTAAAAAGGTTTTTTCAGCTATGCATTCTTTAAAGAGAATGCAAGATATCCTTCCTCAAAGTATCAGATTACTACTTGTTAAATCTCTTATTTTTCCACATTTCATGTACTGCAATTCTGTAATGAATGACATGACCATCACTCTAAATGATCGACTGCAACGCAGTCAGAACTATTGTCTTCGATTTGTTTACTCTCTCCAACGTCATGAAAGAATCACTCAATCCCATGTACTAAGCTCAACACTCAAACTACCTGATCAGAGATTATTCAGAATAGTCAATCTTGTCAAAGATATTCTTAAATTTGGTAAACCAAACTATTTTAAAAATGATTTCAAATTCGTGTCTGAAGGCAGAAGGAATGATGCTTCGCACACCAGAACAGGTGACAATACTCTTAGGATACCAAATCATCGTACAACTATTTATACAAAATCATTTGTTGTAAGTGCCTGTCGTGCTTGGAACGCACTTCCTAACTTCATTAGGTGCCTTGAGAGTCGAGTGGGCTTTACCTCGTCATTGAAAAAATACCTTATGGAGAAAATGACTGCGTCCGTCCAACCCTAGAGCAACTGCATGACAATAAAATCTAGAAATATCAATCCCAAAATTATCCATTAACTTTGTAAATAATATGCCTTCATTGTAGTCTATAGCATACTGGAAACACGATTCAACATTCACCTCAATACATTAAGAAAATCTGTACAAAAACATTATCTTTAATTACCATCCCATCTTCTCTCACCATCATTCATATCATCTTCATAATCATTCTATATATATTTTATTTATATTTTAATCATCTTTTGTCAATTTAAATTATCTAAATCAGCAATTCCTAATGTAATATCACTCTACAATCTGAAGTCAATTAAATTAACTCAATACTATGCTGAATTTAAAAATAACGAAACCAAATGTTCTTAAGGTTAAGTGCTCGAATGGACGAATTTTTGTCCAAACTTCGCCTTTCCATGTAAATGCATCACTTAGAATTTTATTTCATTAGCTCTACTCATTAGATCACTTTTAATATTTTCAACAAAATGTAAATAGTATCAACCAGGTCTACTTTCTATGTGATGTTAAAATATTGTATGTACGCGCACATTTGAAAAAAAAAGTTGTAAATTTACCATGAATAAAGTAATCTAATCTAATCTAATCTAATCTAATCCTCCTTGAGAGATAAAGTTTTATCAACCGATAACAGAAAATAGCTGTCAATTATATAGAATATTATCCAACCCATAAAAAAGTGCTGAAGATTATCCATAGAAAGAAAACTACTCATTCATATAATATTGCAATAATGGTCACGTCCAAACTATTCTGCTATCAATTTTATTGGTATTATAGCTGTACCGTACTAATTTGCTCATTGACCATTAAAAGATAAATAATCGTGATAATATACTGATATATGTACTGGCCACTAAAAGGGTATGTGACACACTACTAGGTTCCTTTTTATGGCCGCAATAAAATGGCCGACTGCCTTTCTACTAGAGCCGTCGCTGATATCAACTACTGCTCTGCTGCATTATAACTGCTGTCGTTTTATTGCGCTATAAAAATGCTGCCGCACTTTGCAGTAGAGGGCAGAGAGAAAGAGAGGGGTGACCGAGAAAGAATGTGTGAGAGAATGTGATGGAGAAGGTATTGGAAAAAGAAGCTGGAGAATAAAAAAAGGAAGTGGGGGAGGAGGAGATGATGATGAAGAAGAAGAAGGGGGAAAAAGGAGAAAAAGAATGATGAGTAAGAGGAGCTGGAGGTGGTGGTGGAGGAGGAGGAGGAGGAGGAGGAGAAGCAGAAAAAGGAGGAGAAGAAAGAGGATGAGGAGGTGGGGGTGGAGGGGGTGGTGGTGGTTTAGGAAAAGATTGAGAAGGAGGAGGAGAAGCAGGAGAAGGTGAAGCAGAAGAAGGAGGAGTAGAAAGAGGATGAGTAGGAGGAGGTGATGGTGGAGGAGGGGGTGGAGGATGAGAAAAAGGAGAAGATTAAATTAATGAGATTTTCTTTCTTTATACATGTAAATTTACAAAGTTTGCATATGATTGGTTAAAACAATATTATTAAAATCACATACCATAGTAAAATAACATGATGCTATTTTATTTGGGCTGAAAATTAAGTACTATGATATTATTTATATGATCCTTATGATATTAACTATAACAATAGAGGGAGGAGAAGGAAGAGATGAGGATGTTGATGACGATAATGAAGAAGAAGAAGGGGGAAAAGGAGAAAAAGAATGATGAGTAAGAGGAGGAGGAGGAGAAGCAGTAGAAGGAGATGCAGTAGAACGAGGAGAAGAAAGAGGAGGAAAAGTAGGAGAAGATTTATTGAGATTACTTTTCTTTATTCATGTAAATTTACAAATTTTGCATAGGAGTGGTTAAAAACTAAATTATTAAAATCATATATTATATACCATAATAAACTTACATGACGCTATTTTTGTAGTGTATTATGTACAATGTAATATGTACAATGATATTATTTATATGATCTTGATGATATTGACTATAACAATGATAATCTAGTTATGCAGTTACATGAAATGGCGAAGTTTGGACAAATATTTGTCCATTCTTGGCAATTAACCAGTAAAGAAGAAGAAAAAGAAGGAGAATGGCTGATATTTACTGAGAAGGAAATATCTAGAAATGAAACTGTTGTAATCTGAAATCTAGAGTCTAGAGCTAGAGCATTGCTTACTCAATGCAATTCTTCGGAATTAATTTTTACAAAAAATAACATATCAGTAGGAAGTACAGTCATACAGTATCTATATAATGAGAGGAGTATGTGTGTGTATCAATCGTGCGGATTTTACAAAAAAGGTAATGATTGGAGCACTAAATTTGGCACAAAGCTTCCTCTGAACTCGATTATGTGCACCTCGAAACCAGACTTCTCATTTTATTTTTACATTTTTCAAAATCAATATTCCAATTTTACTTTTGGGTACTATTACTGTTTTAAAATGTGTTTAGATGCAGGAAGCTCGTAGAACAGCTGATACATGATACGTCACTATGATGCAAGAATGCAACACATTTGTTCCGTATCAAGCTGCAGCTCCTAACACGTTTTTGGGGAATTGTATTGGCTTTGGTGGTTGAAATCCATATAACACATGTTTAATTTAAACATCCCGTCCCGTTGCAAGTCACGGGTAAACTACTACTGAACAATAAATGAAGCCAAGGAGATTAGATTAGATTAATGTAGGCCGTTGTTCAAGAGACTTGGTCTCCTAACTGTACCCAGCTTATATGTGTATGAAGCTACTTTATATGTAAAAAAGAGTGATATCAACTAAAATCTTGACGTACACGATTATAATACAAGAAGCCGAGGAGATTATCACTTGGTAAGTCACAATAGTAGCTTATTCATACAAAAACCTTGTTATATTTGTAGAAAACTCTACAACAAGCTATCGCAGTTTTTAAAGTCTAGAAAAAATATTAAAAAGATAGTAAAAATATTTAGTAGGTAAAGCTTTTTTTAGCGTAAAAGAGGTCCTTTCACTTCAAAATTAAGCCTCGTCAGAACTAATTAATATAGTAATTATGTTAAATAGCGTGTAAGAGTATATTGTTGATCTGACTTGTCTCATACTCCTTAACTGGAGTCTCCAAGACGTAATCTATGAAAAAGACCTATGTGGGCTTCATCCGCAAAACAAAATATATTTATGTGAAAAATATATAGTAACATCCTCACTTATGTGTAAAACATAGGCTAAACGAATCTATGTCTAGTAGTAGGAATCCGTAGGTGAGTTCCATGTCTAAAGGAACAATCGAAAGTTAAAAATCAGTTTAAAGAACTTTCTAAAGAAAAAACTAGTTCAATTACACATTTAATTAAACTATTAATTGAAGTTCTAGTGTACAAGAGTTCCTGTCACATCAAAATCAAGCCTCACCTCAACTTATTGATATAGTAATCATGGTAACTAGTGTATAAGATTGTATAATTGTTGATATGAATGTCTTATGCTCTTTAACTGGAGTCTCCAAGCAAGACGTAATCTACAAAAAAACGGGGGAAAACGTTGACATACTTGATGAACCTTCTAATATCAAAACTGACTATGTATTCCTACTTAAATTATAATTTTTACTCCCGGATATAATATTATTCCATGACGAACTGCGTTGTTAATATTAACTTTATCAGTGAATTTAACGACTTGCAGTCAAATGAGTGCAAGTCGTTGAAGTCACTTAAAAAGTTAATTTTTACTCACTTATACTGGAGAGATGCATTTCGAAACTGACACTGTATTTCAATTTATATTATCATTTTTACTCACTTATACTGAAGGGATGCAACTCACTTAGAAAAACAAGCTTCATCAGCCTCTGAAATACATTGTATGAGTAAACATTTTTGTAGGCATTACTAGTAGATTAATGATTAGATTATCAGTAGTGATTAGATAATAGTAAAAGTACAAGAGTTGAGTGTTGGTGATGGAGTTGTCCACTAGTTAATAATAGATAAAAAACTAGACCTAGCCAGGAGTCAAAGCGACGGGACGTTAGCCAATCACTGTTGGTCTATTAATAAGATAAACTAGGTACAAACACATACGGAAGTCAAAAAATAACATTGTAGTTCTCTATTCATCTGCCTTTGTATTCAATATTACGGTAATTATTTTAACAAGGGAAAATCCCTGCATGGTCCGGTGAGTATGACAACCGTATTTGTCACTGAAATTGTTCGAATTGTCACTGAATTTGATGGATTTGTCACTGAAAACGTGAATGCATCACCACAGCTCCGCAGAACGCTTGTCTGGTTTGTGATAGACAATCAATGGACATTGCCCTTAGATTGTAATGCCTGTTATTTGCTTTTGACTCAACGAAATTGAAGTGCTTCGTTATTGAACGCTTTGTTCACAGTAGAAAGTTCAGTTTTTTCAATTAGTCTTGTCTGTCAATACTCAATATTGATAACTACCTGCAATTATCATTGATAACGGTTTATCTATTAATTATTGTATTGTTACCAAACAAATAATTCCAAACGTGGTACAGTCAATACTGTTTTTTTTTGTTTTTTTTTTGAGATTTTGAAGCATCGGTATCCTAGAACGAGGAGTTATACCAATACAACGTACAGGGCCACGAAATTGCTAACTCGATTCGCTTCTTTCTTTCTTTCTTTTTCTGAGGATGAAGCCCACATAGGTCTGAGACCTGTGTGTGGGTGATGAGTTGGATGATGGTGATTGATGAGTTGGACCTACAGTTTTAGGTGGGTTCCGAACCACCGGAAAGTGATTTTACAGCAGAGAACAGTGTCTTTTTTGCTGGCCAATCTAATCGGTCACCGTTACAAACAGGACCTGCGAGAACGCAGCTTATCTCTATCTGATTGAACAGATACCTGCTACGCCTCGCGGCTATCACTTCCAAAATGTAGTTTACGATAGTATATTCGATTAATTATCTATATTGTGATCTTATCAGTAAAGAAAATATATCAGAAACAATGTAAATTGTAACACTGACTTGTAGAAGCAAATGACGGAGATCAAAATAAGAGTATTAGTACTTTTACTAAGTATTTTCTAAGAGTATCAGTATATTGTTTATATGTGTATGAAGGTACTATGTAAGAAAGAGTGATTGGTATGGAAGTTAGTATGCTATCTTAGTACGGGTAATTCATCAAAACAAAACCTTGATAGGATGTTTAAGAGTATCAGTATATTGTTCATATGTGTATGAAGCTACTATGTTAAAAAGAGTGATAGGTATGGGAGTTAGGTATGCTATTTTAGTAAGGGTAATTCATCAAAACAAAACCTTGATAGGGTGTTTAAGAAAGAAAGCGAATAGGTGTATGGAAATAGTAAATAGATTAGATTCATGAGACTTCAAGAGACTTGGTCTCCTAACTGTGACCTGCTTTTATGTGTATGAAGCTACTTTATATGTAAAAAAGAGTTATATCAACTAAAGTTTTGACGTACACGATTATAATACAATAAGCCGGGGAGATTATCACTTTGTGTGTCACAATTATTGTAGCTTATTCGAACAAAAACCTAGTTGTTATGTTGGTAGGAAACCTTACAACAAGCTACCGCATTTTTAAAGAGTTGAAAATATAGAAATATTTAAAAAATATTAAGTTAAAGCTTTTTATAGTATACAAGAATTCCTTTTACATCAAAATTAAGCCTCATCTTAACTAATTGATATAGTAATTAACTAGTGTATAAGATTGATAATGTTGTATGCATATAATAATTGTTGTTCTGACTTGTCTTATACTCCAGTACGTAATTCACAAAAAAATTATCTTTTTTTATACATAATCTGCTTTTAGATTGTTTTTAAGAATGTTCGCAGGGGTTTTGGTTATATTTCTTCCGAAATTTCTTATATTGGATGCTCTAAAAAATATTGGAATGTTATTTATTGCCACCAGAAATTATTTTTTCATCAATTATTTTGTGGAATATTGGGGTCAAAGTAGAAAATTTTCGGTGGTTGAGGGAATTGATATCTCCTAGCCTAAAAGTCATTTTAAACTTTTGGCAATTTTTTATACTGACACCTCAAAGAATGAAACAATTATTAAAAAAACATTTTTTTTTAATTAGATATTTTTCGGGATTTTAAATTTTTTTTGAGAAATAATTCCTGGATTTCTTGTTCTTTAATGATCTGCGTTGTTAATATTAACTTTTTATGGTAAATTCTACGTCAATTTTAATTGAGTATAAAAAATACTTCTACTCACTTCTGGTGAAGTCGTTGAATTTTCCATAGAAAGTTAATAAAAATAATTGTTCCATTTAGGTAGAAAATATGTCATCCTCGAGGTGTCTTTTAGTGTTTAAATGAAAAGAATTGCCCCCAATCTTGAAAAATAACTTGTAGAGAAACAAATAGCCCCCCAAAACAAAACAAAATCAATTTTGAGCTCTCATATTTCACAGAAGTCTCAACTTTGAACCCTCAAATTTCACAGAATAATTTATGAATTTTTTTCTCACGGTAATAGCATTTCAATACCTTAATAACAACCAGTACAAGAAACTTCCAAAAAATATGACTTTAACGCATGTGCACAGCCTTAAAATTGGAACTTTCTATATTCATTTGATATACTAAGAGATCTTAGACGTGATTAGTTGTTGGTCTTCTCCAACCACCGTACTTTTGGGAAGTACTCGTAAATCCCTGAGATAACAATTATCGCTACCGCTGTGAAGCTGTCTTGCAAGTTAGAAGTTTGGAAGTTGCAGTTGAAACTTAAGTGGAGTCTGAGTCTGAAGGCAGCAAGCACTTAGTACTAATGACTCAAATCTCAGCAGATGGAGCCCAACTTCGGTTTGCCCATTCCTTTATCATGTGCTTTATATCTATATATAGCTCGCTGTTAGTACAGTATACATACTATTTCGATATATTCTGCTTCTAGGCCACGATAAGTTGTCTGTACTAGTAGTTTCAATGTAGGAAAGCTGTAGTTGGAGTTTGTAAGAGGCTTTTCATATAGTTTAAGGTTATAGTTTTGGTCGTATTTTTTAAAAGTTTTGCGTTGGAGTCTATTGAAAACAATACAATGTTATTTCTGCAGTACTGTATTTATGTTTTACAATTGACAATTTCGTCTTATTATTCATTATAATACAATAGCCGATTTTGACTACAGGGGACTCTCCTGACATTATGTTTTGGTCCAAAGAGCGTACTACGCAAACGAGGAGTGAGGTGGGTTGTGATTACTTTCCTCACTGAGCTAACAGAGTTGTATCTATGCCAAGCCTACCGAAACAAATTCGCACTCCCTCAAGCTCCCACTTTAGCACAGGGTATGGCTGCACAGGTGTGTGTGTATACTGTCTAGCACACCTTTGAGCTACTTCCTGCATCCAAGCCATCAATCAACAGAGACGTTTGGAAAGCAACACAATTGTTTTGTTTTTTTGCATTTGAGATGAATAATACTTAATGCGCCTCAAGCCAAAATAAGGCAAAATTCTTGAAATAAAGTTAACCAACTGCAGAGGGCAGTTTTTCAATCAATCTTTTTAAATTATGCGTAATGTTCGAATTTTACGATTTTGTGAGGAAAATTATTTCTCCCGTGAGTTGATCTTGCTATTAGAGTTGATATTTTTCAACCCTCATAATGAATAATTGCTTACATATTTAAATTTAACTATTAGCAGATTTTTGATTGATGTGGAATATTCCCTAATAAAAGTAAAAATAGATAACATTTGTCAATTCCACAAATTAACCGTTTTCACATTTATTTAAATTTTATACCGTATATAACATCTCAATCTCTTGAGCTTGAAACCTATGAAACTTCAACAAGTTTTCTATCCCAGCAATGGTAGGAATTTTTGTTATCTTAATTCAATTAATTACTTCAAAAACTTCTTCTCACATACCCTTTTTGACAAAATAATCCCAATTTCAAACCTCCCGCCTACTCATCCCCCCACCCCTTCACCATTCCAACATCCATAACCCTCAAACCCATGCCTTAAATCAGTACTGTGGGTCGTCTGACGATGCTCTGGACAACAGAGTGAAACGGCCGTCGCACCGTAACGTGTGTTAATTTCCACCTTAACGTGTTTTTTAAGTTTATATTACATCATCAATTAATTAGTTAATTTTACTCGATTTTTGTTAATTTACAAACTTTTCAAAGATAAATGGTCAATGTAACCCCTCATCATTTCAATAGCCTTATTAAATCTACACCAGTATTCAAGACCATAGCAAATGTAACCCCTCAATGGTACACAGTGGTTAGACAATGTAACCCCTCATCATTTCAATACCCTTATTAAATCTACACCAGTAACTTACTCAAGACCATAGCTTCCATCACTTTACCCAATGAATACTGAAACTATATAGAATACAAAAATAGTTTCTGTATTCATTGCTTTACCATAGTTCCAAATTAATTACTTTCTAGTAACTATTTTACATTTTCTACAGTTTACAGTACACATATTCGTGATAATATTGTATCACAGAAATAACTGTCAACAGTTAAACAAATCGAACAACTGTAAACAGTTAAACAACTCGCATTTATTCAACTACCATATCAATTCTTCCACACGATTTTTTATAAACAATTTGTCCAACAATATCATACCAATTTCGGATTGCTTGACCTCTTGTCCGTGATTGAGGTGTATAATTAAACAATTTCTGTAGCTCAAAATAACTTGTTAGTTATCAGATAATGTGGTGAGTAAAAAAATAATTATCACTCATATGTAGTTGTATAATAGCGTATTTTTCATTCATTGAATTTATTGATACAAACAGGTCTCAATATAGAAAAAATTTAATGAATGCTAAAAATATCTTAAGATAAAACTATCAGCGGAAGTTGTTGGAGAATAAAAAAACGTTATAAAAAGTAGGCTTCAATGAATTTACTCTATGCATCTGCCTGCTCTATAGTATGTTGATTTGAGTATAGTGTTGTAGTTGGAGTTATCGTTATTTTTAACGAAATTTTGCATAAACTCTAACGATTAAAAACTGAGGCTGTATTAATTCACGTTGTCCGGTGCAGAAGAATAAAATGGAAACTTTTCATGTGAAATTTAACGACTTGCAGTCAAATATTTGTTAAGAATAAGTATAACTCACTTAATCTGTAGGCCGAGCGCTTTCAAATCTATGAGATCCATCTTCAGAGGCCATAGATCTCATAGATTTGAAAGCGCTCGGCCTACAGATTAAGTGAGTTATACTTATTCTTAACAAATATTTGACTGCAAGTCGTTAAATTTCACATGAAAAGTTAATATTAACAACGCAGTTCGTCATGGAACATGAAATCCAGGAATAAAATGGACTTTTTAGAGTAAATTCAACGACTTGCAATCAATTTTATTCTTGGATTTCTTGTTCCAAGACGATCTGCGTTGTTAATATCAACTTTTTGTTGTAAATTAAACGACTTGCAGTCAGTTTTATTTTGTGAATATACAAAAAAATGTACTCATTCGTGGCCGAACGTTTTCGAGTTGTTGAAACCCATCTTCAAGGCATCCTAGATATCGATGTTGGTTTGTTGGTTAGAAGAATTGTGGTTTTTGTATAATGTGGTCAAAAGGTTTGTGTGATTTAAAATTTAACTGTTCACTGTACAATGAACAGTAAAATTTCAAATCACAGAAACTTTTTGACCACATTATACAAAAACCACAATTCTTCTAACCAATATCGCTATCTAGGATGCATTGAAGATGGGTTTCAACAACTCGAGAACGTTCGGCCATGTGTGAGTACATTTTTTGTATATTCACTATCTAAAAGTGACTGCAAGTCGTTAAATTTACAACAAAAAGTTCATTTACAACAAAAATCAATTTTAATTCTGAATAAATAATATTTCTACTCACTTATTGAACAAACGTTATCGAATCATGGAGACATGATTATCTTCAAGGGCGTCCTAGATAGGCGTTCCTGTTTTTTTGGTTAGAATTGTGGTTTTTGTATAATGTGATAAAAATGTTTTTGTGATTTAAAATTTAATTGTTCATTGAGGATGTTTTTTTGTTGTGTGTGGTGTGTTTGTAAATTTCAAATTGTTCCATGGTGTTGAGTTTGACCCAGCAATCCAAGACGTCTTTTTTAACTCTTGTCAAATTGTTGTCTCTCAGGGATTGTTGAAATTTCTTTTGCTCCTGGGTCTATAAGGGGAATCTATCCCTCGATGGCCCCCCCACCCTATAGTTATGCCACTGAACGTCTCCAACAGTCAAATTTATAGAACACCTTATTGCATGTTAAAATATTTCTTATCCTTTCAAAGCTTCAACCTTCAAGAATACTTTTCACTTAAATACAATTTTTTTTAGGCATCATGATACAATCATTAGATACGGAGACAAGGAAAATAGAGTACTATAGAAATAATTCTACACGGTATAAATTTCTATATTTTATTATTAAGCACTCCAATTGTAGCGTGCTTTCGTCCAATAAATTTTATTACAACCGTTGCGAGTAGGAAGCAATGACATGTCTGCGTTGTTATTGCTGATTTGTCTTTTGTGGAAATGTCTTGGGTTTTCATTGCTGGTAATTTGTCGTGAAAACTCGTGAGAAACTCGGAGATAGTGTATTTTCCTGGGCTGGTGGAATAAGTTTGATTCAGCCAGGTTTATAAATCACGTGCTAAGCTCCTGATTGCTTTTTGATTGCCAACTCTTTAGTCTCTAGTTGAATATTATTTGTCCGTCGATCTACCACTCCTAATTATTCACAGCATTCATTTTCAATTCATCCTTAATTATTCATCTTCGTTTTGTGAGATTCACTCACACTACAACAAATGGAATGTTATTTGAAAGATTAAGGGGTTAATTTCATAACAGTTAACTTGTATTCTTTGGAATCAAAAGTCTCAATCAAAATTCAATATTATTAGCTCTTTTTGAATGGTTGTAGTGCATTGTGTCAAGTTACCTTTAAATTAACTTTCTTCTACATAAAAAAAGAAAAAAAAAAATTTAAGTGGATATTGAAGTGTACCATTGTAATAGAGACAGCACTTTATATCTTTATATTGCTGAGAAATAATACAAATTATACGAATAATAAAACCACTCGTTCTCAAAATAATGCGCATTTCAGCGAAAATACTCTAATATTTATTTGGTTTATTTATTTTATTTATCTACGACCATGTCATAATGTATACATTACAGTTTCACAATTGATGCCAAAACAGCTGTCTTTTCGAAATGCTTTTTGAGACTCGTTGCATAGAGAGCTCATTATAGTACAGGTTCTACATTATAACACGGTTTCTGGACCAATCAGAAGCATTTTTGATGGAATCAATATCGTAATTCAATATTGTGAAACTATCAGCTGATTTCATCAAACTGCTACACCAGCTACTTTAACCTAACAATCTACTATAACCTCTCATATTTGAGATGAGAGGTTAGGTATCTCTGACCGTCACAGGTAAAATGAAATTGTTTTAATTAAATGTATACTAGTGGTCGTAGATAAAATAGTGTATGCAACGATTTTATTTGGCCATTAAAGCACTCGTGAGATATTTATAACACTCGCATTCGCTCGTGTTATAACTTACATCTAACTCGTGCTTTAATAAGGGTCAAAATAAAATCGTTGCATAAACTACTATTATAATATTCATTTTATTTATATTATTTATTTAATTTATATTTATTATATTTATTTATTTATTTATGTTATTTATATTATTTTCATTTATATTTATTTTATTTATATTATCTATTTTATTTTTTTAATTTATTTCATCTATTTCTCAAATTATTTATTTATCTACTTGTATATTTATTTATTAGTTTATTCGTTTGTTTGTTTGCTTATTTATTTATTATCTTCTTATCTATCACTCACTTATCTATTTAAATATTTTTTATGAACAAAATAACAATTAATGCAAAGGTGCAAAGTTTTTCCTGAATTTACTATGGAATCGCATAGAATTTATTCTTTATTGCATCATCACTATTGATGTGCCCATTTTCTATGGAAAAATCTCCAATAAAATGCCACGAGTTTCAATTATGATTTTGTGATCAGTTACATGAAATAATAATAGAATTATGACGATGCATTTAGTACTTTATACTCACTACTTGTTGATAACATGCTCATTATTCAATCATGGTGTATCTTATGACGTAGAATATTGCCAATCATTACTAGTAATCAAGCTCCTCGCAATCACTTATAATTATACTGTAATGTTTCTTACTTCGACAATTTACAATCTCTAATTTTTATTAACTGTTATGATAGAGCATACCGGTATTTGAAAATGTTATATTCGTGTCCAGTATTTATAAATTTCCTTACACAGAGTGATGATTAAGTCGCTCACATCAGAAGTTAATCGAATGGTAAAAAAATTAAACCAAACATTAATTATTATTAGTACTATATTCAGGGAAGTGATGGCTGTGAGCCGTTGCAGGAATATGTTCAATTAGATAGGATAAGCTGCATTCTCCTTGGCAATCTTTGTAAGGGTGACCGATTAGATTGGCCAGCAAAAAAGACACTGCTCTCTGCTGTAAAATCACTTCCCGGTGGTTCGGAACCCAACTAAAACTGTAGGTCCAACTCATCAATCACCATCATCCAACTTATTACCCACGCACAGCTCACAGACCTATCCTCCAAAAAACATATGCTTACAAATATTTTGACTCTTGTAAAAATTTAGTAATAGGGACAGTTTTGGGCTAAAAGCTTGTTGTTTCTTTACAATAAGAAGTTGTATTTTGACTGTATCAATAAATTAATAAAATAATGCTACGGGTTCTAATAGCTAAAATAAGGCTGGCAACACTAAAGTTCACACTTGCACTTTATTTACACAAATTAGTCTATTTACACAAATTAATTGTAAGTTCAATTAATGAAACAAAAACAGATCATTAAATGACAAGCTAATACTTATTTTCAGTAATTATTTACAAGAATTAATGAATAATTAATTACAGACTGATCAATAACAAAAGAAACTAGAGTCCAATAAACTGTACAATAATGTAAAAAGAAATGATAAAAAGAGCAACTAATCACTTACAAAACACAGTCCCATTCGTTATTTGACAGTCCCAAATAATATCACTTAACACTACGTCTTTAAACTATTAGTAAGCTGCATAAACATTAAACACTTGTCTCTGCACTTGACACTTCGAGAATTTTCTCAATCGTTCTAGACGAATGTAGAATTGACGAGAAGATTCGAGAAATCAATTGAGTGAGAGAGTTGCAGACTTGAAGAATAAGAATGACAAAGACATCTAAGGAGAGAGAATTAGAAGATCGGATCAGTCGAAGTCACGTCCAACCATAAAAAACAATAGAATGATTTAAATAGAACAAGTGCGTGACTGACTGCTCGTTTGCTCTCGTAACAATAAATTAAAATTAAATTAAATTACTTGTAATTTAATAACAAATGCTCAAAAAGGACTGAATGCATGAATTTCGTTCTTAATTTTCTGCTCTTGAGAAATCGAATTTTTAACAAAGCAGTAAACTCAATAATACTACAGACCTGATGTAGTCAGTATCCACTCCAATGATGTCTACATTTGTTATCGGTACTACATTGTATCATGGTGGAATGTATCATTCGACCATGACATTGTATCATATCTTGCAGAAGCCATGATACTTAATTAAACGAAACTACTATTAACAGAAACGTTTATTTTACATGTGCGCGATGTGTATCTCTAAATCAGTCATCAATAGGGAATAATATTGATATTTGAATGTATAAATGCAGTTCCTGAATAATGAGATTTAGTTTTTGATGGATTTAGTTTAAAGTTACGTGAAGGTGCCTGTTATTCCGGGGGGGGGGGGGGGGGAATGAAAGGGATTTCCCCCCAAAATTCTCAACCAATACTAAATATTTAATATACTATTAAAATATTATATTAAGCTTGTTTTTGGTGGGGGTGAGGAGCTTTTTCTCAAATGATATCCTCAAAAATATTTAATGAGGTTGGGAACCTTTTTCTTAGGTAATATTCTCCCAAAATATGACCCCGAAAAAATTCTGCTTCATAACAATTTACAAATTCCAATTTCAAGTCAAAACTTCCTCAAAATTTGTAATTAACTACAAAAACGTGCACTAATAAAATATTGATTTGTAATTTGTAGTAGAACATGCTTCACTTCTCGTTGATATAATAAAGTCAATTGTATGGATGTAAATGACATGAAGAGGAGTCATAAAATAATTTTCTACGATCTTTTATTAATATCCTATTATTTATCCAATTATAATTATTAATTTATAATAGCCTGTTATTATGAAGACCTAAAAAAGATTTGGCAGTAGTTATAAAAACTAAGCCACTATAAAGATCACTTGCACGCCCCTGATATTTTGGTTCTAATGTGTTGAAGCAAAATCAAATTTGTATAGCATTCTTTATAATGCATCAATAGCTGTGTTGTATCAGCTGGGATAGAAACATTATTTACTCACTTTAACCCTTTAAACGTGCGCTTTCACACAGAATAAGAACCAAAATGTCAGGTGCGTTTATCTGGTCTTCGTACTACCTTAATAAAAGCAAGTGCTAATAGAATTAATTTGTAATTAGCTATAATGCTGGCCCCATTTTTGTCGTGTTTTTTTTTGTTTTGTTTTACTCCATTAGTCTATTTTTTCGGAGGATGAAGCCCACATGTCTGAGACCTGTGCGTGGGTAATGAATTGGATGATGCTGATTGATGAGTTGGAGCTACAGTTTTAGTTGGGTTGCAAACCACCGGGAAGTGATTTTACAGCAGAAAACAGTGTCTTTTTGCTGGCCAATCTTACAAAGAGTACCCAGGAGAACGCAGTTTATCTCTATCTGATTGAACAGATACCTGCTACGGCTCACGGCTATCACTTCCCTATAAAGTGGTTCCAAACCACCGGGAAGTGATTTTACATTAGAGAACAGAGTCTTTTGCTGGCCAATCCAATCGGTCACCCTTACAAAGAGCGCCCAGGAGTTTCGTAGCTTATCTCTGATTGAACAGATACCTGCTACGGCACTCGGCTATCACTTCCCAATTGTTTTGTTCCTATTGTTGTACTGTTGTATATCAAGTCAATCGTAGAAATATGAAAAAGAAGAGAAGTCCAAAAAACTTTATTATAGTAGAGATTCAAAAAAGTTTACCTCTTCAACTGAAAAGTTCTACAATATTTTGTAATTGAACACAAGGCCTACCGATAGGAGTTCATATGGGGGCAACTGGGAACTGCACAATCTCTCACAATACCTCCTCCCCACCTCCGACCATTCATAACCACTAGATAATTGACGAAGGTTTGGTCACACCAAAAAAACCTTCTTCAGGAAATGAGAATGGCCATTTTTTGGATTACCTCTTACAGAATTCAGTTAAGGAGTATAAGACAAGTCAGTTCGACAATTATGTACATGTGTATTACCAATCTTATACAATAGTTACCATAATTACTATATCAATTGGTTGAGGTGAGGCTCAATTTTGATGTGAAAGAAACTCTTTTACACTAAAAAAAACTTTACTAACTAAATATTTTTTTAATTGTTTTTTTTTAAATATTTCTATAATTTCAAGACTCTTCAAAAACTGCGGTATCTTGTAGAGTTTCCTATCAATATAATTAGGCTTTTGTTCGAATAAACTACTATTTTGACTCACCAAGTGTTAATCTCTCTTGGCTTTTTGTGTTATAATCGTGTATTTCAATAATTTGGTTTATATCACTCTTTCTAACATATAAAGTAGCTTCATACACATATAAGCAGGGTACAGTTAGGAGACCAAAAGTCTCTTATACATCGGCCTACATGAATCTAATTTATTTACTCTTTCCGTACACCTAACAACTTTTTTTTGGATCTTAAACACCCTATCAATGTTTTTTTACATCTAAAGTAGCTTCATACACATATAAGTAGGGTACAGTTAGGAGACAAAGTCTCTTGAACAATGGCCTACATCAATCTAATCTATTTACTTTTTCCATACACCTAACCGCTTTCTTTTGGATCTTAAACACCCTATCAATGCGTTTTTTTTTTATGAGTTACCCCATACCAAGTTACCCTAAACAAATTGGAGCTCCAAAAACCTGCAACATCATACGAACGCTACACTTCATATTTTTGTGTAACTTTATCTGCTTTTGTGCAATTTATATCCAAAAAATTGTGATTTTTCCAAAAAATAATATTTTTTTTTGTTTTCAGGGTTGCCATCCTACAAGAGAGGGAAAGCTGAACGTTCATCTCGTGGCACACACTCATGACGACGTGGGTTGGCTGAAGACTGTTGATCAGTATTATTATGGAAGTGAGTGCTGTTTAAGACAATTCTTATTCTATTTATAATAAGCATAGTATTCATATAACTTCTTATCAAATACCGTGAAGAAAAATTTGTTGAGAAAGTAGAGGAGGGTTGGGGGAATTGGCTATATCTGGAATTCACTATATCTGCTTGCAAGTGGAACTGCCTATATGTGTCCTCCCCAGGAATTGGCTGTATCGGGAAATCGCTATATCTGCATGCAAGTGGAACTCCCTATATGTGTCCTCCCCGGGAATTGGCTGTATCAGGAAGTTGCTATATCTGCTTGCAAGTGGAACTGCCTATATTATGTGTACTGCTCGGGAACTGGTTGTATCGGGAACTCACTATATCTGCATGCAAGGGGAACTGCATATATGTGTCCTCCCCGGGAATTGGCTGTATCGGGAAGTCGCTATATGTGGAACGTGGAACTCTACCACTGCTTGGAACGTGAGATCTTGGAGGGAAGTTAAAGAAAAATCATTGGAGTAATAATAGAATTATAAAGCATATAGAATTAATAATATTACGTCTTATTTATTCATTTATTTATATTTTTGATTATATATTAATTTTTAATTAAGATAAAAATACAATGAGTGCAAAGATGAAACAGAATTAAAGCACAAAAGTGCTGACTTCGCAAATTTTGGCTTGGTCTCATTATCCAAAACTTTGAGGTTAATTGACAAATTTAAATTCACTGAAAACATCAATTGAAATTTTTTTCTTTTCCACTTGAAGTTATTGTTTTCAAAATTTACTTCAAACGGACCACTAAAACATTTGTATGATGAAAAAATAAATAATGATCCAGGTTGATTAATGTTGGTACATTCTATGATTACACACTTTTCAAGTAGAATAAAGTTCATAATTAATGACTTGAAACCAGGGGCTTTGTTGAGCCCCAAAGTCTTACCCTCAGGTCTTGAAATCCTTATCAAAATGTTGATAATTTTCAAGCGAATTGACTGTGTAATATGGACTCCAGGCTTTGCAATTCACACTTATTTGAATGGGATAGCGGTTATAACAATATCGATATTGTTATATTGTAATATTGAGAGGTATATTATGAGTACCATAGGTGGAAATAGAGTTTGGCAGGATTGAATTCGACTAGGCGGCTGGGTTTAGATAGCAAAAATAATTTAAAAAAAATATCGAACTGAGAATCATGTAATGTAATACCAATATCTCTAGCCTCTAGATCCTCCTGGACCTTAAATACATTTAACGTTACAATACTAATTTAATTTTTCCGGTGGGTGAAGCCCAGTTAGTTCTGAGACCTGTGCGTGGGTAATGAGTTGGATGATAATGATTGATGAGTTGAACCTACAGTTTTAGGTGAGTTCCGAATCATCAGCAAGTGATTTTATAGCGGAGAACAGAGTCTTTCTCGGTGGATGATCCAATCGGTCACCCTTACAAATAGGGCCCAAAAATTTGTAGCTTATCTTATCTGACTGAACAGATACTTGCCACTGCTCGCGGCTATCACTCTACTAAAAAAGCTATATGCGGAAAAATTTCGCAAGGAATATGCCAGGTTGCAAAGTTTATTCCTTCGAAAATGCTTCATTACAGAAATACAGATAGATAGATAGATTTTATTGTCGATTGTCACAAGGCTTTCGCCTATTGTAACATACAGTTTACAAATTATTTGATTTTACAAAATAATAAATACAAAGTATTGGAAATAATAGTTACGGAATATAATAATTACAGAATAAAGATAAAAATTACAAAACATTTGAAAAAGATAGCAGAAGAATGAAGCTATCAGTAATAAATCAATAAATTAGTACTCATTCAAAAGCGTCTAAGCATCTCATTCAAAGGCTTCTAGAGCCCTCATTTACGTGGTGAATTGAATACATTTGTTGTGAAATGAGCTGAAAAATCACATAAAACAGAAAAACACTATCTACCAAAATGATTGAGTTATTCTATGAAATACGCAAAATGGGCCAAAAGATGCGTTTTTGAGATCTTGGTACGAACTTGGTTATTGATTGCGAATAAAACATCCAGAGTTCAAAAATCACAAACACAGATCAAAACACAAATAGCAAGTGGAAAGCATCTGGGCAAAATACGTTTTCTTTGATTCAATAAAGCTCGACTTAATAGCTTTGGGATAGTTCTTGGCTATTAGGTACATTCACATTTAATTTTTAAAAAATAACAAGTTTTGAAGGAGAATTTTAAAAATATTTGGTTCATTAGCAATTAAATTAGTTTACCAGCCAAGCCGACAATAAAAAATCGTTTTGTGAATTTTTGTATAATATCTCACCAATTCAAAGATTATGTAATCTCGATTCACGTTGAGTCTCAGAATGGAGTGGGCATCATAAAAATGTATAATAGTAGATCTTGTATTAACCAATTTTACATCAAATCATACCATATATATATTTTTTTTTTTGAGGATGAAGCCCACATAGGTCTCAGACCTGTGCGTGGGTAATGAGTTGGATGATGGTGATTGATGAGTTGGACCTACAGTTTTAGGTGGATGCGAACCACCGGCAAGTGATTTTACAGCAGAGAACAGTGTCTTTTTTGCTGGCTAATCTAATCGGTCACCGTTACAAACAGGTCCTACGAGAACGCAGCTTATCTCATGGAGGCCATAGAGATGTCTGATTGAATGATGGAATAACTATGATCTTTCACCCTCTTTTATTTCTCTAACAAAGCGTTTCCAGACCTACATCCACCTGAATTGTTTCATCTTCATGAGAAGATGCTCATGCAGTCTGGCAGAATCATTCTGAACTCTTGAAACACACTGTACAAAAAATACACAAGATGGACATATTTTGTTTTCCCATACTTTAAAAAGTCAAGTAATGAACTCAATTCCCTCTTCATAAAAAAACTTTAACGGGCAACAATCTTGTAAGAAGAAGTCTGCAAAATCCTAATTTCTTCCCCCTTCCCCTCCCACCTAAATTTCCCATGGTAGGAAGGAATTTCCCCCCAAATAAAAAGTCTGGGTGAACTCCTGTCGAACACAATAAATTTAGAAAAAAATATCAACAAAAACCCTGCGCACAATCTCAATGGACGTACTCCACTATAGTACTCAGTCCTCACTAAAAATAACATGACGATCAGGCTAGAAAATCAGGATTAGTATCGCTATAAAGACAAAAGTTACTGCCCTCCACAATACTAATCTTGAAACCCTGTACAGAAAAACGTCTCTATTCTAGTTTCAATCAGGTGAAGTGCATTCTCAGTTTATTATGTAGTTGACAGTGTGTAGTAGGGTTTGTAGTCTACTACCCAAATGCAATTTGATCATTTCCTGAAGGGTGAACCCTTCCCTCACCCTTTACCATCCAACTTCCACCCTCTTTATCAACCCTCTACTTGATTGAATCTCATTTCCTTCACTGTATTTCTCTTCTCTCGCATTGTTCACTTTCTCTTTCTTTCCCACAGTCAATCACTCCCACTCTCATGATCATTCTTTCTCACTCCCACTTTTTCTCACTCTATCGCTCAATCTATCTCTCTCTATCTATCTTTTTAACTATATCTTTCTCTTTCACTCTAACTTTCTTTCTTTCTCGTTCTATCACTGTCTCTCTTTCATATTTCCACTTTATTCCACTCTATCACTCTCTCTCTCTCTAACAACCTCTCTCACACACTCTCTTTAACACATTCTCTCCAACATCCTTTCTCACTCACACTCTCTCTTCCATCCTCACTCACCACACGCTCTCTCTTTAACACATTCTCTCCAACATCCTTTCTCACTCACACTCTCTCTTCCATCCTCACTCACCACACGTTCTCACTCACTCACTCACACACTCTCTCTCTCTCTCTTTCTTTTACTCTCTCTCTCTAATTCCATCAACAAATTAACTTTTCAATCAATTCCTCATATAGCCCGTAGCACCTTTTCTTCCGTTTCTGCATCTACTAGACTAGAGCTTGGTGAATCATGTTTGTTGTTAATTTGTAGATGGTAATATCTATTTCACTATACATCTATCTATTTCACTATCTATCTATTTCACTATCTATCTATTTATCTATTACTAAAAATTAATAGTAGTAACACTTCCCAAACTCAAATAAAATTATTATTTTTTTTTTGAGGATGAAGCACACATACCTGTGCGTAGAAAAAGATTGAAAGCATTGAAAGATTGGATGATGTTGATTGTTAAGTTGGACCTACAGTTTTAGGTGGGTTCCGAACGATTTTACAGCAGGTGGGAAGTGGTTTTACAGCAGAGAACAGAGTTTTTCTTGCTGGCCAATACAATCGGTCACCCTTACGAAGAGGGCCCAAGAGTTCTATCTGATTGAACAGATACCTGCTACGGCTCACGGCTATCACTTCTCAATCATAATAAGTATTGATAATATATTGTTGACTGCTAATTAATATTAATAATTTTGCATTGATTTTCTTCTTGAAACAGAATTATTTAATTTTTCAAATCCAAATTATTCGGTATGTGATTGTAACCGACAAACATTTGTAGTTAAAATGTGGTGATGCTTAGTCAAAGTCGCTTTAGACTACGCTTGGATCGGTGACCGGCCACTATATCGTGACGTCTTTTTTTTTTTTGAAGGTTGAAGCCTACATAGGTCTGAGACCTGTACTTGGGTAGTGGGTTGGATGATGGTGATTAATAAGTTGAACCTACAATTTAAGTAAGTTCCAAACCACCGGTTTCTAAATCATCCGTTTTATTATCACTTACTCGGTGATTCGGAACCTACCTAAAAATGTAGGTACACGATTCTCCATCCCCTTATTACCCAAGCACTATTCACATACACATGTGGGCGTCATGAGAAAGAAGTGCCATTTATCAGGAAATAAACTTTTTAGAAACTTTTGTTTATTCCACAATATTTTTGTTGTTGTCATTATTGGATAATTTAAACTTTTTGTATGTGTTTTGTAGGTAACAAAGTGCACGCCCCGTTCGGAGTGCAGTACATTCTGGATTCTGTGATATCTGAACTACTCAAAAAGAAGGATAGAAGGTAGGCCTAATGTATTCTAAAAATTTAAGCCATTAATTTATTATTTTTTCATCTCTCCAATATTTTATTATTATTTTTAGTTAAGCATTTTTTTAATTTATGTAAAATTATACTTTTTTTATGATATTGAAGATCCATCTTGTTACCACTAATATATAATTTTCACTTGAACGTGTTTTTAAAGTTTTTATTATATGTATTTTTAATTTTGATATGCTTTTAGTTTGTTTGTGAGCGAAAGAAAAAGAGATTTATTAAGAGTATCAAGAGCGAATCAAGAATTTTTGGGGGAAAACTATATCAACTAAGAACATATTCTGGTGGAGGGATGTTATAACATAAAAAAGATAACGTAAAACATTATTAGCACTGAGGAATTCGACATTAATAAATTATGTTTCCTAAGAATATTCTCAACCTCATATAAGTTAGGCTGTTTATTTTTTTAATTATGGTTGAGAATTTCGGGGGAGATATATCATCTTACCCTGAAGATTTACGTCTCCAGAGTAGAATTTAAAATAAGCTGAAAAGAGAATAAAACAAACTAGAAGTTGATATTTAGAGTAATTTTGGAAATGTTGAACAAAATATGCAAGGCCCGATATGATGGCCCGAAGAACACGTTTTTTTTTCATTTTCAAGTGGATAAATATTGACAATTGTATGGTAAACTTGTAGTTTTTTTGACAAATCTTGTAAAGAATTCTGTTCTAAACAAAAAATTACCAGTAACCCAATAGTCGAAACAGACCCAAATCTCATAAAATAAATATTTAAAAAAAATCAAACCACAAAAAAGCAAGCTGTGCAAAATTAGCATTTAATTCAATAAAAGCAATCAATATTACATATTTTATTGACTATCTTAAAAATTAGCTGTTTACATATTCTATGAACTCTTGAAAATTCTCAATAACAATGTATGTTTTGAGAAACAGTTATTGTTTCTCCTTTCGGTTGTAGATATGCAAATACTTCAGAAAACTGAACAAAAGTTGATTCTTTTCTAATGTAAAAATCTAAGGTCGTTTCTTTGAATGATTGTCATAGTTAATAAGCTCTGTATGCTCCACACAAAATAACAAGCCTTTTAACATGAGTATGTTTTGGATGTGAGACAATAAAAATAAAGATTTAGATAAAGAAGAAGAAGATGATGATGATGATGAAAAACCGATGATGAAAAGATGAATTCTCAACCGATACTGAAAAAAACTTAAATTTGTTTTGAGGATGGTCATTTTGTAGGTAATATATATATATATCAGTCCCACCAATATTTTTTTCATTTAGATTCACTAAAGACCTCCATTCGAAAAAATTACTTTTCTCTTTTTACTATTGATTTAAAAGTTCACTCGCAAAAACCCACTAAAAGTATTGAAAACAATTCACAATATAAAATTTTGTTAACTTTTTGTTGTAAATTTAACGACTTGCAGTTCAAGATGAGATTCAATACCTCGAAAACGTTCGGCCGAATGTGAGTACATTTATTATATATTCACAATATAAAACTAACTGCAAGCCGTTAAATTTACAACAAAAAAGTCATTATTAACAACGCAGATCGTTATGGAACAAGAAATCCAAGAATAAAATTTTGATTGTGACTCAAATACTAAAAAATACTAATCTTGCTGCTATGAATAAGCCTACGAAGTATTGATGACTGCGAAATACTCTGTATAGCGTAGGCTATTTTATCTTTATTTTGAGTATCAATTCAAATCAATTAAAAATTGTTGATTTTGGTTTTTGACAGGTTTGTGTATGTGGAGAGCTCGTTCCTATGGAGGTGGTGGACAGAACAGGATGAAGACTTGAAAGAAGAGGTGCAGATTTTGGTGAGAGAGGGAAGACTGCAACTCTTGCATGGAGGCTGGTGCATGAGTGATGAGGCCACTCCTCACTATTCCGCGCTCATTGATCAAATGACACTGGGTCTCAAGTTAGTAGCAATCAAACATTGGAATAACTTTAAAATCAAATTTTAATTAATCGACTGAAACTTCAACTTTTTAAAATTAATAGTAGCCTACAATCTAATATCAAAACAAACTGTATTTCAATTAAATATATGATTTTTTTTCACTCACATTTACTGGAGATACTGGAGAAATGCATTTCACTTCTAAAAAGAAGCTTCGTCAGCCTGCCGCCAGGGGTCATCATTTGTTAGCATTAGCGGCTATTATATAGTTGAAAATTGCGTTGGATTTGAATTGTGTCTGATCATTGAGTAAGTTGGTTCTGTCTTGTTTATGGTGTTTGAATATTTCATATTGTTCCAGTGTATTTAGTTTGTGGCTTTTTTGGAACGTGTATAAAACTTCCATGTCATTTTGAATGTTATTGTGTGAATGTCCAGTGTTGATTAAGTGATCTCCAAATGTCGAGTCAGAGTTGGAATTTAGTGATAACCACTTTATAGGGAAGTGATAGCCGTGAGCCGTAGCAGGTATCTGTTCATTCAGATAGAGATAAACTGCGTTCTCCTGGGTACTCTTTGTAAGATTGGCCAGCAAAAAGACACTGTTCTCTGCTGTAAAATCACTTCCCGGTGGTTCGGAAGCCACCTAAAACTGTAGGTCCAGCCCATCAATCACCATCATCCAACTCATTACCTACACACAGGTCTCAGACCTATGTGGGCTTCATCCTCAAAAAGATCTGTGTTATTCGTAATTTGTGGGAAAGAAGATGAAACCACATCAACGGATAGTTGAAAAAAATACAAAAAAGTATCAAAATAAAAGTAAAAAATACAAAAGTACAAAAAATAAGTTTTAAGAATTATTTTGTGAATATTTCAGATTTCTGAACGACACATTTGGAGAATGCGCCCTGCCGAGAGTGGCCTGGCAGATAGATCCGTTCGGGCATTCCAGCGAGGTGGCACTGCAGTTTGCTCAGATGGGATACGATGGTCTGTTCTTTGGAAGGCTGGACTATCAGGACTATCAGCAGAGGATGTACAACAAGAACATGGAAATGGTCTGGAGACCAGATACCAAACTTGGTGAGTTATAGTCGTTTTATAATTATTATCACAAAAAATGGCTAACTAGCCAATACAGTGCTAGATTGTAATTGAAATACAGTTTAAAAAATTGTAGTTTCGTTGGGTATTGGTTTTTTATACATACTGTGATTTGAAAAAAGTCATTGTTTTAAAAATTATTATTTTATATTTTTTAATTTATTTATTTATAAACACAAATACATATTATTTTATAGATATTTAAAGAGAATCTCTACTCAAAAAACTGTTATGAAAAGTATTTTTTGCAATTATGATACCCTACTATAATACTGTGTCGGGGAGTTCACAAAATTAAAAAAAATCTTCTTTTATATAAACATGAAGTGCAATAATTTAAAAAATTAACTACTTAATACTAGCCTACTGTTGACTAATTGCAAAGACTAATAACATTACAAATATTCCTATAAAAGATAACATACAAGAACGCAAAGTGCAATAATTATTCGATATAACTAATGTTACCACCAACCACCATGGCATGGCTTCTTAGAAACTACTGTATATGATACTACGCAATAATAAAATTTTATATTTTATTCAATGAGGTGCATTTTTCAAACTCTATTAATGTAAGTCCCTCGCTCTGATGGACTCCTATATCATGCAATATTTATAAATGCATCCTACGTGCATCCTATGCATGCATTCATGCTCCTATAACACGTACTATTTTTTCAAATCTATTAATATTTTATTCTTCTTTAATTTGTTGTGGCATACTACTCAATATTTTTGTACCCAAATATTCTATCGATCTCTGTCCAAAAAAAGCTGTGTTCTTTTTGGTACAATTTGAAAATTGAGTTTTTATATTCTAGTATTATGTCTATGGGTAATTACAGTAGTTTTGTTTCTGTCTTCTATATATATAAAATTAGAGTTTTGTCAATCCATTTATCAGAATTATATATTTTTTGGTTATTTTTACGTTTTATACATTAAAGAAGCCGAAACAAGTCTTATCTCAATTTCTGTCTGTCTGTCACGGCCCCGAAGGCATTTTACGCGGCCTTCTCCTGAAAAACGAGAGCATCGATTGGGATTTAAGTTATTCATCAGTATTGAAAACCATTTTGACAGTGTCTTTAGCTATAAAAAAACTAAATTAACTTAAACAGAATTTATTAATTTCGAATTCCTTTGATTGCTATTACTTTATACTGAAGACTTCCGCAATGGCGGATATTGACAACATCATTGAAAAGCTGATGGGAATCGATGAATGCTACTGTACAAAAAATATCGAACCACGGACGGTTCGATTCCCGGTGGTGACTGATATTTTTGGACAGTAGCATTCATCGATTCCCATCAGCTTTTCAATGCTGTTGTCAATATCCGCCATTGCGGAAGTCTTCAGTATAAAGTAATAGCAATCAAAGGAATTCGAAATTAATAAATTCTGTTTATGTATATTTGTCAGTTTATTCAATTGTCAGTCACTTCAAACTAACTTGTAAATTAACTTTTTTTAACGGTATAATAAACGTTTAAAAACCAAGTATTGTGCGATTTTGGATACATTTTACGCGGCCTTCTCCTGAAAAACGAGAGCATCGATCGAGATTTAAGTTATTTATCAGTATTGAAAATTTTTTTGACAATGTCTTTAGCTATGAAAAACTAAATTACCTTTTTTTAACAGAATAATAAAGTCCCATGACTTTTAGTACACGCTTTTGAGTTTTAAAAACTGAATCTACAAAGCTGTAATTTTTTGCTCCCCAAACCAAAAGTCCATATCTTAAAAGAGACTAACTTACCAATGAAAAATTACACTTTTGATCATATCCTTATTAAGTGCGTTCTATGAGTGGACAATCACAACTGCTATCTACTCTGTCACAATGATGAAGCTTTACTTATGTTACGAGGGGTTTGGTGCCATTTGATTTTCAATAATAATTGTATCAGTAATAATGATGTATAGATAGATGGATTGACTTAATTTTTTCACTGCTGTGGGTGAGATTGAGGCACAGGAGCTCCCTCTTCCATTTAACCCACCATCATATATGGCGTCAGATCATCATATACCGTACTCTTAAAACTCCAAAGCTCTTAAACTATAATTTCTCAAATTTATTTATTTATTTATCTCGCCATGAAAAATACAATAAATTAATTTTTTCTGTTTCTGTATATTTGTCAGTTTTTTAAATTGTCAGTTACATCTAACTAATTTGTGATACACGAGCCGATATGGCCAAGTCTAAAATGAACGCTGCTGTGCAGAAAGGTCCCTGTAGTCTAGTGGTTAAGGCGCCCGACCGGCAATTGGGAGGTCCGCGGTTCGACTCCCGGCGGTGACTGATATTTATGTACAGTAGCGTTCATCGATTCCATCAGCTATTCAATGCTGTTGGCAGTATCCGCCATTGCGGAAGTCTTCAGTATAAATTAATAGCACTTTGAGGAATTCGAAATTAATAAATTCTGTTTCTCTAAAATTTGTTGCGTTGTACCCGGTAGTAGAAGAGTATCATAAATCACAGAAATAAATAGAATGACAGAATAACAGATGTCTTGGAGAAATACGTAGTGGAAAGGAGCACAGTATTGCAGAAACCTTAGTTTTAGGTGGTTGGGAACCCAGCTAAAACTGTAGGTCTAACTCATCAATCACCATCATCCAATTCATTACCCACGCTTAGGTCTCAGACCTATGTGGGCTTCATCCTTCGAAAAAAACTTATATCTACAACTGGGGCTAAACCTTGGCCATCTCTAGATTCTCTAGGCTATGACTGAGCCAAGGTACCAAATAAAGGTGGCTCTGGTAGCGCAGTTGGTGGGAGCGCTTGTCTGAGATAAGATAAGGCTCTGGCTGGCTTCGTTTCCTGCAGCCTTGGGTTGGAATCTCATTCTGCCATGTTTCTCATCATTCACCCCATTACCAACGCACAAATCTTCTAACTCATGTGGGCATCATCAGCATTTAAAACATTAAATAAAAAATAGGGTTTCAAAGGTACGGTTTTTAGATAAGGGAATTCTTGAAAAATTATTTTGTAGCTTTTGGTAAGAGAAAAGCAAAGTTTGTTGTTGATATCCTCCAAATAAAATTCTCAGTTCACTTCTGTTTGCAATAATTACAGACGGTACAAATTAGATTTAGATGCATCTTCAATGTTTTGTAAAAGAATATTTCATTATGAATAATAAGACAAAATTGTCACAACCACATTTATTAAAAATATTGAGATACTAGTTACGGTTGTTATACCAATCTCAAACAAACTCAGTATCTCTAGTATCCCAGTATCTCTCAGTACCGAAACTAGTATCTCAATATTTTTAATAAATGTGGTTGTGACAATTTCGTCTTATTACTCATTATGGATACCTTCCACAATATCTCCTTCGCCACTACAAGGGAATATTTCATTAGAAAACTCTCACAATGCAAGATAATCCATATCAACGTTTTTCCTTTTCCTATTTCAGGAGAAATGGGAGATCTGTTCACAGGCGTGCTCTACAACCTCTACATGCCTCCAGATGGATTCTGTTTTGATACCTACTGCAGCGATGAACCACTCATGGACAACCCCAAGCTGCATGGATACAATGTCAATGGTCGTGTATGTAAATACAGATTTGTAAAATTCATTCAAAATGGAATTAAATTTTGGTTTTATTTATTGAAAGATGGAATAAAAATAAAACCTGTATTGTGGATCATCTATATAATAAGAGAGAGTAAGGGTGAGTGTGTGACAACCTTGCGAATTTCCCAAAAAATTGGAACGATTTGGAACACTAAATTTGACACAATGCTTTCTCAATTCAATTCAATTTACCACAATGCCTTCTCAACTCAATTCAGTGCACCTTGAAGCCAGATTTCTTTTTTTTTCTTCTCGGATGATGAAGCCCACATAGGTCTGAGTCTGTGTGTGGGTAATGAATTCGATGACGGTGATTGATGAGTTGGACCTAAAGTTTTAGATGGGTTCCGAACAACCGGAAAGTGATTTTACAGCAGAGAACAGAGTATTTTTTGTTTGTCAATCCAATCGGTTACCCTTACAATGACCCAGGAGTTTCGTAGCTTATCTCTGATTGAACAGATACCTGCTACGGCACTCGGCTATCACTTCCCGCCATTTTAATTTAAATTATTTTAAAATAATGTTAATAAAAATTCTCTTATGGACACTATTACTGTTTTAAAATGTTTTTTTAGATACAGGAAGCTCATAGAACAGCTTATAAATGAAAGTCCATAGTGATACAAAAAAGCTTTTAAGTTGAAGCAACACATTTGTTCCGTATCAATATTTCAGCTCCTAATTAATATCTTTGGTATTGGCATTGGCGGTTGAAATCCATAGATCACATTTTAATTTGAAAAATCTTTATTGCAAAGCACGTGTGAACCACTAGAATAGAATAGATACGGAACAATCTTAAAGAAAGAACAAGAAGAAACTGAGAAAAATTTATGGAAAAGTAAAAATACCTACATTTTACATTAAATTTTTGCAACCCAGTAAAAGATGAATTAATAAAATGAAAAACAAAGGTGATTGTCGCTCGTACCGCCACTGCTTCTTTATCCAATTTTCATAAATAATTATTGTAAAAAATAAATAAATATACGACATCAATTTCTAAGATATCGAATTACAATATATAATCAAATATAAAAACTGACACTGTATTTCTGTTTAAATTATGATTTTTACTCACTTATAATCATCATTTCATTTGTATTATATAAACAATTTTTCATTATTTGTTTTACTATTGTAATTTTACGGAGAGTAAAAGCTTATCTTATTAATTATTTTGTTCTGAGCAATATAATTGCTTTTATTATTTTGTTAAGTACCTATTGTTTATTTTTATGCTTGCTTACTCTTATTTTTTTACTTACAATAATTCTTACAATCATGCTTTATTTTCATTTATCTATGTGTCATGGGAGCAAAATGGATCGATGTATCTGTTGCTCCCACATTAATGTAACTTTAAATAAATAATCACTTATTTAAATACAGGAGGTATGCATTTCACTTCTAAAGAAAAACTTCATCAGCCATTTTTCTCTTTAGAAGAGAAATGCATCTGTCCCGTATCTTCAGTATAAGTGAGTGAAAATGATATATTAAATAGAAATACAGTGCCAGTTTTGATATTAGATTGTTCATCAAGTATCTCGTCATGGTAAACATTACATACAATGTTTAAATTTAATAAAGAAATGATCTTAGGCACCAATGACATCAAGATCCTATTGCATACCAATTTGGACTTTAAATTGCAATTGCAGACAAGTAAAAAATTCATAAGATTCTTAGTATTCACAAATACTAGTAAGAAAACTGGATTTTAACAGGCCACTGGAGGTAAATATTTGTTCAATGAAGCGTATTTAGATATTTTGTTACTTCATGCATTTTATTAGGCCATTTATTAAGAGTGGAAGTGATACTTGAGAGCTGCAACTTGTTTTTTGTTACAGATAGCCCAGTTTGTGAAGGCAGCTGAGACATGGGCGGAAGCCTATAAGACGCACCATGTAATGATCACCATGGGCGGCGATTTCAACTATATTGTGGCATCCTCTTGGTTCAAGAATATGGACAAACTTATCAAGTAAAGTAATCATTCAATAATTTACGATTATACCATTATACGCCATATTTTATCAATCAATAAATATATACCATTGTATGCCTATATCATATCTATACTAATATACAACTATATTGTGGCATCCTCATGGTTCAAGAACATGAACAAACTTATCAAGTAAAGTAATCATTCAATAAATACATATGATTCTCAAATAACATTTATTTAGATTCTTTAAAATATAAATAAACTTGAAAACTAGAACAAAGTTAGAACCCAATATATCTGCAGAGGAGTTCCTGTGCGCAGGTGTTAGTTGTAAAAAAATTCAAACATGATAAAAGATTACACAAAATTCGTTTTTCAAGGATGATAGATAAAAAACAGAAAGAGACAGGATGAAGAGGAAGGAAGAAAGCAAGTGAGATGAAAAAAGGGGGAATTTGCAATGAGAGAATAAAAAGAATAGTAAAAGATAGTGAGAAATAAATAGTAGAGACTTGTCTACATATTTATATTGAGAGATTTTTTTAGAAACAGCACAGTGATTGTTTAGAACAGTTTTCCCGCAATTTTATTCAAAACTCCATTTTTCCATTTTATTTCTTTGTTTCTTATTTATGTATCCACATTTATTTTCAATAAATTAATGCTAGTGAAATAAGGTTATCAACTTATGGAAAATATAATAAAATTTTCTCCTACACATACCTCCATCCTACTCCACATATTATCAATCAATGTTATTTATATATTTTTCTAATTTCAACCCAATTTTGCTTTTTTCACAAAAATGTTTCAAAAGAACTGAACTTTTAAACGAAGTCTAAACTGCATGCTATGCTGTGACCGAAACGGCATACAAGGATATTGCAAAGAGAAGCTGCCTTCCAAAGATGTTGCACAGAAAAATAGTTTTCACACTTTTTATTTTTTAATATTAATTTCGTTCATTTATTTATATCTCATTTATTTATTGAAATAACTAAATCATTTCTGAACCTTTATGTACTTTGTTACATATCGCTCTAAATTTGGTAAAAATTCAATCATTCTAAACTCATTGTTACCATATTGTCGCATGTAAGTGTACAAGTGGCTTGAAATTTAATATCGTAGTTTTTAGCGTTTACGGTATTTTAGAGTAGATTTTTACAACCTATTCAGCAAAATTCAGCAAAAAAAAATAAAAAAAAGGTTATGGTATCTTGAGTTGAGTTCTTTTTTTCCTTACTATTTACTAATCATTGTATTTTTTAACTTCAGGTACATAAACCAGAAATACAAAGACGTCAACGTACTCTACTCGACCCCAGCATGCTATTTGAAAGCAGTTCACACTGAAAATGTAACCTGGCCTGTCAAGGACGATGACGATTTTATGCCCTATGGCAGTGACGAGCATTCCTATTGGACGGGCTACTACACTTCGAGACCTAATCTCAAGTATCTTGTCTACAAAGGAAATAACTTTCTGCAGGTAAAATTATTGGACAATTTGTGCTTTGACTTGAAAACAAACTATAACTTTTAAAAGTTATTTGACATGTCATTTCAATCAAGTTACCTAGTTTTCCTTTGCCTTTCTTGAAATTTTTCTTCAATTCACTCTACTTCTCCACCTCCTCCTCCTCCTCCCCTCCTCCTTCATCACTCCTATTCCAACTCCTCTTACACCTCCTCCATCTACTCATACTCCTACTCCTCCTCCTCATCCTCATCCTCCTACTCCTCCGCCAGGCCTCCTCCTACAACTCCACAATGCCTTCTCCTAGTCCTCCTGTTCCTTCTTCTCTTCATCCTCCTCCTCCTCCTCCTTCTCTTCCTCCTACTCACGCACCCCTCCTACTTATACTGATTCTTCTCCTCCTCCTCTTCCTCCTCATGTTTCTCCTCCTCCTACTCCTTCCTGTTTCTTCTTCAACT
The DNA here is from genome assembly GCA_948455865.1 of Conomelus anceps. Taxonomy (NCBI): domain Eukaryota; kingdom Metazoa; phylum Arthropoda; class Insecta; order Hemiptera; family Delphacidae; genus Conomelus; species Conomelus anceps. The sequence goes on along the minus strand of OX418227.1, from coordinate 22,820,558 downwards.
TTTTTCCTCGACTTTCCTCCCCTCTTCCTTCTCCTCATCCTTCTGCTCCTCCTCCTCCTATTACTCCTTCTTATTTTACTGCTCCTCCTCGTCCTCCTCCTCCGCTTCCTTCACTTCCTCCTCTTCATTATCCTCCTCCTACTCCTCCTTCCTGTTTCTTCTTTTTCTTCTTCTACAACTTTTTTCCTCGATTTTCCTCCACTCCTTCCCCTCATCATTCTGCTCCTCCACCTCCTCCTCAGTTTCCTTCTCCTCCCCCTCCACCTCCTTCTCTTGCTCTCCTCCTCCTACCTACTCCTCTTCCTTCATTCCCTTCTCCTCCTCCTACTCCCACTCCTCCTTCTCTTTCTTCTCCTCCTACTCCTCCCCTTCACTTCCGTCTCCTCCTCCTACTGCTACTACTCCTCTTCCTTCTTCTCAACCAACTCCTCCTACTCCTCATCATCATCCTCCTCCTCCTACTTCCTCCTACTTCATCCCACTCCTCCTTCTCTTCCTCCTCCTTCTACCACTCCTCACTCAGTACTCCTCATCTTCATTCTCCTCCCACTCCTTCTTCTTGTTTCTTCTTTTTCTTTCTCTTCGAATTTTTCTCTCAACGTTTTTCCTCAACTTTCCTTATTGACTGACTGAAGAAAATATTTTATCTTTTGAATGAGTAACATAAATAATTTTATTTTGTGAACATACAGGTCTGTAGACAACTGCGAGTGGCGCTCGGCGGAGGCCTGGAAATGGAAGAAGAAGAGCTGACAATGGCGCGGGCGATGGCCGACGCCCAGCACCACGACGCCGTGTCGGGCACCGAGAAGCAACATGTCGCCGACGACTACACTCTATATCTCAGCGAAGGATTCCAGTCCTGCAACAAGGTGCTCACTGCTGCTTACAGGTGAACTAAAATTATAAATTTCAATTCATTAACAGTTAATAAAATGTTAAGCGAATTTCTTGAGCACCGAATTGTTGCCTTGTAGCTGAGCTGTGGTTGATTTTGGGTTGGTGGTCAGATCGCTTTTGAAGTAGATTTGGACCAGATGCCTATGTGCCAATAATGTTGGCAGAGTGCCAAATTGACAGTAGCCTATATGAGTGTAGTTACGATATTTTGTTGTACAGTATTGTTTTTTATGAGAGTAGGGATTATAAGTTTATTGTTATTTTGACTTTTTGACCGTTGTTAACTTGTTACTGTATTGCTGTTTTGACTTTGCCCATAACACTGTAATTGTTTCATGGCAATAAAATTCTATTTATTTATTTTATTTACAAAATTATGAGGTAGTTATTATTTGTAATAGTATTTTTCGCAAAAGGTCGAAAGCACTTTCATCTCGTTAAGAGTGTTCAAATTCTAAAGCAGATTTAAAAATTAACAACGCAGATCGTTATGGAACAAGAAATCCATCAATCCGATTTAAATAGTTATTTCTTTCATTTTGTTCTCAGTAATATTAATTTCAGAATTTTATCAAGTGATGTTTAGTTTTCAAATTATTCTTTTTTATAGTGCTTGGAACCAATACAGGCATAATTTATTTATTATTTTATATTAATTTGGAGATTGAATCCGAGAGTTTACATTATTGTGTGATCTAGGTGGATGTTAGAAAGAAAGCAAGATATTGAAGTATTGCATATTTTTTAAATAATATAGATGATACAGTATATTATAGAAGTTTATAAAGATGATATAGAACTTTTGTCAATGAAAATAGTGGGATTTCAAGCTTGAAAACTGATCAAAAGCGTATTTGATTGACTTTTTTCATTCAACAGGAAATTGTTGGGATCGAGCTTGAAAGAACAGCACTTCTGTCTGTTGACCAACACAAGCGCATGCAGTATAAGCGAAGGTGCATCCAAGTTTGCGGTAAATGTCTACAATCCACTGGCTCAGGTTGTCTCAACCCATGTTCGCATACCAGTCTTCCTTGGAGAGTACAAAGTTACTGGACCATCAGGTAAAACAACTTTTTTAAGATGCTTATCCCCCAAATAAAAAAAAAATATTCAGTAGATAATGCTTTTGATAAAAAAAAAATTGAAAAAATATTCAGTAGATAATGCTTTTTATATTGTACAAGAGTTCCTTTCACATCAAAATTAAGCCTCACCTCAACTAATTGATATAGTAATTATGGTAACTAGTGTATAAGATTGTATAATTCGAAACAGAATTTATTAATTTCGAATAACCTTAAGTGCACTAATAACCTTAATTTACACTGAAGATTTCCGCAATGGTGGATATTGACAACAGTATTGAATAGCTGATGAAAATCGATGGATGCTACTGTACAAAAATATCAGTCACCACCGGGAATCAAACCATGGACCTCCCAATTGCCGGTCGGGCGTCTTAACCACTAGACTATGGAGACCTTTCTGCACAGCAGCATTCATTTTTAACTTGGCCATATCGCCTCGTATCTCACAAGTTAGTTTGAAGTAACTGACAACTAAACAAACTGACAAATATACAGAATTTATTAATTTCGAATTCCGACCAGCAAATATTAAGGCGCTCGACCGGCAATCGGGAGGTCAGTGGTTTGATGCTCGGTGGTGACTGATATTTTTTTACAGTAGCATTCATCGATTTCCATCAGCTATTCAATACTGTTGTCAATATCCGCCATTGCGGACGTCTTCAGTATAAATTAATAGCACCTAAAGGAATTCGAAATTAATAAATTCTGTTCCTGTGTATTTGTCAGTTTGTTTAATTGTCAGTCTCTTCGAACTAAATTGTATAATTGTTGATCTGACTTGTCTTAACCCTTAGCGCTCGGAATAGAAAATAGTACTTTGGCCCTCAGGTCGGAAGGCTCATATGCTGTGACACGGCCAACGTTTGCCAGAGATCGGGTTACTTTGGGAGTGAGAGCGCCTACAGCTCGGTTGTCATACATGCCGTGCCATCCTATTTCGTCCGCTACAGCTCGGTACGGCACATATGCTGTGACCAGTGTATTGATACGCAGTTATTAGTTTACTAATTTAGTGGTTTATATCACATCCCTAACAAGTGCTGCCCTACCTCAGGAAACATGTGAACTACTTCGACAGCACAACATTTCTTCCTCCATTTTGTTGTAGGGTTAGATTTTTGTTGAGACAGTGACGAGGCAGTAGACACTGCGTGTCAAGCTCATCATTCATGTTCATAACTTCATTTGAAGTGGCATGTGAGCTCTGCAATTATTACGAGTAATAAAAGAACTTCATTTTGAAGAAATGCGGTTTGAGAGACAATTATTTTCTATAATAAAACTAAACAAAATATCCACTCAATATTCAACTGACTAGAGTGAAGATTCATTTCCGTTATTATTATATTTTATATTGCTGCAATTTCTATTGATAATTGTAATTATTCATTTAGAATTATGAATAAATATTTCATCATTACAATAACATATTTTATCAACTTATTTGCCCACAAAAGATGAAGCTATTCGAATAGATGAAGTTGGTTGATTTGAGAGCAGAATGCATCATGTTCCGAGCCAGGCAGTAAAACGCAGTGAGCTCAGCGCCGACCTGTAGCGACTATAGAGGGAGGCACAGCATGCGTGACACCCGAGCTGTGGACGCTTTCGCTTCCATAGTATCCCGATCTCTGGCTAACATTAGCCGTGTCACAGCTTGTGTGACTTCCGAGCGCTAAGGGTTAATATACTCCTCAACTGGAGTCTCCACAGCGTAATCTACAAAAATCAACATGAATAATCTGCAAAAAAGCAACATGAATAATCTACAAAAAAGCAACATGAATAATCTACAAAAAAGCAACATGAATAATCTACAAAAAAGCAACATGAATGATGCCTTGTGCGTTGAAACTTTTGTGTTGTAAAAACAAAGTTCAGTAGAATTTCACAATATTTAGTTTAATTTATCCTAGGAAAGTTCTACAATGCATTTTTGAAGGCAGTGTACAATTTACACATTGTATTTGAATAGAAGGGATTTTTTTAAATATTATTAAACCTTGTCAAACAGCCATTAGAGGTTTTCTCGAAATTTTTGTAGTTTTGTTATTCAAATTTCTTTCTTTTATTGCTTCTGTATCTTTTGCAATGTGAATGATATACATTCTATTTTCATTTTATATTTTTTTGTATTTATTTTAATTTGGTGTTTCTGCTCAATGTGCAATGTTTGCCAACACAGACAATAAATAAATAAATCAACTTTTAATTGTAAATGTAACGAATTGCAGTCAATTTTAATTTTGAATAAATAATATTCCTACTCACTTTTGGCCGAACGTTTTCGAATTGTTGAAGCCCTTCTTCAAGGCCTTGAAGATGGGCTTCAATAACTCGAAAACGTTCGCCCATGCGAGTACATTTTTTATATATTCACAATCTAAAACTGACTGCAAGTTGTTAAATTCACAACAAAAAGTAAAAAAAATGTCTTTCAAAGTGTGACATTTTTTCTTGTGTTGATATTTTTTGGAAATAAATGTTTATTCTATTCTATTCTTTCTATCATATAACGTTTCTTATTGACAACCTACTATATTTTTATTTGCCCAAATAGGTTCAGAGGTACCCAGCGAACTAGTTCCAATCCCGAAGCCAGTTCAATTGATTCCGGGCCGACAGAGCAATGCCACAGTGGAGCTTTTGTTTGAAGCGGCCAAAATTGGGCAGCTTGGCTTGAAATCCTACCACATCGAGAAACTGGGCAATGGCGACACATCCAAGGTTGAAATGCAGGAGTTCAATGTCACCCAGAATTTGACTGACGTTTTAGTAGTCGATAACGGAGTAAGTATCATTTTGCTTATTTTTATGGTGCTTGCACAGTGTAGGAAGGATAACCACCATAGCAAAATCAAACACGTGCTTTGAAAATTTCATGATGTATGACACATTGGAGCAGTGTGAATACCCTCATTCCACAGCATGTGTTTGATTTTACGATGGTGATTGTCACAGAATATTGGATGATTAATTGCTGTGGAATGGTGTATACAGGGTGATTTTTAAGTATGGAAACGGCTTTATATTGCGTAACTGAGACGTTCTTGGAAAAATAAACTTATGCGGATCTGCATAGTTTTAAAAATCCAACTTTTTGCTGGGTTTGAAATTTTTGTCCGCCATCTTGGATCCGCCATATTGGATTGAACTTTATTTTTTTTAATGGGATGGTGGTCATATGACACATCATTTCAGTGTGAAATTTCAAGAAAAAAACAATGGCGTAACTGTTTTTCAATAAATGCCTTTGTTTTCGATTTATAAGCATTTAAATGAGCAATTTTGGGAAAATTATGCTAGCTATAAAAAAGGTGGAATATTTAATAACTAAGTTTAAACGGTGGTAACACATGATAATTAATAAGTAAACAATACAACAAGAGAAATGGCTATGTTTATTATTCATTAACCACAATTCAGCTACCGGTGTTAATATCAGCCAGTAGGTATCATTAACAGAAAACAAAAAAATGGAAAAAATTGTTATATGATGGTATTATTAAAAATGAATCACATTTCATTTTATTCATTTATAATTGAAAAATTCAATAAAATATTTTATGCAGCGCTTTTTACCTTTTCATTGCTAACGCAATTTTCACAATATTGGAAATGTGAATGCTTATAAATCGAGAACAAAGGCATTTATCGAAAAACGGTTTACACCATTGTTTTTTCTAGAAATTCCACACTGAAATGATGTGTCATATGACCACTATCCCATTTAAAATAATAAAGTTGAATCCAATATGGTGGATGCAAGATAGCAGACAAAAATTTCAAACCCAGCATAAAGTTGGATTTTTAAAACTATGCAGATCCGCATAAGCTTCATTCGCCAAAAACGTCTCAGTTACGCAATATAAAGCCGTTTCGATACTTGAAAATCACCCTGTAAGATAAGCTGCGTGCATGACATCATTCCAAAGCGTGTGTCATATTAAATGACAAAAAGTTACTTTTTACAGCTTACCATGGGCTCTTACTGTCACATATTAGGTATGCTATCTTAGTATTGGGTAATTCATCACAACAAAATCTTGATAGGGTGTTTAAGATCCAAACGAAAGCGGTTAGGTGTATGGAAAGAGTAAATAGATTAGATTAATATAGGCCGTTGTTCAAGAGACTTGGTCTCCTAACTGTACCCTGCTTATATGTGTATGGAGCTACTTTATATGTAAAAACGAAAGAAATTAACCAAATTTATGACGTACACGATTATAATACAAGAAGCCGAGAAGATTATCACTTGGTGAGTCACAGTAGTAGCTTATTCAAACAAAAACCTAGTTATATTGGTAGGAAGCTCTACAACAAGCTACCGCAGTTTTTACAGTCTTGAAAATATATAAATATTTAAAAAACAATTGAAAAAATATTTAGTTGACAAAGCTTTCTATAGTGTACAAGAGTTTCTTTCACATCAAAATTAAGTCTTACCTCAACTAATTTATTCGGTAATTGTATGGTGTGTAGGGTTTAAGAGTGTATAATTGCGTTGATCTGACTTGTCTTATACTCCTTCACTGGAGTCTCCATGAAGTAATCTACAAAAAACCTAAAAAGTATAAAATAAAAGCTGCTGTACAGAATGGTCACTGTAGTCTAGTGGTTGAGACGCCTGACCGGCAATTGGGAGGTCCGTGGTTTGATTCCCGGCGGTGACTGAATATTTTTGTGTAGTAGCGTGTATCGATTTCTATCAGCTATCCAATGCTGTTGTTAATATCCGCCGTTGCGAAAGTATTCAGTATAATTATGAAAAGCACCTTGAGGAATTTGAAATTAATATATTTTTTTTAAATTTCAACACATAAACTTCATGATATTTTTCAGATTTTGCAGCTGACATTCAATGGCTCGACAGGACTTCTGGAATATGTAACCAAGAATAACGAGACTTGGTCGTTTAAACAGAACTTCTATTACTATGAGGCGTCAAAGGGCTACAACTATAATTCTGATAATCGAGCATCTGGAGCTTACATTTTTAGGCCAGTCAAAGAAGCAACCTTCCAGGTCAGCGAGCAAGTGCAGATTTCGGTTTTCAAAGGTGATTAATCTAAATTATTGTTAGTTTGACATAATAAAGGTCGAAAATAATGAACATCAAGAGATCTACAGCTTACTCTTTGATTGATGAAAGATATAGCCTACATTTCTTGATGTCTCTGTTTTTAAATTCTGATAACTTAATTGAGTACTAGTCGATTTTGGAAAATGAATAATTAAATGAAATGAAACTTTATTTTCACAGAAAGAATAAATACAATATTGATAAGGTACAAAAAATAAAATAGTGAAATATCCCACAAAGACTTGAGTTTGAGCGTGGGATAGAGTTACAATAAAAATAAAATAAAAGAAGACTTCCAGCTTTCTTGCTTAGCGTTTTAAAGAAATCTGTTGAGGATAAGGATAATGAAAAGATAAAGAGATGGAAAGGAAAATAAGTAAAGAAAAAAGGAAGGAAGTAGATAAAGAAAAAGTGACTTAAATGTATGAGATTAAAGAATTGAAATATTGCTGAATTGCTATTGGATCGCACCCAACCGTCAATTAGATTTCTCAGTTGGATTGTACTTCGGGCGTTTATTATATTATTTTATGTAGCCTATTCTATAACTACAGACTTCTGTAACTGTACTGTAGGGAGCAGAAGGGGCTGCAGAACTCACTTGCTTGCATGTTTTAATGAGAAGGTGCTGATCACATTTATTCACCTACAGTTGATAACTCGAAATACTATTTTGAAATCTAACGCTTGATTGATTCATTGCAGAAGATAACTTTAGTTACTATTATATTATTACAATTATTGGTTTAATGGTTCTTATTCTTTTTTTAGCTGCATAATAAATAATTAACTAACAATAAATCAATTACTAACTTCAAATACGGCACAATTTAAGCAAAGCAAAAGAATATTTTTCATTATAACATTATTCAGACATCAAAATATTCAAAGCTTAATATTCAAAATAATTTTGAAAAGGGAAGCTTATTGTAGGGGAAAGGGGTAACGGAAAACAGCTGTTTTGAGTTCAAGTTCATCGTTGCTCTGATACACAGATTTATTTTCCACAAAAAAGACCTACCGTACTCATATACCTATATATCAGGGCAATGGAATTAGTGTATCTATAGAGTAGATATATTTACCACATAAAAACAGCTGTTTATATATCCATTTATCAGGGCAATGAAATTAGTATATCAGCTGATAGAGATTCTATAAAAAGCCTGATCCATGGCCGACTCTTGTGAACTAGAGTCGGTAACGTTCCAATACCAAACCTCCCTAAACTAATTAATCTTTTTCAATCTCCTTTTGCCACATGATTTCATTATTATTTAATTTATTTAGTTACCAGCAATTTTAAAAGTTGATAGCAAAATTGTTTGTTAATAGGCAAGGAGGTGACCGAAGTGCATCAAGTGTTTGATACATGGCTGAGTCAAATTGTGCGACTCTACAAGGGCCAAGATCAAATCGAGTTCCAGTGGCTTGTGGGTCCAATTCCAGTTGAGTAAGTATGAACATCAAAAATCAATTCAATTTTTTCAATTTACTTTTAATTTATTACAATTATTCTTTGTTTTACAAAGGTAGTTTCAATATATTTTCATTATTCCTTACAATGTTTATTATATTAGAAAACTGTTCTTCTCTCTGATATATGAATTGAATCAACTAGGGATCAGGGATTTTTTTATCATATTTAAATCAACTATGGATACCGTAGAACAATCGTTTTTTCATTTTGACGTTTGTTATGTTATTGGAAGACTAGCAGGCTGTCATATTTAATTGAATCTGGATATCTAGGACCTGTCATAACCGATTTACAAATTTAATTTAAGAATCCCATTTTCCTTATCCGTCTATTTCTTCTCCTCCACCACCATCTCTTCCTCCTCCTCAACCTCCTTATCTTGCTTCTTCTCCTCCTCCTTCTCTTCCTTCTCCTCTTCCTCCTCCTACTCCTCCCCCTTATCTTCCTTCTCCTCATCCTCCTACTGCTACTCCTCCTCCTCCTACTCATCATCATCATCCTCCTCCTCCTCCTGCACTTCAACTCCTACTCCTACTTCTCTTGCTTCTACTCCTCCTCCTACTACTCCTCTTGCTTCTCCTCCTCCTACTCCTCCTTCTTCTTTACCTGCTCCTCCTCCTACTCCCACTCCTTCTCTTCCTTCTCCTCCTCCTCGTCCCCCTCCTCCTTCTCCACCTCCTTCTTCTCCTCCTCGTCCCCCTCCTCCTCCTTCACCTCCTACTTCTTCTTCTCCTCCTCCTCCTCCTCCTCCTCCTCCTCCTTCACCTCCTTCTCCACCTTCTCAACCTACTCCTCCTTCTCTTCCTTCTCCTCTTCCTCCTTCCTTTCCTGCTGCTTCTCCTACTCCCACTCCTCCTTCTCTTCCTTCTCCTCTTCCTCCTCCTACTCCTCATCTTTCTCCTACTCCTCCTCCTTCTCCGTCTCATATTTCTTCTCCTCTTCCATCTCAATTATTTTGTAATGTTGAAAATCCATCTTGTTTCCACTTATATATAGTAAAAACTTTAAAAACACTTAGGTGGAAATTATGACTCACGTTATGGCATGACGGCCGTTTCACTCTGTTGTCAAGAGCATCGTCAGTTTTTACTGTGTACTGTGGGTCGTCTGACGATGCTCTTGACAACAGAGTGAAACAGCCGTCACGCCATAACGTGAGACACAATTTCCATTTAAAAGTGTTTTTAAGTTTTATTATGTATTAGTGGAAACAAGATGGATCTTCAACATCATAATATTAATTGAGATGAACTTATTAATATAAAGACAAATGATGGATAGAGAATTGGGTGGTGTGAATAAAGTTGAGTACATTGGGTAAATTAAGTGGGTGGACTCTGCTGAGCGACTGGAGTCGACTTATGATCTGTTGAGTCGACGGCAGTCCAATTGGAAGGCTCAAGAATCAGCTGTGGTTGACTCAATTTTAATTTAAGACAATTTTAATTTTAAAATTTACTTCTAATTTAATTAACAAGAATCACAAGCGGATCAACAAAAATAACAATTTTTTTGCGATTTTGTTATTTTGAATTCAACGACTTGCAGTCAATTATTTGACTGCAAGTCGTTGAATTCACATAAAAAGTTGATATTAACAACGCAATTCGTCATGGAACAAGAAATCCAGGAATTTTGTTATTTTTGTTGATCTCTTAACAACAGAGTGAAACAGCCGTCACACCATAACGTGTGTCATAATTTCCACTTGGAAGTGTTTTTCAAGTTTTTATTATGAATTCTTTTATTTTCAGGAAGTGGACAGGAAAGGAGGTGATAACAAAATACAAGACGACATTGCAGACAAATGGAGAACTGTGGACGGATAGCAACGGAAGAAGAATGATGAAAAGAAAGAGGAACTTCCGGTCCAGCTGGAATATGAGGTTGACGGAGCCAGTAGCCAGTAACTATTACCCCATAACGTCGGCCGCCTCCATCAAGGACGATCAGAGGCGAGTTACGGTCCTTGTTGACAGGGCGCAGGGAGCAGCCAGCTTACAAGATGGCGAAATTGAAATTATGGTCAGTGCTGAAATATTGAAAACATTTTTTAGAATGAGTTAAAAATAGTGCATAGCATTTGAACTTTGAAATATACATCAACATCAATCAAAAATATTTAATCAAATGCCAGCCAATATAAAAAACAAACTCAATATCTAAAATTTAAAATAGTAGTTTATACAACGATTTTATTTTGACCCTTATTAAAGCACGAGTTAGATGTAAGTTATAAATATCTCACGAGTGCTTTAATGGCCAAATAAAATCGTTGCATACACTATTTTATCTACGACCACTAGTATACATTTAATTAAAACAATTCCATTTTACCTGTGACTGTCAGAGTTACCTAACCTCTCATCTCAAATACAAGAAGTTATAGTAGATTGTTAGGTTAGCAGTTTGATCAAATCAGCTGATAGTTTCACAATATTGAATTACGATATTGATTCCATCAAAAATGCTTCTGATTGGTCCAGAACCCGTGTTATAATGTAGAACCTGTACTATAATGAGCTCTTTATACAACGGGTTTCAAAAAGCATTTCGAAAAGACAGCTGTTTTGGCATCAATTGTGAAACTGTAATGTATACATTATGACATGGTCGTAGATAAAACAATTTAAAAACTGGCTATTAACATTGGATGAGATTGAAAATTTCCTAAAAAGAATTGGTTAAATTAAGCTGGGCATTCACGTTCCAATTTGCAGTACGACTTGTGGTCCAGCTTCCAAGGTTGGATCCGATATTGGAACGTGAATGGGCTGGTTGGATAGTTGAAAGTGTAGATGGACGACTAGAGGGACGACTGGAAGGTCCGACTTCCGACTGTCGACTGTATTGGAACGTGTGTGAGGAAGTCGGATCAAAGTCGTCCAACTTATCTCAGTCAGTGCATGACCTTCGGGGAAGTTCGGGCAACTTCGGTTATATTTTTCAGCTCAAGAGCGATGCTCACAGCTGACTAGGAATAAAGTTGGATTGCTAGTCGGATTCTCGGATTGCAAGTAGGAGCGTGACTGGAGTCGACTATCCAACTAGCAGTCCTACTAAGTCGTATTACAAGTTGGAACGTGAATGCCCAGCTTTATCATTATAGACGTCACATGGTTTTTACTACCTTTGTACATCAATCAAACGCTCACAACAAGATAACTATGAAAGTTATTGCAGGGTAAAAACTCAAACAGAATATTAAATCACTGATACAGCTTTTCGTACGGAACTGACGTTTCTTCTTCATTAGATAATTACTGGATGAGTACTGTACTTGTTTTTCTTTTTCTTCACTTCTTTTCCCCCTATAAGTAGTGTTCTTCTCATTCAAGTATTCAATTCTCGTTATTATTATAAAAATATATATTTCTATATTTTTCTTCTCAATTAGTTTATTCTATTCACACCAATTTATTTGTTTCTTTTTCTTTAATCGACCTTTTCAATTATTATTCTTTTTATATGATTTATATAATAATTGTACAAATTTTTGATGGTAACTCCCATATAGGTTAGCCTCAGGAGTACCGTACCTAATTTCTCACCAAATAGAAAATTGTATTTTCTATAATGTTGTATATATAGTGGAAAATAAATTTACTCATCTATTTATCAATACCATCTCCAACATTTTGTAGTATCTTTTCATAGTATTTAAGTAAGTAAATTTATTTCCATTACATTTTACAAATAATGAGACAGTATAAAGAATATTGAGGAACTTTTAGCCATCTGAACCAGTAGTGATGGCTAGCACAATTTCAAAAACAAAAAAAAAAAACTTAAAACAGTCAAAATTATACTCATGAATTCGGTGATTTACCGCAGCGCCTGCTATACATATTTAGGACAAAATAAAAGTAAAATTTACGACTACTGCACATTACTGAGAAGTTTCATATAAAAAAACTAACATTTCATCTCTATTTTCCCCTCAGAGGACTGATATAATCAAAGAAAGTCTTGCTCCATTTAGAATGAGTGGAAGAGGCAGCTATTCAACAATAGTTGTCATGAATCTAACTCTAACATCATCTTTAATCAACAGCCACTGTTTTTTTTTATTTTTTTTTTTTTTATTGCTGATGATGCCCACATGAGTCCGTGACTTGTGCGTGGGTAATGAGGTGAATGATTACATATAAATGCCTGACGGTGGAGCGGGATTCGAACCCACGACCACTTGGACGACAGCAAGCTTAATTCTCTTCTTGAACAGATGAACATAAAAAATGTAATGAGTAACTTGTGCTGAAAGTATCTTTGCTGCACTTGAGAAACTATTACGAACTCGCCTTCAGCTCGTGCGTAATGCATTTCTCTTGTGCAGCAAAAAGCTAATCTGCGCACTAGTTTCACAAATAACTAATTTCGGGACGCCAGTTTTAAAATTAATGCTTTCTGTACGGTTACAAAAATACCCACTAGCTTTCACTGCTGTCCACTGTTCACTGTTCAACAAAACAAAACATGCTCTCATCAACTAAATAATAAAACAATATAATAAAATAAATAAATAATACATAAATAAAATAAATAATAAAATCAGAGAAAAAATATATAAAATATAAAAGAATATAAAAAAATAGGGTTCATGAATAAAGTACACATTTTGTTTATCTAGGTCCACAGACGCCTTCTCTACGATGACAACAAAGGTGTAAGCGAACCCCTGGACGAGATCCAATTCGGTGAAGGCCTCGTGACTCGGGGCACGCACATAGTCCAGCTGACCCGCAGCGAAAACCCCGCCCCCATCAAACCGAAGCCCACAATCCACGAAAGTCCAATAGACAATGAGAACGCTAACGCCGGCACCCAACAGGATCAGCCAATCAGCGACGTTGTTTTCTTGGAGGGCGCGGAGGAGCATCGCAGCTGGGCCAATCGCATTGTCAACAGTCCTTGGCTGTCTTTCTACCGCACGCACAAGACCGCGCAAGAATGGGCGTCTAGTCATCGGACTCAGGTTGGACTGACTTATAGTGTAGAACATATACTAGAGTATAGAATAGTTTAGAACACATAGGTAGTATAGACTCTGTTCTCTGCTGTAAAACCACGGGATGATGACAAGAATCAGTCACACAAAAAGTGTATGTACAGTATTTTTGTAATTTAAAGTTACTCTTTAATTCTTGTCATCAGTGATTTTACAGTGAAGGTGGTTCGGAACCCATCTAAAACTGTAGGTCCAACTCATCAGTCACCATCATCCAATTCATTATTCACGCACAGGTCTCAGACCTGGGCTCCATCCTCCGAAAAAAAAGTTTTACATAGTTTATTCAATTTGTTGACATTCAAATATTCAAATCCTTTAAATATACTGTATTTTCTAGGATTTCTTTAAGCCAGATTCTCCACCAAACTGGTCTCAGGTTTCTCAGCTTAATTGCCTTATTCACCTCATTCTTCCATAATAAAAGAATAAAACACTTAAATGTTGTCAATTCCACTTCTTTCATTCTTCCATTATTTGGATGGAAGAAAAAGAAGAAGGAAATAATGGGAGGAGAAAATAAGGAAATGAACAATGAAGAAGTAGAGAAGAAAAAGATGATAATAATAAGAAGAAGGAGTGGAATAAAAAGAAGAAGGGGAATGAGAAGGAGAAGAAAAATACGGAGAAGGAGTAGAAGTGTTAGGAGAAAACAGAAATGAAGAAGAATAATAAAAAGAAAAAGATAATAAGAAGAAGATTGGGAGAAAGAAAGAGAAGAACGGGAGAAGAAAATGAAGGAAATGAGATGGAAAAGAACCACAAAATAGAAACAATAGGAAGATTTGGTGAGAGAGGGCTGAAGAATTAGATATGATGATGTTTTGGAGGGAAAAGGAGAAGGATGAATTTTGTGGGTTGGGGGGGGGGGGGGAAGAATAATAGATTAGATTAGAGTATATTTATTTATTCATGTAAATTTACAAATTGCATATGAATGGTTAAAAACAAAATTATCAACATCACATAGATATATACAATAGTAAACTCAGATAATAATATTTTTATAGTGCAAAGAATTATGTGCAATGATCTCAATTGTATGATATTAATGACAGTAATGACAATGTAAGCGATTCAATTACATGAAACGGCGAAGTTTGGCGAACTGAACAAAAAAGTGTATGCACAGTATTTTTGTAATTTAAAGTTACTCTTTGATTCTTGTGATCACCTTGCCATCAACTTATTAAAATCCAAATCTGTGTTGTACAACACATATAACATACAATTCATTAAAATTCAAGACTGTTTTCAGTATTTTGGAAGATTTGACCTAATAAAAAAATAATACCGTGATATTTTTTGTGATTACAGTACAACGGAATACTGAAGACTCCGTTGCCAACGAATGTGCATCTTCTGACTCTGCAGTGGTGGTCGGCCAACTCATTTCTTGTGCGCTTGGAGCACATGTTCGATGTCAACGAACATCAGTATTTATCTCAACCAGTGACCTTCAATTGCTCAGTGAGTAGAAGTTTTGCATCAAGTAGATCGGATCGACCCAAAGACGGTCAATATTATTGTGTAATAAAGGGTGAGGCAGAGAGGACGGATGTTTATTAAAAAAACAATATATAAAAAAAATTATTTACAGAATAATAATAAAATTATGTAGCCATTTTACAAAACTAATGCTTGAAAACAACATCTGCCAGGTGACGGCCGTTTTGATGCACTTCACAAGCTGCTCTTGGAAGTTGGCTTCCACTCTCTCTAACATTGCCCCGTCATTTTGAACAACTTCCATGCGAATTGCTTCCTTCAGTTCTTCAAGTGTACGTGGTTTATGCTTGTATACACATGACTTGAGGCAACCCCTCAAAAATTAGTCGCAAATGTCACTAAGCACAGAGATATGAAAACAGCACGAATTGCCTCCATTGAAATTCTAGCAGATAGGGACATCCCTCTATGAAAATTAAATGAATAAAAACAATCTTTTCAAATGTAATTGGCCTCTTCAATAGATATTGATGGTTGGAAAATTACAAATAGGGCTGATAAACTTATAGAAAATCGACCATTTTTAATCAGAAGAAAGTCAAAATTTATTTATTCATTGTGACAAAATTACAATGAATGTGAAGGAGCAACAGATTCAAGTCCAAAACTGCTATCTTCACAAATTTTAAATATTTGAATATTGTCCAGAATATTGAGGTTACCACAGCCTAAAATTTGAGTATATAATAGGGGATTCTTATAAAAACCTTCAAAAAGAGAAGATTTCTTATTTTCCTGTGAAATCTCCCGGAGCCTCATTTTTGGCCTTAAAATCCGGAGATCTCTGAGGAAATTTGGTGATATGGTAGCCCTATCTATTAGACAAAAAGACAATATTTTTTTTAGGTCATCCGAATTTGACATCAAGCTCTATTTTATAATTCGACTTATCTAGGAAGATGTTACAATTTTTAAATGGGATTTCGAAATGAATTAGGCTATCTCTCCATTTTCCAATTTTTTCTTCTCCAAGGCTATTATAATATTGTAGTTATTCTGTATTCAAATAGGACAATAATTTAATTACATTTATTTATCTATTCATTACAAAACAAAATCAAGTAAAGATACAACAGGCACAACCCACTACTGCTTTCTTTACAAATTTTTGATTAAAAAATCCAAATTCTAGGTTATTTTTATTATCATCAATACCATATTATTTATTATCATGCACTATTACAACTTTTAATACTTGAGACTCTGTGAAACCTATTTATTCATTACAAAACACAATCAAGTAAAGATACAATGGGCACAGCCCACTACTTCTTTCTTTTCAAATTTCAATTAAAAAATCCAAATTTTAGGTTATGTTGGTCATAACCTAAAATTTTGATTTTTTTCATTGAAAATGGACTTGGATTTGGTGCTCAACTGGAAACAAAAAAAGACTACTTAACTGGTATTGAAAAATCAACCTCAAAATTTACTTTCTTCTCCAGGATCTCTTCTCAGACTTTACAATCACCAAAGGAGTGGAACTGAACCTATCAGCCAGCAAGGAGAAACAGAATGTGTCAAGACTTCGCTGGAGACATGATGGCCCCATCACCAAGACCAAACAACCAGACACCAAGCCATTGGACGAATCACTGACCATAACCTTGAACCCCATGGAAATAAGAACATTTAGGCTATATGTCACACGAAAAACTACATGATAACTCACCTATAACTAAAATGAACTAATATTGTGACAAAAATGTCAATTCATTTCTGTGTTGTGTTACATCTTCATTAGATTACCATTATAAAGGTACCTTTACACACTATTTTGTTGTGATATTTGCATAGGTTACAATAGAGTTTGAACAAAAGTACGTTAACGTTAACGATAACGCTAACCTGACACTCTATGCGTCTGCCTACTCTTATGACATCTTGTTTTTAGATGCATAGAGTTCTCAGGTTAGGATGAACGTTATTGTCAACTTAGTTCAACCTGAATGCTCTACGCTACATCCCCTACATACCCTACTAAACATCAAGTTGCTTTTAGGGTAGGAAGATTCTTAGAGTGTTCAGGTAAGGATTATCGTTATTGTTAACCTAGTTTAACCTGAATACTCTATGCGTCTGCCTGCTTTATAGTATCTTGATTTAAGAGCCGGCTGGTGTATTAAACATTTGCCTACTCTACAGAATCTTGGCTTTAGAGCAGGCAGATGCATAGTGTGTTCAGGTTAGCATTAGCGTTATCGTTAACATAGTTTTGCTCAAACTCTTTATTATCTCATAATTTTGATAGTCTGTGTTAAAATGTTTTAGTCTTACCTCACTCATAATAGTTATTGAACAAACTGTTTACTTTGATAATAATTATTCAGAGTGGAATTTCCAAAGAACAATCAAAAGTTAGTTGTATTTCGACATTTATCTCACCTTAGTTTAAATAGTACTAATAGGCTACTCCATTATTGTCTGATATATTCTGTTATTCAAATTCAATTTATTCAAATCTATTTTTAATTAAATAAGATTTTAAAATTAAACTGATAACTATCTGTGTATATGTTCTTTTACCATCTTTAACAGTTTTATTCTTATTTTAAACGGTTAACGGTTAACTTAGCATGCAATTGACAGTTATTACTGATCTATTGCATTGTCATTCATCATGAAGGGTATCCAGGGGGGGGGGAATTTACGGCCCCCCCCTAATAATTAATTTCACTTAACTAATTTAACTAATAATTGATAAATAGCTATTTAAATCTAATTTTAAACAATTAACTTAGCGAAAAGATTGGTCTTATCGAAGTATTAAATCATAAATTCTGAGCGTAGCCTATCCAGTGGGAATAAAGGAAATGCACCCCCATTCCCGAAATGTTTTCAAACAACAATAGAAAAAGCTTCATTTGTGACTTTCATTAAGATAAAACCCTTTTTTTAGATGATATCTCCCCTGAATATTTTCTTAGTTGATATTTCCTCTTGGAAAAAAGCTCTGGATTCACCCCTGCTTCTGCTTCAAAAGTCATGTTAATCTATTTTTAATAATTTAAAAAAATTTAAATGAAAACAGAAGCAGTACCGACCAAAACAAATGCCGAAGATCTCAGCCAATAAGTCTGGACAAACAGAAAGAATAAATGATTCATTCTTTAAATAAATTAATTAATTCTGCTTATCGTCTACCTTAATGAAAATTTAAGGTGAATTTTTTATGCAATTTTCCAATAATAATTACGAATACCTATTTGAATCGGTATATACTCAATCACAGTTAATTTCGCGAATACTGCAAATTCCAAACATAATTCAAGCAATTGTACTGTTCACAAAAAGGTTCTCAATATTCTTAATTTTTTACCCAAAATGTTGAATGTTTTGTTAGTAAGCTGGAACTTCACTCCTATCTTTTCCATCCATGTGCCGTTGAAAGTAATAATTTTTTTAAAAATTATTATGTTCCCTATTATAAACACATCTCATAATTATGTATTTTACTGGTAAAAATACAGTTTTTTAATATTGCTCACTTCAGGAGTATCCTGAAGTATCTATTTTGAACACATCTCATGATTATGTATTTTACTGATAAAAACTAAGTTTTTTAATATTGCTCACTTCATGAGTATCCAAAGCTTCTAAAAAGTATAGAGTACATTGATTTTTAACTTTTGAGGATACCATCTTCGGATGTTTATATAGGAAAATTACATACGTAGAAGGAATGGTATATATATGTATATAATGGAAGGAACTGAGATTATTGTTTTGAATTCATTAACCTGTCAAACTCTTGACCTCATTGTCTTTCCAAAATTACTTACAAATATTAGTAAAAAAATATTGGAAATATCCATTTTTCTGTTGTAAGTATTTATTGTTTTATTTAGATGTAATATGATTAGCTGTAACAATGTATGGTATCTGTGCACAAATGAAGATTTGTAATTAATGTATTTTGAGATTAAAATTGTGTGTGAAATGTATATTTTGGGGTTTCATTTTTTTTGTAGATTAAACTCCATTAATATGAGCGAACAAAATATTCCAATCTTTCCAAGAATTTGGTAAGATTGAATATATTCCCATCAATGACAAATAGTAAAGGGTATATATTTCACAAGTTAGTCTGAAGTGACTGACAATTAAACAAACTGACTAAATCAATAGCACTTAAAGGACTTCGAAATTGACAAATTCTGTTGCTATATATTTTTCAGCTTTTTTTATTTCAATTTTAGATTCTTTATTTTTCTTCAACTGTTATCTCTACTAAATTCAAATACTACTACTGTTCATTATTTCATACTTATGCTTTGGATAATTTTTTTCAAAAATAATATAAACTTTAGGTGACCATGACAGTTATTACGATACGATGCGCTACTTCAACGTACGTCTATTATTATTTTATTTATTTATTTTTTTTTGTAGATTACGTCTTGGAGACTCCAGTTAAGGAGTATAAGACTAGTCAGATCAACAATTATACACTAGATACCATAATTACTATATCAATTAGTTGAGGTGAGGCTTAATTTTGACGTGAAGGAACTCTTGTACACCAGGGGTGCCCACCCCCCCTAAGCCTCATGACGCACCCCCCCCCCTAAAGTTAGCACCAATCCCCCTCCCCCCATAAATTAGGCCCCCCCAAAAATGCGAAAAGAGCCCCCCGTATTCTTTCTAAAACTAAAAGAAGATTTATAAAACTATTGAAAAAATTCAAACCCAGTCGATAATATACAAAATGTATAGGATGATAAAATAATAGATGCCTACATGAGAAAATAAAAAAATTAAAATTAACAACACCTATTACTTGGCCCCAAAAGGGAATTGAGAACAGAAAGGAAGAATAGTAAAAATTCATGAAAAGCGGTAGTGAGAGACCACCAAGATTAGTAGCAGATAGATCTGTCTACTAACTTTGGGTGTCCCTAACTTCGCCAATCGCCAGAGCCTTGTCGGCCGCAGTCACTGTGGTATCCCACCGTCAGGGGACATCTCAACACTGCCTCCAGTCAAGAGATGAACCAAACCGAGGGCACCCAGGACGTACGTTTCCCAGCCCACACGAGGTGTGGCATCAACACCATTCGAGGACGTAAGGTTGACTTGCCCCCCTTCCGGGAGGGGCCTTGTGGGCCACGCGAGGTGGATACTGCTCCCAACTACAACCCATTAACGGAGGGAAGTAGTGTTGGAGTTGAGAGGCAATCCCTGGGGTACCTCCAGAGATCACCTCTGTCCTGCCAACCAAACAGTATCCCCTGACCACATTTTCTATTAATAAATAATAATTGTTTTAAAAAGAATATATTTTAATATAAATCTCATTTGCTGGGTTTTCTGCAGTACTCCTCTGATACAACAAATAGACATCAAAAGCTATTCTACAAACTGACACCGTAGCAACACAATAGAACCAGTACCGCAAACAATACCCACCTCCAGCAAACAATACCCCCCTCCCTAAACACCAAAAAGAGAACATCATCAAAATACACCAGAAGAGCAGAACTTCAGATGTAATTCAAGATGGACAAAAAGAGCCTCTCAAAATTCTCCATCGGTTTGTACAGCAGAGAACCCAGTATAAGATTTTATAAATGAAATTCATACAAAAGAGAAAATAATTTTGAATAAATCATAACATTTAAAAAACAATGTTTCCTATCTATATAACAATAAAATATTATTAAAAGTGGAAATTAAATTAAATGTTGATCATTCAATATAATATACTAAGAAAGATGGAGAAGCCCGTGGCCTAGACCTCCCACCTTTCTCGCTTCTTCCTTCTTCTGCCCTTTTCATCCTGTATTTTTATTTACTATTATTTGAATTTTTTAAAGATTAAGCCTTGAAAACTCCACACATGGAGTACAAGACAAGTCAATACCAACAGTATTCTCACATTACATTAGTCACCATCGATAAAATTACAGCAGTTGAAACTTGAAATTATACTTAAATTATAAATCATTATCAACTAGATATATCTTCAATTGTTTGAAGTGGGAGCTGACATTTTTTAACAATGATTGATACAAAGTGTCTGGTAAAATCAATGACAAGAAATACACAATAAAACAAATAAACGAAGTAACAGAGAACTGCATGCCCTACCTAGTAGTGGATTGTACAAACTGTGTTTCAAAATCATGCCTTGAAGTATTAAGACTAGTCAATACAAACAGTATTCACAAATTACAATAGCCACAATCGATAAAATTACAAAAGTTGAGACTTGAAATAATCTGAAAAGGTCACTTGTACTCTATAGAAACTTTATCAAATATATATATTTTCATTGTTTGAATTTAAATAGAAAATGATTTTTTGCTATTATTAATACATAACGTTTTTTAAATCAATGCCATGAAAAACACAATATAACAAAGAATTGTAACAACATAAATGCATGCCCAATTACAAGTACAATATAAAAAGTTGCTAAAAAATATTTTTTTAATTCCCGACATACTTAGAAAAACGTTCCGGTATAACCCTGAAATCTGCGTTCCAGAATTTGTGCATAATTCCTTCCCCACCAGTAGAAAAGCAAAAAACGATTATTATTTCAACATTAAACAAAAATTATTGCATTTCAATTCTGATTAAAAGGTTTATAATACCAACGAACTACTGAAACTGTGTATTGGTAGCCTAATCATGTTTACAGAAATTTTCATCAAATTTCCTGCATCAATATGAAAACAATATAATCTTTTGAAGAATATTATTCTATCAGTTTCAACAATAATATTTTTTCAAGTAACTGTCCAGCTAGCAGTTTGTCTGGATCATCAAATACCAAGCTTCAAACAAAAATTCTGTTCAGGTAAGCTACCGGTACTACTATATATCTTATCAGTTTTAGTTTTGGAGTTTCCATCCTCTTTGATAGCAATTAGATGAACACTTCTGCTGGCAAACTAGCCTAGAAAACAATCAGAGATAAAATAAATTTTTAAAGCATAAAGTCCACTAAATAGTTTTAAAACAACATAATTTAATTTTTAATTCAAATAATCAAGAATAGTTTAGAATTGGATAGCATTTAAAAAAGCTAAGTCGGATTGGCTGGATTTATTATCTGATTTATTGATGGAGATTCAGAATCATCACTCATGGAAACATTCAATTATTACTGCGTTGAGATATCTGGACAAATCTCAAAATGCAATGCTTGAAACTCAGCACTGGATTAGATATTTGAATTGCTCTGAAACCGAATCTGTTTAGCTATGAAGGCTATTGTGATTTCTTCAGTTATTTAGAATAGATTCTACAAGAAAAGAAAAACAGTTAATTACCTAGTAGATGAAGCTTAAAAAAAGACTGTAGCACGAATGGAGTTGAATCTATTTGAGAAGAATACCCGAGAAGAAGTGGTGATGACAACAACACAGTGTGGCTGAAACAGACTTGAGCAAGAGTGATTAAATGGGGGAAATTCCTTATTTAACAATAGATAGTATCACATATTTGCACTCCTACCATCTGCAGGCAAGCGCCAATAATCTATCAATAAATAGTATCAAATTTTTTGCACCCCTACATCAGTAGGCAAGCGCCAATAATCTATCAATGAATGATTTCAAATATTTTTGCACCCCTACATCTGTAGGCAAGCGCCAGTAATCTATCAATAAATAGTATCACATATTTTCATTTCCTAGCAAGTATAGGACAGCACCCTTAAACTACCCTTGAATTATTGCTTCCATGCTTGAATGTACCCAAGTGAACTCTATTCTCAGTGTGGTAGAGCTTATGACATTTTCACTGCCAAAGCATTGCCAGAGAGAATGGCATAAACTCTAAGCACAAAGCCAGTAGCTGAAGCTAAAGTGAGAGCCACTTCCCCAAATTTTGAATAAACAATGTCTAATCTAATTTCTTATCACATTCACCATACATGAATAGGCAAGAGCCAATAATCTATCAATAAATATGGTATCACATATTTTTGCACTCCTACCATCTGTAGGCAAGCGCTAATAATCTATAAATAAACAGTATAATATATTATTTTGCACTCCTACATCTGTAGGCAAGTGCCAATAATCTATCAATAAAAAGTATCAAATATTTTTGCACTCCTACATCTATAGGCAAGCGCCAATAATCTATCAATAAATAGTATCAAATATTTTTGCACCCCTATGTCTGTAGGCAAGCGCCAATAATCTATCAATAAATAGTATCAAATATTTTTGCACTCCTACATCTATAGGCAAGCGCCAATAATCTATCAATAAATAGTATCAAATATTTTTGCACCCCTATGGTTGTAGGCAAGCGCCAATAATCTATCAATAAATAGTATCAAATATTTTTGCACTCCTACATCTGTAGGCAAGCGCCAATAATCTATCAATAAATAGTATAACATATTTGCACTCCTACATCTGTAGGCAAGCGCCAATAATCTATCAATAAATAGTATCAAATACTTTTGCACTCCTACATCTGTAGGCAAGCGCCAATAGTCTATCAATAAATAGTATCAAATATCTTTGCACCCCTACGTCTGTAGGCAAGCGCCAATAATATTTCAATAAATAGTATCAAATATTTTTGCACTCCTACATCTGTAGGCAAGCGCCAATAATCTATCAATAAATAGTATCAAATACTTTTGCACTCCTACGTCTGTAGGCAAGCGCCAATAGTCTATCAATAAATAGTATCAAATATTTTTGCACCCCTACGTCTGTAGGCAAGCACCAATAATCTATCAATAAATAGTATCTAATATTTTTGCACTCCTACATCTGTAGGCAAGCGCCAATAATCTATCAATAAATAGTATCAAATATTTTTGCACTCCTACATCTGTAGGCAAGCGCCAATAATCTATCAATAAATAGTTTCAAATATTTGCATTCCTACCATCTGTAGGCAAGCGCCTCTAAGCAATTGATAAATAGTATCACATATTTCCACTTCCTAGCATGTGTATAAGAGCCCCAGAAAATGTTTTGATTCTTTCAAATCATGATTTGTACTTTTGAAACTGGTATATAAATACCATATAAACTAGTTATATATTTGTTGATTTAGTGCAATTTTATTTTATATTATTCAGATGTATTTTTTATATTTTTATGTTTCTATTTTTGTTGAGGAGGATATATAAATGATTTGATTTAGTGAACTCTATTCTCAGTGTGTTGGAGCTTATGGCATTTTCACTGGCAACAGTAAATACGGCATAAGCTCTAAGCACAAAGCCAGTAGCCGAAGCTAAAGTGAGAGCCACTCCCACAATTTTTGCATAATCAATGTCTAATCTAATCTCTTATCACAATTACCAAACATAAAGGTGCTAACACCTGCACTCAACATATGTCGGAGACATCATTACTCCAGGGTTTTCACCTGGCAACCGGCATCTCTTGATCACAGGGTAACACAGTCCATGCACAATGAATGTGACATGAGAATCCTGACAGGGATCTAACAGCAAATCCCTATTTACATTTGTTAGCCTTATATCAACCCACCAGCTGCAATGAAATGTACCACACCATAATAAAATGGTTGTGGCGACTGAGCAGTGCACCCTGTTCTCCTTGTGGAACTAACAAGTAGTCACAAGGCCTTAGCGAGGAGAGAGACTCTCGAAGCATCCGTGAGAGCCACTGAACCCAGCCAAAAAACCATCAAGCGCGATAAGATTATGTCATGGCACAAATCAAGAGCCCGGATAGAAAGTGTGATACATGATTAACAACTGCAAATGCCCTACAACCCAACAAATCTCCATTCACGATTGTTAGCCTCATAACACATCCCACCAGCTACAATAAACAGTACCACTCCATCATAAGACGGACGTATAGCAGCGTTATCTGACAACTGCGGTCATGAACTCTACAAGAGAGACTTGGACTCTCAGATGCAGACCCTGCCATCGAAGCCACAAATATGACTTTGTGGCACAATCCAAGAGCATGGTTGAAGAGTGTGGTACTTGACTAACAACTGTAAACCTCCTAGCATATGCAGGAGACTGGTGGGAAACTTCTAACCTAACTGACTATAAAAGCAAGATACATAATACCAAATCTCCAGTTTCACGTCCTGGCCAGTTTGTACTCCACCATCTTGACCTACTGAAGAGGTTACCGTGAAGTTGAGTCTTTTCATATCTCCTTCTTGAAGTAGGTTGAACTGATCAGTCATCCTGTTGAAAAAAAAATAGTTCAGTTAAGCTATTACAAATTTGGAGGTGTGTTGATTGCTTCAATTATATCAAAATATGTGGTGGTGTTACATTGATAAAAGTTTGTAAAGTTGATTGGAAATTGATATGTGCTGGCAATATTCAATTGACTATAGAATGTGTTTGAAGTGATGATGTTGATTAAGATCAAGTATCTTGAGCATTAAACAATTTGTCCTAATATACTGATACTGCATCACATGTTTTGCTGGATATAGTTGAAAACTCAGAAATACTTGTTCTTAAAAATGGTAAGCCATACAAAATAAACCAGTATCAATACGGCTCCAACAATAATTATATTGAAATTTTGATAGGGTAAAACAGCCAATTCATTCATCAAGTATATCAATGAACAATCTCTGCCCTTGAGAATAATGTTGGAGGATACTTGGAATGAATTAAAATTTCCTATTCAATCCCAATAAGACTATCATTAGTATATATTAGAATTAATTGGTGATCCAATGGAATTGAATTTGGAATGAGTCATTTCGATTCACTGGCATGGAAATAACATCATGATCAATTTAATATATGGTTCATGCCTGGTTTCTAAGTCGTTTAGAAAATCATTCAAAAGCTATTGATTCATTAGAGGCCCTAAGGCTTGTTTCACACATACCCAGCAGTTAGGTAACCATTATTGTAACCATCCGGTATGATTACATAGTCCCATATAATGCAATGTTCGTACAGCTGGGAAAACAACACCAGTTACCCGACTGCCGGGTGTGTGTGAAACAAGCCTTAGGGCCGCTAATGAATCAATAGCTACTGAATAATTTACTAAACGACTGAGAAAACAAACTTGAAAAATTATTTTACAAACTAGCTTCAAGTTAATAATCTTGCTAACTATATTCAGCAATGCCTGAAACGACGTCAAATAGTGGAACCCAATTTTATAATATCCTAAAAATAATTGTGAAATAATCAAAGAAATTGGTCAATTTGGGTTGCAGCAACATAATTTTGAGAAAATGTTGGATTAGTACAGTAGGCCTATCTATAGTCACTGAACATGTCAAATTGCAAGTGGGATGTGTATATATTTGAGTAGTGAGTAAGTGGAGTTTGAGCAAAAGGACAGAGATTAAAGATAATAATTAAATGAGACTGAAAAACATTTTCTCATTGAAAAGAATATGGATTAATTATCTATAAGGATTGGAATAGTTTGAATCAATTATTGGTAGATCATGGTTCAAATCAGTACGGTAGCTGCTGGCTTGTAAGAAACATTTCTTGAAATCATAAAATTAAATTAGCCCAGTATGCATACAAGTTCTAATAAGAGGTTTATCAATATAGTTACTAGTTACTTGGATGATCATCATGATATAAAAGCTCATTGAAATTCCACTAAGAGGCTACTAGTGTGATAACTAATTTTAATTTGATTATATAATATCACTATCAATTTGTAATAATTATAATGTAGGCGACGACCAGTTCTGAACTTATTTTTCAAACAATGAATTATTTCTTTTTTCAGTCAAAAACAATTTGAATTCTCTGCTTTTGATTTTTGAAGGACATTTCAATTGATGGATAGTTTTAAGATTGACTTTTGAAGCACACTGTCTGGAAAATAATGTCCAAGGGAAAATAGAAGCAATAATAAAAATAAATTCATGAGAAATTTGAAATCAAGCAGCATTGGTAGATTAAAACTAACAAAATGAGAAAATGCATGTTCACTGAGAATGTCCCAATAAAATTTATAAATTCTAATTATCTATAAAATAAATTGGTACCGTAGTCAAGGTCAATGTATAATAATGAATAGCGAGAAGTCTACCTAAAAATGAATAACAATTCTTTCTTGGTTTTTATATTAAAAACTGTAGTTATTAAATAGTTTCTTAGCTTGGCTTTGAAATAAGTTAATAAAGGGGAAAACTAGTAGAGTTTACCCTACCCGAGTATTGAAACATAGTTATTGAATTAGAGTTGGTAACTGAAAATGACTAGACAGATTTCAAAGAGTTAGTGATGATGAACCTTTTAGGTTAAATTTTAGCCATTTCATTTTAGTTATTTCTCACTTCAAAATAATGGAGCAAAGCTATGCAATTAAGAAACTATGGTATTTAAGGGTGTCTTAAAATAGACTAAATTGCAAAAATTGATATGAAACTGCTTACCTTGTGAAAGATATCCAGAATTGATTTTCCATTTATTCATCACTAAATCATTTGAGCACTTCAGTATTTAATCAGTAGGCACTGTTTAAATAGCAAATTTAAGGTAACATTCCAGTGATGTGTGTTGAAAAATCTACTGGAGCACAAAACAGCTCTTCTCTCTATCAGTGCTAGACATCAACTGATGAAGGTTTGAGGTTTGATGATGACGTTGGAGGCAGTCAGCTGATTATGAAAGCCGGTAACTGGTAGCAATGCCAACTTGATTATCATGTGGTTCTAGTTGGTATTACTGGGACTGTTTTTGTTTACAGGAGACCGAATCAAAGTGGACCCGGTTCATCAGCTGATGTTACCATATTAACGCTCTCAAATCGACAATAACTATAATAATTATTTTACTTTTTAAAACTATATATTTTTGGATTTTCAAAATTTTTCTTAGAAAAATAACAGTTTTAGATCAAATAGTATTGTTACTAGTAATACAGTCGTCGCCCTTCCACTTCTTGATTGCCCATTTTGTGCCAAAAGCGTTTTCAAGCCCCCCCCCCCAAACAATTTGTAAAATCAAATTGAAAAGTAGATTATTGGTTGAGTTCATGGGAGCCTTCTCATTTACTGGTAAATGTTACTGGTGGAGTCTGATTGGTCTATTCAAATTCTTCAACATCTTTGAATTTTAATAGACCAGACGACAGGGAAGTGATAGCCGTGAGCCGAAGCAGGTATCTGTTCAATCAGATAGGGATAAGCTGCGTTCTACTGGGCACTCTTTGTAAGGTGACCGATTAGATCGGCCAGCAAAAAAGACACTGTTCTCTGCTGTAAAATCACTTCCCGGTGGTTCTGAACCCACCGAAAACTGGTTAAGTGGTAGATTGGACATAACTGTCCAAACTTCGCCACGTCAACAAATAAAAAAGTCATTCTATTCTAAAACTGTAGGTCCAGCTCATCAATCATCATCATCATCATTCAACTCATTACCCACACACAGGTCTCAGACCTATGTGGGCTTCATCCTCCAAAAAATGACACTGGTAACATTTACTGGTTTTGAAATCTTGAAATTTGGTATACATGACGAACTGCGCGTATTACTAATAATAATTACAGTATTTGACTTTATGAATAATTGCACGACTATGAAGTCAAATATTTGAGTAGAAAATTAAAATATTTTACTCACTGAGCACTGCAGTGGCGGCCGGCAATCAAAAATTTTGGTGAAGGACTCTTATATTAAATTATTCCACAGAAATTAAATTATTTTTTAATATTTGGATTTTCTCTTAGTGTTGGAGACACATTTCGACCATTATGCTAGAAATGGGTGATCACATAGGGAGGTCGGCAGGATGGCTGTAGTATATTCGTCATTGAATTGGAAGTAATTTTATTTATGATGTTGAAGATCCATCTTGTTTCCACTAATATGTAATATAAACTTAAAAAAACCACTTTTAAATGGAAATTAACTCACGTTATGGCGTGACGGCCGTTTTGCTCTGTTGTCTAGAGCATCGTCAGACAACCCACAGTACACTGACTTAAGGTATGAGTTTGAGGGTTATGTATGTTGGAATGGTGCTGGGGTGGGGGGATGAGTAGGCGGGAGGTTTGAAATTGGGATTATTTTGTCAAATAGAGTGTGTGAGAAGAAGTTAAGTTGATCATTTTAAATGTTGTCAGGTTCCTGCTTTGCATGTTTGTAAATCTCATATTGTTCTAAAACATTGAGTTTATGGCTTTTGTGAGTGAAGTGTAGTGTGTCTAAATTAGTGTCAATGTCTGTATAACTGTGGCCTGTTGAAACGATGTGTTCAGCAAAAGTGGAATGTGTGTTTGGGTGTGAGATGGCTCTTGTGTGTTCTTTGAATCTAGTGGTGAATGTCCTGCCAGTTTGTCCTATATAGAACTTGTTGCAGTCATCACATTTCAATTTGTAAATTCCAGATTTGTACTTGTTTTGAGATGTTGTCTGAAAATGCAGGTGTTTTTTGAGTGAATTATTTGTTCTGTAAGCTATTTTATGAGTTTCCTGAATGAAGCTGCTATTTTATGAGTTTTTTTTGTTGAGGTAGGTAAGTGTGATGAATGTATGGGGGTTGTCATTCTGTTCGTTGCTGGTGTGAGTGATTGGTTTTGTTGATATTCTGTGCAGTAGTTTGTCTATTAGTGTGTGTTTGTAACCATTCTGTTGTGCTATGTATTTTATAGTATTCAATTCTGTAACGTAGGTGGTAGAAGTAATCATAAACTCATTGTAATTGATGAAATACATTTTATTAAAAGAACGAATAGCGTAAGTAAACTCATTACATCATGAAAATTCAATCGACAATAGAGACATAGTACAGTAGGCGTTGTCTCTCTGGTGTGGCACAGTCTTGCCAACTGCATAAAATAAAACTAAAATTCATGTTGTACAAGGATATATGACACCTCCCCCCGTAATGAAACCTAGGGTGAATACCTTTCAGGAGGTTTTCTGAACCTAACAGGTCTAGCCTGTGGCGTATGGTAAATAGTATCTGTCACAATCGGTAATTTTGTAGAAGCTGGCGTTGAATGTAAAACATTCTTGAAAGAATTAGAAAAGAAAGTAGAATCATCAACATCATTGCTTGTAATAGCTTTCGATTGTTAAGAAAGTACTGTTGATTTAGGCACAATTACATCAGTATCATAATGAACATTAGGTATATCAGTTGAAAAATCCTTTAAATTAATTTTACAATCCTTCATTTGATTAGCATGTCTCCTAATAGAAAGATTATCATCAGTAATGATATTGTACATAGAAGAACCAATTTTATCAGCTACAATACCTGTATTCCATTTACCCTTATTATTGTAAATTCGGTACATAACTCTATCATTGATATTGAAACATTTATCTTTAATTGTCTGTTTTTGCATTTCCTTTCTTTGAGTATCTAACACTTTGTCAGTAATAATGGGTAGCATCAAATCTAGTCTAGTTCGAATATTTCTTTTCATGAGTAAATTACATGGACTTTCACCAGTAGTAGCATGTGGTGCTTTTCTGTAGTTCATTAAAAAATTATTTAATTTGAACCGTAAAGTAGAATTTACAATCATACCTTCGCAACATTTAATTAATCCTGACTTCAGTTTGTACAAAACGTTCTGCCTGACCATTGGATGCAGGAAAGAAAGGAGCACTGGTAATATGCTTTATACCATTATTAGTACAAAAGGTTTGAAATTCACTAGAGGTAAACTGAGTACCATTATCTGATACTAGTGTAACTGGTAAACCAGATCTAGCAAAACATTCACGCAAATTTTCAACTGTTTCTTTGCTTGAAAGAGTTTTAATTATGTAAGTTTCAACCCACTTACTGTAACTATCAACAATTATTAACAGCCATAATCCTGGAGAAGGATTAGCAAAATCTATATGTAATCTTTGCCATGGTCCTGAAGGAAATTGCCATGGATGTAAATTCACATTAGACTGTTGTCTAGAATGACGCACACAATGTATACAATTCTTTGTAACAAGCTCAATATCAGAATCAATATTTGGCCAATATAGACATAACTTCGTGCAAGGCCTTTCATTTTTACAATTCCTGAGTGTCCTTGGTGTAGTTCCTCAAGTACTTTAGATTGTAAAGATTTTGGAATCATAACTCGTAAGCCTTTCATAATACAACCTTGTTCAACTGAATATTCAGCAATATTGTTTGTATTTTCACCATTTTCAGTACCTAAAATTTGTCGAAGTAATTTACACATATCTGGATCTTTTCTAGTTTCATGAGCTATTTGTTCCCTTGTAACCGCTAAAATATTAATTTGATTCATTTGTACAGTTTGAACCTCATCAATAGTATTGTCATTAACCATTTCCATAGGAAATCTTGAGCAAAAATCAGCATTCATATGTTCAGTGGTCTTACAGTATTGTATGGTGTAATCAAAACCTTGTAAAAATAATGAATAATGTAATAAACGTGTAGCACTGATGGATGGAGTAGCAGCATGAGCATTTAAGATGCTTTGTAATGGTTTGTGGTCAGTCAGTAAAGTAAAATGACGACCAAACAAGTAATTGAAAAATTTCTTAACTCCCCAATAAATTGACAATGCTTCCTTGTCTATCTGGGAATAATTTCGCTCAGCTGCAGTGAGACATCTACTAGCAAAAATTATGGGCCTTTCCACACCTTTTTCATCTAAACATGAAAGAACCGCACCAATAGCATATTTACTAGCATCAGTAGCAACAATTATAGGTTTAGTGACATCAAAATCCGCAAGAGTAAGTTTTGTTTCAATATCTTTCTTAATTGTTTGAAATGCAGTTTCACACTCTTGTGACCACGAAAAAACAACATTTTTCCTGAGTAAGTTGTATAAAGGTGAGAGAGAATTAGCCATGCCCTGTATAAACATTGAGTAATATGTAACAAACCCTAGAAAAGATTTCAACTCTGATACATTTGTAGGACGTTTTGCATTCTTAACAACTGCAATCTTATCATCAGTTTTATGTATGCAATCTTTGTCAATTTTAAACCCTAAATAAGTAATTTCAGATTTCAGTACTTCACATTTTTCCCATTTAAGTCTAATACCATTTTCACGGCACATACTAAAAAACATATTTTAAAACAAAAAAAGAAACCGACTTCAGTGAAATGATTAAATACTCACGTACTAAAAAGTTTAAAATAAAGTATTTACTTTAAACTGAGAAAATTTTAAATTTCATACAAGTAATCTTTTGAAGTCGGTGCCAAATATTTTATGTAGTTGATAAGAAATTCTATCTAATATCAAAACTAACAATGTATTTTTTTGGAGGATGAAGCCCACATAGGTCTGAGACCTTTGCATGGGTAATGAATTGGATGATGGAGATTGTTGAGTTGGACCTACAGTTTTAGGTGGGTTCCGAACCACCGGGAAGTGATTGATAAGAGATTCTATCTAATATCAAAACTAACACTGTATTTCAATTAAATGTGATTTACACTCACTTTTACTGAAATACAGTGTCAGTTTTGACAGGGGTGCCCACCCCCCCTAAGCCTCATGACGCACCCCCCCCTAAATTTAGCACCAAACCCCCCCCCATAAATTAGGCCCCCCCCAAAAAATGCGAAAAAAGCCCCCCGTATTCTTTCTAAAACTAAAAGAAGATTTTTATAACTATTGAAAAAATTCAAACCCAGTCGATAATATACAAAATGTATGTATATTTCTTGAGATTCTTTACATAGGTAACATTTTTTTGTAAAGGTAAAAAAGAAATATCAATGAAATGAATATATGAACTTCTGCTCAATAAACTTAATTGCAAAATAGCTAAATAAGAATTTGAACCTAAATGGTTTTTAAACAATGAAATATTATTTCAAATTTACAATGTTCAATAAAAATGAAATACCTATAAGTTTATGTTCGGTGTACCAATTAGATTAAGGTTAAATAATTCTACAAAGTTGTTCCTTTAAAGGAAGTGAAAACAATGAGTTAATAACTTCATTTGTAAAAGACAAAAATTCAAAATACTAAGACATTTATTGGACAGTAGTTAAACAACAGGTTATTTACTTAGTGATATCTCCCATAATCTTGGGAGAATTTATGTATGGATGAAGTACATAAAAGGCACACATTTCATGTATAGTTATTTACAACACACAACCGAAAGAAGTGTCTTTCAAAAACAACATAAAGACATAGTTATGAAAAATTACTGAATTTTTAGTATTTAGTAAGTTTTGCTATAGTAGTTCTTACTTATTAGTAAGTAGTTATCGTAAAATACATGAAAAACATCAACAGTTTGAAGTCAAACATTTTAAATTTGTAGGCTGTGACCATCTACAAGTTAGCTAGGCACCTTCTAAGCTTGTTAAATCTATCTCTCTAAACCCCACATAGAAGTTTTTGTCTTTGGGATGAGGAAACAGAAAACCTTTCAATTATTTCTTCGTTAGAAATAGACTCAAGTACATCTTTTTCTGCAGCTAGAACCATTAGAGTGGACAACCATGAGTCTCCCATAGCTGATCTGAGTCTGTTTTTGATAATTTTAAATCGACTTATTGCTCTTTCTGCTGATTAACTAGTAACTGTTAAGGAGAGTAAAGTTGTATAAACCACTTTCAGAGCACTCGCTTAGCGTCTTGCTAAGTTTGAATAATAACTTCCTGCACAAATCCTAAACATAACTATTTTAGCTAATTCATATTCAATTGTATAATAATAATTATAAATATATTTTCATTAATTGACATTCTATCTGGTGACTTCGTAGTATATTTTTGAATGTTGTCACGTTAAACACGGTTTCAATCAACTTTACGCCCCCCCCCAAAACGTTTTTTGGAACCCCCCCCCCCAAGAATTTCAATGACGCAGTCTGCGTCATAGCCCCCCCCCCTGTGGGCACCCCTGTGTACACTGTAAAAAACTTTATCAACTAAATATTTTTTCAATTGTTTTTTTAATATTTCTATATTTTTAAGACTCTTTAAAAACTGCAGTAGCTTGTTGTAGAATTTCCTACCATATAACTAGGTTTTTGTTTGAATAAGGTATATTGTGACTTACCAAGTGATAATCTCCTCGGCTTCTTGTATTACAATCGTAATTTAAAATGTTTGACTTCAAACTGTTGATGTTTTTCATGTATTTTATGATAACTACTTACTAATAAGTAAGAACTACTATAGCAAAACTTACTAAATACTAAAAATTCAGTAATTTTTCATAACTACGTCTTTATGTTGTTTTTGAAAGACACTTCTTTCGGTTGTGTGTTGTAAATAACTATACATGAAATGTGTGCCTTTTATGTACTTCATCCATACATAAATTCTCCCAAGATTATGGGAGATATCACTAAGTAAATAACCTGTTGTTTAACTACTGTCCAATAAATGTCTTAGTATTTTGAATTTTTGTCTTTTACAAATGAAGTTATTAACTCATTGTTTTCACTTCCTTTAAAGGAACAACTTTGTAGAATTATTTAACCTTAATCTAATTGGTACACCGAACATAAACTTATAGGTATTTCATTTTTATTTATCTGGTAAACCAGATCTAGCAAAACATTCACGCAAATTTTCAACTGTTTCTTTGCTTGAAAGAGTTTTAATTATGTTAGTTTCAACCCACTTACTGTAACTATCAACAATTATTAACAGCCATAATCCTGGAGAAGGATTAGCAAAATCTATATGTAATCTTTGCCATGGTCCTGAAGGAAATTGCCATGGATGTAAATTCACATTAGACTGTTGTCTAGAATGACGCACACAATGTATACAATTCTTTGTAACAAGCTCAATATCAGAATCAATATTTGGCCAATAGACATAACTTCGTGCAAGGCCTTTCATTTTTACAATTCCTGAGTGTCCTTGGTGTAGTTCCTCAAGTACTTTAGATTGTAAAGATTTTGGAATCATAACTCGTAAGCCTTTCATAATACAACCTTGTTCAACTGAATATTCAGCAATATTGTTTGTATTTTCACCATTTTCAGTACCTAAAATTTGTCGAAGTAATTTACACATATCTGGATCTTTTCTAGTTTCATGAGCTATTTGTTCCCTTGTAACCGCTAAAATATTAATTTGATTCATTTGTACAGTTTGAACCTCATCAATAGTATTGTCATTAACCATTTCCATAGGAAATCTTGAGCAAAAATCAGCATTCATATGTTCAGTGGTCTTACGGTATTGTATGGTGTAATCAAAACCTTGTAAAAATAATGAATAATGTAATAAACGTGTAGCACTGATGGATGGAGTAGCAGCATGAGCATTTAAGATGCTTTGTAATGGTTTGTGGTCAGTCAGTAAAGTAAAATGACGACCAAACAAGTAATTGAAAAATTTCTTAACTCCCCAATAAATTGACAATGCTTCCTTGTCTATCTGGGAATAATTTCGCTCAGCTGCAGTGAGACATCTACTAGCAAAAATTATGGGCCTTTCCACACCTTTTTCATCTAAACATGAAAGAACCGCACCAATAGCATATTTACTAGCATCAGTAGCAACAATTATAGGTTTAGTGACATCAAAATCCGCAAGAGTAAGTTTTGTTTCAATATCTTTCTTAATTATTTGAAATGCAGTTTCACACTCTTGTGACCACGAAAAAATAACATTTTTCCTGAGTAAGTTGTATAAAGGTGAGAGAGAATTAGCCATGCCCTGTATAAACATTGAGTAATATGTAACAAACCCTAGAAAAGATTTCAACTCTGATACATTTGTAGGACGTTTTGCATTCTTAACAACTGCAATCTTATCATCAGTTTTATGTATGCAATCTTTGTCAATTTTAAACCCTAAATAATTAATTTCAGATTTCAGTACTTCACATTTTTCCCATTTAAGTCTAATACCATTTTCACGGCACATACTAAAAAACATATTTTAAAACAAAAAAAGAAACCGACTTCAGTGAAATGATTAAATACTCACGTACTAAAAAGTTTAAAATAAAGTATTTACTTTAAACTGAGAAAATTTTAAATTTCATACAAGTAATCTTTTGAAGTCGGTGCCAAATATTTTATGTAGTTGATAAGAAATTCTATCTAATATCAAAACTAACAATGTATTTTTTGGAGGATGAAGCCCACATAGGTCTGAGACCTTTGCATGGGTAATGAATTGGATGATGGAGATTGTTGAGTTGGACCTACAGTTTTAGGTGGGTTCCGAACCACCGGGAAGTGATTGATAAGAGATTCTATCTAATATCAAAACTAACACTGTATTTCAATTAAATGTGATTTACACTCACTTTTACTGAAATACAGTGTCAGTTTTGACAGGGGTGCCCACCCCCCCTAAGCCTCATGACGCACCCCCCCCTAAATTTAGCACCAAACCCCCCCCCCATAAATTAGGCCCCCCCCAAAAAATGCGAAAAAAGCCCCCCGTATTCTTTCTAAAACTAAAAGAAGATTTTTATAACTATTGAAAAAATTCAAACCCAGTCGATAATATACAAAATGTATGTATATTTCTTGAGATTCTTTACATAGGTAACATTTTTTTGTAAAGGTAAAAAAGAAATATCAATGAAATGAATATATGAACTTCTGCTCAATAAACTTAATTGCAAAATAGCTAAATAAGAATTTGAACCTAAATGGTTTTTAAACAATAAAATATTATTTCAAATACACAATGTTCAATAAAAATTAAATTACCTATAAGTTTATGTTCGGTGTACCAATTAGATTAAGGTTAAATAATTCTACAAAGTTGTTCCTTTAAAGGAAGTGAAAACAATGAGTTAATAACTTCATTTGTAAAAGACAAAAATTCAAAATACTAAGACATTTATTGGACAGTAGTTAAACAACAGGTTATTTACTTAGTGATATCTCCCATAATCTTGGGAGAATTTATGTATGGATGAAGTACATAAAAGGCACACATTTCATGTATAGTTATTTACAACACACAACCGAAAGAAGTGTCTTTCAAAAACAACATAAAGACATAGTTATGAAAAATTACTGAATTTTTAGTATTTAGTAAGTTTTGCTATAGTAGTTCTTACTTATTAGTAAGTAGTTATCGTAAAATACATGAAAAACATCAACAGTTTGAAGTCAAACATTTTAAATTTGTAGGCTGTGACCATCTACAAGTTAGCTAGGCAACTTCTAAGCTTGTTAAATCTATCTCTCTAAACCCCACATAGAAGTTTTTGTCTTTGGGATGAGGAAACAGAAAACCTTTCAATTATTTCTTCGTTAGAAATAGACTCAAGTACATCTTTTTCTGCAGCTAGAACCATTAGAGTGGACAACCATGAGTCTCCCATAGCTGATCTGAGTCTGTTTTTGATAATTTTAAATCGACTTATTGCTCTTTCTGCTGATTAACTAGTAACTGTTAAGGAGAGTAAAGTTGTATAAACCACTTTCAGAGCACTCGCTTAGCGTCTTGCTAAGTTTGAATAATAACTTCCTGCACAAATCCTAAACATAACTATTTTAGCTAATTCATATTCAATTGTATAATAATAATTATAAATATATTTTCATTAATTGACATTCTATCTGGTGACTTCGTAGTATATTTTTGAATATTGTCACGTTAAACACGGTTTCAATCAACTTTACGCCCCCCCCCCCCAAAACGTTTTTTGGAACCCCCCCCCCCAAGAATTTCAATGACGCAGTCTGCGTCATAGCCCCCCCCCCGTGGGCACCCCTGTGTACACTGTAAAAAACTTTATCAACTAAATATTTTTTCAATTGTTTTTTTAATATTTCTATATTTTTAAGACTCTTTAAAAACTGCAGTAGCTTGTTGTAGAATTTCCTACCATATAACTAGGTTTTTGTTTGAATAAGGTATATTGTGACTCACCAAGTGATAATCTCCTCGGCTTCTTGTATTACAATCGTAAACGTCAAGATTTTGGTTGATATCATTCGTTTTCACTTATAAAGTAGCTTCATACACATATAAGCAGGGTACAGTTAGGAGACCAAGTCTCTTGAACAACGGCCTACATGAATCTAATCTATATTTTATTGATTCAACCTACGCTAGGCTGCTCCACGTCAATCTAAATGTGTTGATAAGTAATCTTATAAATTAACAAGTTCGTTAGTATTAACTTTTCATGTGAAATTTAACGACTTGCAGTCATATATATTTGTTAAGAATAAGTATAATAACTCACTTAATCTGGCCAAACAAATATTTGACTGCAAGTCGTTAAATTTCACATGAAAAGTTAATATTAACAACGCAGTTCGTCATGGAACAAGAAATCCAGGAATTCGTTAGTATATAAGGCTCGGTATGGGACTTAGTATGAGTTGGAATAATTTTGACTCACCAGCGGCTATCAACACTACAACAAACTCTGCGCGGTGTTGTCTCCCACATATCGAACCGAACGCCTCTCCCTAAAATTCAGGTTCCCAAATCATGCAAAACTCAGAACTAGAGAACTGTTTCAACGCACTTGTCTTTGATACGCAACACGGTCCAACCTTTACTTCCAAGTACGACACTTCAAAACTCCATTTTCTGTCTATTAACTTAATTACATTTTTTGACCACCAAACTTTTTTGCGAAATTCATCTATTCCGTACCGAAATAAATACTTAACAACTTTCAACACATCTAACTTATACAACTTAACGTGATTTTCCACGACTTCTAGCAGACCCCAATTGACTTTACTATATGGTTGCCGATTCAAGAGACTCAAAAAAAGATGGGGGGACTGACCCCCATCTGCTACAGGAAAACCTGCTACATGACCCTGGAGTGACGATTTTTCTCCGGGGATAAACGACAGAGAGAGTACCAGTGGACAAGGATGGAGAGAACACCTCAGCATAAAAAATAGAAAATCACCATAACATCTCCAATATCAGCGGTGCCCATTTTTTGCCTCCTCTATAGGTCGGTCTCTCGATTGTCGATCGTCGTTCCCACGAGAAAGACGTTGGAATTGCGCATCGCTCTGTACAAGGTAATAAAATATCAAATTGCAACTCTATAACTAAAGTACATGAGAATGATTTCTCACTAGAAAATAGTAATTCAATATTACATGCTAGATTCCAAAGTTCAATAAGAATTATTATCAACTTTTAATTTTGGATGAACCCATGAACAAAACTAAAAGAAAACCAATATAATATTACCTGCTCAATCACACCTATCACAAGGCAAAACATAAAATTCTCTCCGATTTGGTTGATCTACGGAATACAGATAGGGTGCCCGAGGAATATCCACATCAAATTTGGCGCACCAATATAGGGCGAGTAATTAGACTAGAAAAAAAAAATACTTTCAAATGTTTATAACTTCAGAATGAGAACAAATTTCTCCAATTTGATTAGATATTCTTGAAGGTTTTTTGAAGCACTATAAACCACTACAGTATAAGCAATTTTCAATCGTCAAAGTCGTAAAAATTCAAAAAACTTTATTTTTTTCTAAAGTAATTAACTTAGGGTGTTTCAAGATTGAAATTATATATTGTTACATGCAGGAAGGTCTAAAAAATAGATCAAACATTTTTTCAAGCAGATCGCTCTATTAGTTTTTGATATCTATCCAAAAAACATAAAAATGCATTTCAAAAAGCATGTTTTTTGGCGTTTGCACTTCTAATTCACAAAAAACTACCGGACGTCCTTGTAACTATTCTTATTCTATTCATCAGTTAATTTCACAGGTTTGATAACACTTTCAGATCTTGAAACACTCTACAGGTTTCAGAATTACTGATTTTCTTCAAAGATGCACAATGCCAAAAAACTAGATTATTGATTATTCTGAAAAGTCTGCGGTAATGAGATGGTCCAAGTGGGTCTTATTTGATAGGAAATTCAACAAAGAATCAAATGAAATTACTTTCAAGTACGTATCTTTCAAGGTTATTGAGATAAAAAATACAAATTAATTTTTTTTTCAACTATATTTTTTTGCGATATACTTTTGACAGGCTATTCTTCATCGAATTCTAGGATAGGAACATCTGATAAACCCATACCCGTAAACCCTCCGTTAACAAAAATACAATCGGTTAAAGATGTCAAAATTAGCATGTATTTGTTTTTTCCCGAGCTTATCAAAAGAAGCTTCGATCGCAAAACGAACTTATTCCGTGCAAAATAATATCAAGAATCGTTTAAAAATGTTTCAAAATTTATTGTAATTTGAATTTTTCTTGAAATAAGATCAAAAGCCCTAAAATTCATGTTTTTTGTAGTAAAACGGTTTTTTTCTCAAAAACGACTGTTTATACGTACTGTCATGGATATATAAAATATCCAAACCAACATAATTTAAGAAGTTGGTTCATAAACATATATCTATTGTAAACATATATCTATTGTTGATCACACCAAGGTGAATGAAAACTGACTTGTTATTTAGTAATCAATGCTTACTAATGAATTAATAATGTAATCTTTAAAACCGACTTGTTATTTAGTAATCAATGCTTACTAATGAATTAGTAATGTAATCTTTAAAACCGACTTGTTATTGATTTAGTAATCAATGCTTACTAATGAATTGGTAATGTAATCATTTTCAATGATACAATGAGAATGTTTTGTAAACTGAGTTTGGTTTGGCCAGGAAGAATTCAGGGCTGAGTTTCTGGCTTCAATATAAATACCGAGTGAAATTACTAAAGGAGGAGATTGTTTTGAGGTACAAGAGTGAGTACCACTTGTGTGCAAGGCTGTTAAAGTTCAGGATTGCTTCTTGAAAAATACAAGACTGTTACAGTCCGGACAGTTTAAAACTTGTATTTTAGAGACTCAGTCCAAATCTTGACAGCATTAAGGGCACAAGGATTATTACGTTAGGAGTGTTATCATACGCTGGGGCCAGAGCCAGAATTTGGGACTTCGTGGCCAAATTGAGCGAGGATACATATTTTCAAAGGTAAATTCTTTTTTATAAAAAAAAACTTAAGATCTTATACGGAAGACTCCACAAGATTCTTGTTAATCTCGCAAGAGGCAAAGCGAAGACAATTCATGTTTTGTTTTGTCCCCCCCCCCCCCCCCATATAAACTTTGTTTGTATTTTAAATTAAGATTATTATGGAATATTAATGCATAGCTATTAATAATTAAAGATTGTTGTGTTTATATATATTGAGTTGAGATATGAAAATAAAATAAGTTTATTTTATTGAAAACTCGAAATCAATTGAGTAAAGTAATAACGCCCTTTACATATTTGGTGGAGGCTCAGTCGGTGTATACTATCTGACATCAACCGTTGGACTTTCCCGAGTACAGAGCAAGAGAGTTGTTGATTGGGGTTCAAATATACAAAAAAGTTGCATTATGTAAGCATCCATTTAAAAAAACTAATATTGGAGAAGAACATGAATAAGAATAAAAAAGTATTAAAGAAAGTTTTTGTGAAGAAAAATAGTAAATATTACCAAAAGAAGCATTATAAGGCACTATCTGGTATTGAAAATGTCGAATAAATTAAAGCCTTTACTCACTCCTTGGACATTTTCGAATAAAGAAGAAGAGGATATTGAATATTTCTTTGATTATTTTGAACGTGTTTCCTCAGCTAATGGTTGGGATGAAAAAGATCAATTAACTTATTTGTACTTCTACCTTGAAGGAGTAGCTAGGAAATATTTTGAACTGATTAGTGAGCAATTGAGAGCAGGAAATGAATTAAAGTTTGAGATTATAAAAAATAAATTATTAAAATTCATAAAATAATCGCAAATTAATTTATTGAAATTGCAAATATCGAAATTAGGAATGATCATTGCTGAAAGCATAGAACAAAGCATTGTATCGCTTTGTTCGATAAACGTCATCTTGATCAATGCAGAGTTATAGAATAATTATTCAGGAATCAGAAAATGACTAAACAGTTTCTTAATTGCCAAATTTACGGCTTGCAACTAATAAACTTCAAAGGAATTATTAACCCAACAAATTAATAATATCCTAAAAATTAACAGACATCCAATGATAATATTCTTTCAAACTCATAGAAAAACCCATAGCGTTCGTAGGAATGAATTCTTCGGCAATGGTTATGTCATTATTTTGAGAAAACATTCTATGGCATTTTTTAATCTGGTGGTTTACTACCCAAGTGACCGCCAATTTTTCAATAAGAAATTCATTTGTGAATTTCTTTAAAATTAGCTAATCTCAAACTCCCCTTTATTGATAGGTAATGAATAAGAAATTTTTCAGTTATTTTCAAGTTTCAATACTCAAAGCGTGACAGAAAAATCTAATTTTATTCAAGAATAAGTGGATTAAAGAAGCATAGTATAGAAAAGCTTAACAAATTTAATGAAAAAAATTCTTAAAGCGTTGTTTCTTGTATGGTGGGGGGGGGGGGGTGAGTAGCAGAAAATTAAAAAAAAAATAATGAAACAACGATTTATAAACAAATCCTTCCGATTTATTCAGATCAAAGTATAGACAAAATAAGAATAATCACAGTGGAATAATAGCAAATAATATTAACAACAAAATAACAGAATAAATTTTTTACAAAAGGTAGCTTACCTAATAAATACTTATCCATCACTAAATTAATGTTGAGCATTTTACTTAGATATTTTTCCATTTTTTTTGTCATTTTAATTTGTAATAACATTATTACAACAGTAAGTTACTGTTGTCCCTCTGTTCACATTAGTTTATCGATTATTTTTCTTGATAATTTTATAGATTAGGCACTTCATATGATTATTCTATGAATATAAATATTGCTAAATGGTAATTCCTCGTGAGGGGACATCTATTCATTAAGGCTGTTTAGCTCTTATTTTTTATTCTACTTCTTTGATTAATTTTAAAAGTAATAATAGTAATGCTACAAAAGTGAAATACTGCTACTTATACTACTACTAAAATAAAATTTAGACAAAGTAGCATCAACTTCTACTTCGGTTGCAGTCGGACTGTGCAAGGAGCCTAGTGGCAGGGTAGAATCAAACGGAAAACTATTTTTTTATTTGTGGATGATGTCCTCATGAGGTGAATTATGAGAAACATCCATGGCTGAATGAGATTCGAATCCAAGTCTGCAGGAAACGAAGCCAGCCAGAGCCTTATCTTATCACAGATAAGCGCTCCAACCAAGTGCGCTACCAGAGTCGCCACTAAACAGCTGTTCTGAATGTTCAGAAACCCTGGATCAATCAATCCTGAGCTGTCTCTAGGTGTATTGCTCAGTGTGGCATCACTATTTTATTACTACTATTGAAGCTTTTCAGAGATTTCTTCCAATTGAAGAAACAATTTCATTGTCTAGTCAAAATTGAGTAAATAAACCTTCGATATATGTTGAAATTATTTTTATAATCGTTGTGATAATTTACATATTTACTACCTAATCTTAGATCTGTAGAAACTACTGTAATAATCATGACGATTCATTGAAGCTTTATTGATATTAGATCCAAAATTAATTTAGGTTATTCCCATTATACTATAATGTATTATAACTTATGTATTATTAAGCTCATATTTCTGATTAAATTTCACATTTCCAACCTTAATCAAATAGACAAAAATGTGAATTGTCAATTCATAGTTAATAGTCATAATAGTTCATTATAGTGAATTCGGCAGTCCCATTATTATTGGATATATACAGCTATTTTTTATTAGA
Source organism: Conomelus anceps (assembly GCA_948455865.1). NCBI lineage: Eukaryota > Metazoa > Arthropoda > Insecta > Hemiptera > Delphacidae > Conomelus > Conomelus anceps. The sequence continues at coordinate 22,776,939 of OX418227.1, read as the reverse complement.
GTTAGCTTAAAACTTTCAAGAATTTATTAACTTTTCGAATTGCTTAAAGTGCTATTAGTTTACGCTGAAGACTTCTGCAATGGCGAATATTGGCAACAGCATTGAATAGCTGATGAAAATTGATGAATGCTAGTTTACAAGAATATGAGTCACCACCGGGAATCGAACCGCGGACCTCCCAATTGCCGGTCGGGCGCCTTAACCACTGGACTATAATGACCCTTCTGCACAGCAGCACTCATTTCAAACTTGGCCATAACGGCTTGTATCTTACAAGTTGGTTTGTCTCGATTTCCATCAGCTATTCAATGCTGTTGTCAATATTTGCTATTGCAGAAGTCTTCAGTATAAATGAATAGCACTTTGAGGAATTCGAAATTGATAAATTCTGTTCCTGTATATTTGTCAGTTTATTAAATTGTCAGTTACTTCAAACTAACTTAAAACTTAGTTGAAGATAGCAATAATTCTAGCATCAACACTCTGTCTGCTTTCAATCAAGATGCTAGACAGCAAGTATAGAAAGTTGAGGTTAGCATTATTGTTATTTTCAACGTATAGTTTTGCACAAACTCTCTATTTACTATTCATCCCTATTTACAACTCCTCAATTCTTATGAAATCATAGAAAAAACACAGAATTCATTCCAGTCATAAATTTATATACATGCGCAAAATGAATTTGCACACTGTTCCAGTATGATATTATAACTTAGGTTATTGATTCTCTATTAATCATACACATATCACTATTCGAACCAACACATAACAAAACATACTGTAACATAACCTCCATTAACGTATGAGTGACATAGGGCTCATTTCACATAATGTGTATTGCTACTCATGGAGTCTTGACAGGAAAAATATGTCAACCCCATCAGTGTACAAGATGGCTGCTCTAACCTAACCTAGTAAATTAGAACTAGAATAAGTATGTTGGCAACGTCCGCCATCTTTTGTACACCAATGGGATTGACAACTTTTTCCTGTATTTAGGTGAACCCATTGCAGCCCATGCACTAAAGTCTGTAGCATCACAGTTCCATGCCAATAAAAGCCATATGGTCATTATTATTAATATTTCCATAATGTGACAATAGTTCCATAACGTGATGATATGCAAAAACCGCCCTATTACATTGAAAATCTTTTCCTTCATTTTTAGCATTGTTTTTGAGCTCTAATTTCTATTCAAGTGTCTCAAAGTTAATTTCTCTTAAATTATTTTTAACTGTTTCTTAACGCTTTTGTCTGTTTTCATGCATGCTATATAAAGTTAATTCTGATCACTTCACAATCACTTTTTTATGGTTCTTGTATCACATGATGCACTTAGTTGGTGATGTCTGTTTTGTCCATGGCATGGTTGTCAATACCAGTTGTCTCTTTCACTTCAGTGAGCTCATTACCATTCATGTTCATTTCCTTCTTGGGAAGTTTGGCATCAGCATCTAGAAATTAGTAGAAATTTACTTTTTAATTTTATATATTGCTATAATTGGAACTTTATATTTTTAAAGTTTTGAGATCTTTATCAAGGGCAGTGGCGTACCGATAATGGAGCGAGTGGAGCAGTCGCTCCAGGGCGCAAGGCTCTGAGGGGCGCACCGTTCTTGAGAGAAAATTGCCTTTTACTTACAAAAAATGTATTAATATAATGAAGGCCGAAAAGGTAAAATGCAACACAATTTAAAAAAATTGTATGTATACATCGCTGCGCATTACTAAAAGGAGAACATTCATGACGAATTTAAAAGAACTCGGTTCAGAAAACGATCGAGTCAAAAGAAGCAAATAGTCGAAAGTAGCAAATCCAAAACAATATTTAAATTGGGTGACAAAAGGTATAACAATTTCAAGTAATTGAATGGAGACTTTGAATTTATTCTGGAAAATTAAATCCACAAGAAGTTCAATGGTTTTAATATTAACAAGAACAGGACTGAAATACTTCACGTTTGAATCCTATTTCCAAAATATAAGAAATTGTCTTAGGAATGACTTGCAAAATGCTAAAAAAATAACTGCAAATAAATTTATAGAAAGGGGGGGGGGGGGGGTGGGGGGGCATCGTAATACACTTCTGCTCCAGGGCGCTTGAAACCTCGGTACGCCACTGATCAAGGGTAGGCCCTATTCAATTTTTCATGATGATTTCAATGTGAGAATTTGTTTTTTCCTTGGAACATGTTTTACAGTAATCAAATTATTAAAAACTTATTGAAAAATAAAATTATTTTTTGTATGTCTAAGCAAAAAGTTTGAACGCTTAACAAGCTACTGCTGTATCAGACTCACGAGTTGATCCCTAGTTTTTTGTTGCGGGAGCGGGCGGTGGAAGTAGGAACTACGCATGCTCTGTAGATGATGTATTTCAAATCTGAAAACTACGGCCACAGAGAAACCAGTTTTCTGCACTTCAGCCAGCTCCAACTAGCCTAGTTTGTTGTGTCTAGGGCTAATGTTATTGCAACACACAGCAGCGGAGAGGTGCAGCTGAAGGGGAAGAATCGGCCAGGGATCAACTCGTGAGACTGATACAGTACTTCTTAAATAGGTATGATGATGGCATGAAAATTTATAGAAAAATCACTACTTCAATCTTCAATAGTGTGAACTTCGATTTTTCTGATAGAAGGGTCCTGGGGTTTTTTTTTACTAAAATCTTCCACTAAGTTTTCCAAAAGTAGTGACAATTTGTTGCCTTTTCTACAAAATACAGCAACTTTTTCTGTCTTCCACTAGTGGAAAGACAAATCTTTCACTAAATTTTGGATCCCACAGAATGTCGATAAAGATCAAAGAAAGTTGACAACTAAAAGTGGAAGATTTGTTGCTGCGCACTTTGTAGGAGCCGAGAGTGCCATAGCAGGTACCTGTTCAATCAGAGATTGGGCGCTCTTTGTAAGAGTGACCGATTGGATTGGCCAGCAAAAAATACTGTTCTCTGCTGTAAAATCACTTCCCGGTGGTTCGGAACCCACCTAAAACTGCAATCAATCATCATCATCCAATTCATTACCCACGCACAGGTCACAGACCTATGTGGTCTTCATCCTCCAAAAAAAAAATTATTTGGCAACAAGTTTTCCACTTGTTGCTCTAAATTTGAAAAGAGCAACTTTTAGTTTTTTACAAAAAACTTCCACATTTTACTCTAATTTGAGAAGAGCAAATTTTAGTTGTCAACTTCGGTGTGAGCGCTCCTTAGTAAGTTCCTGTTAATAAGACAAGGAGATTAAAAGCTTATAATGTTACTGAATTTTCTTCATTATTTTATTCTTCAGTATAGCTTTACTTACTTCGGACCATCCTCTTCAGGAGTTTCTTCTGGACTCGTTCAAGAGGTGCCTCAAAAAGAAGATTCAAAAACAATGCAATGATGTAGGTATATGTGAAGTCACCCATTGAGTACCAAACCTAGAGGAAGAAACGAATTGGTTGAATAAAAATAATATAAATATAGTAGGAAACATAAAGACATCAAATAAAAATTATATACTTCACAGAAAAAAATGAAAAAAAGAAGACTACGAACTCAAATGAATTTGATAAACCATAAAAGAAAACAACAGGCTAGTCTACTGAACGCTTATCCTGTTAAAATGAGTAGATCTCCAACCGTGTGTGAGGAAGCATCACACCAATGCAAAATAGCTAGATATTCTCATAAATAAATAAGTAAGTTTTATCAAGCAGAAAAGTCAATACAATAAAATATTTAGCACAACAAAACGGATACAACACCAATCTAGTAGACAAAATCCTGAATAAAATGAAAAATTAAAATCCAAAACCTGCAAACCAAAACAGATTTGTAACACTCACATATTTCAACAAAAACTCACACAAAATAGCTTACATCTTGCAAAAATCCGGATTTAGCACAGCATTTAGAACAACAAACAACCTCTGTAACACCAGCTCCAACAAAAAACAGCTCACCTAACAAACAGCACAATTCACAAATTCAACAAACCAGGAATTTATAAGCTCAAATGCAACACATGCCCTAAGTACTATGTAGGACAAAAAAAGAAAGATCATTCAACACAAGATACAAAGAACACATCAAAGCACTACATCCCAACTCTGACACAACATTTGCAGATCACTTAATCAACACTGGACACTCACACAATAACATCCAAATCCTACACACATTCCAAAAACGCCACAAACTAAATACACTGGAGCAATATGAAATATTCAAACACCATAAACAAGATAGAATCAACTTACTCAACGACTAAATACAATTCAAATCTAACGCAATTTTTAGCTACATAATGGCTGCTCATCCTAACCTCAACAAAGCATGACCCCTGGCGGCAGGCTGACGAAGCTTCTTTTCAGAAGTGAAATGCATCTCCAATATAAGTGAGTAAAAACAATATTATAAAAGTGAAATACAGTGCCAGTTTTAAAATTATATTATTTATATGTTCATTGCCAAATCTATAATATTCAAATCTTTTATAGTAGAAGTTTACTTTGAAATTAGTTATAACTATTTATTTATATTTCTGAGCTTTTTTCATTTGATCTTACCATTCGCTTCATATCAACGTATTGTGGTAGTCTTGAAGTTGAAGTTTGAATCAACTGCGGCATCACATGGACTAGATAGGCACAGTAGGTCAAGCGACCAAATGCTGTGAAGAACGGATGCTTAAACACGTCGTAAAGAATACCTACAAAACAATTGCATGCACGTATTATGAAAAGAAATAATTATTACTTTAATACAATAATTACAATGATTATTATTGTCTAATAAATTAGAATAGTAGCCTATTCATTTTTACAAATTCTTATGTATATAGCTATCAAGCTATTGTGTTTCATTGAAATTTGTAATATTTAATAAATAATTATTTAATATTTTATTTTGGGAAGTGAAAGCCCTGAGCCGTAACAGGTATCTGTTCAATCAGATTAGATAAGCAGCGCTCTCCTAGGCCCTCTCTGTATGGGTGACCGATTGTATTGGTCAGCAAAAAAATACTGTTCTCTGTAGTAAAATCACTTCCCAGTGGTTCGGAGACCACCTAAAATTGTAGGTTCACCATGTTTCCAATAGCATGGCTCTAGCGGCGGGGTGGGTCTCCCCACTAATAAAAGCCATACAGTACGCATTTTTCAGTAGTTTATTCTAATCGCATGTAAATTAACCGGAACATTTTAATTTTCCTAATCCTTGAAAGAAAAGAAAAAGAGAGATTATTTTTCTTTAATAATGTAAATTTTCAAATTTTGCATATCAGTACCGGTAGTTAAAAACAAAAAGTATCAACATCTCATAGCCACTATAGTAAATTTAGATGATATTTTATTTTATAGTGCTAGACATTATGTACACTAATATTTGTATGACATTTGTTAATGATTTAAGCTAAGGTGATGACAATCTAAGTTATGTAATTAAATAAAATAGCGAAGTTTGGCAAAAATTCGTCCATTTTTGACACTTAACCAGAAAGATTCAGATTCAGAATCCGATAGACTCAACATTTATTCGAGTAAAAGTACAATTTTTTGACTACTGACTATCACCTTACAATGAATGACATCACCTAATTTCATGGAAGATAGACAAAAAATAGATACAAGACGATGCGTTACTATTACACTGTTTTGTAAGTTAGATTACTGACATAATAAGAACATTTGCATAATAAATGAATTGTAATATGATGCATTTACTCAAAAGGACGGAGTTGGGGCAAAATAGCCCTATCTTACACTCAACCTACTAGAGAGATTAGATTAGATTAGATTTCTTTATTCATGTAAGTTTACAAGTTTCGCATAATATGATTAGTTAAAACAAAATTATCAACATCACATAGATACTATATATAGACTTGGATTATGATTTTTATAGTGCTAGAAATTATTTACAATGATGTTTGTATGTTATTAATGATATAAGCTCTAGTGATGACAATTTAAGTGATGCAATTACATGAAATGGCGAAGTTTGGACAAAGATTCGTCCATTCTTGACACTTAACCAGAGAGAGAGAGAGAGAGAGAGAGAGAGAGAGAGAGAGAGAGAGAGAGAGAGAGAGAGAGAGTGAGAGAGAGAGAGTGAGTGAGAATAGGAAAAGTGTGAAGAAAAACAGAGTAATAATAGAACAGAAAGAAAGTGCCTAGCCAAGTCCACCAGCCCTAACTTACGCTACTACAGATGTATATAGTGTTCAGGTTAGCATTATCGTTGCCTTTAAAGCTGCTTTGTGCAAAAGTACTACGATAATAATTAAAAAAAAAAATGAGTTTCTTACCGTATCCAAATACATTTTCGACCACGAAAAACCAGACGATACCGGCTGACCAAACCGATCTGTGGAGTGCACCGTAGAGGACATTCTCCACAAGGTCATAGGGTCTGTCTCTGATGTAGAACAGATATCCCGACACTAGTGTACCAGCTGAGAGGAAAGCGCCAATTGCCGATCCGATTATTACAACGGACTGTAAAAGAAAAAAAAATTAAATTTGGATCCGAATTTTGGATTATAGAAATCTGAATCTATATCTAAAAATAGTAGTTGGCAAAATCTTGTGCCTGCATTTTATTTAACTACTTTGAGGCTTCTTTAATTCAAGGTAAACTTGAGAACTAAAGGCTTTTAAAGGGTCCCTTGAGTTGGGATTCAATGTAGCTTCATTATTGTTGTAGGCTATCCATTTTAACACAATACTGCTACAAAATAACCGCAACATAATTTTAACTACATCCACCACTCACTGCCTGATGATTAAGCATTTATTCCTTTAATTATAAAAAATAATCAATAATATTTTTGTTTCAGAAGACACGTTGAGCCCATCGATCTTGGCTGCCAAAAAAGCAGTCGATACGTCACATCAGAGGCCCTTAACTTTATTCAGGTGTGACCTGAGAACTCTGACACCAGACATGAGCCAGTCAGGTCACACAACATTATTATTATAATGTTTCGGAGGACACGTTAAGCTGTCGGTCCCGGCTGCCTAAAAACAGTCGTTAAGTCACGTCAGAGGCCCTGAACTTATTCAGGTGCGACCTGATAACTCTGACACCAGACCTGAGCCAGCCAGGTCACACGATATTATTATTATTTTCCTGGATTTCTTGTTCCATGACGAACTGCGTTGTTAATATTAACTTTTCATGTGAAATTTAACGACTTGCAGTCAAATATTTGTTAAGAATAAGTATAACTCACTTAATCTGTCTTATTATTATTATTATTATTATTATTATTATTATTAGTATTATTATTATTGATGTTTTCTCGCATTTGCGGTTAGGTCTTTTGAAGGGAGGGGCATTCACATGCAACCTCCTCTTTAAGATAACTATTTTAAGTTAGTATAGTTGAGATTTATCTTGTGAATTGCAACATTTGGCGCACCATGCGTGCAGTGTCAAGCAAAACAGATTTCTGCATTTTTTCCACCACAGAGTCTGACAGTCAATGAATTTACAACACTCGTCTGCTGACTTAAGAAACAAGTCACTGTTATTACAATTGGAGCTATCTTAACAGTGTTCAGTTCATACATATATATATATATATATATATATTTTTTTTTTTTTTGAGGATGGAGCCCACATAGGTCTGAGACCTGTGCGTGGGTAATGTGTTGGATGATGGTGATTTATTTTAGTTCAAATGCAAGCTCCTGGTACTTTCTCAGCTTCTCTCCTCTTGTTCGCTGAGCATTCTCATCTGCTGGCACAGCAATTTCAATAATAAGGGCTTCCTTTCTTAGCAGGTCCACCACCAGGATATCAGGCTTGTTGTGGGGAACACGTCTATTGGTGACCATTTGACAGCTCTCTACAGCTGTCTTAAGCATCAGTCCTCCCACAGTTATCACTATTGGAACTACTGTATCTTAGCACTGTTCAATCCATACAACATATTCTCTAGTGCAAATGCTAGCTCCTGGTACTTTATTATTTTCCCACCTCTTCTCTGAGCATGTTCATCTGCTGGGATAGAATATGTGACAAAACAAACCATAAGAGCCAACTAGGCTACTAAAAATTAGTGAGTCATCATTTTCTCTGATACAGGACTGAGTTCTTTGACTTTCCAAAGTTTTATGGATTAGTGACTTTCAAGTTCCTGTATTGAATAGTGTTATCTGTGATCTATCTAATAAAGGTCTTACAGTTCACATGCAAATAATAAATCACGTCAAGATATAATTACAATAGTGATAAAAGAGTGTTGTACTTACAAGAGAGAACTTATAATCTTTCTCTTTGAGTTTGGTCATTGTATAGGCTCCAATCATTCCGACCACATATGGACCAAACCTAGCATGGCTGGGCATGTACATCGAAGTGAAGTGTTCGGTCTTCACTGGGTCAACAAATAAACTGAGAAAAAACCCATTAGATATTAATAAAATTATCAAAAATATTTCATGCAATGAATCCGAAATTTGACTATCACTACTCCACCGTTATTATTATTTTCAGGCTAAATCTAATTATAGCTATAAAAAATATCAAACTTTTATAGAAAGGTACAAAATTTATTAATTTCGAATTCCTTTAAGTGATATCAATTTATATCAAAGACTCCCGCAATAGCGGAATAGCTGATGAAAATTCTTATAATAAATATAGTCTATGGTAACATTTAAAAATAATATATAGACAAGTCTTTTATCATTATATTCTTTTTCTATCTGATTTCTCTAAATTTCCTCTATTTTCATCTTTCTCTCTTTCTTATTATGACTTTTTTTCGTTTTCATACTTTATCTTTTACAACTTATTTTTTGTAATATACAATTTTTGCAACTCACACCTGCGCACAGGACTCTGCAGGCATTATGAGCTCCATTTTTGTTTTTGTTTTATTGCATCTGTGTTTTGAAGAATATAAATGAAATTGATATTCAAATATATTAAACTAATTAAGTATAAAATTATAACTATTTTTGAAACAAATTTCCAATTATTATTATTATTATTATTATCAAACATCACATTTCCGTTCTGAAACTCTCAGTACCACATCCATTTTAACACTGCTACAAAATAACCATAGCATAATTTTAACTACATCCTCCACTTACTAGATGATGATTGAGTATTTTATTTATTTAATAATAATAAATAATCAATAATATTTTTGTTTCAGAAGACATGTTGAGAATATCGATTCCGACTGCCTAAAAAACAGTCGTTAAGTCAATTTTGTTCAGGTTCAATCTAAGAACTCTGACACCAGACATGAGCCAGCCAGGTCAAACATTATTATTATTATTATTATCATTATTATTATTATTAATAATAATAATAATAATAATAATAATAATATTATTATTCCTTTTTTCTCTTTTCAAAACATTAGTAATTTGAAAATGATTTATAATACCTGTTGTAATGTAAAATGACTCCCCAGTAGTTGTTTTTGTAGGTGACATATCCGGGTATAATGCAAGCGACAGCCAGTGATCCCCACATGATGAGATTTCCGGCTGCCTTCCACTTCCAGGCAGCGTAAACGATCAAGGAGCCCACTATGAAGAAATGCATGTCACATGCCAGGTACCACGCCTGTACCATACACTGTGGGAACAACAAAAAATACGTTAAAAGAGATTGATTAGAATTTTAATTACATTTTTTGAAATAAATAAAATAAGTTTCATTAAAATTATTAATTATTACTATTATTTACGTAGTGGAGCATCCACCCAATACTCGAGGATAATTTTCTTTTTTTTGAGGATGAAGCCCACATAGGTCTGAGACCTGTGCGTGGGTAATGAGTTGGATGATGGTGATTGATGAGTTGGACCTACAGTTTTAGGTGGGTTCCGAGCCACCGGGAAGTGATTTTACAGCAGAGAAAAGAGTGTCATTTTTGCTGACCAATCTAATTTGTCACCGTTACAAAGTGGACCCAGGAGAACGCAGCTTATCTCTGTCTGTCGGCCAAGACTTTGCCTTTTTGTGTAATTCATCTCTCAGATCCAAGTTCTCTTTTTCTTTTTTAAAATCACATCAATAATATTTCTGCTGTACTATACTTTAAATAAAATATATATTTGTTGTATTTATAATCTTTTCTATTCAAACCATTCAACCATTATGTTCACCGTACATCACTTCAACTAGGGGATCTGAGAGTTGCTAATATTAATAATACTTTTATCATTCTTGTACATTGTAAATTTACACAAATAAAGCCATCTGAATCTGATTGAACAGATACCTGATACGGCTCACGGCTATCACTTCCCTGTGAAACCATCAAGCACATGCTGTGGAATAATTTATGACAGATTTGAACGGCATTAATGCCACCAGTCTACAGCATGTATTTGATTCTGCGATGTTGATTATCCTGGAGCATTAGATTTTTCACTGTGTTCCTATGCACCTTAATATACCTACAGAGCTACTTTAGTCGCGGTCTTGATGTCGATTACAAATATCAAATTATTACTATCGAGCATTACATTTCCGTATCAAACTGAAAACTGAAACTTTGGTTCAGAATCGTTGGTTATTATGAGGGTTCACGATATTAATAAAGCTAAAATCTGTTCATTGAGTGAAAGTGTGAAACTTCGCAATATGACATGGCAATAACCACAAACTAAGTTTTAACGATTTCAATAAGGGCAATGATGGAACAAATAATATAATTCCTGGATTTCTTAGAAATACAGTCCCTTGATTTGTTGATCCATGACGAACTGCGTTGTTAATATTAACTTTTTATGTGAATTCAACGACTTGCAGTCAAATATTCATTAAGAATAAATAAAATTCACTTACTCTGTAGGCCGAGCGCTTTCGAATCTTTGAGATCCGTTTTCAGACGCCTCTGCAAACGGATCTCAAAGATTCGAAAGCGCTCGGCCTACAGAGTAAGTAAATTTTATTTATTCTTAATGAATATTTGACCGCAAGTCGTTGAATTCACATAAAAAGTTAATACAAATAATATAAATGAATTGAAGAAGTTTATACAGAAGGAATCTGAACGAGCGGAACTAAAGTAGAAACGATGGAATTTAAAGGGTGCTGTTTTTTTTTAAATTTACTTATAGATACAAAACATAAATTATTGTACAAAAAAAACAACAGACTAAGACAGTCTATAATTAAACAGACTGATATTCCAGAATAATCTGATTAAATTTCACTAAGACGGTATCTTTCAAAACACGATATTATTTAAAAAAAAAAAAAAAAAAAAAAAAACAACCTTTCAGTAAGAATATAATTTTCAGAAATTGAAATATAAAATAATGTATACTGTGGTGTAGGCGCTGATCTGAAAATATACATCAAGATCGATGTATAGTGAATAATAAGACTTGTAGTTGTCACAACCATATTTTTATTAACAGGAATAAGTGTGGTTGTGCCATCTTTCCATGTGGTATGGATATCTTTCACAATATCACCTTCACCTCAACAAAGAAAATTGATCTATATAGCTTAAAACCTATGTTTATTGCTTCATCTCATATAGCCAACATAATATATCGAATATCGGCTTTCTCTCTCACAGGAGAAACGCGCTAGGCGGTTTGTCATTTATAATAATATGAATAGGCTACTGTTTTTTTTTTTTTTTTTTTTTTTGTAGATATTACGTCTTGGAGCCTCAGTTATGGAGTATAAGACAAGTCAGATTAACAACCTTATACACTAGTTTACCATAATTACTATATTAATTAGTTTAGGTGAGGCTTAAATTTGATGTGGAAGGAACTCTTGTACACTATAAAAAGCTTTATCGACTAAATATTTTTTCAGTTGTTTTTTAAATATTTCTATATGTTTGAGTCTCAAACTGCGGTAGCTTGTTGTAGATTTTCCTACCAATAACTAGGTTTTTGTTTTAATAAGCTACTGCTGTGACGCACCAAGTAATAATCTCCTCGGCTTCTTGTATTAAAACCGTGTATGTCAAGATTTTAGTTAATATCTCTCTTTTTTACATATAAAGTAGCTTCATACACATATAAGCAGGGTACAGTTAGGAGACCAAGTTTCCTGTACACCGAATGCTAGTGAGGGACTAAACTAGAGTATATTTTACCCAAATAATCTATAATTAAGAATGGCGAAGAATCTATAAATACGTGTGAATAAAATGCTAACCTGTTGCTCAGGATTGATGTAGTTGTTGATAAAGAGCAGATTGGTCCACCAGTTATTTATGCACCGCTCTGACTCGATTCCTATACGTTGTTTCCATAATGGACCGTCACCAGTATAGGGCAGCACCCATGCATAAATGGCTATCACAAATATGTAGACGGGGACAATCCTAATCCATCTATTGATGATAATGGCGATGAGATTCAGTCTTTTTCTTTTCTCCAGCTCCATATAGATGTAGTGGCAGGTGAGGAAACCGCTGAGAAAGAAGAATACGTCGACAAATACACCTCCGTTCACTGAGAATGCTACCAGGAAGTAGGAGTATGTCTGTAAAATCGAAATAAAAAATGAATTTTGAGAGGCATACATACAAAAAAATTGAATCCAGTCATAATTTATTTTTTAAAATATTAAACAAGTTAAGATGAATACAATTGTACATTTTTGACCTTACAAAAATATTAAGAAGTGAATTTCTAAACATGTGTTTGATTCTTGGATTTCTGTTTCCATAATGATCTGTGTTGTTAATATTATCTTTTTGTTGTAAATTTAACGGCTTGCAGTCAGTTTTAGATTGTGAATATATAAAAAAATGTTTTCACACTTGGGCGAACGTTTTTGAGTTGTTGAAACCCATCTGCAAGGCCTTGAAGATGGGTTTCAACAACTCGGAAACTTTTGTCCAAGTGTAAGTACTTTTTTTATATATTCACAAAATAAAGCTGACTGCAAGCCGTTAAATTTACAACAAAATGTTGACATGTGTTTGAATTGACTTGACTTCTACATTTTCGACTCTAAAATCTCAAATAAATTCAATTCTATTTCTTTGGACTATTGGACAGTTTTAGTGATTCGTTTTTAAAGTGAACATCTAAATTGATGTTGATGTTTTGTAAAGAATCAGGATCTGCTTTTCAAAGTGAAATTTCTAGTTGAACTTGGTCATAACCTAAAATTTAGATTTTTAAATGAAAATTAGTAAAGAAAACAGTAGTGGGTTGTACCTCTTATATATTTGCTTGATTGTGTTTTGTAATATATAGACAAATAAAAATAAATAAGTGGAGATTTCTACTTTTGATAATTACATACTTATGACTAGAGAGCAAGAAAATAGGGGTATTTACTCGAAATTTCAGAATTAATGTTGACTTAAGAGACACAACATTTTCTTCTTCTGATGTTGGTTTCTATCCGTTTCGGATGTTGGCTATCTTCACTCGACTCATTGCCGCTCAGAACAACTCTATGGAACTCATACCAAACCCTAGATACGTAACCCCCAGACCCTAGATACGTAATGTATTTATATTGTTGTAGAAGAATGAACAGTAATTTTCTGTGATATCTACTTGTGGCAATAAGTCTTCTGGGCAAAGCATTGTTTACTTTTTCCCCATACCCTCTTCGCCTTGTGGTTTTATCTAAATGTCATTAAAGTGTTTACTTAGAACTATATAGAAATTTATTGACTCAATCGAATGTTCTTATCATGGCAATTAAAGTGGTCAAGAGTTATGTAGAACATTCCATGTGTTTATTTTAGAAATTGATAGAGACATCTCGGATTTCTTGATCATGATAAAACCTTTTTAAGGCAAACGCTTGGATAAACATTAGTTTTATTCTTGATTGAAATTTGTTTTTTTTGTAGATTACGTCTTGGAGACTCCAGTTAAGGAGTATAAGACAAGTCAGATCAACAATATTATACACTAGATACCATAATTACTTCAATTAGTTGAGGTGAGGCTTAATTTTTATGTGAACTTGTTGAGACAACAAGTGACAGTTCTGTTAGTTCTGTAGTGATAATCGCCTGAATTAGTGAGAATTATTTTACCTTTTAATTTATACAAGTGAACTCTACTCATCATAGCTATTATTGTATTACGGACTTGTGCTACGTAAGTGTAATTGTTCTTATTAGACAATTCTTCAATCAATCAATCAAATTTATTTTCAAAATTTACAAACATTGTAGGGTCCTGCTAAACCCGTAGGTTTTTCAGCAGGTGCCAATCTTCACAATTATTCGAACAAAGAAACAAATTCACTTATATTTTAATATTATAAAGAAAAAATAGAGATTACTTAATGAAGACATACATTACAAAAGAATGTAATGATGAAAGTAAAGTAAAAAATAATTACTGTAAATACAGAACTGAGAAAGAAAGAAAAAACTACAATCCTATCAAAGAAAATAATTAGAAAATAAAGAAATAGGATAAGAAATGAAGAGGAAAGAGGAAAGTAATGCTGTAACTTATAAATACATATTTGTTGTCGTTCGGGCTGGCAGCAGTGATATATGAGGAAGATTTAAGATTTAGCCAGCAAAACTGTCTAAAGAAATTGAAGTAGGCTATGTTTATGTTTCAAATATTAAGATTAATGATGTTGAAGATCCATCTTGTTTCCACTAATATGTATTATAAACTTAAAAAACACTTTTAAATGGAAATTGACTCACGTTATGGCGTGACGGCCGTTTCGCTCTGTTGTCTAGAGCATCATCAGTGTACAGGAGTGTACTGTGGGTCGTCTGATGATGCTCTAGACAACAGAGTGAAACGGCCGTCACGCCATAACGTGAGTCAATTTCCATTTAAAAGTGTTTTTTAAGTTTATAATTAAGATTCAACTTTTATATAGATCTGGAATTATTATGTAATATTGTTTCTTGAATTATTGGACAGTTTATTATTTAATATTAGATCGGCCTTTCAACATTCAGTGATTGTTTTTTGTACATTAATATTGCAAACTCTTTATCAGTTGAACAATATCGATTTATCTGTTTTTGATTGCTCTTTCTTAGTTGAACAATATCGATTTATCTGTCTTTGATTGCTTATTTTGTGTAAGACATTACTGATCAGTGCGTGTTGTGGATTATTTGTGTAAATAAAGGGCGAGTGATAAATTTAAGTGTTGCCAGCGTTATTTTAGAGATAGAACCCATAACAATATAGACATTTCGAGAGTCCCTTGCTTGATTCGATAGACATTCGAGCAACGTTTATAAAATTAATACAGGAGTTAATTATCTAAATTAGACCGAAACATTCAATAAAAGTAATTGTAACATCTTCCTGAATTACTTGAAAAGCAAGATAAACATCCATATTTCATTTTTATTTATTTTTCTAAATAGCGATTTACCCATTCAAGCCAGCCTGGGTTCTCGCTGGGCGTGGGTCCATGCAGAAACATCTGTCGGTGTCCAGAAATTACGCAGGCCATGGAAAACAGCTTGAGATAGTGAAACTCGGAAAACTCCCTGTCAGGATTCGCTTTTATCAACTTTGTCATGTTCGTGTAGGCAGAGAACGGCTTTAGAAATTTTCCTGAAAAAATACATAAAAAGGATGGGTTTCAAAAACTTGAAAACGTTCGGCCTACGGAGTAAGTAAAATACTACTTATTCTTAATAAAAATTTGACTGTAAGTCGTCGAATTCACTTAAAAAGTTAACAAAAAAAGGGTTTCTTTAAAGAGTGTTTTGAATCCATGAATTCCAATTTGATTTGATTTTCCGATTTAATTGAATATGAATTTCTAGAATGTGCAATAACCTACAAATTTAATTACAAAGTATCTTTTTTCTTTTCCTCATCATCTTCTTTTCCTCTTCTTCTTGTTTTCCTCTGCTTTTTCTTGTTTTCCTTCTTTTTTAATTCTTTTTCTTTCCCCTTTTTCTTTTTTCTCTCTTTTTCTCATTCAACTTCTTCTTTTCCTTCTTTTCTCTCTTCTGCCTCATAGGGTTGAATAGTAGAGAGGAAGTTAATCAATCAATCTTCTTTTTCTCCTTTTTTTCTTCTCCTTTTTCCCCTCTTCCCCTTCTTCATCATTCGTTTTCCTCCCCTCATTCTTCAATCCCTTAATCTCTAGCGTTAGAGTTTCGTCGACAGATAACAGTAAGTAGCTTTTTATTATAATATAATCCTATATTAATCCTATAGTATAGGATTGTAACTGTAATATTTTTGAATTTTTATGCAACATATCTTAATTTCTAACATGCCTATAAATTTCTTATTCATTCTTTAATTCATTGTTAGTCATTTTCTCGGTCTTTATAAGACTATATCATTCATTCAGTCTTTATAAATTCACTATATTAAAATAGAATTACCAATATTTCTTTACTATATGAAAGGCAATCTATATATTATATAAAAATGAATGTCTGTCTGTATGTATGTATGTATGTATGTATGTATGTTCCCTATATACTTCAAAACCACTTGACAGATTAGCATGAAACTTTGGGAATATGTTGTGTGAATATTGAGGATGGTTTCTGACCATAAATTTTAATAGAAGAGCAAATAATTACTATTAATTAATCCATTTTATAGACCTAACCTACTGAACTTGCCGGCCAAACAGCTTAAAGGAACAGCTGATAAAAGTTTTTTTAATCATATGGCAGGCCCCTTAGCGGCGTTATTTACGCTGTCTTTGAACAGCAAAAGACTTTGTACTTTGCATGTAGGCTACCGTGCAGTCGGAGCCTTGCAATATGTAGGAAACATATGACTGGGTATGATGAAATGTAATAAATTATGCCAGGTTGATGACATCTGTAAACCAATGAAGTGCTAGCTAGAAATTTTAAATGCAGCCTCAGCGGGAGGTGGCGAATAATAAAATAAAAAACTAGCTTCTACCTTTATAGTCGTAGGAGGTTTAAATTTGAAATGTTTCTTCATTCAGAGGTGGTGATTAAGAAAACAACAAAGCCTCTATGATCAGCTGGAAGAGCCCTAGGACTAACTTCTTTCCTAATTTGAAATGTAACCTCACTGTCAACACACAAGGTTTCTTATGTTGGCAGTGCCAAAAAGAGAAAAGAAAAAGAGAAAAAAATTTGTATTTGATAATGATGTTAAGAAACGTGATTTTATTTATTTTTATTGTATTTGTGTATTATTATCTATACTGTTATTTCATTTTGCACATGTATTTTGTTTTTGGCAATAAATTCAATTCAAATTCAATTCAGCGGGAGGTGGCGAATAATAAAATCAAGGAGAATTTTTATGAGAACGCAGCAACGCGCGTCGAGCCAGCTAGTATTTGATAAATTGTGGATAAGACAGCTGAATATTTGATAAGTTGTGGATGAATCAAGTTCTATTAAACTTCTCAAAAAATAAACGAATAAATCATGTTGCAAATCTTCTTCAGTACCGTAGTAATTACTGAGGTATTCAACAAGAATGGCCTTGAAAACAAGTTATTTCATGTTCAAAGAATTTTTCTAAATACTCAATATATCGTCAACCAGACTAACTTTCTTTACCAAACTGCTAAATTATACAGATCTTAAGCTAATATCAGTTATTGAAAATACTCTTAAATCCCATAATTTGATAATTATTTTTATTTGAATCAAACTTAACAAAATTTGAAAATAAAATAGCAAGCTATTAGCCTAAAGCTGAAGATATTCTTCTTTCAATGATATTCTGTTCCCTTGATATTTGATTGAGACTTTAAATCATGACTTTTTGTTGTAATTTTAACGACGTGCAGTCAGTTTTATATTTTGAATATATAATAAATGAGAAGATGAGATTCAATACCTCGAAAACTTTCGGCCGAAGTGAGTACATTCATTATATATTCACAATATAAAACTGACTGCAAGTCGTTAAATTTGCAACAAAAAGTTAATATTAACAACGCAGAGATCTTTATGGAAAAATAAATCCAAGAATTTAAATCATGGTTGAAAGAGAGATTTATTAAGAGGAATCAGAAAACGGGTTAATAATATAAACTAACAATATTATTAGAAGACTAACTAGTACTTACGCAATTTCTTTGAATGCTCTCTTCCACTCTGATAGTAGAACATATCCATCCATGTTGCTTGTCCAACAACTAGGAGTATTATTGCCAAAATACCCCTGGAAAAACATAAATCAATTCATGAACTCTACATTGTCTCTGGAAATATTTCGGAGGTTTTTAATATTGTGATTAATGGAACAAATAATTGTTGTCAGACATCATTTTTTGTTACATTCGTCAATGAAAGATTTTTGTAGAAATGACAGTAATTTTTCATTCATCATAAAATCAGATTATTTTGGATGGAGGTTTGGCTGTTATGAATGTTATATAATGTTACAAAAACAAACAAGCATTTATTCACGCAGTTGTTCTACATAGATCATTCCATTCATGGTCGTACATGACTGACATCCGATCTATACTCTCTCTTGCTCTTCACATGTCTTTGTTACTCTTATTCTTCAAGTCTGCAACTCTCTCACTCAATTGATCTTCTCGTCAATTCTACATTTTTCTTGAACAATCGAGGTCTATTCCAAGCTTTCTTGAAGATTCTCGAAGCATCTGGTGAGCTCCAATTCTTGGAATTATACAACTACAACAGCTATATAAAGGAGTCCACATGAACCAGTGAGTTAGTTTTTATTGTGTTAGTTTTAATTAGTGAGTTAGTGGCAGATTGTATTACAGATCTCGTGAAAGAGTCAATCCTGTGCCAGTGGAGTAAACAGTGCTTTATTCAGTCTTTAGACAGTGTCAAGTGCAGAGACAAGTGTTTACTGTTTATGCAGCTTACTAATAGTTTAAAGACGTTGTGTTAAGTGATATTATTTGGGACTGTCAAATAACGAATTGGACTATGTTTTTGTAAGTGATTAGTTGCTCTTTTTTATAATTTCTTTCTACATTATTGTACAGTTTATTGGACTCTTGTTTCTTTTATTATTGATCAGCCTGTAATTAATTATTCATTTGTACAGTTTATTGGATTCTTGTTTCTTTTATTATTGATCGGCCTGTAAATACTTATTCATTAAATCTCTTGTTCTAGCTATTAGAACCCGTAACAATAATTTACAATATGGTTTTATACAATATTTAATCCACGGTTAGAGCATGAAATAAAACTGAAAGTATTTCAACGTGAATGCATCTATTAGTCTTTGATGTAATAAAATATTTAATACATTATCTATTTAAAGTATTCTCCTATTTATTGTTGCCATTGATTCACTATTTATTTTAAATTGAAATTGAAACAAATAAATGAGAATCACAGCTAAGAACACAGAGTACAAAATGTTACTGATCATTGGTAAAATTATAGATATTCATTTACCTACTAATTAAGCTAACAAAAAATATTGAGCTACATTGTAATAATAAGTTATAGAGAATAATGATTATTAGGCAAAATAGTTTCTCACAACACAATAAAAAATCCAAAACTAAATGGAGGTTCTTCCCGTTTGGCATAGCACATTTCATCAGTGAGGGAAATGTTGACTAGCAGACCATGTTGAGCCAGGTTGTCCTTGACCAAGGCATTCATTGACTCGAGGACGTCCTCAGCTGTGCAAGAAGATGGTACACAAAGAGTCCAGAAGACTTTGTCTCTTCTTCTGCGGGACAAATCTGGGGAGGGCTGAAACAACAATAAATAAATATATTGAAGGTTGTTATAAGGTTGGATCTGATAAGAAAAAATAAGTTACCTCTTCAGCAATAAATCTATTGGAATTGGAAATAAAGGGGAGACAGATTTCAAAATTAGCTGATTTTGCATTTTTTTTTGCAGCATTTTCAATGGGACAAACATACTATGGGCTATTTGAAATTGGATTAAAAATTTACAGAATTTGAAGAATTACTGAAAGAATAGGTAATAAATGAGGAGATTTGTTTTGGAGGAATACTTTCAGGTAATGAAATTCATAAAATAAATAAATCTAATCATACTGAACTTGAGCCATTGTGTAGGCTACATTGCAAATAGCATCGAATTGTCTATGGAAATCAAAGAATGCTATTAAACAAAAAAAGTTTAGATTGTGTATGATAATATTAAAAAATACAGACAAGGGAATATAGAAAGTGTATGATAATATTAGAAAATGCAGACAAAGTATCACTTATATGTTATATCAATATGTTTCTATAACAATTTTTCAATATCTTATTTTGTGAATTTTTTTAAAAATGAGGAAATAAATTCAACCTATAACTTTCATTTATTCATTTTCAACTATTCTCCAAATTAAGAGGTCTTTACTTTTATTGCAAATAATACATGAGCAATCAAAACTGTTTTTTTATTTTTTTTTATTTTTGAACATTTTAATTTGTGGAATTAGTGAGTTTTGATAAACTTGGTGTCTTTATAGAGACTTAGTCATACCTTGAATATATCATAGGCCGAATTGTAAGGACTTAGCCCCTTGAACTTGGGACTAGTGTCTTGAATATGGTATTCGGGGTAAAGCTTCTCGTCAGGAGCGAAGTTGATGGTGGCCAGGCAGTACTTGCCATCGAAATCCTCTTCCTTCAACTCGACGTCAATGCACTCATCAAAATGTCCCAACTGATAAATGCTGCTCGATGTCAGACCAGATGAGATACGGGTTGAGGATTCCAGCACTGTCAAATACAAATTCTTCAGTTTTATAATTCTCAGTTTGAAAGCACACGTCTAACCTAAGTAAGTAAATAATGTCACTATAACCCAGCTGATACATACAGCTATAAACGCATCCTATATAAATTAAAGAATCCTATATAAATTTGAATTTGCCTCCCACATCTTGGAACCGAAATGTCTGGTGCATATGCACCTGGTCTTTATAGAGCCTTAGTCATACCTTGAAATACAAATTTAAAATTTATTCCAAAATAACAATTTTGTTACTAAACAGTGCAATTTTGTCACAAATAAGTACAAATACGACTGCAGATGCAGAAAGTGGAGAATGGATCTGGAATTACAATTATTTTGGTTTGGAAAGGAGACTCCCACTTGTGAGTAGGAGACGAGTCTAAGCCATTTTATTTTGAAGACATAAAAATGAACACATTATTATTGATTATTATTAATGTTTATTATAATGATCAATGATTATTATCAGACATTATTATTATTATTATTATTATTATTATTATTATTAAGACATTGATTATTGATTATTGTCAAGACATCATTAGAAATGAAGAAATGTTTAAGACATAAAATACTATGAAGATAAAAAAATGAAGAAATTATTATTGCTTATTAACGTAATTGATTGTTAAAGTGATTGATTATTATTAAGACATTATTATCCATTATTAAAAATGAAGACATTTTTATTTGAATACATAAAATACTTTGAAAACATAAAAATGAGACAATAAAAAATCCATTTGAAAAGAAACAAGAAAATAGCAAATTGTTAAATTGTCCATCATCAATGCACATCATTTTTTTCATAACAATAAAAGTGTACAGAGATACAGAGTTCTAATGAAATTTTAAATTAATGAATACACAGCACAATTAGGTGAAGATAGAAAATAGTCGCATAACTCTTTTGGAGTTGTTCCTTGGTTATTGTAAAATATAATTAGTTAATAGATAAAGTTAAAAAATATCGCGTTTGAAGTTGAGCCTTGATTATTTCGATTGAAAAATGCATAGAATATCGAATGCCCAACCGTAAGAAGTGTATTAGTATATATTTTAAATTCTAAAGAACTAAATCCAAATAAATTTTATCAGCCATTTTCTATTATCTGATCTTTGCTGCCACCTGTAGAGGTTCAGGGAAAGTGAAAAATGTACAAGTGCCCTTGCACCTATGCTCTTTAAAATATTTATAATAGGTTAGTATAAAATCTATTGAATATTTAATTACAAGGGCCCTTCAACAAAGTTTTAGCCTCTATTGTTAATTTGATGTCAGTAATAGTCATACATTATTAACCATGCATATAGATTATTTTTAAAAACAGATTTTTTTTAATTTCGAATTCCTGTCTCAATAAATAATATTTAGCCCTATTAAAGTTCTTCAGTCTTCATTATAAATTAATAGCAATTTGAGGAATTAAAAATTAAAAAAATTCTGTTTGTGAATATTTGTCAGTTGGTTAAATTGTCAGTTACTTCAAACTAACTTGTGACTACTTTTAATTTAATGAATAAAAACAAACAGTTTAAAAAGCTTTCTCATACAATATTACTTTACATTGAATTTTAATAAATTATTTCAAAGGATAAAACCAAGCAACTGAAATTTTTTTAACACACGATTTAGTGGTATGCTAAAACTAGATTTCTAAATTTAGTAATATGATTTAATAGCAGCATAATATAAATCATAAGGCGCACTATAATTTTCTTCCTTCAGTAATGGTGTCCGTTGAAAAATTTAACCATCAATTATTATTAAGCTATTAGGACATCAATTTTATGTTTGAACTTGATGGACTTGAGTATTTTTTTTTTGTTTTTGAGTGGAAATTATTCATAATCGAACAGGTACCAATTCTCATTTTACTTTATTATGATTAATGATTTTTCTAGATATACAATTACAGTGCTACTGATAATTCAAGTTTACAGGGTCAAGTGATTTGCTCTTGTATTTTGCAATAATTACAGTACGTTATTGGAAAAAGGCCACAATTCCAGTTTCAGTTGTCACAAAAAATAAGCAATTACTCAAAGCAACTGGTGAGATTGCAGTAGATTGCATTAATATACATGGAAATGGCACTTATATTAAGATTTTCCCTTTTTTTCACCACAAGAATTTTTAGAGGCCGGTCTAAAGCAAGGCACCTTTTGTGAAATCTTGTAAATCTAGTGGGAAATCTCTAATCTACACTCCTGCTCTTGAAAATTCATTAGTAACAAATTAGATCGAAACAGGCTCATGCTCAAGCTCTATGGCAATAAAAGTATCCGTTTGGACTGGTCTCTACTAGGTACTACATGAGTATCTGAGAGTAGTAAAATAAGGGTGCTAGCAAAGTGGAGAATCCAATGCTCGATGATAATCACCATCACAAAATCAAACATGTGCTGTGGAATAATGGTATTCACCCAGCTCCTATCTGTCATTCACCATTCCACAGCACGCGTTTGATTTTGCAATGGTGATTATCATCGAGTATTGAATGCTCTACTGTGCATTGCAAATGCTTTTTAGACTTTAGACTTAGATGAAGGCTTAGATTAGACTACTCGGACTACACAATACAGGCCAGCGGTCGTTTATCCTTATTTCAATGTTGTAAAATTAGTGTATGGCCACTTAGACATGCATGTACCCCCCCCCCCCCCCACCCTGAGACCGCTGTTGGGTCAGGGGCCC
Source organism: Conomelus anceps (assembly GCA_948455865.1). Lineage (NCBI taxonomy): Eukaryota > Metazoa > Arthropoda > Insecta > Hemiptera > Delphacidae > Conomelus > Conomelus anceps. Next base: position 22,753,623 of record OX418227.1, on the reverse strand, counting down.
TGGTGCAGTGTCCCAGCTTAGCTAGAACCAATTTTGTTGTATTTATCTCACTTTCCTATTGGTAGCCACCTCCATCAAAAAATACAATATTTTTTTTGCAGGAGTATACCCTCAAGTAGTCTACATTTTTTTGTGTTCCTTAAATTTAATATTAGGCTAAATCTAAACATTAGGCTTTATTCCAAGTGCGTTCATGAATACTTACTAATGCCCGGTTTCTGAGTTGTTCATTAAGTTTCATGGATCATTAACTCACAGCTGGAGCAATGGGTTAACATTGCTCCAGCTGTGAGTTAATGATCCATTAAACTTAATGAACAACTCAGAAACCGGGCATAAACATTTTAAAAGTTTAGAAAGACTTCCAAAATGTTAAATAAAAATAATATGAAACTGTAATTATTTGTTACCAATAGATAATAATAAGTAATCAATATTGTTCAATATTTGTGTGAGACTTCATGAAAACACTTTAAAATGCACTTGAAATTGAGCCTATTATTCAGATTTAGCCTAATAATAAGATTAAGGAAACAAAAAAATGTAGTTTACTTGAGGGTTTACTGCCAAAAAATAGAAGAAAGAGTTTTTTTATGATGGAGGTGGCCACCAACAGGGAAGTGACATACATGCAATAAAATTTGTTTCTAGCCAAGGATTTGGAAGATATATTATTTTTGTCTGTGGGGGTCTGGGAAGTCCGAGGAATAAAGTAAATTTGGGGTAAAATTTTCAAATATACATTTTTTAGGGGTAAATGGGTTTTAAATGTGCATTTTTTTCAAATGTACCATCTTTTTTGCAACTTTGGGGCCTTCTGGGACACCCACGGGCGGTTCCAGAGGAGTCATGACCCCCAAAACCGAAAATTTACGGGGGAAAAGGTAGAAAGAAGGGCCAATCTTGCAAAAAAAAGGTCAACAAACCCCATTTATGATCCCCCCTTCCTTCAAACTCCCAATTCCCAAACTGAGGGTGCTGCTCCTGCCCCGAACTAAGGGGTGTCCCAAAAGGACCCAAAGTTGCAGAGAATGGTGTAAATTAAAAAACAAAATGTATATTTAAAAACCATTTACCTTACCCTAAAAAATATACAACTAGAAAAATGTACATTTAACAATTTTACCCCACATTTACTTCATTCCTCGGGCCTCCCAGACCCCCATAGACAGGCCTGGTTGGTTTTGAAAAGAATATATCTTCCAGATCCTTGATGCCCCTCATGTTTATCCTACTAGCACTAGTTCGGAACCCACCTAAAACTGTAGGTCCAACTCATCAATCACCATCACCCAATTCATTACCCACGCACAGGTCTCAAACCTATGTGAGCTTCATCCTAAAATATATATATATATATATATATATATATATATATATGTGTGTGTGTGTTTACATGAGTACATGTGTAATAGATTACTCTAGTTTCTTATTACTCTCAATGCAATTTACCAGTGTAATTTATCCCACATTTGTAACATATACGTGTTTAGAAGCAGGTCCGCTTCAGCCATAACGTCTTCCTGGAGTGCAACGTAAATACCTAAACCGGCAGCAATTGAACATGCAGTACACAATATTATAATTATGGCATAATAGTCCCCCTCATGCTCCCGGACTCGCAAACACGCGTGCTGCAAGTTCAAGCCCAACCATTTTTACGACTTGAAACCGGTTACGCAGCTTTGCGTTGTTTTTGTAATATATAATCGGCAAAAGCGATACAAAAATTCTACACTCCAGTTGAACTTGAATAATGCGAATGACGCCAATGATGCGTGCTGCTATGGAGATGTGACGTCACAGCTGACCGGCTTACTGAGTAGAGTTTGAATATTTATAATCTAGAATCTTCTCTGGTTGTTGTGTACGTCAAATATAAATGAGATTTTTATTAGCTGCCTTCACGGGTGAACCCAGCTCAAATGTTTTATGGGAAACATGGGGAGCTATAATTTTAGGTGGGCTCCGAACCACCAATAATATTACATATAGAAAACATGGAAGGCCCACAGTTTCATGGCTCGGAACTCACATGAAACTGTGGGCCTTCCATGTTTTCTATATGTAATGTTATTGGTGGTTCGGAGCCCACCTAAAATTATAGCTCTCCATGTTTCCCATAAAACATTTGAGCTGGGTTCACCCGTGAAGGCAGCTAATAAAAATCTCATTTATATCTGACGTACACAACAACCAGAGAAGATTCTAGATTATAAATATTCAAACCCTACTCAGTAAGCCGGTCAGCTGTGACGTCACATCTCCATAGCAGCACGCATCATTGGCGTCATTCGCCAATCAGAAAGTGAATTAGCTAGCTGGCTAGTATTTAGCAAACTCGCTCAATGTAATTCATGTTAAAGCTCCTTTCTTTCCACCAAGAAAACTTTGATTGTAAAAAACAGAATCACCTGATGCAACTCGCACTGTATGAGTTTACAATCAGACAGTGAATCAGCTGTCTAGAAGCTAGTAAATTCGTTCAATGTGACTGAGATTAAATTCCTTTCTTTGCACCAAGTAGTTATAGGTACATGCAATTTAAAAAGCAATTAAAAAAAAATTATAATTGTACTCACTATGCATGGCCCAGAGAGTGTAGTTCTTCAAGCTGTTCCTGTAGAGCTGACTATGCAGACTGCACCTCATGTTCTTTTTTGGTGAGGGTGCAAAAGCCCATAGCGCCTCAGAAAGCTCGTCAGAAATCCAGCCTCTCAAAGTTATTTCATTCCTCATGAACTCAGGAGTGAACTGAGGCGAACCATTGACCATTGCTGAGGGAGAATACTTCCTTCCAGGCACCCTGAAGATGTTGGAAGGTTTCGCTGTAGTTGAGGATGATGGCACCTCTGAGGTACTACTTCCGGTGTCTGAGGAACTACTTCCGGTGTCCGAGGAACTACTTCTGGTTTCCGAATCGCCTGTTTCCGGTGAGGATTCTACATTTTTTTGGAATGTTTTGTTGAGTTCTCCCAGGAGAAATTCGGCTACATCATTTTCGGGGGTCACTGTTGAAAGATTGTCATCTGTTGTGGTAGTTTCTGTGTCTTGAGAAATGACTATTTGGATACCCGAAATTAGGAACACTAATGCTAGAGAACGTAGGAACTTTGAAGTGGAGTGCTGCATTTTTGAAGGGATTTGGTATCAGTTGTTGTTTCGAAATCTCACCTGAAACAATAGAAATAGTATATCACGTTACTAGGCTGGAAAGAAACGTTTTGCTGGTCGAGCATATGATAGTTCACGCACAAGGTGATAGCCGGGTGCAGATACATGAATATTATTATTGTGAGAACTGGAAAAAGTTTATAGCCGTGTACAATATTTTTGTTACAGTTGATAAAAAGGCATATGTACTAGATTGGAAAAATCAGCTTACAAATAAGGCCTTATAGACATACAAGATAAGAAAATACAGCTGGAGTGCGGCAAACGTTTTCCCATTGACACACATGTATAATATTATATGTATAGATATAGTCAACTCATCACATTTCAATACCTGTCTCGAATATTATCCTGCTGATTTTTCCTATCTTGTGCGGCTATAAGGCACTATTTGTCAGCTGATTTTTCTGATCTAGTATGGTAAAGAGGCACTTTTCATTAAGTAACAATCTATGGAAAGTTGCTACTTTCTATCAAGTGTAACAAAAATAAATTTACAATAATTTATAGTTCACTGAAAACAGTATTTCATCCTTGCCAGATGATGCCCACATGAGTCTTGAGACTTGTGAGTGGGTGATGAGGTGAATGATGGCATCATCTAAGCTTGAACAGCAGCAAGCCAAAGTCTCATCTAATCAGAGACAAGCGCCCCAACTGACTGACCAGCACAGCAATCAAATAATAATAATAACATTCAAGTAGAATATATGACTGAATTATGGAAATACGAAAGATTTCATTTACAAATTTTATTCACACTGACTCATTTCATTCATCATAATTTATTGAGAACCACGCGGACAAAAAGTTCAAATTTGGTACACATATTCAGTTGAGGCACTAGAAGCGTAATTTTATTTCCGAGGTTTAATTGTTACATAATAGAAAATTGGCGGGCCGCTTAGCTCAGTTGGTTGGGGTGTCGCAACTTCAGCTTGCTGTCGTTGAAGCGGTCGTGGGTTCGGATCCCACTCCACCTTCAGGAATTTATGTGTAATCACTCTCCTCATTACCCACGCACAAGTCTCGGACTCATGTGGGCATCATCAGCAATAAAAAATAAAAATTCACCTCACTCACACGATTGATGGATACCGACATATCACTTCATCATATACACGGTGTAATTATTACAATCATTTTTTTCAAAAATACATAATAGTCCAGCATGCATAACACTAACACGGAGAAATTCATGAAGTAACAAAAAAAAAAAAACGCATGGAATAAAATTAATATAGAAACAGGAGCATGAACTTGTATTTGCTCCACAAATCTCAACTTTTTTGACCGCGTTTAAAATGATCCCACATTTTTTCGGAGGATGAAGCCCACATAGGACTGTGACCTGTGCATGGGTTAGAGTGTTAGATGATGGTGAATGATGAGTTGGACCTACAGTTTTAGATGGGATCCGAACCACCGTAAGGTGATTTTACAGCAGAGAACAGTCTTTTTTGCCAGCCAATCCAATCATTCACCCTTACAAAAAGGACCCTGGAGTTCGAAGCTTATCTTTATCTGACTGAACAGATACCAGCTATACGGCTCACGGCTGTCACTTCTCAATGCATTTCACTGCACACCACAAAAAACTAGTTGAATAAAACATTTTTAAACATATCAAAATGAACTTTTTCAACTAGGCAAAAATCACCGTTATAAAAAACAATTTATGTAGAATTTAAATCAAATACTGCTCAGTAATAAGGAAACAATTCAAAATACGAAATCAACAATAAAAAACTACAAAAATATAAAAATCTCAAAATACAAAAAAATATATACAAGAATACTTTTTAAAAATTTCTACCAGAGAACATTGAGCCACTAAGAAAAGGAGACAATAATGCAAAAACTTTATCTAATAAAATTCAAGCACATAACCTAATAGAATGAGAAATAAATTTGAATTTCAAAATCAATAAATTTTGCCTTTATGACCCACCTCACAGAAACATAACCTAAAACTCCACCGGTGTAAAACTCATGACAAAAACAAACTTCATTGGCCAACCATTCACAAGCAACTGAAGTAGTTTTTTCTGCACTGAGTCGAGTAGGTAAACAAGTTTCTTTTTCAATTTTGTCCTCGTCTATTATTTATCCAGTATCCAGTTGTAGACGCACCGGTTTTCTATCCAGTTGCAACCATGTATTAACATGCACATTAACTTATGACTTTGGTTTTAACTATTTTAATTGTGCTGTTTCATAAAACGTACTAAAAACGACACCGATGGGTGGACATGACACTTGTAGCAAGTTGAAACATTCAACTCGCAGGAGCAAGATTTTCTCACTTGTTTAATGACAGTTTCGTTCTTACATTTTTTTTACGTAAAACTAATTTGTTGGTTACATTATATCCTTATGGGTCAATGATAATTTTACATCTTATTTCCAAACGTGTTGGATTTATGAGAAAGGAGATTTTTATGATTATATTTGATTATCTTTGTAAAAAGTAGGTTTTTATGAGTTTTTAATTTTCTTTTTAAAAATTACTTTTTTATGAGTTTTTAATTTTCTTTGTATTGAGGTTTTATAAATGTTTTTATTTTTCAGAAGAAATGTAGTTTTTTATTTTCTTTGTCAGTGGGGGGAAGTTCATTAAAGTGAGGATGTGAAAATCAAACTAACTAGAGAGCTGAACAAGAATTTTAATAATTGACTAGGTTTTTGAGTTTCATTTAATGTGAGAACAAACGAATATTATTAACTTTTTATGGTAAATTCAATGACTTGCAGTCAATTTTAATTGGGAATAAATAATATTTTTATTCACGTGAATATTTTCCTATAAAAATTAAAAAATAATAAAAACCTGAATATTTACAAAGAAAATTAAGTGAGTAAAACTATTATTTATTCTCAAAGTTGACTGCAAGTTATTGAATTTACAATAAAAAATTAATTTTAACAACGTAGATCGTTATGGAAATTCCTGTAAGAACTCCAAGAACGAATATTAGTTTGTTTCTTTTCTTTTATTTGTTTCTTTTCTTTTAGTCTTTGTTAAATAAAATAGTTGAGCAATGTATTTTCACATTATCGAGTTACACTACATACTACATAAGCCTACAACTTTAAAAATGAATTTTTCGTTATTGTATATTTATACTTTGATACTTCACTCAGTACATTGATAATCTACATTCCAAAATTCTATTTATATAAACCGGAAATTAACCCTTTAAAATATGGTTTGCCATGTTATGCAGCGTTTCATTTTAAAATTAGGCTTTTCTTTCTCAGTTATTTGAGAAGATTACTCCTATTTTTTTGTCTTCCTAGGTTTGTTGACCGTTTTTTTTTTTTTTAATTTGTTTTTTTTATTTTTGGAATAGTACTATTGCTTTCATGTGTTTTATTTGGAAGCAAATAAAAAAGCATTGAAGATGGGTTTTAACAACTCGAAAACGTTCGGCCTACAGAAGTAAGTGAAATACTACTTATTTTAATAAAAATTTGACTACAAGTCGTTGAATTCACTTGAAAAGTTAAATAAAAAACCTTTTTCTTCACAACATCTGAGATGAACAGAATGCATGCTGATTGGACCAATTCTATTCTGTAAAAATTTATTCTTCCCATATATATAGATAGTCTTCTGAAATGTCTTTCTTTTCCTTTGAAGAATTAACTTGATCTACAGTCTATTCGATAAAAGATCCCTCAAAACATGTCTATCTCGACCATGAGATCAATAGTTTTCGCTGAATAGAAATACAGTGGGGGCGATTAACTGCCAAAAATGTATTGAGGGGGCTGCAGGGGTGAATCCAAAATTTTTTCGGGTGGATATAAAATGAGAAAAAATTTCGTAGGGGATATCACCTGAAAATAGGGTCCTTATCTCAAAAAAATACACAAATAAATTATTTTTTTAGTGTTGGTAAAGGATTTTCGGTGGGGATACATCTTCTTCATCCTACCTCTCCCCTCCCAATTTGACGGGAGGGGGAGAAAATTTAATAGAAGTGAGGGTCATAATAAAACATCAAACCAATACCTGAATTAAACTTTGTAAAAAACTTTTGTGTTCTGAATATTTTCCCCCACGATCTTCCCTCCCAATCACCTCCGTTGTGCAGATATTAATATTGTGAACAAAATAAACGTGTTCATATGATTTTTTGCTGTGTTGATATCAAATTGTGTCAATGTCATGTTTGGTACATCCTATCAAAAGTAAAGCTTCGCGTGACCAAACAAGTTCTTATAAACAGAATTTGCTAATTTCGAATTGCTTTAAGTGATATTAATTTATACTGAAGACTTCTGCAATGACGGATAGTGTACTGTTGTCAATATCGGCCATTGCAGAAGTCTCCATGGTCTAGTGGTTAAGGCGCTCAACCGGCAATTGAGAGGTCCGTGGTTCGATTCCCGGTGGTGACTGATATTTTTTTACAGTAGCATTCATCGATTTCCATCAGCTATTCAATACTGTTGTCAATATCCGCCATTGCGGACGTCTTCAGTATAAATTAATAGCACATAAAGTTATTCGAAATTAATAAATTCTGTTTCTGTATATTTGTCAGTTTGTTTAATTGTCAGTCACTTCAAATTAAGTTCTTAAAGTTCTTCGCATTTAAATGCCAACTAAATTAATTCTTAATAATTTTATTATGAGATACACAATGTCAATTCAAGTTTCTTTCAATAGATTATTGACAGATGTAATTGATTAGATGTCTATTTTTTCAATTAACAGAAATTCGGAGCTATCAGCCTTGTAGTAGTCTCTGGCCGAGCTTCCGCGACCTAGCATACTATAACTGCCTTGGACCCTGACTCCCAAATATACTGGACCTCAATCTCAACGACCTTGCCTCAACTCTTAAGCTTGTCTACATTTTTGTAGCACTACAAACTTGACTTACAACACTATTCTATCTTCTTCTTTTTCTTAATTTTTCTCCTTCTTCATCAGCTTCTTCTACTTGTTTCTTCTATACTCCTCTTACTTCCCATTTCCTACCACCCCTTTTTCTTCTTCTTCGACATCCCATTTTTCTTCTTTTTTCATTTCTTAACTACCTAACCTAACCTAACCTTACTCATCTTCTTCTGATTCATCTCCCATCTTCCTCTTTCTCTTCTCCCCCTTCTTCTCCCTTTTCTCTTGTCTCCTTCTCCTTCTTCTCCACCTCCTCATTTTCTATCATCACCATCAATATCATCAACATCATCATTTTCTTCTTCTTTTTTCTTCTTATTTCTTCTTCTCCCTCCTCTTTTTCCTTCTCTTCCTTCTTCAACACCTTCTCTTATTCGTTCTTATTATCGCTTTTCTTTTTCTCCTTTCTCTTCATATTCTTGTTCTGTCTTCTCTTTCTTCTTTTTTCTTCACCTTCTTGTCCTTCTCCTCATCCCCCCTGATCCTTCTTTCTTCTTCTTCTTCTTCTTCTTCCCCCTCTTCTCTTCGTCTTCCCTTCTTCTTCTTCTCCTCCTTCTTCCTCCCTCTCCTCCTTGTTTTTCTTCTTCTTTTCCTTCTTCTTTCTCTTTTTTCATTTTTCTCCCACTTCTTTATTACTCATTCTTAATTTCTCCCCCTACTCCTACTCCTTCTACTCCTCTCCTACTCGTCATTCTTCTCCCTCTTTTTCTTCTTCTCGTACTCCTTTTCCTTTCTTGCTCTTTCCTTTTTTCTGTCGATTCTTTCTTTGTCTTTCTCTTCTTCTCCTTTTTCATTTGTACTCCTACTTCTATCTCTTCTCCTCACCTTTCTTCTTCTTCTCTTCCTCCTTTCTTTACAATCATATTTTTCTTCTTCTATTTCTTATTTTCCTTTCTCTTTTCTTCTCCTCCCCCTCCTTCTTGTTCTTTTCATCTTCTTCTCCTCCTCCTACTCTATCCTCCCCCTCCTCCTTCTCCTCCTCCTACTTTATCTCCTTCTCCTCCTACTTCATCTCCTCCTCCTACTTCATCTCCTCCTCCTACTTCATCTACTCCTCCTCCTCTTTTCCTTTTCCTTCTCCTCCTCATCCTTCTCCTCCTTCTACTGCTCCTTCTCCTCCTCCTCCTCCTACTACTTCATCTCCTCCTCCTTCTCCTCCTCATCATCCTCCTCCTCCTACTTCATCTCCTCCTCCTCCTCCTCCTCCTCCTGCTGCTGCTGCTACTCCTCCTCCTCCTCCTCCTGAATTTATACCGGTTACCTGTCAAAAATGGTCGAACCTCTGTCCAAACTTCGCCATGTCATATAATTACATCACTTAGATTGTCATTACCTTAGCTTATATCATTAAGATCACACAAATATAAAAAAATGTAAATAATTTCTATAATATCATATAATTTGAGTCTATAGTATCTATGTGATGTTGAAAATTCTGTTTTCAACTACTCATATACTAAATTTGAATATTTGCATGAATAAAGAAAGATAATCTAATCTTATCTAATTCTCCTACTCCATCTCTTCCTCCTCCCCCTCTTCCTCCTCCTCCTCCTTGTTCTTCTCCTCCTCCTCCTCTTCCTTCTTCTTCTCCTCCTCCTCGTTCTCCCCCTCCTCCCCCTCCTCCTCCTACTCCATCTCCTCCTCCTACTCCATCTCCTCCTCCTCCTCCTTCTCCTCCTCCTCATCTTCCTCCTCCTCCTTCTCCTCCTCGTCCTCCTCCTCCTACTTCATCTCCTCCTTCTCCTCCTCCTCCTCCTCCTTCTCCTTCTCCTCATCCGCCTCCTCCTCCGCCTCCTCCTCCTCATCCTCCTCATCCTCCTCCTCGTCCTCCTTCACCTCCTCCTTCTCCTCCTCCTCCACCTCCTTCCCCACCTCCTTCTCCATCTCCTCCTCCTCCAACACCTCCTCCTTTTCAATCTCCTTCATCAAGTTCTCGCGCATGCTATACCCTATAATAATATTTTGTCTAGAAGTTCAAGATTACAGGCTTTGTGTGTAACCTGTTCTACAGCAGAGCCAGCCGCAATAGTCTACACGTTGCTATAAGTTAGTCGGGACTTGTTTTTCTGGCTGTTCCTCTACTATTATAGCCTACACCGGTAGGACCTTGAAAAGTCCGACTACCCAAAAAACTAATTCATTTCCTACGACTTGTACTTTTTAAATGAATGTTCTTAGCTCTAATAATTGTTCGGAAATAGAGTTATGCAAATAGAATACAAAAGAAATAGCAGTTTTATATAGGATCAGGTTTTAAACATAATTTTAAGGTCCGTCTATACTGGAGATAGTAATTTCTAATGCACGTACTTATGCCTTCAGTCAGTGGCGTAGCCAGGGGGGCCCATGGGCCCAGGCCCCCCTCCCTGAAATTTGGGAAATAAAAAATTCTCAAATAACTAATACAGTTAGCTACAGTTATTATAGTCAGATTAATGCATTGTTCAAATATTTCCTCAATATTTAGGCCTACTCATATAGAAACTTGTAGACTCTTTATTTAGGTGCTCAAATGGTTCATTTTGATTTAAAATGAGCTACGAAATCGAATAAAACATGTTAGAAAACTATGAATATCATAATTATTGAAATATTACATTTAATAAAACGCAATTTTTCAAGTTTGAAGTGGATTAACTCTGTTAATTATTGATAAATCACCTTTTTGAATACCTCATCTTGTTGAAAATTTAGTTTTTAAGTTAAAATTCAATTTAACCCACTAGCCTAAGCGCACCCAAAGTTCATGAAATCGGGATTATAAATGAAAACACAGAAATAAATGCAAGTTCTATTCAAGCGTATAAAATCAGTGTACAGTACTATAATAAAAAAATTCCGATTTTATGAAATTCGGGTTGGGTGCATTTTAGGCTTATGACATAAATTATATGAAACTTATAAAAAGGTATGCTTTCTTCATGTATATTTGAGTTGTATTTTTATAAACTTGAAATGCAATTTATTATCATTGTATTAATTTTGAGATTCAGTACACAAGGTTAATTCCAATTCAAGGGTTTTGACTCAAAATAGTTACAGATATTAGTACCTATATCAAACCTTATCATTTCAAACCTGGCCACCTAGGTTCTTGGGTAGCAATGTTTCAAAAATTTATTTGAACTTAGAGCCCAACAAGTTGTCTAGATTAGCTTTTTACACCACTAAATTAAAAAGAAATCCGGACCCTCCCCCCCCCCCCCCCCTTATAAAAGCTGCTAAAGCAATTTTATAGCTCTCGCAATCCTAGCTACAATCTACACTGGTCAACACTACAGCTCTCCTCATGCTTTCTGGAATATCAAAATTCATTCTAACCTCAACTAATTGAAATTTTGTAATTGTGGTAAATTGTAAATGTAGGCTAACTAGTGAATAAAAATAGTAATTTTGTTTATATTATTTGTTCGCCTGGAATCTTCAAGAAGTAATCTTTCAAAAAATAATAATAATCAGAAAAATTCAGTCTTTTGATTACTTTTAGATGGACTACCTTTTTTGTACTGATGAGGCGTACATAAATCTGAGACATGTTTATTTATTGTGACAAATTTGTTGTGGGTAATAAATGATTAATAATGTAATAGATCAATAGATAATGGAGCTACAACTTTAAGTGGGTTCCGAACCAACAGGTGAGTGATAATAAAGGAAATAACGTCATGTATTTACTGCCGGTCACCCTTCAAAGCGCAGTACCGTACCAAGTGCTTGTGACTGAACATCACAATCGCACTGAAGACGCTGAATTCCCTAACATTATAGTGCGTTACAGGACTAATACAGTTACGCACTGTTACAATCACATTTAACGCACAATGCAGTTATAGTTAACAGTTAATAATAGAATAGTAGAATAATAATAGCACAATGTAGTTAATAGTAGCTGTCACATTATTAGGTATGCTATCTTAGTATGGGGTAATTCATCAAAACAAAATCTTGATAGGGTGTTTAAGATCCAAAAGAAAGCGGTTAGGTGTATAGAAAGAGTAAATAGATTAGATTCATGTAGGCCGTTGTTCAAGAGACTTGGTCTCCTAACTGTACTCTGCTTATATATGTGTATGAAGCTACTTTATATGTAAAAACGAATGATATTAACCAAAATCTTGATGTACATGATTATAATACAAGAAGCCGAGGAGATTATCACTAGGTGAGTCACAATAGTAGCTTATTCAAACAAAAACCTAGTTATATTGGTAAGAAATTCTACAACAAGCTACCGCAGTTTTTAAAGAGTCTTGAAAATATAGATATATTTAAAAAACAATTGAAAAAATATTTAGTTGATAAAGCTTTTTATAGTGTACAAGAGTTCCTTTCACATCAAAATTAAGCCTCACCTCAACTAATTGATATAGTAATTATGGTATCTAGTGTATAATATTGTTGATCTGACTTGTCTTCCAAGACGTAATCTACAAAAAAAAAGCTTATTCAAACTTAAACCTAGTTATATTGGTGGGAAACTCTGCAACAAGCTACCACAGTTTTTAAAGAGTCTTCAAATATAGAAATAACATAGTAAATAAAATAATATTAAAAACGACTAAAAAATTATTTAGTTGATCTTTATAGTGTACAAGAGTTCCTTTCACATTAAAATTAAGCCTCATCTCAACTAATTGATATAGTAATTGATTATGGTAACTTGTATAAGATTGTATAATTGTTAATCTGACTTGTCTTATACTCCTTATCTGAAGTCTCAAAGACGTGATCTCAAAAATAAACTATACAGTCAACACACGTTGCAGTTAACTCTACGGAGTTGTTTTGTTATGCTAATGCTGTAATCACTCATTACATAAATAAATGAATAAATAAATAAATAAATGAATGAATAAATAAATAAATATAAATACATTTTTTTTTTTAATAATAGTCATCAGAATCTTAATCTAATCAAGCTAGTGCTAGGCAATCGGTCTATGATTACCATAGTTAATTTAGGTTGATGTAATGTCAAAATTAATACTCATGAACACGAACTGAATCTTTATCTGTATGTCACAGCACTAGAGCACATAATTGCACCAATTATTTTATTTGACTGTTTTAAAATGTTACTTACGTTTTTCCCATAGGTGAAGGAAGAATGTACAGGATAGAATTTTTCTTCTTCTTTTTCTTTTCTATTTTTGAGCACTCATCTAGACACCCTTCGGTGACAGACGATCCTGTGAAAAGGATAGTAGAATTTGAAAAAATTTAATTTAGTCCTTTATTAATCCTTCGTTCAATATTGTATTATTAGTGAAAAAATAAATTATCGTGCTTATATTGATATTAACAAAACCTGGACAGGGTGTTTAAGATCCAAAAGAAAGCCGTTAGGTGTATGGAAATCGTAAATAGATTAGATTCATGTAGGCCGTTGTTCAAGAGACTTGGTCTCCTAACTGGTCCCTCCTTATATGTGTATTAAGCTACTTTATATGTAATAAAGAGTGATATCGACCAAAATCTCTATAATTATTATAATACAAGAAGCCGAGGGGATTCTCACTTGGTGAGTCACAGTAGTAACTTATTCAAACAAAAACCTAGATATTAAACTCTACAACAAGCTACCGCAGTTTCTAAAGAGTCTTCAAAATATAGAAATTTTAAAAAAACAATTGAAAAAATATTTAGTTAATAAAGCTTTTTATACTGAACAGGATTTCCTTTCACATCAAAATCAAGCCTCACCTCAACTAATTGATATAGTAGTTATGGTAACTAGTGTATAAGATTTTATAATTGTTGATCTGACTTGTCTTATACTCCTTAACTGGAGTCTCCCAAGCGTTATCTACAAAAAAAATCAATATAATCGACTTTGCATATTAGTACAAGAAAAATAAATTATCGGGCTTATATTGATATTTAATGTAATCAGCCACATTGTAATTACCCACATTGATGTTCGATACTGTGAATAATTAGTGTAAGATACAAATAAATTATTATGCTTACATTGATATTGAGTTTAAAAACATTTTTTCAACCGATTTGGTCTGTAATTAATGCGAGTTCATACGTGTGGATTACATTTCCTTTCATGACCTCTTTTAATTCGGCCTTGTTTTTTATTCTAGTAGTTTTACTTTCCGCAATATCGTTTATCGAAACATACTTGAACTATTTATTTGTTGTTTGAATGTATTTTAATTTTTCAGTTTTTTAATGAGTTTCTTATCAGTTTCATACGTTTTTTATCATTCTGTTATGCTTACTCATTGCAAGTTAGATTTATCAAACTAGTAGGTCTATTACCGATCTTCCGTGCTGCTTTACTACAATAATATATATATTTCAAAGAGTATTTCATCAATATAATTTTTCTATGAGAACAGAATGTAAGAATGTAGGATAGTGTATTGGATTTACGATAAATGACTCAAGACCCCTGGTTTCAATCAATGAAAACTGAACAATGGATTATAATTCACACTCTTTTATAAAGAATATTACCAATACTGTATTAGCCTACGTCTCTATCATATGAATTATGTTTATGTGTCAATGATTATTGTATTCCTGGATTTCTTGTTCCATAACGATATTCGTTGTTAATATTAACTTTTTATGGTAAATTCAACGATTCGCAGTCAATTATAATTGATAATAAAAAATAATATTTTTACTCACTTTTGGCCAAACATTTTCGAGTCATGGATACTCATCTTCAAATGCCTTGATCGGCATGTTCAACCAAAAAACCGACATGCCGATCAAGGATGCCTTTGGAGATAAGTCTCCATGACTCGAAAACGTTTGGCTGAAGTGAGTAAAAATATTATTTATTCTCAATTAAAATTGACTGCAAGTCGTTGAATTGACCATAAAAAGTTGATATTATTATATCATGCAGTGAAATCAATATCTTTAATCTTGAATTCCGTGGAATATCTAAGCACGATAACGAGAGTTATTTACAATTAAATAATTCATTACCAATAAATCTAAGACTACACAATGACTAAATCTACTACTACAAGATAATTACAATTCTAAATATTTCAATTTTCAATGGAAATACAATTAATGGAATAATGGTTTGTAAAATATTGTATACTAGATTTTTCAACAATTTCCAAAACAATATTTATCATTTGAAATTGAACAGACAACTTTCATTTGATTCAATTTATTTGAAATAATTGATTAAGGAATATTGAATTTAAAAAAATGAATGATATTATAGTCTTTAAATGCTGTAATAAATATGTAATTAATTATTATCAATCTTAGTCATTTTCCTGAGACCTCGTGTATAAAGTAAAAAATGAATTAAATCTTCTACTAAATAAAATAATTTAGAAAAATCGCATAGAAAACATTACAGCATCATCTTGCCTTTGAAATTTTTTTTTTGAGGATGTAGCCTACATTGGGTAATGAGTTGGATAATGGTGATTTATAAGTTGGACCTACAGCTTTCAAAAAAACCTGAATCAGAATATTAAAAGGTGAATAAAAATTATTTTTTATAAGTAATAGGGTATAGGTACTATCCACCTCAGTTCTCATAAAAAGCTTCAGATTATTCAGTACAGTGTAGGCTGTACAATAAAAAATTAAAAGAATCACCTATTAAACAATAGAATCTACTATTATGTGAGAGTATACAAGACATAACCATCATCATCATCAACACACAAGGCATCCCCTCGCCTTTAAGAAAATTGAAAGAATATTTTTCAAAAAGTTGGATCAATTTTCTTTCATATATATCATTTAACTAAGTTCTCATTAAATGTTCAACATGCACCATCATTATTCTCTTCTTACCTCATTCAGCCCTCCTGGTCAAACAAAATTGAAAGTAGAATTTTATAAGTAAAACCAAAACTGATTCCATATAAATAATAACCAACAAATATTAATAAGACTTCAGTTAAATGTTTTTAATAAGAACATTAAATCAAATGAACTAGTCATTAAGTTAAATAGGTAATTAACTTCTCATGTGAAATTTAACGACTTGAAGTCAAATATTTGTTAAGAATAAGTATAACTCACTTAATCTGTAGGCCGAGCGCTTTCGAATCTATGAGGTCCATCTTCAGAGGCGTTAAATTTCACATGAGAAGTTAATATTAACAACGCAGTTCGTCATGGAACAAGAAATCCAGGAATTTAAATAGGTAATTAAGTAAATTAATTAGTAACTAACTAAATAGTAAATTAAGTTAAATTGATAGCAGTATTATTGTTCCCTTATATCCAGTTGTATTGAGCCTTCATGGATAACTAAATTGGTAACTAATTAGTCACTAAATTGGACTAGAAGCCTGTTGATTTCTACATCCAGGAGAATTAAATCTTCAGCAATAAATAAATGAACTGTGAGTGATAAATATATAGACATTTTCATTATAATGTTATAAATGTGATGTATAAATGTTATTATTATCCATACATATAAAAAACTCACCTACCTCAATATAACAAAATCGCACAATAGAACAAAACCATGCACGAGAACGGTCACATAGAGCAGGTAGAAGAACATACTGAATACATTTTAGGAAAGCCTTAAAAAACCGAAACCATTGATGACGTATCCTTAAAGCCTATGGCACACTAATAGAAGGTTTACAGACAACTGTTGATGCTTGATTAGGTGACCACTTGACTGGAGCATGCAGATTATCATCAACAATCAATAATTGATGTCTGTAAGGGGGAGGGGAGAAAGGGAAAAAAGAAGAGAGAGGGAGGGTGAGAGAGAGGATGATAAAAAGGAAGAGGTAGTTGAAGAACAGGTACCAAAAACCAAACACCGGTGGAGCAAGTTCTCTAGTGACGTCAGAGATCGAATGTCCTCTCGTTTTCAAGTTGATCTACAGTGGTTACAAAGTACACGGTATATTTATATATATTTTCTACTATATATATCAGATGCAGGTTGAATGTCACACACGCGACGATGGGACCTTCTGCTAATTGGACTGTTTTTACCACGTATGTACTTTTTTTAGTACAGACAAAAAGTGGTGGATGACCTTTGACGGAAGGCCGAGAACGGAAGGAAGTCGGGGGAAAAACTGGAGTGGAAATGTTTCCGTTGTGAAAAAGTGTTTTTCTCATTGTGTCCCCTATTGTCACCTATTGATGGTCAATATTATTGGTAATATGTAGGTTGTAATCTGCAGACGATTCTGGAGTGATAGCCGAGTGCCGTAGCAGGTATCTGTTCAATCAGAGATAAGCTACGAAACTCCTTGGCGCTCTTTGTAAGGGTGGCCGATTGGATTGGCCAGCAAAAAAGACTGTTCTCTGCTGTAAAATCACTTCCCGCTGGTTCGGAACCCACCTAAAACTGTAGGTCCAACTCATTAATCACCATCATCCAATTCATTACCCACACACATGTCTTAGACCTATGTGGGCTTCATCCTCCAAAAAAAATAAAGAAGATTGTTTTCACTCCGTCTCGAGATTTTACGTGGTTTCTATCTTGTATCAGTTTTTAGTCAGGTTTTCAATAATCTATTTGTAATTGTGCTTTGATGATTGATTCGTTCAACTTCTTTCAAATTCTTTTCAACTTCGTTTCTTTCGAGAACTTCTTTCAGATATTTTACCAACATTTTTCGGTGGATTTTCGATCCACTGATATTTTGGATTCGTTTCCTGATATTCTGTGAAAATTTTCAATTTTTCAAAAAAATTATTTTGAAAAATCTATTAGATTGAAATAAAAAAAAGCCATTTTATTCCTCAAGGTGTCTTCTAGCAAAGACAATATTGTCAATTAAAGTCAATATTGTCTTACATTGTCTTTGCTTCTAGTAATGGCAAATTTACCAAAAGTTTAAAATCACTCTTAGGTGAAATCAATTGCCCCCAAAACGAACAAACTTTCAACTTTGAAACCCCATATTTTACAAAATAATTGAAGAAAAAAATATCTTCCATTAATAGATAAAATTTCAAAGCCCTAATAATATTCAATACAAGAAAATTCGGAACAAAATTCACCAAAAAAGGGTTTTAAATCATTGGTGATTTCTAGAGGGCGTCAACAACTTTGTACTTATCAAATAATGATTTTTGCAATTTTCGTCAATGAAAGATCAAGCAATGAAAATTGAGTCGAAAGTGCTCTTAAACTGTCATCTCATTTTGAGTGAGTGAGTGTTGGGCGAGTGAGGTCTACTGCTCACAGAACTACTAGTTTATCTCCTCCAGTAGCTAGCGCCCCTGGCGGCCAAACGTTGAACCAAACTAACTAGATCATCGTCATAATGTTTGTCAGTGAATTTGAAGCTAGCATAGCGCTGTAGGTGCGGTTTTCAAAGCGTTTCTAGCGGCTGATACTCGGGCTGCGACTGAATTTAGATCAAGACAGATATAACTGCGTCTTGCTTCTCCTATTTCAACGGAAACCAAAAATGGAGATTGTCTATGGGGAGGAGTTGGGGGCCCCAACCCTGCCCCCCCGTCCATCCCCTCTCCGCCAATCACACCCCGACTCCCTCTAAAATTTGGCCTCTGCTGTTTTACACAACTGCTCTCCTCTTTTTCAGGAGGAGGAGGGTGGTGGTAGGGGTTCCTCTTATCAAATTAGAACTAAGAAAAAAAATTGTTTTTAATGTTATTCAATTTAACATAATTCATCAATTATATACATTATTTATTTAATTGTAGGGTGAAGGGGACCTCCTTTTTACATCAAAACCAATAGACTGTTTTTCGTCACTATTTATAATTTATTATTGATTATTTATTATGCGTTGATAGTATTCATTTTTGAGTTATTATTTGTCATATTCTTACACCTACTCATTAAAACTCAAATTAAATTGAGTTCAATGTTTGATTCAGGCATGTTATTATATCATTAAGACGACAATAATGATCGTTTCCTGAAGAAATCTAAAAAATTAATTAATTTTTTACGTCTCATTAAATTATAATGTATTAAAAATATATTTTCAAAATTATATTAACATTGTTTAATATGAGGGCTTCAGTGAATTAAGTTTCTTGATAATCTTTGAAAAAATAAATGTAGGCTATGATAAAAAATAAATATTTCAGAGGAGCCACTGCACGAATACAGCCAATGATTCCATGACCATCTTGATAGTAAAATTTTATAGACTAGAAATCTTGAGCAACAAAGTTCCTATTAAAATGTTAACTATGCTACATTTTGATGTCCATTGAAGACAATCAAAGTCTATTTACATAGAGATCTTCTGAAAACATAAAATGTTTCATAGTAGAAAATCATCAATCGTTAATCTACCGCTAAGTTAAATACTTATTTGGATTTTCCCCCGTAAACAATAGAAATTATAGATCAAATTACTCAAAATTAAATAATATTTTTTACAAATCGAGGTGACAATAATTATTAATTATGTTAACGGCTTTAATCAATTATTTCCTTTCTACACCTTCTTGTTATGCTGTTTTTATATTTATCCATTGAGACCTCAATTCTAGTTTAATTCATTATTTATTTGCCATATTCTTACACCTATTCATTAAAACTCAAATTAATTTGAGTTCCATGTTTGATTCAGTCTGTCCATATTATTATACCATGAAGACGACAATAATGATCGTTTCTTGAAGAAATCTAAAAAATTACTATGCTATTGAACGTTTATTACAACAATATGATTATGATTATTGTCGTAATTCATAATATGCAACAATTTTTTTAATAACATTGAACATCTAATTTTGCCTTCTATCAGTGTTTTTATCAAATAAAAATATGCCAGTGGGTACCTTTAAAATCTAAGGTTACCTTCATTCATCCGAGCTCAATCTTTCACTTCAAATATGGTGTCACAGTCATAAAATAAATCATACTAACTTTCTAGGTGATCCTCCTTAAGGATCACTTGAAGGATCCTTCAAAACCAATAAGGATCACTCAAAGAATGCGAAAACATGTTAGTTAGTAGTCAGTCCATTTCTCACTTTCGCACTGTGTGGAAAAAGGGTGAGAGAAATTGAGAGAGAGTGATCGAGAGAGAGAGAGTGAGTGAATGAGAGTGATCGAGAGAGAGTGAGGAGAGTGAATGAGTAGGAGTGAGCGGGAAAGAGAAAGAGAGTGTGTGTGATTGATTGATTGATCGATTGATTGGCTGCCTTTATTTATTTCCTAGGAGGGCGAAGTTAGGGCGCAGCCGACCCTCTCTTACACTTAACCCTCATAGAGACCTGTGAGAGAGAGACGGATGTTGATTAGGAGAGAAAGAGTGTGTGAATGAGAGACATAATGATAAAGAGGGTGGGAGAGAGAAAAGCTAAATCTAGGTCTCTGCAGATCTCTTTTCGACATAATATTTCTTCTCTGCTCTAAATTTAAAAATTCGTAAACGACACCAAATGCCTCAATATAATAGAATACATTTCTGGGCGAATAAATTCTCGTCTGTCAGTATATTTTCAAATTTCTGTTCTCTACATCGGAGCATCAGTTTTATGTGTTTTGGTACATAGCCTATGTGGCTGGATGCCAAGCTATTCTCCTGTTATGTTTAAACCGGCCTACACTGTATCATATTATTGAGTCGGATTTATAAAAATAACATACTCATTTTTTCGAATAATAAGGAGGATATGATTTAAAATTCATTCCATCAAATTTTTTAAAATAACGTACTCATTTTTTTAGTAAAAATTAAATTTGAAATCTATTCATCAAAGTTTGGCAGATCGGCACAGTTGGTTGGAGCGCTTGTCTGTGATAAGGTTTTTTGTAGATTACGTCTTGAAGACTCCAGTTAAGGAGTATAAGTCAAGTCAGATTAACAATAATTATACAATCTTATACACTAGTTAACATAATTACTATATCAATGAGATACGTAGATTTGTAGATTACGTCTTGAAGACTCCAGTTAAGCAGTATAAGTCAAGTCAGATTAACAATAATTATACAGTCTTATACACTAGTTAACATAATTACTATATCAATGAGATGAGGTGAGGCTTAATTTTGATGTGAAAGGTAAGGCTCTAGCTGGCTTCGTTTCCTGCAGCCTAGGGTTTAAATCTCATTCAGCCATGGATGTTTCTCATCATACACACATCCACCTCATTACCCACGCACAAGTCTTCAGACTCATGTGTGTATCATCAGCAATAAAATTAATTTGCCGCGACTCCAAAGATTTGGCTCTCTTTCATGATTTGTAAAAATCTACAAATCCAATTTAAAATCAATTTCATCAAATTTGCTACAAATCATTATTTTTGTAACTCATTAGAATTACTTCCATTATATAAGTGAACCTTGACTCATTATTAGACACAGTACAGTTTAATAACGATGGTTTTTGGAAAAATATGTTTATTATTTTGATAGCCTAAATCCAAATTGGCTATTATTGGATGAGAATATAACCCTTGTTGCAGTCACAACTATTTCCAAACTTTTCAGAATTACCAATTTCATGGTATTGCCGTTCCTAAATTACTAAGTAGCCTACTGTAGTGCAAACATTTAATTAATTTTTTTGTGAAATATTAACACCCAAAATTGCAATTTTCTGTTTCTTTGGAGCGAATCATCTCCTTTAATAAACTCCTGGTAATTTGTACGCTCTGGAAGCTTTACCGTTTACCGGTAAAATTCCATTTACCGGAAACCAAGGCGTCTGATCGGTCTATTCAAAGTTATAAACGTTTAAAAATTTGATTAAACCAATTAAGCGTCCTTTTATTTGGTAAAATACCATTTACTGGTAAACGGTAAGGCTCCCATGAACTCAACCAATTTTTACATTCTGGAAGCCTGCACCGGTTGATTCGGTGCATGAAACTAGGTGTTTGATTGGCTTTTTTTGTATAGATTACATCTTGGAGACTCCAGTTAAGGAGTCAGACAAGTCAGATCAACAATTATACACCAGATACCATAATTACTAAATCAATTAGTTGGGGTGAGGCTTAATTTTGATGTGAAAAGAACTCTTGTACACTATAAAAAGCGTTATCAACTATGAACTATTAACCCATGACGTGTTTATTACGTTACTCTAAGAGCAGTGCTTGAGCTCTCTTATGAAAGCTATGATTTTTAGCTTTGATTTTTTAACTCTAATTTTTTAATCAGAGATTAAAATGACATGGTTTGATTTTAAGTCTATCTTTCAGTAATAGCCTATCAGCCTATTATACCAAAATAAACCTCAACCTAATTTTGAAGACATTTGGCCTTAGTAAGAGTATATTGGGTTGCACTTGTGAAATTAAGTATTCATTTATACCCATATCACTCAACAAAAGTTATAAATTATTATGTTACCCTCATTACTCATTTTAGAACGACTTATGACATTAATTAGTTTAGAAAACACGCGAGAAACTCAAAATAAGTTACCTCAAAAATGTTAATATATCTCTGTATAATATCTATAATATAATTTGAATATATTTCTCTGTTGTCTATAGCTTCATAGCTTTGTAAGAAATGCAATCTCAAAATATTTATATTGTTTTTTGGAAGCCAACGGCATTCATTTGCAATTACTACGTCGTTGATCTAATTCCAATTTAAAATCGGTCCAAGATCGTATTTTCTCTCTCATTCTCTCTCGCTCCCTCTCACTCGCCATCCCCTTCACTCTCTCTCACTTTCGACCTCTCTCTCACACACACTCTCTCAACCCTCATTCAAGCTACACCATCTCCTCAGCAACCTCTTCAAACGTACGTGTTAAAAATTCTATCATCTTAGCCAATCAAATTGCTTGACTTCATTGAACACATTACTGAACTCATTACACTGAGGCTGATCGTAAAGATCGTTTAGAATTTGAACCATTCGGCAATTTCGCTATTGATATCATTTGATCGTTCAATTGTTGAAGGTTGAAGGTAAGATGGGGACACTACATTTTATCTGACTCATCACAGTCTAGATAGACTTTATTCTATTTATTTAGAGTATGCTAGAGCACTATAAGACTATTTGCTATATATAGCTAACAAATATTGGTTGTAGCTTCTCAAGAACTATAGAAGACAATTTTTATTTGAAATTTTAGTAATATGTTGAAAATTATATGCTTCCCGGTAACTTTACATTATTTTGTTTTTTAAATCAATTATTCTAAACTTTATTTAAAATAAACATTTTATTTTAGAAGACAATCGACAAAATAATTTTTCAGCAAGATATTTTTCATTCTTTAACAAGATAAGAAAACTGATTTTCACTTCCTTTTCCATAATTTTTCCATCATTTTTGATTCTGTAACAAAGCGTCTTCGTTTCTTGAACTTTGTTTGAACTTTTTTCATAATTTTTGTGAGTACTTCAAGCCCACGAAAATCAACAATTCGATTCCTTGTCATTCTAGAAAATATTCTATAATTGTTATTCGCCAAAATTATTTGAAATTCCTTTCTCTCCTTTCTTCTTCTTCCTCCTCTTATACTGTTTCTTCTCCTCTTCCGTCTCCTCCTCATCAACCTCATTCTCCTCCTCCTATTCTACCTCCTCCTCCTCCTCCTACAACTCCTCCTCCTCCATCACCTCTTCCTTATCCTACATCTCTTCCTCCTCCTACACCTCTTCCTCCTCCTCTCCCTCCTCCTCCTACTCTTCCTTTTCCTCCTCCACCTCCTCCTCCTCATCTTCCTCCTCATCTTCCTACTCCTCCTCCTCCTCCTCATCCTCATCTCCCTACTCCTCCTCCTCCTCCTCCTCCTTCTCATCTTCCTCCTCCGAAGCCCACTCCTCCTCCTCCTTCTCCTAGGTGATTCGTTTATCGCCATTAATCAAAATTACTTGAAATTTCGCTTTTTTACTTCTTTCTCTTCTCCATCCTCCTCCCTCTCCTCTTCATCATTCTTTTCCTCTTCTTGCTCCTTCTTTTCTATCTCATCCTACTTCTCCTCCTTCTGCTCTTCCTACTCCTCCTCCACCTCCTCATTTGTTACGTAGAAGATTTAATAATCGTTATAAGTTACCAATTTTTTTAGAAATTTCCCGACTCTTTTTTTATCCTCCTTTTCCTCCTTGTCTTTTCTCTCCTCCTCCTCCTCTTCCATACAAATAAGATCATTGTACATAATGTTATCTTGCACTATAAAAATGGCATTATCCGAGTATACTATTGTATCTATGTGATGTTGATAATTTTGTTTTAAATATTTCATATGAATAGTTTGTAAATTTACATGAATAAAGAAAGATAATCTAATCTAATCTTTCTTCTCCTCCTCCTCCTCCTCTTTCTCCTCTTCCTTCTTCTCCTCCTTCTTTTTCTGCCCCTCCGCATTCTCCTCCTCATCCTCCTCCTCATCCTCTTCCTCTTACTGTACTTCCATTAAAAATAAAACGTTTCTTCTCTCTTTTCAAAGCCGGTCACAAAGCGGACCCAAGAGTGTCCCCTCCAATAAGTCATAAATATAATAGCCGCTTCGTATAATACGCTCTTAATGAATTCTTCCTTTTAATCAATTGAGGAACAATTATTAAGGGAAGTGATAGCCGAGTGCCGTAGCAGGTTCAATCAGAGATAAGCTACGAAGCTCCTGGGCCATCTTTGTAACGGTGACTGATTGGATTGGCCAGCAAAAAGGACTCTGTTTTCTACTGTAAAATCACTTCCCGGTGGTTCGGAACCCACCTAAAACTGTAGGTCCAACTCATCAATCATCATCATCATCATCCACGCACATGTCTCAGACTTAGGTGGGCTTCATCCTCCAAAAAAGAAAAAAGGAAGAAAAAATTAAATTTTCTATTATTTTTTACAGCTATCCTTGCCACAGAAATGTAATGAATTTTAAAATACCTGCGGCAAATAAAAAGCAGCCAATTACTCAAGCAAAATTATTATTATTTAGTGAGAAAGCTCTACAATGACCGAGGCTAATCTCTTGAGCCGTGGCTGAGTGAATCTGCTGCCGCTAAGTGAGTAGCAAAAATAGCTCTCGTTTGACAAGCTCGTAAAATAGATCTCTATAATATTGTCAGGACAAAGTCTATATTTAAAATTTTAAAAGGGTATATTTTCAGTGTAAGAATGAGTCATATTGTATCTTGCTTGAAGAGTACTTTGACAAGATGGACCAAATACTGGGGCAAACAGACGAGGTAGGTGCCAATTCTTTGAACGGTTTAAAGTCAAGGTGGTGGAAGGGGTTTAGAGCCTAGCTTTTAGAAGGGGAAGCAATGAAATAATGCGGGAACGGCGTTTTGAAACTTGCTTCCAAAAAATGAATAAAAGAAATAGGTACAATACCTAATTCATTTAGAATAATAATCTATCTATATAAATAAAATTAGAGTTTTATCTGTACATTTACCAGAATTACATATTTTTTGTTATTTTTACGTTTTATACATTAAAGAAGCCGAAACAAGCCTTATCTCAATCTATCTATCTACATAAATAAAATTAGAGTTTTGTCTGCACATTTATCAGAATTATATATTTTTTGGTTATTTTATGTTTTATACATTAAAGAAGCCGAAACAAGTCTTATCTCAATTTCTGTCTGCCTGTCACGGCCCCGAAGGCATTTTACGCGGTCTTCTCCTGAAAAACGAGAGCATCGATCGGGATTTAAGTTACTCAACCGTATTGAAAACTATTTTGACAATGTCTTTAGCTATAAAAAACTAAATTAACTTTTTTTTTTAACAGAATAATAAACGTTTAAAAACCAAGTATTGTGCGATTTTGGATACATTTCTTCTAACTTTTATTACCACGTTTTATTACCGTGAGCATCGATCGGGATTTAAGTTATTTAACAGTATTGAAATTTTCAGGCATAATGTAGAATAGTCCCGAGATGGTTCCTGTGAAGGTTGGGAGTTCAAAATTCCTCGCTGAAGGACACAAAAAGGAGAAATCTATCCTTAAAGGAACAGCTGATAGAAATCAATTGTTTTTAATCATATGGTGGGCCCTTAGCGGCGTTATTTACGCTGTCTGCAGACTTGTGTAGTCGGAGCATTGCAGTCATGTAGGAAACATATGACTGGTGAATCGAAGCTCAGCTTATGTTTCATCCATTACTTCTTTGGTGAAAAAAAATTATTATTTCAATTTATCCAAACAAAAATTAACATTAACTTGTTATGTGAATTTAACGACTTGCAGTCAAATATTCATTAAGAATAAGTAAAATTTATTCACATAAGTTAATATTAACAATGCAGTTCGTCATGGAACAAGAAATCCAGGAATTCAAAAATTAGCATTTTAGGAAGGTGCGGTTTGTGCTAGGCTCTTGGGAATTCGCCAGGTAGCACTATTATAACTGAAATACCGTTGCAACGCATGGGTGAACCACTAGTAATAATAATAATAATAACAATAATCTTTTTTTTTATTGTTATTGATGTTTTCCAATTATTTTAATATTTTCATGAATATTATATTTTATTTATAAAATATTCCAAGAAAAACCTAAAACTAGAAGAAGAACAGTAGTCTCGGAGGAACAGAGAAGGGCAACATCGGAGATAATGCGGGAGTATTGGAGGAAGCGCAAGGAAGCATCCACAAAAAATGATTGATTCCACGTACCCCAAAGTAGGTGATTCGAAAAAATAACAATAATAATAAAAAGGTCTCCAAGACTTAATCTTCAAAAAAATATAAGAAATAAATAAAAATCATCTGACAATCTGGGAGGATGAGTAGTAATAAAAACGTGTGGCCTAGCTGGCTCAGGGCTGGTATAGTTATGAATAATAACTGCAGCTCTGGTGATAATAGCTGAGGTCTGACGTACAGTTATGAATAAGTTCAGGGACTGTGACGTGACTTAACGACTGTTTTTAAGCAGAACAGGCTTAACAAGTCCTCCGAAGTACGAGGATGTATCCGAAGCCATGGGAATTAGGAGGAGATAAACTGTGATGAGTAATAAATAGAATAAATGAATAAATTCAGAAGTTATATATAAATCTAAATTATATATATATAAATCTAAATCTAAATCTAAATTCAGAAGTTATATATAAATCTAAATTAAACTGGAACTCTGTTATAGATTATGATACTGTAATAAATAGCTTTGTTGTTCTGTTTTAAACAAGTTGTTCTTGATGTGTTAATAATAATATAATAATAAGTTCTTTTATTGCCAAAAACAATGCTTACAAAAAATGATCAATGACACTTAATTCAAGAGTACTAATACTAATTAACATATTAACATATCACTAATGCTAATCAAAAGCCAAAACAATATAGACACTAATAACATATTAGATGCATGCTGTTGACAATAAATACTCTCATGCAAGGGAAAACATCCCTGTAGGCATGGAGGAGCTGCTGCAGACCCAAACAAATGAAAGAAGAAAAAAAACACATCTAGTGACATTACAATAAAATATGTACAGTTTAAATACTATAAAATAAACAAAATTTATTATTTGAAACGTAAACAAAAAATTTAATTAATTGAGGAAACAAAAGCACTGAATATTTAAAGATAGAAAAAAATAAATAATTGAAGAGAAAAAATTAGGAGCTCTCAACAAAGGATAGAAAAAAGAACTCTAAAATTGTTTTCCAATTATTTTAATATTTTCATAATATTAGATATTTCATAATATTAGATAATATTAGATATTTCATAATATTATACTTTGTACAAAGATAACAATCATAGAAGAGGATTATTATGCAAATAATACAAGTGGAATACCAGATTTTGTAAAAATTGTATTCAATGGAAGGAGTTCTAAACAACTGTCACAAGAAACACCAAAAAAAATTTAAAATCTCTGAATTCCAACAATTTTGGGCTTACATAATATATGATGCTTGATGCATATCAATAATATAATTAGGAGAAAATCCACTTTGTAATAACTTGACAGACTCTAGAGCTCTGATGCATTCATGTTCAATAGTAATAGTTGTTTTAAATGTGATATAAAACAGCAAATAAAATCAACAAATTCAGTGGAATGTCATGGAAAAATATTATTTTTGAAGATTTTTCATTTGAACAACAGGATGTTTTAATGCATTTAACCTTTGAGTTTTGTAAAGTTCCTCATGGAATAAAATAATTTTGATGATTTTTCATTTGAAATGCTCTTATTCAGATTTTTATTTGAAAATTCAAGCTGACTTTTTCAAGCTCATAACTAAATGAATAATTCTGGAAAAATCCTCTCCTAAATTCTCGCAATTTTCTATTTTATTGAAGTTCCATTTCAATGAATAGTAGTGAATATTAAGTATAATAATAACAATATTAATAATAATAATAATAATAATAATAATAATAATATAGTAATAATATAATAATAATAATAATTTTTTTTTTTATTAATTCACAATCTCAAATTACAATAAAATTGATATATTTTGCAATTCCTATATCATTAATTCATATCATAATCATTAATAAAGTGAGATATTATTGGAAGAATTCCATTTCGATTTTACAGTGGCTACCCCATGAAGCTAAATTTAGCTTATATTGGGGTGTTGTTAATTAAATTGTTTAAGCTATTTAATGTTAATGTTATGTGGTGATTGATATATTTTATTGTTTTGCTTTCAATATGTAAGTAGATTGTGTTAATATTTAAATTTGTCTGGTCTATTGGTTTGAGATATAATAGTTTTTTATTTCTCTTTTTATTTCAGTGTATGTATTTAAGTTTCTTAGGTGATATGGAATGCTGTTTAGAGTGTGTGGTATGAAATATTCCGGAACTGCTTTTCCTATTTCTGTGTAGTATCCTGGTATTATGTATTGTATATTTCTGGTGTTGTATCTGTTTTCATTTGTCCGTCTGTATTCGTCTTCAAAATAATGTCTTAGCAATATTGTATATTTGAATAAGTTTCTAAAATTGAGTATATTTAATGTGTTTGTATCTATTCCGTGGAAAAAATTTCTTCTTATTCTGTTTATTAGTTGTGCTATTGGATTTGATATATAGTTTGGTGCATGGCCGTAAACTGTTATTCCATATCTTATTTGTGACTCAACTAGACTGAAGTACACAGCTCGTTTCGTTTTCGGTGGTAGTGTTTCTCTTAGTTGATAGCATCTATGTGCTTGCTATACTCCTCAGTTTTTTTGTCAGCATTTGGGAGTGTGTGTGCCATTTCATATTTGAATCCAAGTGCATCCCCAGATATTTCACTGTGTTTGAGTGTTTTATTTTTTTGCAATTGCATGTATTGGGTGAAATGAAACATTTGTAATTGTGACTAACTATTCTATTATTTGGATCAAGGATGTTTATATTTTGTTTTGGGTTATGGAAGAAAATTGTATTGGTTTTTGAGCTGTTTATATGGATGTAATTATTATGAAAATATTTTGTTATTGTATTCACATCTTTTTGCACATTTTCGGCTGCTACTGATAAGATTCTGTTTGAATATAGTATTATGGTATCATCTGCATAATTATATACTTTTCCTTTGAAATCACAGTGTTTCAGATCACTGATATATAGATTGAAGAGCAATGGTGATAAAGGTGATCCCTGAATTACACCAAATTTCTGAGGCTTTGGGTTACTATTACTATTTAATAATAGTAATATTACTATTTTCTTTTTCTTTCTTTCTTTATTTTTTATTATCTCACTTTTACATGACAAAATCAATGATATAAGTATAGTATACAGATACAAGCATAATTTATACATATATTGTGAGAATAGTATTAGAATAGTAAATTCAATCATCTGTATTCTGGTGGCTACCCTATGAAGCTAATTTTAGCTTTTATTAGGGGTTTATATCAAATTATTTTTTTGTTTATTTTGTTTTTCTAGACTTATTTCAATTATTATACAACAGTATTGTTTTATGAGGTTCAGTTGTACTTATGGCTACAATTTTTGTAATTTTTTGCAGTTTGTATATTTTGTGTATATATTCCCTACCTATCAACATAATTATTGAGAAATATGCTAGTTGGCGTCTTATTGATTCGATATATAATAGCATTTGATTTCTCTTTTTGCATCGGCATATGTGTTGAGATTTCTTAGGTGGTTAGGGATGTTGTTGAGGATATGTGGTACAAAGTATTCTGGTACAGCTTTTCCCATCTCTGTGTAATATTCTGATGTTCTATATTGTGAGTGTCTTGTGTTGTATCTGTTTTCAATTATTTGTCGGTAACGGTTTTCAAAATAGTATCTTAGTAATATTATGTAGTTGTATAAGTTTCGGAAATGGAGTATTTGCCATTAATTTACTATAATAATAATAATAATTTGACTAACCCATTAAACCGAAGAATAATATGAATCAAAAGTATAATATTAAGAATACTATAGATTAAGAGTACTATGAAAAAATTCATGCAATTTGAAAGTAATTTGATGGTTGGCAAAAATTATACTGCGACACAAATTAATTTGTCCATTATGTAAATCAAATTTATTAATGAATTAGATGAGCTTATCTGAGTAGCCTGTTAAATTCTGGCTGTTCCTTGTACAAAAGCATTCCTTTCTGCTCTAAGCATGGCAAAAAGCCATAAATTCTTTTAGCTTGCGGAATAAATTTGGATTCTATCAAGCCATTATTTCATCACTTCATACAGGGAAGACAACATTTTTCGCATATCTACAAATTTGTTAAACAAAAAATTTTTAATTTCAAAATTTTGCTGCCCATTAAAATAAAAGATCTGCCAATGTGTGCGGTTGCCCGGTTCGCCCCATAAAATATTATTTTTTCAATAACTTAAAATATAATAAATTCTGTTTAAAATATATATTTTCATAGCATGCTTTCTATATCAAACTATTATCTATGATTTCTATAGTATTGCATAACTTAATTTCTATGATCTGTCCTACAATGGGGTCAGCCTTATTCTCAGAGTTCAAACTGGAGTAATAGAATAGTATAATAGTATATAGTGTAGTAGTATATATGTATATAGTATAGACATATATACGTACAGGAGAGTGATAGCCGTGAGCCGTAGCAGTTATCTGTTCAATCAGATAAATATAAGCTACGAACTCCTGGGCCCTCTTTGTGAGGGTGACCGATTGGATTTGCCATCAAAAAATACTCTTTGCTTTAAAATCACTTCTCGGTGTTTTGAAACCCAACTAAAACTGTAGGTCCAACTCATCAATCACCACTATCGACTTCATTACCCACTGCTCTCAGACCTATTTATTCTCCGTAAAAAATTAGTATAATAGTGCTCAAGTAGTATAATAGTATAAAGTATAATACAGTATAAAATCAGTTTAATATAAATGTCTTTTCACCTATTATCACTTAGCCCGTGGTTCGGAACTCATCTAAAAATTAACAAACGCGAAGTGGGACAACCCCTAAGAGTCTCTTCACCAATAACAGACATACGCTTATTATTATTATTGTTATTATTATTATTATTATTATTATTATTATTATTATTATTATTATTATTATGATTATTATTATTATTATTATTATTATTATTATTATTATTATTATTATTATTATTATTATTATTATTATTATTATTATTTCCTTGTTATCTCGCATTTGCGGTTAGTTCTTTGGATGAAGGGGCATTGACATGCAACCTCCATCTCATGACTACTATTATCATTTTGTACATCAAGGGATTATCGAGTACATTGCAGTATTTGGCGCACTATGCGTGATGTATCCAACAGAACAGACTTCTGCATTTTCTCCATCAGAGTCTCTGTAAGGCCAATCGATTTACAGCTCTCTACAGCTGACTTCAGCATCAGTCCTCCCACACTTATTACTATTGGTACTATCCTTGCACTGTTTAATCCATACATATCTTTCAGCTCAAATGCTAGCTCCTGGTACTTTCTTAATTTCTCACCTCTTGTTCTCTGTGCATTCTCATCTGCTGGGACAGCTATATCTACTATAAGTGCTTCCTTCCTCAGCATGTCCATAACCAAGATATCAGGCTTGTTGTGGAGAACTTGCCTGTCAGTAATCATCTGTACATCCCAGTAGATCTTAATCTGGTTCTTTTCTAGGAATGCAGGTGGTGAGTACGAATAGTAAGGAGGCATGTCATCTATCATTCCAAATCTCAACTGCAACTCCAAATGAACTATCCTTGCAATATTATTATGGCGTCTCAAATATTCCCTTGGAGCTAGGACCGAGCATCCAGATGTAATGTGCTGAATACTTTCTACAGCAGCATTACACAGCCTACACTTTTCACTTATGCTCTGGTCACCCATCACATGCTTCCTGTAGGCATTAGTAGCTATTACCTGGTCCTGTATGGCAAATATGAAGCCTTCTGTAAATTATTATTATTATTATTATTAATTATTATTTTTATTGTTATTATTATTATTATTATCATTGTTATTATTATTATTATTATTATTATTATTATTATTATTATTATTATTATTATTATTATTATTATTATTATTATTATTATTATTATTCACACATTAAATATACTCAACTTCAAAAATCTATACAAATACATAATTCTAATCAGATACTACTTTGAAAGCCGATACCGTAATACAAACGAAAACAGATACAACACAAGACACACACATTATAGAATACCAGATTATTATACAGAAATAGGGAAAGCAGTACCAGAATACTTCGTACCACAAATCCTGAACAGTATCCCTAACCATCTTAAAAACCTACAAACATATTCCGCAGTAAAACATGAAATCAAAACTTATTATATTACTGAGCAAGGATAACATATTCATCACAGAGGAATTATTCATCACATACAATCCATAATAAAAACCTGATTAAATTAAATTTAAAACTTAGCAAATCACCCCAATACAAGCTAAAATTAGCTTCTGGGGTTGCCACCACTAGAATTATTATCATAATTACTATTTATATATTGAATTTTGTTAAATTGTTGTATATTATTTATTAATTGCATGTACTGTTATTTACATTCAATAAAGCTTAAAAAAAAAAATATTATTATTATTATTATCTCCATGGATTGTATGTAGGTCACTGCACCTCTTCAAATACAATAATTGAGATGTATTATACCTTAAAAAACAAAAACCATGACTTGTGTTTTTAGTTGAAACAGAGAGTAATGCTAATGAATATTAAAATAGAGGGATTAATGTTTCAATATTAATTCCATATTATTTTGCGATATATTATTATATTATTCATGTTCGTTCTATATTATTTGAAATAATCATTCTTTAACTAAAAAAGAGCCCCTAGTTGCATGTACCTCAGCAGTACAGTTCAATTCCACCCAGACATTTTAATCCCACGTAAAATTCTGATAAAACTTCAATAAAATCTTTTTCACACTTTCATTCACATTCTAGCGCCATCCCTAACGCTTGAGAACCTGGCAGCCTGATTAGATAAATCTAAAACTAAATTACATCCACCCACTCACCCCCTCCATACCTCACCCAACTGGGCTATCATCCCCCCCCCCCCTACAAAAGTAGTCACCCACGCCTAGTTGTAGCCCTCCCCCTCATCATAGTGCTAGTCTCTCTCACTTTTCTCTCTCTCTCACTCGTAGCTGGAGAGGGAGAAAGAATCTCTAAATTTATTTCTAAATTTAAATTTCAGTCGGTCAGCTCGAATGGTGTGGGTGGGGGGGGGTATGGGTGGGGGTGTCTTAGACAGTAGCTAGCTTGAGGAACTAGTGTGTGTTGCACTCTGGTTCGCCTGCCAAGCCCATTTTAAGTTCTGTTGGTTAGCCGCTATCCTAGCGCGGACTTAGCGGGGCTTAGTCAAGTCCCACTCATATCATATCTCCACAGTCTAACTGTTTACTTCGAATGTGGCCGATTTTTCGAAATTTCTATCCGCTCCCACGCTACGTATCTGTTTTCTTTCTGTTTTTCCACTGTCTTTCTCGTATTGCTCTATAGTTTTATATATATATTATCCTAATAATATATATATATAATAATATTCTAGAGTGCTTTATTAATATCGGATCGTATAAAATTTATTATAAAGACTAGGCCCACCTCTAGTAGTATAGCGCCCTCTATCGGACGAATAGTCTTCAAATCTATTCCAACTACAAAGCCTTTTGAATCATTAGAAAAAAATGTTTAAGCTTTGAATAGATTAAGTAATTTAAAATGTAATAACTTGATATAATAACTACATAAAATAATATTTAAATGTTTCATCAACTACCTACCATACTTTTCTATCAATCTCAATGCAAGTAAACAATAAGATTCATTGATTTAACTCAGATTTTTCTGATTCAAAATTAGAAATTTCAATAGAAAAAGGTTGAGTTCTCAATAAAACATCCAATTTCACAAAATATCTCAATTTTATTTTTTTATCAGGGTAGTGGCAGTAGTCTATTCACTGGGAGCAAGACAAAGCCACATCAGTTATTATTCTATAGAAATAAGTTGTATTTAAATTTTATGTTAATGCACTGGAATGTTTAAGCTCATATAGGTCTGAAACCTGTGCGTGGGTGATGAGTTGGATAATGATGGTTGATGAGATGAACCTATACTTTTAGTTGGGTTCCAAACCCCCGGGAAGTGATTTTACAGCAGATTTTGTTTTATTTTTTATTTTGGAGGATGAAGCCCACATATGTCTGACACCTGTGCGTGGTTATTGAACTGGATGATGGTGATTGATGAGTTGGACCTACAGCTTTAGGTGGGTTCCGAACCACCGGGAAGTGATTTTACAGCAGAGAACAGAGTCTTCTTGCTGCCCAATTCAATCGGTCACCCTTATAAAGATGGCCCAGGAGTTTCGTAGATAACCGAGTCTAGAAAATCCACAGAGAACCCTACATCGATCTAGGGAACCCTTACAAAGAGTGCCCAGGAGTTTGGGGCTTATATTTATCTGACTGAACAGATAATCTGCTACGACTCACGGCTATCACTTCCATTGAAATCAACTATCCGTATTTACGAAGGTCGGTGTCTCTTGACTCGAGGGATTCTTAAAATGCATAAATACATAAATTTATATTACATGTTATAAATATATATATATATATACCTATTATATTTAATATATATATTATAGATTATAAATACATAAATTTCAAGAGAAATTCAAGTCAAGAGAAGCTGATGAAATGTTCTTAAATACGGCCCAAAGCTACACCGGGTTTTCTGTAGGTGCTTGCATAGTGAGGCATCCTATACTCGATTATAATCACCATTGAAGACTGAAACGCAAGTTGTGGAATTTATGACAGATTGCAGCAACGTGACTATCATCGATTATTGGAAGCTCCACTGTGAAAGAATAGAATAGAATGGCTGCCTCTATTTTTACCCTAGAGAGCGGAGTTAGGGTGCAGCCGGTCCTCTCTTCCACTCAATCATCCCTAACAATTCCAACTTATACTTACATAAAAAGTCCAATGTTCTTATAAAATAAAGAAAAAACAACAATTTTTTTCAAATAATTGAAAGAAAGAACATGTTTGATGTTGCAAGCGCCCAAAGAAATAGAGTAATCAAATTTAAAATAATGGATAATAAAAATTACGTGTGTCCTGGCTGGCTCATAGCTAGTGTCAGAGTTATCAGCTGGCACCCGAATAAGTTTAGGGACTCTGATGTGATTAAGCGACTGTTATTAGGCAGCCGGTACCGACAGGCTTAACGTGAAAATAATGAATGCTACTGTGATGTTGAAGATCCATCTTGTTTCCACTAATATGTAATATAAACTTAAAAAAACACTTTTAAATGGAAATTACCTCACGTTATGGCGTGACGGCCGTTTCGCTCTGTTGTCTAGAGCATCGTCAGACGACCCACAGTACACCCACAGTGTGTACTGTGGGTCGTCTGACGATGCTCTAGACAACAGAGCGAAACGGCCGTCACTCCAAACGTGAGTTAATTTCCATTTAAAAGTGGTTTTTTTTTTTAAGTTTAAATTAATGAATGCTACTGTTTATTGGTTGCATTTTGTCTGATATGTTCAGATCGTTTTTATGTTTTACATCTGAAATCACAAGACCTAGATACTGTGCTGATATCTAGATGAATATATTCAAAGGAGAAAAAATAATCTAATATTAAAACTGACACTGTATTTCACTTTTAAATAATGTTTTACATATATTGGAGATGTTTGAGGAATGCATTTCACTTCTGAAAAGAAGCTTCATTGGTCTTTTCAGAATTAAAATGCATTCCTCAAACATCTCCAATATATGTGAGTAAGACATTATTTAAAAGTGAAATACAGTGTCAGTTTTAAAAATTAGATTGTTCATTAAGTATTTCGTCATGGAAAACATCACAGAGAAAAAATATGTTAATATAAAGGACAGGAATAAATGAATAAATGCTAAAGATGAAGAATTTATTTCACTACAACATAAAATAGAAATACATTTTATTTTCACATGGAAACCTCGAAGAATCAATAAATGATAAAGAATTTATTCCAATGCATCAACATTTTTTTTTTTTTTTTTGTAGATTACGTCTTGGAGACTCCAGTTAAGGAGTATAAGACAAGTCAGATCAACAATATTATACACTAGATACCATAATTACTATATCAGTTAGTTGAAATGAGGCTTAATTTTGATGTGAAAGGAACTCTTGTACACTATAAAAAGCTTTATCAACTAAATATTTCTTCAATTGTTTTTTAAATATTATTCTATATTTTCAAGACTCTTCAAAAACTGCGGTAGCTTGTTGTAGAATTTCCTACCAATATAACTAGGTTTTTGTTTGAATAAGCTACTATTGTGACTCACCAAGTGATAATCTCCTCGGCTTCTTGTATTATAATCATGTACATCAATATTTTGGTTAATATCATTCGTTTTTACATATAGAGTAGCTTATGAAGATAAAATACAATTTATTTATTTCATGAAAAACCTCGAGGTATCCTTTGTTCCCTCGAGTTGCATTTCCACTTCACCCCAGCAGTGATACAAGTATTATGCTACATAGAGGAGGAAAAAAGAAAGGAAAAGAAAAGAAAAAGAAAAATAAGGAAAAAATAAAAATGCATAGGAGAAGAGTACCAACTTGTGACATCCATTGAACATGAAAGAAGAAATTACATTTATCCAGCCTATAATTAATATTGGAAATTATCAAATGCATAGGACATGCATTTATTTATTCATACATTCATCTACATACAAATCGAAAGGGAATAAGAGGGTGAGGGTTTAAGCTTTCAAGGGTGGTCGTAGCTGGAAAGTTTGGGAAAGGGTGCCACAAATTTTAAGATTTTTCAGACCTTTTTTTTGTTTTGTTTTGTAGATTACGTCTTGCAGACTCCACTTACGGAGTATAAGAGACACGTCAGATCAACAATTAAACATTATACACTAGTTACCATAATTACTATATAAATAAGTTGAGGTGAGGCTTAATTTTGATGTGAGAAGCTTTATCAACTAAATATTTTCCAATTGTTTTTTAAATATTTCTATATATTTCAAGACACTATATAAACTAAGCAGTAGCTTATTGTATATTTTCCTACCAATATAGCTACTTTTTTGTTTGAATAAGCTAGGCTACTATATTGTGACTCACGAAGTAATAATCTTCTCGGCTTCTTGTATTATAATCATGTAGGTCAAGATCTTTGTTAATATCACTCTTTTTGCATATAAAGTAGCTTCATACACATATAAGCAGGGTACAGTTAGGAGAACAAGTCACTTGAACTACGGCCTACGTGAATCT
Source organism: Conomelus anceps (assembly GCA_948455865.1). Lineage (NCBI taxonomy): Eukaryota > Metazoa > Arthropoda > Insecta > Hemiptera > Delphacidae > Conomelus > Conomelus anceps. The sequence continues at coordinate 22,715,882 of OX418227.1, read as the reverse complement.
AATCTATTTCCTCTTTAAATACACCTAACAGCTTTTTTTGGATCTTAAACACACAATCAAGGTTCAATCAGATAGGTTTAACACCCTATCAAGGTTTTTTATGAGCTACCAGATACTAAGACAGCATACCTAATATGTGACAGTAAGAGCTCATGGTAAGCTGTAAAAAGTAAATTTTTGTCATTTAATCTTCCAAGCTGTGGCAGGACAAAATACACTAGATGAAATTTTACATTTTTTTCAATGTATGGAGCACAGGTCAATGGCCTCTCCAACAAGACTTTTATAAATGCAATGTTTTCTTCCAGGTCTAGTTGATTATCGTTTACAAAAACGTTTTAGATTTATCTTCATTTAAATTATGTTTAAACAGAATTTATTAATTTCGAATTCCTTTAATTGCTATTACTTTATACTGAAGACTTCCGCAATGGCGGATATTGACAACAGCATTGAACAGCTGATGGGAATCGATGAATGCTACTGTACAAAAATATCAGTCACCACCGGGAATCGAACCACGGACCTCTCAATTGCCGGTTGAGCGCCCTTAACCACTAGCAAGTAATAGCAATTAAAGGAATTCGAAATTAATAAATTCTGTTTAAGTATATTTGTCAGTTTATTCAATAATTGTCAGTCACTTCAAACTAACTTGTAAATTATGTTTGTTTTTGAATTGAAGGTATTGGCATTTTTTACTATTTATTGTTAATTTGAACTGATTTAAGAATTGGACAATTGACTGCACACCTATATGGGCATCTATTTCTTAATTATCTAAAACGGAATTGCTGAAAATGAGTGATGTATCGTCTGCAAATAAGAGGGCTCTACCACTAATTAATTCTTTAGGTAAACGGTTCACATATAACAAAAAAAGCAATGGACCTAGTATTGAACCCTGAGGCACTGCATGCAATGGACTGCACACCTAAGTGGGCATTTATTTTTAAATTATATTGAATATTAATCTAAATTATAGAAATTATCTGTCATGAAAAACATCATAGAGATCCAGATTCATTCGAATCAGGCAACCTGCTGGTATATGATAATACGATGAAAAGAATGAATAAAACCCAAAGAATTTCGTAAACAGAACAAAAGTGTAGTAGAAAAAAATATAGTAGGGGTGAGTGCGGTTGAATGATGGAGGGGGTAGGCGTTCCGTGTAGTTAGGGTACAGCGTCGTCTCAGTCCACACTTTGTTGAGAGGCGTCGTGACGCTTTGAAAGTTAAGTCAGAGTCGCCAGGATAGCAGAGGACTCAACATTCCAACTTCAACCCGGATACAAAAATAAAATCTTTTTGTGTAAGTGTTCCGAGACGGTATCCAACAGCCATCGTCTACACTCTCTCTCTCTCTCTCTTTTCTCTCATTTTCTCTCTCTATCTCTTTCTTTATCTCTATCTTTCACTGTGTGATAACCGCGATATTATAAATATTTTACGTGTGCTTTCGAAAAAAATATTTCCAATCGAAAAAAGTGCTTCAATCTTCAGTCTAACAAATCTGCAACAAAAAAAAACGTGTGTGATAATTTGTTTTTAAACTACAGGGCTGGTAAACCGTGAGTAGAATCCAAATTTTCTATCAAATTTTTGCCAAAAAATGTATGTGTTCAATATAATTAGTGTTGTCAAATTTTGAGTGATGTCTCCGAGTGATTTAAACATAAGTACTGTGTTGGATGTGGTTCAGCGAACTAGACCAAGGAGATTTATTAGTGAAGTAGAGTATCATTCATGAATTGATGTTATAAGCTTTATTACCCGGTTGGTTCGGAACCCACCTGAAATAGTAGGTCCACCATGTTCCCCGTAACATGGCTCGAACGTTGAGGTGGAACCTCCAGTGGGGACTCCCCACCATTAAAAGTCCTTCGCTTATTATTAGACTATTATTATTCATTAAAATAATTGGTAGACTACCTGGTTCGTAAAATTAACCGGATTTGTAGACTGTACCTAGTTCAATAATAATCAGATTTATTGGCGAAGCAGAATATCAATCATGAAAATTTTGTGTAGACTTCCTGGTTCAAGATTTAATCATATTTATTGGTGAAGTAAAACATTATTTTTCAAATACAACATAATAAAAAAATATATTGAGTGGACTATAGAATATCAAGTACTAAAGATTAACTCAAGCCTTTCATTACTGGGGATATCTTTTGGCTTACTGGTAGATTATCAAGGGAATATCAAGAGATTATCAAGGGAATATCAAGAGATTATCAAGGGAATTTATGTATTCAATTCAATTTTTTTCAATTCAGTTTATTCTTCACTCAAAAAATGCAATAAATAAATACTCAGATTTATAAATACACATATTTTCAACTAAAAACATTGGTACTGTATAACATTTTTAGTTACGAGATTTTAAATGCATCAGCAAAGCAAGCTTGTGCGCTGATACAATTTTCTATCAAATTGCTTTTTTAGTAAATTTCATAATTATTCATTTTAAGGTGAAGTTTTATCTGAGTTTAGTATATAGGTTGATTTATTGGTTGAATGCCAATAATATTGTATTATAATGTACAATATATAATTATGTTGAATATAAGGTGGGCTTACTCTAGTAATCCATAGGAGAGATTTAGATTGTAATTTGATACTGGGATAGTAAATGTGAAAAAATAGACAAACAGTCAAAAATACTGTAGGGCACGGAAAAAGATCTAGTTAATTATTTTTAATGTTTAGTTAGATGAAATAGATTGATTTATTCATTACTTATAGCATTATTTTTGTGAAATTCAATATTGGAACCAAAAATATTAATAATACCATGTTGGGGTCAGAATCCTCCAAGTCTGGTTATTCTATTATGATACTGTAAAGTACTATAGGGGAGTACTGAAACTAATAATTAGTGCATAACTAATATTTATTGGTATTCAGACCAATTTAACAAAAAATATTTACTAACAAAAAACGTGAAGGCGCAGCAGACTCAAGTCCAAAACTGCTCTCTTCACAAATTTTGAATATGCTATATTGTCCAAAACATTGAGGTAAATTTAAATGATGAAAACTTAGATTGAAGTAATAGAGGTTTAATTATTGGACATCAAGATGCTAGAGCTAAAGTAATACAATTCTAGAGAATTTTGTGGAAAATAAAAATAAAACAATTGTGAGAAATAAAGCTGAAATATGATAATTGTTTCTATATTAAATAATGAAAACAAATTGTGTAGAGTAAATAAAAAATTAAACGTAGAAAAAAGTGTAATATAATCTTGACATATAAATTCCAAAAAAAATAACTGAGTTTAATTTTTCTTCAATTTTTATATAACATTCGGTACTAACGTAAAAATTTAAAACACCTCATGTTAAATGATTTTTGAATTTGAATGAATTTTTACTGGTAGGTTTCAACTAATACCAATATATGCAAAAGTGAATGTAATATTTGAAGAGCAAAGAGACACGCCCTTTTTGTGTAATAGTAGTCTAATATTATTACCTATTCTGAAGGTTTAATTTTAATTCCTTCTCCACGAGAAATACACTTATTTTACTCATATCACCCTCATTTTTTTTGTAGATTACTTGGAGACTCCAGTTAAGGAGTATTATGACAAGTCAGACCAAAGTTTTATACAATCCTATACACTATTTACCATAACTAGTATATCCATTAGTTGAGGTGAGGCTCAACTTTGATGTCAAAGGAAGTCTTGTACACCAAGTACAGCTTTATCAACTAAATATTTTTTCAATTGTTTTTTAAATATTTCTATATTTTGAAGACTCATTAAAAACTGCGGTAGCTTGTTGTAGAGTTTCCTACCAATATAACTATTAATTCTAATATTCCTTCTCATATACACTTCGTTTTCATATTATATCCTAATACTAATCTATTATTTTACTCATATCACCATTATTTATGTAATACTCGTAGTTCTTAGGTATTGTTATATCATTATCTACTAATATGAAGAACAAGGACATTAAATACAATTATTTTTCATTAGCAGTGTCCGTGGAATGCTTTTGAGAATATATTTTTGGCTCACATTTGGCAAGTGATCTCAGAGTCTAATGTCTTTTGGCTTCAATCGATAAGTTTAACATTGGATATTATTAGTCTCAGCTCAGGTTATTCTATAAGTTAGATCATGTTTCAGTAAAGTAAAAACACATAGTGATACACAAATTCATAATGTAATTCATACATTAGGCCTAAGTAATATAAATAAATAATCAATCGTCTATCAAAACTTACACTTTATTTTTTGAAAATGATTGATTTTTGTCCTATTTTACCAGGCGCTAGCGACATAAGAATTCACAAACTACAATTTACAAATAAAAACTTCTATAAGATTTTGCATTAACTAAGTACAAGAACTAATGAAATATGTGATAATAGATTGTAACTAATAAATTTTTATGCGCCAGGCTATTTTTTTTTTTTTTTAAATAACTGATTCTACACACACTTCTATCGGGGGGCACCTACTTACAAATTATAATTTACGAGTTGAAACTTCTATAAGATTTTTCTTAAAATCCAAGTACAAATACTAATGAAATTTGTTAGTAAATTGTTATGCTCCAGGCTTTTTAAATGCAATGTATTTTTGAAAATGACTGACTTCATTTACTTTCATCAGGTGGCTAAAAATTCACTTTTATAAGCTAAAAATGCTATAATACTTTGCATTGTCTAATGAAATGTGTTATACATCAGGCTTCAGGCTCCTAAATAGAAGCTTTGTTAGTCATATTTTATATGAGTAATAATTTATAGCCTATTATAGCCTACTTGATTAGCCTTATTCCTGAAAGATTTAACCAATATGAATTTAAATAAAGAATGAAGAATTTAATCAATATGACAAAAATAGTAATTTATTTATTCATTCATTTATCTATTTATTACAAAACACAATCAAGTAAAGATATAACAGGCACAGCCCACTACTCCTTTCTTTACAAATTTCCAATTAAAAAATACAAATTTTAGGTTATGACCAAGTTTAACTAGAAATTTCACTCACTTGCCGTATACTAGAGGTACTGGAGGGATGTATTTCACTTCTAAAGAGAGCTGATGAAGCGTCTCTCTAGAAGCGAAATGTATAAGTAAGTAAAAATAATATTTTAAATAGAAATACTCTGTCAGTTTTGATATTACATATTTTGATTCTTGTAAAAATTCAGCAATATGGGAAGATTCTGGCTAAAATGTTGTTGTTTCTTCTCAACAATTTGTATTTGGCATATATATCAATAAATAAATAAATGAAATGACGAATAGGTAATGTCTAAAAGCATACTATTTGGTCCACTTTTCAAGATTTATTAGATCGCTTCTCGGTTTATTAGACTCCAGTCTTTAGTTTCTTCATGCTAACTGTGACGTAGCATCGTTTGGCACAGTTTCTAGTTGAAGCAGTAGTCTGAAAAACCCGCGCAGCTAGCCTAGACTAGGATTTAGAGCGGCTAAAAATAGACATGTGGCCATACACCAATTTTACAACATTGAAATAAGGATAAACGACCGCTGGCCTGTTTTGTGTAGTCCGTGTAGTCTAATCTAAGCCTTCATCTAAAGTCTAAACTGTAAAAAGTGTTTGCAATGCACAGTAGAGCAACCAAATTCGATGATAACCAAAATACAACTAAAATATATTGGAGCGTCCAATACTCGATGATAGTGATAGCCGAGTGCCGTAGCAGGTATCTGTTCAATCAGAGATAAGCTACGAAACTCCTGGGCCATCTTTGTAACGGTTACCGATTGGATTGGCCAGCAAAAAAGACTCCATTCTCTGCTGTAAAATCACTTCCTGGAGTTCGGAACCCACTTAAAACTGTAGGTTCAACTCATCAATCACTATCATCCAATTCATTACCCACGCACAGGTGTCAAACCCAAACCTATGTGAGCTTCATCCTCAGAAAAAAATATGCATATAAATTAATAATCTTGTTTTGAAAGAATCAGTAATTGTTGTAAATCAAAGTGGAATTTCTGAGTTAAACTCGGACATACATAAAATTTGGATTTTTTAGTTGAAAATTTGTAAAGAAACAGGCTGTGCCTGTAGTATCTTTACTTGATTGTGTTTTTGTAATAAATGGATGAATAAATAAATAATCACCATTGCATAGAAGACGGATTGTAGCAGTGTGAATACGCTGCTACAATAGCATGTGTTTTATTTCGCTATGGTGATCATCTTGGATTATTATACATTCCAATGTGCTAGCACCTTATACTGTTCACTAGAAAAAGAATGTGTCTTAGGACCGTATTGATGAACATTCCTTTAGTTTCTCTTGTCTCAAGGAACTCTTAAAATGTAATGTACCTATATAGGCATTTCAAGAGTTTCTTGAGTCTAGAGATACTAGAGGAACGTTCATGAATATTAGAGCATTAATGTGAATCAGGATTGAAAACAGGCACATGCTGTAAAAAGGGGTATTAAGGATTGAACCAGCATGTATACCACCATTCCATAGCATATGTTTAATTTTGCAATGGTGACTGTCATGTAGACACAATCTTTCTCTAGTGGACAGTATAATGTTCATCCTAGCGCTAGGGAACAGCATAGTAGAGTATTTGATACCCCAAGATAATCACCATTGCACTTTTAATCACATGATGGGGAATGTATTACATCACAGATTTATGCAGCATTAACACGACCATTTCTTAGCATGTTTGATTTTTTTTCTTCGTAGTATGAAAAGATCTGAGATTTTTGCATGGGTAATGAATTGAATGATGGTGATTTGATTAGTTGGACCTACAGTTTTAGGTGGGTTCTGAACTACCAGGAAGTGATTTTACAGCAGAGAACAGTCTTTTTTGCTGGCCAATCCAATCGGTCACCCTGACAAGAGGGCCCAGGAGTTTTGTAGCTTATCTCTGATTGAACAGATACCATCCTGCTACGACTATCACTTCCCTATTTTTTTTTCTAATTGAGTTTCATTTCTATATAATAAACAAACAATAAAAAAAAACAATATACTTTATAAATATGAATCACAGTAATAAAAGTGTATATGAAATACAATGTATAACAAAAATGTATATGATCTACAATGTATAACAAAAATGTATATGAACTATCACTTCCCATTGGCAATAATGATTGTCATGAAGACACAATCGTTCTCTAGTAAACATCATAATATTCATCCTAGCGCTAGTGAGCAGCAATGTGAAGCTTCTGATACCCCAAGATAATCATCATTACAAAATTAATCACATGTTGCGGAATGGTGTATTACAAATTTTTGCAGCATGAACACCACCATTCCTTAGCGTATGTTTGATTTTGCTATGGTGATTATCTTGGAGTAATGGATGGTACACTGTGTGAGCACCTTAAGCTGTTCACTAAGATAAAATATGTTACACTGGTCAATGACTCACTTTTTTTAGAAAAATTATCCATTAATTTAATGAAAAGTCAGCTGCTGAGGTCCCATATTGGTTGAGTTCATGGGATCCTTATCGGTTACCGGTGCACCGGAAAAGAAGGCGTCTGGTTGTTCTATTCAAATTCATGGATGTTTATAAATTTGAATAGACCAATCAGACGCCTCAGCTTACGGTGCACCTGTAAATAGTAAACTCAACTAATGTGTCAACCAATCATCTAATTACAAAAATAGATAACTTACATAAGCCCCAAAGATGATGGATCCACGCGGTCCAAAATGGCCACCTGTTCAGTGAGTAAAATATGTTAATTTTCTACTCAAATATTTGACTACATAGTTGTGCAATTACTCATAAATTATTAGTGATTATTAGTTCGTCATGGATACCAAATTTCAAGACATTCAAAGGACCTGCGAAACCTTGTAAGGTTTTACAGCAGGTGCCTGCTTACAGAATGATTAAACTTTTTATAATTTGTGAAATATAGAATTTAAAATGAAACAAACTATGTATAATTACAAAAAATTTCTGGAATTTAATGTGAAAAATCAGATGATAAGGAAGGGAATATCAATGGGAATGGAAGAGTAGAAATTCATAAAAGTAGATATCAAAGTAACCAGCTATTGTAATTTACTTAATTAACTGTGTTTATCTTATTAATTATATAACATAAACTGTAAAAATACAATAGATTGCGTATCTGTTTGAGGAGAATTATATCCAATAAAATGCGAAATCTTCTATAGCAATTAACTCTGCGAAACCTCGATAAATTGATGTTTTTCCTCAGTCAAGTGGAATCGGGTAGACTTTATTTGTAACAAGGGGGATGCACTACAGAAAGAGTTTTGATTCTTACATGAAAAATGTATCATGAAATAGACTACATACAATTTAGTATTAAGGTGCACCTTTAACTTACAAAATGCATGATACCAATTTGATAAAGATAAAAGATATTATAATAATCAACATTATTGATTTAAAATAACAGGGACATGATAACGACTCTCAAAGGCTCAATTAGAATCGTATTCTGTATTCCATTTCAATGCAATAAACTACTCACATTGAATTCCTTTTTTTTATTATCATGAAGCCCTGTATTTGACTGTCTGCGAGGCAAAAAGAAGTATATTATTACAATTTTTCAAAATTATTCAAGTACTATAAATTACAGATTAATTTTTGTAAAATAAATGTTTTTATAGGCTCTTAGACAATTACATTAATAAAATATTATCTTCCATTTTGTAAAATATATCTCAATAATGGACTCAGTAATTTAATGATTTTAGTGTATACCGGTACTGTTTGATTGGTCATTGACCAATTGTTCTACTGGACGTATAATATTCAGTAATAAGACCTGGTGTAGTTTTTTATGTGAATAGATTAGAGAATGATTACAAAATATATTTTATAACATTGTCACAATAAATTGAATTATTTAATAATTATTATCAAATAATTGAATACAATATAGTCAATATAATTTCATCTCTTTACTATTACAAGCAATTAAAATTTAAAAACATCTTCAGTTTTTCTGCATCTTTTACCCAAGACTTGTTAAATAATTCAAACTATAATTAATTTTATTCGATCAATTATTTGCGGTATTCATTCAATTAATCAATCAAATCACTTCCCGGTGGTTCGGAACCCACCTAAAAAACTGTAGGTCCAACTCATAAATCACCATCATCCAACTCATTACCCACGCACAGGTCTTAGACCTATGTGGGCTTCATCCTCAAAAAAAAAAGATTTAATTGTTTAAATACTATTTCATTTGTAATAGCATTTGTAACATATTTATAATAGAATTCAGTGCAATCCCATAAATATAATAAAATTGAAATAACTTAAACATAAATCTCATCAATAACTAATTACCAATGAATAAGTCTTTCAAGATAGTTTTTTTTTTAATAAATAATAAGGCATCTAGTTTTATTGGATATTTATCTATTCATTTCTTTGTAGCTTATTCCTTATTCAGAAGCACAATTTAAATATTTATTTTTAATTTTAAGGCAGTTTTTATTTCATTTTTAGAGTAATCGTCTCTTTCCTACTAAAATTTAACCAATTAATTTAGTCAATTTCTATCTGTTATTTCTTTTCATAATAATTACTCACAACATTGCATATAAGCAGTTCAATATTTGAATTTTATTTTTAATTGTCTGTTTATTTTTATTTCTAGCCTTCTTCCCTAATCAAATATGTCGGACGATGAGGAAGTATACTCGTAAGTATTCTTTTAAAAAACAATTATAGTTACAATAATTATTTACTATCATCCTGCATTTCATCAGTTTTATCATAATGAATTTCTGTTTAGAAACTTTTATTCCTTCATCAATATCCTCTCATACTACTGTCATATTAATTTAATTATTTTTTTCTTATAATATTTCTACAAATACCACTCAACATCATGCTACTTGTAATTTTGTAAAACTGCAATAATTTTCAATAACCACCAATAAAGACATTCTATCATTACTAAGTACATATATCAGCTTTTTCTCAGTTTGTATGATAACTATCAACATTCTGTCAAAAAATTCTCTAATATATATTATAGTTCATTGTTTACTGATTAATTTTTGTTTATTCTACTACAGTATATTTTCTTCATTTTTTTGTTTATTTCACTACATATTTTCTTCTCTGATTTTGTTTTCGTACAGTAATTATCATTCTAAAATATTGTATATGTTACATGTATTTATCATTTCATACATATTATATGTCATTTTTATGCATTTACAACTCTTATGTTCTTTCTACCTTCAACTCTTCTTATTCAGCTTTTATTTTCATTTGTTATTTACTAATTTGCTTCACTATCATATTATTTCTTTTGCATTGTTTGTATCTGTACTTTATTTTTTCAGTTTCAACTCTTATTATTTGCCTTTCATAACTTACTCTCACTGTCATGTTATGATATTTTGCTTCTATCTTGTTTATCTTTCATACCATCTTTGATTTTCTTTTTCAGTTATTTCTTATTATTAATGTGTCTAGATTATTTATGAATATATAAATAAGCGCTCTTATCAAACACAACGTCTTGGAGAAAAATCGAAATTGGAGTGATAAGTAATTTTTTATGATTTTATGAATGACTTCATAAGATTCATTATCAGGAATGCTTTGTCCCAATTCCTGAATAAATATTCAAGAAATTTATTAATATAATTTCTGCTCCATATGATGAATCTTTCTGATAAGTAGTTGATTTCAAAGCATGAAATTTATAGCATCATCCTTAATTTATCCTTTTTTCAGAATCCAGTATATTTATTGTTGTATAGTAGTATATGGTACAAGTATTTTTGATTGGTTGATCCATTATTAATGTAATATTTACTATTTTATTTAATTCCTGTATAAAATTGAAATCTTGTTCCAAATTTATTCATTATTTGTGTTTAGTAGATTCCTGAGAATTTGTAGATTGAATTTTCCAGAGTAGTATTTGATCATGTAGCATACTGTACTCTATTTAAAATACCTGGCATGAATTCCAAATTTTTCCAACTAATGCATGTCAAAATTTTGTTTTTCAGTGAATCTGAGGAAGAAACGTGAGTAATAAAACAATCCAATAACTTCAAGCAAAACTAAAGTTTATCTCATTAATAGCTACACTAATAGTCTGTCAACTTATTCTTGGCAGTGCGCAGACCACATTTTATTTGTCTGTGCAGCGTTTTAAGCGGCTGTTTCAAGTACTATTCATTTTTCTTACGATCAAGTATGTGAGAACATCTCACAGCATAGAGTAGTAGTCATTAGTAGAGTGCCAACATGTGCAAGACAAATTCACACTACTGCCAAGAATGAGTTGACCAGCTATTATAAACTATATAGTTATGACAAGCTACTCCACTGTGGTACTATGTTGTAGTGCAGTATTCACTACTTTTTATTATATTATGCAGTTGAAAAATAACTATCTATACATCATTTAAAATTATTTCAGAGGCTGGTAGTATTTTTTCGTTATTTTTGAATATATGGACTAGTGAACAGTAGTAATTTTTTAAATTAATTTCAATGATTTAACTTGGACATATACTTTTATTTTGATAACATTTTAAATAGAGAAATTAATGAATAACGGTTTGAAGACGTAAACACTGTAACACCATAATTAATTATATATTCAATTATAAATAAATTTTATTGTACTAGAATAATACTGCAATATTATTTGGTTATTAATTTTATATTAACATTTTCTCAGCTTTAATAAAGTACTGAGAGTTCATATCTTAGATTCTGAGGTGAAATGCTGAGAAAGGATTTCAGCTTCAATGTCTAATTATCCAACAAATAAGACATTTTATTCGCTTTAAAATCTCTGTTTTCAAAAAATAAAATCTCAACTTTCTGCTATTGTATATTGCATGTTCATTTTAGATACAATTTTCGACTCCTATATTAGTCATTTCCTGTATAAGTCAAAATTGTGTTTAATTATCTTTATTGTATTCTTTCTCTTTATTATCATGAAAATTAATAAATTTTTCTGCTATTATAGGAGGTAGGTAAAATTCCAGAAAGCATAAATTGCCAGTATTGTAAGATTTATTATTCTATTATTTGCATTATTTTTCAATTACCTGTGTATTAAACAAATTGGTCTTACCCTTGTACAGTATGCAAATGAGCATTCCCCCCTGCATTTGATACCAAGTTTGATTTTCTTTCATCTTGAGGTGTTTCCTAAAAACTTTTCACCCAGGTCATTGTAGATTTTGATGCCTTGTATGAGAAATGGTTTTCAAATATCTGCAATATGTTCATTTCATGAATGATGATTTTTCAGTTATTAACCAATCCAATATCGTGATATTTCCTATGTATTCCACCATATTTATCTTACATTTATCTCACAATATATTACATATGGTATCACGTATCAGTCTATGAATGAATAAATTATTATTGATTTTTTGTAGTCTCAAAATTAGATTCCCAATCAAACCATGCACTTTTTTATAATTTTCCCAGTTTCCAAGATAATATGAATTTTTGTAAATTACTAATAATGGTATAAACATATTAATGACTATCGATAAGTATAGCATTCATAATAGTATTTCAATAATTATTATTTCTAAGCAATAATTTTTTTCATGATAACATTTCAACATCAAATTTGAAGACCATTTACTAAACTTATTTCTTTGAATGAGGTTTTAGAACCCACAATGATTTTATAATAATAATTGCTGAATTCCTGTAGAAGTGCCCCACTGTCTAAAATTTCATACAACATAATTTTTCATCTCACATTTTGAGCATTTATTATAACTTACCCTTTGAAATATTGTGTCCATTTTTTTTGTTCATTGCTTTTTGTATGTAGTAATTGTATTTTTATACTGATTTTTGTCGTTTTCTTCTTTTTCCCCATTTTTGATTCCACCCTGTACAGTCAGCCAGAGCCAGAACCGGTAAAGAAGACAGAGTAAGTTTTGGGATAATATTTTGGAACATTTTTTTACGTGATACGTGCAGTTTTTGAAGTTTTTAGTTTTTTTTATAACGATAACATCAACAATATACTTCATACTTGGCCAGTTGATAGTGTTGCTTCTACTACATTTGTTAGGGAGTAATTTTTGAAAATATAATCTCCCCCTCCCCCTCCACCAAAAAAAATCATAAAAAGTTTTGGAAATTTGATATTTTAATTCTACAAGTAATCATTTATTTATTATATTATATTTATTCAATTTAGGAAATAATTATATTTATTTATGTATCCATCACATTTTTGCAATTTCTACTGGGTCTGATGAGATCACACATAGAACATTTTGGAAAATTACTCAGCTAAAATACTATTTTCAGTATATTTAGAGGGTTTTCAAAATACTTGGTTAACAATTACACATTTTCCATGATGAATCAAAATATAAATAAGTTGTATACCCTTATTGTGTGAGCCTAAGCTATTCAAGTAGGTACTGAATTGATTAGTCTTATATTATGGAGTCTCCAAAATTATATAAGGAAAAAATTAAATAGAAAATAAATTGAATAATGAACTGAATAAATATGAAAATTAAATGATAAATTGGGGAAAATATAATTATAAAATTTGATGTGGTTAAATATGAAGATAAAATTGCTTTATTTACGTAAATTTACAAAATTCCATTGAGACTGATTAAAAAAGCATATTTTTAACAAAACACAATAGATTGTATAAGAAAAATCAATGAGATTTTATGTGAAGCATTTACGTAATAAGGGCGAAGTCTGGACAAAAATTCGTCCATTCAAATTTAACTTTGATAACAGGTTTAGAGACATGGCAATGTTCGCATCAAAAAATGTTCTTAAAAGTTGTAATTTCAATAAATTAATGTAGCCTACTACATTTTTTCTGACTTTAAAAAATGAATATTATCTTGTTTTCAAACTTATAAATTGCCGCGGATATGAATTAACTAGTAAAAATTTAGTTGATAATTTATAATGAATATAATATACAAATAATGTTATTCACATAGTGTGATAAACTTTTTAGAATAAAATTAAAAGTGTTTTATAATAAGTATCAAATGATTAATTAAACTTCAGAACTAGAAAATTATCGAAGAACACCTATATTAGTAAAGGGGAGTTTTGCTACTAATATTGCTTGATAAAAACTGGCCAACATACACTGACAAAACATTTTTCTGCATTTACAATTTTTTTTTTGTTAATTTTTGTTTCTATTTTTTATGTAATTTTTCTGTTTTCTACTACTCTATTAGTAATCTCTTCTACTTCTTTGTCGTGGGATAAAAATAAGGAGAGTGATAGGATGAAGGTCTTGGGTCAAAAAAACTTCAATTTTTGGGTGGAATAATCATTTGAAAATAATTAATTGAGACCTACTACTTTTGCTCTAACTTAAAATTCTAATCTATCTGCTTTTATGCTTTTCACTTAATTTTCAAGGTCAAAATGTATGATTTGCCTTCCTGTGTTGCTTTAGTAAAATAGATTACACAGTTGCAATTATTATTTTTTGTTCTTTCTTTTTATTTTTCTACTTCTTCTTAATCTTTTTTCTCATTTTTTCTATTTAAATAGCTTATTTTTTATAGTTTAATGACTCATTAAAATTCCTCTCTATAAAAAAACTGATAATCTCTAACTCTCTACCTGCCCTCCAATCATTTCTGGTTGACTTCATTTAAAAAAATAATAAATATTTATTAAATTATTATTTTTTTAAATTATATCAGTTCCTTAGAAATTATAAATGAGGTTTTATAACATTTAGTTGCATGTAAACTCACTCAATTTCTGTTTTAAATGTTGATTTAACTTTGGTTGAAAATTCGTTTTTTATTTGCACGTATTTATAAGGGGTTTGATTGTCAATAAGAAGTGTAAGTAGCTCTAAGATTAAATATTATTATTGATACAGTCAAAATACAACTTATTGTAACCAGAGATTTATTCTGAACTCTGAATGAATATAATTGACTGTGTTTACTAGAAAAGATAGGAAATGCGTTTCCCATTGTATATGTATTCCATGTTTTGAAAAGAATGTCAAGATGTTGTATCATTTATCATTTTACATACTAAGAATAATGAAAATATAGTTTTAATAATCATGTGTCTTGTTCAGGTAGTAGAAAACAAACAATATACTTCAAAAAGTCATTAGAAACTTGGCAAGAATTGTAATTTTTTGCCAAATGAGCATTGGAAACTCATTTAAATGCTATAACTCTAACACTATTGGATAAATAATTTTAGAAATTTGATAATAGTGATATCCAATCTCTATCATGAATGTATAGTTTACTCATTTGCAAAATTATAGCATTTCATTTTCTAGCTATTATCTATCAAGTAAAATATGAAATAAATTCACAAATATGTTCTAAGTAAGATTTCCTTGTGTAAGTGATTACATTTTTAACATTTTTCAGAACATCTTGTTTATTTATTCAGCAGTAAGGTACTTCAATTACTACAATAATAATTTTATCTTTCAAAAGAGAGTTCGGACAAAATAACGCTACCCTAGGCCCTTATTATTAGACAGAGCCACTGCATTCGCTGTCGCTTGCCACACTTTAAGGCTAAGTTACATCAGCTGATTGTGTGACCGAGCTCAACAATTTCAAAGTACACGAAGGCATACACTTCTTTAAGGTTGTGCACAGGGGTTTTGGTCATAATTTTTTTTTTAAGTTTTCTGTATTGAATATTATTAGGGCTTTGAAATGCTGCCACTCTATATCTTAATTACAGGAAATTTATCAAAAGTTTAAATTCACTCCTAGGTGAGATCAATTGCCCCCGAAAAATTCCAACTTTGAAACCACATATTTCACAAAAGCCAACGCTGATTTTTTAAATCAAATTTACCCGGCTGGTGTGATTTAGTCTGAAATAGAGGTGCGCGACAGCGACTGTAGTCTAAAAAGGGCTCTAACGTTAACCGTTAACTCGTTAACAATAACGCTAATACTAACCTGAACACTATACATGTCTGCTTTAAAAGCAAGATGCTATAGAGCAGGCAGATGCATAAAGGGTTCAGGAAAGCATTAGCGCTATTGTTTACGTAATTTTGCGGTTTCTCTCAAACTCTGTATCAACTTATAATGTTGAAGATCAATCTTGTTTCCACTAGTATATAGTAAGAATTAAAAAAACACTTTCAAGTGGGAATTGTGACTCATCACTATATGGCGTAACAGCCGTTTATGTAATAATATATATATACTTCAATGTAAATATGCTTATTTATTACAAAATATATGTTGAGTCGGTTTCCATGAAAGTAATTAATAAGTTATCAAACCACATATTTATTAAAAATAGTGAGATACTAGTTTCGGTTGTTACACCATCATCAATCTCAAACAAACTCATACTTACAGAGTTTTTTTAGATTGATAGTGGTGTAACAACCGAAACTAGTATCTCACTATTTTTAATAAATATATGGTTACAGAGTTTGTTTGAGATTGATAATGGTGTAACAACCGAAACTATTATCTCACTACTTTTAATAAATATGTGGCTGTGACAACTTCGTATTATTATTCATTCTGGATAAATCTTCCACAATATCATCATTGCCACTACAATAAGGAGAATCAATGAAAGTGATTTTGTGGTGAATTTTTGTATTGTTTCTGGATGACTCAATTATGGGTGCATTTTTTATTATAATTAAGGTATCACATTAATACAATCTACGCTTCAAAATCAAGTCAAATAAATTTTTTTTATTTACTTTTCATGCAGTAATTTTGTATTTATTTGTCTATATTCTAATGTACTTATAGGCCTTCAGCTTCTCGCATTATTTATCTCACTTTTGGCCTATATTCAACCGTATTCTAATACTTAGTAGTGTAGCGTGTTATTCACCTAGAAAGTAGTAGTATTGGTAGATTACATTATTTGATTGCGTAGTAATTAGTTTAATAATTTATTTATCGTAATTATTGATGTTTTTGATATTGACAATAACTAATCTGATGCTATCTTCTTTCTCTCTTTTAGGAGTAGGGCATCCATAAAGTAAGTTCTCTCCAAGAAGGTACACTACATGCTCGAAAATACAGGTCGCTTAAATTTGTGCCCCCGATCTGTTAAACATGTTTTTATGTTCACAAATTTTTGTGTTTTGTTTTTTTACTTAATGGAAAGTTTTCAAAAGTAACGATTTTTGTGTGTGTACGTACGTTTTTGTCAAATCACTGTCGGTATGATATATCATTACTTTTTGTCCATCATACCATTTCACAAGTATTCGTTATATTTTTTCTGTGAACAATAATTTGTTGAGTATTTCATGGTGCAGTACCAGTCTACCCAAATTTTTCCGTGCCGAGCAATACTATTTAGCTATCTCTAGGAAAACATTGCACCTAAAACAAGTGCTTGTATCGCAAATAATTGAGAAAAAACGAATTTTGAGCAGAGTTTAAATCAAACTGTTCTTCCCGGTATAGCTCCGTATAGATGCAATTCTATGGTACTGTCTTTTGTAATAAAATGCATCGAAAATTAGTGCCTATATAAAAAATAAAAATGTTCAATGTATTTCGAACAAAGTTTGGAACAAACTATTCATCCCTCTCAAGTAGTTGTTACTGGCGGCTCTGGGAGAGCAGTTGGTTGGAGCCCTTGTCTATGATAAGATAAGGCTCTGGCTGGCTTCGTTTCCTGCAACCTTGGGTTCGAATCTCATCCAGCCATGGATTTTTCTCATCATACACCAATTCACCTCATTACCCACGCACAAGTCTCCAGACTCATGTGGGCATCATCCGCAATAAAAAACTTGTTATTAAAATCGACCCTTAGCATTTTTCATTAATTATAATCCCATTTATTTAAAAGCATTCATCTTTTAGTTACAGGCTAACTTAGCATCAAAATCAAGCCTCAAATTGTTCCATTAAAATCCCATTATTTATGTCAAAGAATCCATCTTGTTTCAGAATTATTCATGAATCACAAATTAATGTTTTATAATTTCATATTTATCTTCAGTTCCAATTGTTTGAAAGGGTTGTCAACAATGATCATTTTTTAATTACTACTCAGCGTCGATCTCGGTTTTTCTACTAACGATTTTTTATTATTGTAGGTCTACTAAATTTAGTAGATTTTTCCTTGTTCCGATAATGATAGCAGTCATATATAGGTCACAGTTCAGATGATATGAAATTTGACGTATTATCAACAATTTAAATTATAACAATTTAAATAATTAAATTTATTACAGATGATTTTTATCGTTAACTTGATAATCTAGTTCTTATTACGACATTTTCATGAATAGCTAGATTGTAGAAAAAAAGGATTATCATTTATTGTGTTCAATTTCGTACCTTTTAATGCTACTAGTCTCTTTATTCTAATTTTCTATTCGCGCCATCTTTTTTACAATATGTAGACATTTTGTCACATACCTGTAACCTGCTTTTTTGAAATCTTGAAAACTATACTCTATCAATCTATAATTTTTTTCAAAGATTTATTTCTTATATATTCTTTAGAATTCGGGGGAAATCTTCAACTTTTTCACCTATTTCAAAAATAAATCCTTTTCTGTAAATAAAAGAACGTTCCGTTTACTAATGTTTCGGGTTCTGTGTTTTACTCATTTTAACTGAAGCTCAAGTTCAATAATTTTATTGTTGGCATAATGTTTTTCTAATTATTTATATTATAGTTTTCTTTTCAATTTGGCATTAGCTTCAATTCACCTAGAACGCCATCTTTTCAAAATAATAATTCAGCTTTATAGCATAATTTGTAATATAAACTTAGAAAAACCACTTTTAAATGGAAATTAACTAACGTTATGGCGTGACCGTCGTTTCGCTCTGTTGTCTAGAGGATCGTCAGACGACCCACAGTACACTGACTTAAGGTATGAGTTTGAGGGTTATCATAACCCTCAAACTCATACCTTAAGTCAGTGTACTGTGGGTCGTCTGACGATGCTCTAGACAACAGAGCGAAACGGCCGTCACGCCATAACGTAAGTTAATTTCCATTTAAAAGTGGGTTTTTTTAAGTTTATATTACATATTAGTGGAAACAAGATGGATCTTCAACATCAGCATAATTTGTTTTAATCAAAATAAGCAAATCGCTTAACATTCATCGAAACTATTTCTAATTTCATTCCGCTTATCAAAATTTTGCGCTAATTGCATGTCAACATTCATTCAATAATGATCAACATCGTGAATAATTTAGCATTGTGTTCTAATTACCGAGCGTTAAATAAGATTTACGTGATTTTTTTTTAAATTAACACAAAATTTTAAACAATTTTTTACTTTGTTTCTATCAATACAACTCACGCTATTGCCTGCTTGGAAATTGTGCAATTAATCTAAAATTCAGCTGCGAAATTTTTCAAATTGAATTCGGTAGAACAAAACTACCGTATAGAAAAAAATAAAATTTTTAGAAATTTTGGACTGTAATCCATTTTTCATCGAGAAATTTAATGTCAATATATTTTTGTCATTATTGTCTTGAGTAGGTACACTATATTTATTTCTAAGATAGTATCTATTATCAAAACATTGTCCTCTTGGACCTTTTTACAATCTAAATCTACTAGGTATGTTTATCATCATTATATGTTTCGTTATATTACGTACCGTATATCAGAACACCAATATAATATTATAATATATAGTAGCTAATATTAGGCTAAGCTAGCCGAGCTCAGAATTAAAAGCTTACCGTACCTTTGCAATACTTTAAAATAAACTTTCAAAATTCTATCATATTATCTTTATTCTATCAATTTTATTTTTTGAACTACTGATGCTTTAAAAATATTCTACACCCATCGAACAACATTTTTCCAATTTCCAATAATGTTACTAAATTCAGTTTTCTGCCTATCCTTGTAGAAAATTGTTATTCTTTTCTTAGAAAAGTAAAGTTTATGTAGTTCCTAATCAAAAATTATTAGACTTTTTAGCCAAAAAAGCAACATTTATAAAAAAATGTTTTATGAAGTTGTTTTCTCTAAGTAGTATTAATACTTATATGTATTGATTTGTAAATATTTACCTGTTAAATTATTTTTGTAATAAACCGGTAGCTATTTTGACTGTTGGGATTTTAAACGCATAGCAATTTGAGCATCTAAGCATGATTTATAGATTTTTCTAGTTTGTTGATATCTTGTCCATTCTAAGAACCAAAAATGGTAAGTCAGTTATTTAAATGATGTATTTGACCATAAATCATGGAAGTAACATGACAGTCATAGCATTGTAGGAATTATATGATAGTGGAGCTTGAAAATAAGTAGCTCAACATTACAACAAATGTCAATTTTAGAAGTTGACCTCTTAATTCTTGAAGAAAATCAAGGGAAAATTGTGATTGTGGAAATAATTATGAGATAATAAAGATTTTGTTGATTTAGACGCGAATCAATTTTGAAGGTAGAAAGGTTCAACAAAAGAGTTATGCAAGCTGAAGTGATGCTATCTTAATTTTTTTAATAATATAATTCATTGGATTTGCTTGACATGTTTCAGGGGTGGGGGTGATGATCCTGAATTTGTCAAGGTAAGAAAAATTTTAGAAAAATGGAGTTAATATTTTTATGATTTAGAATTGAGTTATTACACTATCATTCAATTATTTCTTATATTCTAAAAATTACATTGATACAGTACCTGATCTCATTTTAATAATACTGTAGGCTATTATAAGGATAAATTAAAATTAGAGTAGCAGAAGAAACTCTTAAATGCTCATTTATCATGAAATAGATCCTAGACTACTCATTTTTTTCTCTAAAAACCCGTCTAAACGTAAATAAACACATTAGTGAGGGCTCACGCCAGACTAGTGTTTAAAGTCTATATTGGTCTCAGAGTGCTCTAGTATAATACCTTTTTAGTTTGTGTGGATCTGAAAAATAAATGTACTCAGGAATATTAATTTATTTCAATTCAAAAATAAAATTCCATGAATTAGTGTGGAAGCAGCAGATAGAATATCCATTTTGCTTACATAACACAACAGTAGATTGATTATATTGAGATAATGATTATAATAATAGTTCGGAAACCACCTAATACTCATCAACCACCCATCATCCAACTTATTACCCACACACAGGTCTCAAACCTATGTGGGTTTCATCCTAAAAAAAATATATATATTTCTTTGAAAATTGAATTGAACAGCAATAAATAAAAAATAACATATACAATTATCAATCTCAGTTATCTCTCTTTCACATTTCAACAAGTCATTTTTTTATATTAGGCAACTGTCTCTAAATTCGGAAACACCAAAGCTTGTTGTCAATCTTTCCAAATTTAAGACTTTTTGATTATCTGAAGACCAGATAATTTGTCTCTAAATTAATTTGTAAAGGCCACACTTCTTCCAAAGATTGACTTCTTGTCTACCTAAAGACCGAAGATTCTTGTCTTGTCTATCTATCTTTGTCTTGAAGTTTCTTCAGTTGCAGCTCCGTATTTAATCCAGTGAAATAATCGACTGAGAGATCGATCTATCTGTACCAAATTCAAAGCTGAACCTAACCTAACCTATCGACTGTCGATTCTGTCAGCGATTGGTTCACTGGACTACATACTGAACTGCATCCGTTCTTCTATCGATGTCAAGTTCTGAAAAACCGTAGTGATGCAAGGGCTTCAACTCCTGCTTATTTCTATTAAGTTTGTGACAATTTATTTTTTAAATATTATTTCAATTTGTTTTTTATTTGTGTTTTAGCGTCAGGAAGCCAAGTCATCAGCTCTCGATGAACAACTGAAAGAGTACATTGCCGAATGGCGTAAACAGAGAGCAAAGGAGGAAGATGATCTCAAAAAGCTCAAGGAAAAACAGGCCAAGCGCAAGGTAAAGATCAGTTTATTTCTTACAGAGTCCTTGTTCATACAAATTAATGGACATTTTTGAAAACTAATACTTAAAAATTACAATTACTTTCAAAGAAGCTCACTAACATATTGTATAAACTGCCTTTTCTTTTCACCATGGCTGAGTTTTCAAAACGTGATCTACAAAAAATCCTAATAAGTAGCCTAACAATGCAAATTTGTATTTCATTCATTACTTCATTGATATGGTTATTATGGTAGTATGTGAATTTTATATTATTTATATTTGGCTAAGGTTGAGTGGGAGAGAAGACTTTGTAGTCGTAACTCCGCCTAATAAAGAATTTTTTCATTTAATTTTTCCATTTCATTATATTTATTTTCTTGGTAATTATGCTGTCAAACAGTCAACGAAGAGGGTCCTCAAAACTTCCAGTTCACTATTTGATTTTAATTTGTATTTTCAATAAGCTCTTTCTATTCGAATTGATTCAAGCAGGAAAAAAACTGAAAAAATTTTCATAGATATTTTAATGGAATAATTTATTGGTCATTATTATTAGTTAGTATTCAATGTGAATCTATTTGAGAAATTTCACACTTTAAAGTCACATCAAAGGCTTTCATGACTAAACTAAACGATTAGGATTAGGTTTTTGGTGTTCGAAGATCAAATCATATGGTACCTATGTCTTTTTTTGGTAGTTTATAAATTTCTACAAAACTTGCTTACTCCGAGTTTAATTCTCGATTAGAACTAGCATAGGGTTCAGAAATTATTTATTTCATTATTCATGTACAGTGTTACGACAAATCAGTTTAAAAAAATGAGCAACTATACTCTGTTCAGGGAAACGAGAGACAAACCAAAACAAACGTTTGCGTTAGTGTGAGTGGAAAAGTGATGACTCATATCAGTTGTAGACCAATCGATTAATTTCTACTAGTTCACACTTAGATCAGTGTCACAGTCACTGTCACAGTTATCTGTTCTTTTTATATACTGCGCATTAATTGTATTTCTACAGTTAATTTATTGTGAATCGGTCTTGTTGTTTGAAGATAAACTATCACACGCACATCGTGTTTACATTGTCTCTCCTTCCTCTGATCAGATTATAGTAAATGTATTATTATTAATTATTATTACTGGCAATTCTTGAAAAATATTTAGTCTTGTCTTCCTCCATTCATCTTTTATTTACTTTTGTGCTTTTTTCATTCATTAATTTCGTGCATTTCATTTCAAATCATATACTTCTATACTTTCACCCATTTCAGTGAACAATGTAAAAACAAATAATAGATCTAAAAAATTAATTATTTTAAATTGCATTCCTCATGAAACTAAGCCTGTGAGGAGGAATATTGACTTCTTTACTTTCTTACACTTCTTTACTTTCCTACACTTATTTACTTTACTACATTTTAATAATTAATTATTGTCATTTGTGCTTTTCCTTTCATCAATTATTTTACTTTTGAGCATTTCCATCCATTATTTAATTTTGAGCTTCTTCTTTTATTAATTATCTACTTCTCTGCTTCACAGGTCATGCGAGCGGAAGAAGAGAAGAAAATGGCCGAACGTAAGAAGCAAGAAGAAGAACGTAGGGTGAAAGAGATAGAAGAGAAGAAACAGAGAGACATGGAAGAGAAGAGGAAGCGTTTGGAAGAAGCTGAAAAGAAGAGACAAACCATGATGGCGGCTCTCAAGGTATGTGATTGTATTAATTTATTTATTTTTTGAGAATGAAGCCCACATAGGTCTAAGACCTGTGCTTGGGTAATGAGTTGGATGATGATGATTGTTGAGCTGGACCTACAGTTTTAGTTGGGTTCCGAACCAACGGGAAGTGGTTTTACAGCAGAGAACAGTGTCTTTTTTGCTGGCCAATATAATCGGTCACCCTTACAAAGAGTGCCTAGGAGAACGCAACTTATCTCTATCTGATTGCTACGGCTCACAGCTCACAACTTCCTGTAATCATGTAATTATGTCATCACATTCTATAATAGTTCTCCCCATCTTCATCATGTCCCTTATTACTCCAAACTTCAGAACATGAACGTTTTCATTCCAGTATATCAAGATCTTGGCTATAATGTTGCTCAAACAATAGTAGTAATTTATAGAGTCAAGGAAAATAAACTTCCTATAACAAATTCGCAGGAAGTAGCTCAGAGGTGTGCTAGATAGTATACACACCTGTGTATAGTATGCACCTGTGCAGCCAGACTCTGTGTAAAGGTGGGAGTTGACTGTCAAGCATAGAGCTTCAGAATTTGTTTCGGTGGGCTTGGCATACTGATAAAATTCTGTTAGCTCAGTGAGGAAAGCAATCACAAACTACCTCACTCCTCGTTTGTGTAGTACGCTCTTCAAACTAAAACATAGCGTTGAGGGCTGAAGAGTCTCCTACAGTCGAATCGGCTATGGTACTATAAATATACATACATACATAGCAAATTCAACGACTTACAGTCAATTTTAATTGCATAATATTTTTACTAACTTCTTGTCAAACGTTTTCGAGTCATGGAAACCCATCTTCAAAGATATACAGTATAATATATTACTCCTTATTTAGACAGAAATTTTGTTCATGAAGCAAATTTATTTGATCAATGAATAAGTTTATCCTTTCCTTTTTTAAATATTCATGGATGGATTACTTAACGGTTCGATTAGCGTATATTCTATTTTAGAAGGGGAGAAAATAACCTCTTAAAAAATCAATCTGCAAAAGTTAGTTGTGTGAAAATTGTTATTTTCCTACAGTAATCCAACAAAGCGGCTATATATTACTCATTATAGTACGCAAAACAGCTGATTCCTGCACTATTTTACTTTCCCGCACTCCAGCTGACTTTTCCGCACTCCAGATGTGCCAACTGTAGGAAAAATTTGATATGTAACTCATGCTGAAAGTATCTTTGCTGCACTTGAGAAACTATTACACACTCGCCTTCAGCTTGTGTATAATGCATTTCTCTTGTGCAGCAAAGAGCTACTTTGCGCACTAGTTACACAAATAACTAGTTTTTAATTATTTAGAATTTTAATTAGTCTAAATATTTTTTTTTTAAATCTCTATAATTATTACTACTGTATTGAGATGAAATCTCATAAATTCACAACTAAAATTATTATGAATAGGCACCTGGATGAGCATTATTGGAATATTTTGCGAATTTATGCTAATTTTATAGCGGGTTTTCTAGTGATTGATTGTTTTTTCTTCATTTATTATTATTTTTTATAACTTCTCATTCTTATCAATTAATTGTTGTTCAATAGATCATCTAAATAGCAAAAAAACCAAAACACATATGTTGCATGAAATCTTCATTTCACAACAAAAATATTACAAAAAATTCAGTTACTGCAATCAGCGAGTTAAACTTTCACTATAATAAATTTTCTCTTCTTTTATTTTCAGGACCAGAGCAAATCAAAAGGCCCCAACTTCACCGTTAACAAGAAAACAGACGTAAGTGACATACAAATAAATGTTTAATCTCAAACAAAAGTAGCTTGTTTCAAATTTATCAGAAAAACAGGCGAATAGTGAAATCAGACTGTTGACATGCAATGCAATAAAATGGTATAAAAGAGATTTCCTTACTTCATGAAAGTCTCCTACAGCCATTAAAACTATAATCTTTATTGAAAGAGAGGGAAGGAAATAAAAAACTGATTCTCAGCTGGTTTTTTAACAAACCATTTGTCTATTCCTTTATTGTTGTCGTTGGTCATTTGGTTTAAACTTAATGATTATTTATGATATGATTATTATTTATCTAAGGAATAAATCAATTTTCACATATTTTAAAAAAATTACAAAATTATATCTTGAAAATTATTTCAATAAAAAAATTAAAAAGTAATGACATTAAAATATCTCCTTCCCTTTTGCTTTTTCTCAAAATCAACCTTTACTCTTTGACTACGTTCTTGTTTCCCATTTTTAATCCGTATTCAAATAAAGGTCGATTCACACACTTCAGCTACGGCGCGTTGCAGTCACAGTTCCGTCTCAAT
Source organism: Conomelus anceps (assembly GCA_948455865.1). Lineage (NCBI taxonomy): Eukaryota > Metazoa > Arthropoda > Insecta > Hemiptera > Delphacidae > Conomelus > Conomelus anceps. The sequence continues at coordinate 22,689,985 of OX418227.1, read as the reverse complement.
TCAGTCATGGTAACAACCTAATCTAACCTGACGGGCCGGACTAGTGTAGACAGCGCAACCGGAAACTCAGATAAGAATATGTGACTGTGACTGAGACAGATAGCTCGGAAGTGAGACGCGCCGTGACTGATGTGAGTGAATCGATCTTTAAGAGCATAAACGTCTCCGTTGAATGTTTTTTTATTGTACAATCCCTTGGTTAGTTATATGATTCTTTTAGGAAAATCTCAATCACTACTTACGACAAATATGAATTCAAAATTCAAATGGAAATTAGAGTTCAAATGAGCATTAAAAACTATTAAAGGTACTGGCTAACTCATTAATTTTCTGTCTATCATTTATAATTATCATAGATTTATTTCATGTTTTATTTATCTTCTCCATGTTTATCAACATGAAAATTCATTCTACATTTTCTTAGATAAATTCTTTTTTATCTTTCTTTAATTTATGGGTGGTATAAACAAAATTGAGTATGTTGATTAACTCATATTAAATATGATTGACTCAATTTTAGTTTACTTCTAATTAAATTTAATAACAGGAATTTAGAGCGGATCAACAAAAATAACAAAATCGCAAGTCAAAAAAAATTTGTTATTTTTGTTAATCCGCTTGTGATTCTTGTTATTAAATCTAGTTAGAAATAAATTAAAATTGAGTCAATCGCAGCTGATTCTTACGCCTTCCAATTGGACTCCCGTCGACAAAGCAGATCAACAGTCGACTCCAGTCGTTCAGCAGAGTCCAATCACTTAATTTACTCAATGTACTCAATTTTATTCAAACTCCCATTCTCTGTCTATCATTTGTCTGTATATTAATAAGTTCATCTCAATTAATATTATAATGCTGAAGATCCATCTTTTTTCCACTAATATAATTATAATAAAAACACTTTTAAATGGAAATTGTGTCTCACGTTATGGCGTGACGGCCGTTTCACTCTGTTGTCAGACATCAAGAGCATCGTCAGACGACCCACAGTACACACGTATTCTTACGTATACACACGTATCGTATTTTTATCCTTCGCCTGTGTACTGTGGGTCGTCTGATGATGCTCTTGACAACGGAGTGAAACGGCCGTCATGCGTCAGTGAAACGGCCACATTACGTGAGTCACAATTTCCATTTAAAAGTGTTTTCAAGTTTTTTAATTAATATTAATTTTATTTCCCTTTTCTACTAATTATTACTCTGTCTTAATCCACCCATTAATTCTATGTTTTCATCCTTCATGCCTTTTTCCACTTAATTTTCTTGTTCGTGTCTACAGTTTAACATGGCCTTTACTTTTATTTTTCATTGCCCCTCTGGGGTGTCCGATCCTACTAGGCGTCAAATCTGCAAGAAAGTAGAAACAGTAGAAACTAATCTGTCTAAACAAAACAATTCAATTCTGTGTTAGTTGACCCATTTATTTCACGTTTATATCCCTCATGACTCTTTTTGATTACTCTTTTTTTCGTTTCACAGTTGAACATGACCTCAGCTCAAATGGAAAGGAACAAGACCAAGGAGCAGCTGGAAGAGGAGAAGAAGATTTCGCTCAGTTTCCGTATCAAGCCGCTCGCCATTGAAAACATGAACATCAACGCTCTCCGCGCCAAGGCTCAAGAACTATGGGACTGCATTATCAAACTAGAAACTGAGAAGTACGACTTGGAAGAACGCCAGAAGAGACAGGACTACGATGTGAGTACTAGAGAAGTAGAAAAGTAAAGTATAATTGAAGTAAAGTAAATAAATAGACTTAGAAAATAATACAAGTTAGTTTGAAGTAACTGACAAATACACAAAAACCAAATTTATTAATTTCGAATTCCTTTAAGTGCTATTAATTTATACTGAAGACTTCCGCTCATCTACATTTTTGTAGAGATTATGAATCGTATTTACGTTTTACCTGATCATTTCAGGACTTTCAATAAATACAAGATTGAATGAAAAATTATTTCAAAAGATATTGTTTTATTCATAGAGTGTTTCGATCATTACACCTACACAAACAAAAATAATACAAATAATAAATAGAGCTCAAACAATTTTTGAGAGTATTTTCAAGTTTAATCCCTTTGAAAAATCCAATCATTAGCCGAATGGATTCTGTATAATATAATATACTTCTGTAATATTTATGCAAATATTGCACTGAAGTAAAGCTTATAATATTTATAAGCAAACATGAATTAAAGCTTAAACAGTACTTACCTTCTATATTCACTTTGGAGAATTTTTATCAAACTGGAAAAACTTCGCCGTTTTATATTGTTTATGTATTTACTGACTATTTTGTCTCTTTTTCATTGCAATCAGTAATTTTCTAATTAAATTTTTAGGAGGTTTGTCATAATAAATTACGATCATTCATCATTTATTCCATATTGTTTCAGAAATCACATACAAATCTTATGAATGTACTGTAATTAGTATATTTCGCCTCGCATACTGAATTATACGGCATTGGAATTGGAAACATTGAATATTGTATTTTATGGGATTGAAGAATGCTATTTTAAGAGAATATTTATATTTTTGTCCCTAATATTATTAATAATGATGTTTTTTTATTACAGCTCAAAGAATTAAAAGAAAGACAAAAGCAACAGCTGAGGCATAAAGCTCTCAAGAAAGGTCTTGACCCTGAGTAAGTAAAATTAGTTTCAATCAAAACATATTTTTGTATAAAATGGCTTTATTATTTTATGAATTGCTTTCTTAAGCTGAAGAAAAACTGACTGTTTAGTAAACTTTTTTTAATAGTAATGAAAATGATTCATTATTTGGAACAATTGCATAGTTAGGCTGCCAAAAAAACACTAAAAACAATCTTTTTTATAATAAAAAATTATTCAAATAAAATATAATAAAACAAAAACAATAGATTTATCTGGCAAGTAACACAAAAATTCTAGGCAAAAGTACATGGCGCAAAAAATAAATTTTCGTCCGCAACCATTTCTAATTGAATATCACTACACTTGAATAAAAAAATAAAAATAAAAGGGAAATGAAATTTACATAATTTTCAAGATTACATATACCATAAATAAGATTAGGGTTTTCCAAAAATTGTTGTTATTTTTTTTTTCCTAATAACTTCTATTGATATAAGAGGATGGATATGACCATTAAAAATAATCTTGGAAATCTTGAAGAGATTAGCTGATATTTGGCCATTGGTTTGAAGAGCCAAGAGAATTTAATCAATAATTCTAATATTTTTTAGGATCCTCTGTTGAATTATAAGGAATATTTAATTTTGATTTCTTACAACCTTTTTACTTGAAATAATTCCTATAAATCAATTGCGTGACCAATCAATATTAAATTTGACTTGATAAAATTCAACTTTTTGTTCTATAAATGAACTGGAATATTAATTTAAAATTTTCCACAGAAAAAATACATTTTAATTATTCATAAATTTTAGAAAGTGAGTTCTCCAATTAACATTATTTTATTTTTCTGTTTTATTTTTCAGGGCATTAACAGGAAAATACCCAGTAAGTATCATTATCATTACAATATCTTTAATTACAATGAAAAAAATGTTTACAGTTCAAATCAAATTTATTTTCTACTAAATTTATCCATATATCAAATAATATAACTCACAAGGCTACCAAAAGCCAAAAATCATCTTATTTTTGTGTTATTGATCGAATAATATATTGGCCCAATATTATTAAACCAAGATTTAAATGTAAATTAAAATAGAATACCGTAATATAAGTTTTAATATGTTTATACAGCCTGTAAATATGGTTATGCATTGAAAAAATATGTAAGATTCATAAATGCAATAATAATTGGATATGAAATATTTTATCAGAATTGGGAGAGAATTTATAATAAGCTTATGAGAAATTCAATTTCAGACCGGTACCACTCATTATCCACGCACAAGTCTCGAACCCATGTGGCTTCATCCTTCAATGAATAATTATGATTAATAAGCTCAATTCATATTTTAATGCCTTTGTAAGACAGTACATTTATTATTTGTCTCAATTATAAGTTATTTATAATCCAACAATAATCAGGCATTGAGCACACATAAATGAATATAATAATGGCCTATATAGTATGTAGAGGTGTTTTGGAATTTAGAGCCAATTTTATAAAGTTTTTAAAAATATTTCACTAGTAATAATTTTTATTTTTTCAGCCAAAAATCCAAGTCGCCTCCAAATATGAAAGACGTGTTGACACAAGGTCATACGATGACAAGAAGAAGCTCTTCGAAGGTGTAAGTATAGAATAGTTTTATACAAAAACAGACAATAGAATATAATAAAAAATCAAAAATGCAATAAATAATATACAAAATTGATATTTTTCAACAACGAGGAATGTAATGTTTTATGACAATTCCCTTATTCCAGAGGACAACTCTAAAGACTGGATAATTTTTAATATATTAAAAAATAAAAATTTCAAAGCTTAAATCGTCCAGTCTTAAGTAAAAAGGCCTTGGCACAGATACGGTTTTATATTATGAGGAATGCATCCCAAATTATTAGAAGCTCCAAAACGCTTTTTCAATCTATAGATCAATCAAAAGCTTGAATTTTTTCAATTTATTTATACATAATTTCATAAACAAGCTGCCATTATTTATTCTTTTCATAAATGAACTATTTAATTTAGAATTTTTATGTATCATTCTTATCATATTCATTTCATGAATACCATCATGTCGAGGCTTGTAAGCTCAATTAGAAGTTTCAAAAAGTTAATTTCTAGTCTAATTTTTATGTCTATTTTAATTTTATGTCGACTTAAGTTTAATTTCTGAAGCTTCCCCAAATACAAAGCATATAAAAAATAGACTGTATTGGGAAGATAGATAGATAGATTCTTTATTGACAATATTGTCGCCAGGCTACAGCCTATTGCAAAAAAATGTTATTTCTAAGTAAGATTTGATCTCTGTGGGTAATCTGAGCTCCCAAAGCACGTTTTTATGAGAGCATGGACCTTATGGGATTGTTTATGGTAGGCCCTATATCGCATCTCCATAATTTTGTCCTTTTTCAAAGAATTTTCAGCAGAAATATTTCTTTATTTCTAATAAAAAATTTATATTTACAATCATCTTTACGTAAAACCATTAATAAAAAGACCCAAAGGTTGCAAATAAAACAAAAAATCTGTAGATTCCTTGAGAAAGGACTTTGTCCATCATTGTTCTTGACCTATTGTTTTCTAGAATCGTCTATTATTTTGTTTGTGGGTTATGGAGAAAGTTTTAATGTTGTAATGAATAGTGTACGGTACTGCCCTTTGTAATGAATGAATTGTGATGAATTTGTAATGAATTACAAACCTTTGTAATGAATGTCAGGCGTAGCTCCCATATCAGATAAATGAATGATGTTGTTTTGGTTTGTATTCATTGAGTAAAGTTGGTACAGCATGACATCCTGTTTAAAAATATAATGAAAAAACTAAAAGAAAAAATTAAATACATTTTCACAAAAAGTAATTTTCTACAAAAAAAGTTGATATCGTATTCAATTTTTGTAGTGGAAGACTATAATTAGAGAGTTAGGGTAAAAAGCTATGTGAACATTAGTGTTATCTAATGCTAACTTGGGCATTCTATAAATATGCCTGCTCTAAAAGCAATAGAGTAGGTAGATACATAGAAAGTACAGGTTAGAATTAGCGTTATCTTAAACGTAGTTTGTGCAAACTCTTTAATATTAAATCAAGATAACTTTTTTATATAAATTCCATAGTCATGAAAAAGTTTTACTCAATTTTTAATATTATTTTTGTCTGTTAAAAACGGGTCTCCGCTGCTTTGAACAAGATTATTATGGTAAACTATTGACCTAAATATATCGTTTTATTTTTTCAACTTCAAAATAGAAGCAAAAAGTATGAACCTCATAAAGTATCAGCAACTCAAGAACCTTCCATGACAAGATTTATTGATAACTTATGACTTCTTGGTTGAATCAATATTGGAAATAATCTATTGAAAGACTCTATAGAAATACTATAAACTCAAAACTCAAAGACTATAGACTCAATATTGGAAATAATCTATCAAAAGACTTTAAACTCAAAAAAGACTTTTTGGGGAAAAATGTAATTCCAGGTTCTCCAAATGTAGAAAATTAACTTATATAAATGAATTTTCTAGTAAATACCGTAATGGAGGTGGAATAAATAGGTAGGTCAGATGGATTTTATTAAAATTTAGTTTTTATTTCTAAAAAATTACCAAAAACTTTTATTGGAACTATTTTCTTGCTTTTTTTTAATTTTCAAAAGAAGGCACTTTTCTATTGCAAATTTGTTTTGCAATAAAGCTAACAAAAAAGCATTTCCCACAAGATCATATAAGGTGATATTCCTTGTGATATTTATTTCCCTGCATTTCCAAATTTCCAAAGAAAAAACTATATTGAAAATTTGTTCTACATGGTAGCCGCCAAAAAATATAAATTCTGTCATTTTTGCTTTCTTTTCTCGTTTTTCTTGTAATATTTACTTTTGTTTAATTTAAAATGGCCGACCACAGGGCTGGGATACATTAACCTCAGAAACCAATGAGAAAATCTGGAACAGCCGAAATGATCAGTTTTCAAAACGTAGCAAGGGTGAGTTTTGAAGAAAACCGTTAAAAAAAGAAAGATTTTCTCTCCTGGACACCTGGAGCCCTCGTTTTGAGTGTTTTTGGACGCCCTGCAAAGTGTTTTCACTCCCCAGCTAGTTTAGCACTTTCCTGAAGTGATGGTTATGACCTAATTCGAATAGCGACTTAGTTGTGTTTAAGCTGTAAATTGAAGCTGTGATATTTTCCCCCAGATGTGATATTCCTTTGTATGTATACCTCATATCTCAACTAAGACAGAGATTTGAAATGTACTATTCCCAAATTGTGCATGTTTTGAATTATTTGGTGTCAGCAGCAGATTTGACTTCTTGTAGAGCTGGAACTTACTCTTCATTTGCGTAGTACGCTCTTCAAACCAAAACATAATCTTGAGGTCTGAAGAGTCACTTACAGTCAAAATACATAGCTGGAATCGTTTTTAAGTAGAAACAATATATCCAGAAAATCATGAAACCCTAGTCAATAATCAAGAAACTTAATTGAGACTTCAATTTCGAATTCGTATCAAGGAATCTCAATTGAGATTGTTATCCAGAAAATCATGAAACCCTAGTCAATAATCAAGAAACTTAATTGAGACTTCAATTTCAAATTCGTATCAAGGAATCTCAATTGAGATTGTTATCCAGAAAATCATGAAACCTAGTCAATAATCAAGAAACTTAATTGAGAATTCAATTTCAAATTCGTATTAAGGAATCTCAATTGAGATTGTTATCCAGAAAATCATGAAACCCTAGTCAATAATCAAGAAACTTAATTGAGACTTCAATTTCAAATTCGTATCAAGGAATCTCAATTGAGATTGTTATCCAGAAAATCATGAAACCCTAGTCAATAATCAAGAAACTTAATTGAGAATTCAATTTCAAATTCGTATCAAGGAATCTCAATTGAGATTGTTATCCAGAAAATCATGAAACCCTATAGTCAATAATCAAGAAACTTAATTGAGACTTTAATTTCAAATTCGTATCAAGGAATCTCAATTGAGATTGTTATCCAGAAAATCATGAAACCCTAGTCAATAATCAAGAAACTTAATTGAGACTTTAATTTCAAATTCGTATCAAGGAATCTCAATTGAGATTGTTATCCAGAAAATCATGAAACCCTAGTCAATAATCAAGAAACTTAATTGAGACTTCAATTTCAAATTTTGATCATATATATTTTTTATCAGTTTTTCAAAATTACCAGTTATTAATGATATTAGAAAATTTGGGCAAAACCACGTTGCTAATTACGCTTATGCTAACCTGAACACTCTATGCATCTGCCTGTTGTGAATGCAAGGTGCTATAGAGCAGGTAGATGCAGCACAGAGTTTTCAGGGCAAACCTATGTTAACGCTAACACTAACCTGAAGCTCTGTAGCATCTTGCTTATAGCGCAGGCAGATGTCTAGAGAGTTCATCGTTGATGGAACGTTCAATTACAACAATAAAAATGCCCAATAAAAATTCCTAGGGTAGCAGATTTAAGAAGCCTGTATTTTATTACATAGTAATTGATTATTTTTCCTAAGTACAATAGATAACAATCTACAACAATAACTTATATTGAGAAAAATACTGATAAATTTCAGCTCTCCAAGTGATTAAACTGTTATAGATACCAAATGATTTCAGTGCTGCAAACGATTGATTGAAAATGTGATTGATTTATTATGTGTTTTGTGTTTCCCCCTTTCCTTCTCCACAAATTATAGGAAGATTAAAAGATAAATAAAAAAGTACGAAGAAAGTAACAAGGCCATCTCCAGCAAAGCAATGTTGAACGTGGATTAAAAAAAAAACAATAACTTTATGGGTTAAAAAAAAAATTTTGATAGTAATTTGTATTATGTAATTTATGATACTAACTTTTTATGGTAAATTGAATGACTTAAAGTCAATTTTAATTGAGAATAAATTATATTTTTACTCACTTCAAGTCAAACTTTTTCGAGTCATGGAAACTCATCTTCAAAGGCTTTGAGTCCCCATGGCTCAAAAACTTTTGACCTGAAGTGAGTAAAAATATAATTTATTCTCAATTAAAATTGACTGCAAGTCATTGAATTTACCGTAAAAAGTTAATATTAACAACGCAGATTGTTATGGAACAAGAAATCCAGGAATTTATGATACTATACAGTGAATACCAATTCGCTCATAGGCGTAACTAGTGGCGGGGGGGGGGGGGGTATTTATTGGGGACGAAATTTCCCCATTGCTCACAAGAAATTAAAAAAATAATTGTAAGTAACAATAAATTGAGAAATCTTTTTTTGAAGGTAAGAGTGGTTGACTGGTGGGAATAAATAAGTCAACTCTAGATATGCCACTGAATACGCCTATATAGACTTATAGCTTTATTATCACTTACCCGGTGGTTCGGAACCCACCTAAAATAGTAGGTCCACCATGTTCCCCGTAACATGGCACAAACGGCGAGGTGGAACTACCCGTAAGGGTCTCCCCACCATTAGGCCGGCCACACACATGAACAGTCGAGGCGAGGCATTTCGACTTTTGGCGAGGCATTTCGACGAAAGGCGTCTTTAGCGACAGAGAAAGCATGGGCGCTTACGGAGCACCATACACTTCAAGAGTCGCGGAGAGGCGAGGCGAAAAGGCGCCTTTCGTCACAGAGCGAAACAGTCAAGAATTTTGTTTCACCAAAAGTCACCGAGAGTCGGAGCGTTCTGCGCATGTGCGAAGTCACGTGATCACCACTCCGCTTCTAACGAGTGTCCACTTTGCCAGAGGATCTGATGGCAACTCAACAATGAAACCACTCCTATCCATTTTGTGATTTATTCAGGGGTGTCTACAGGGGGGGAGTTATGTCGCAGACTGCGTTATTGAAATACTTGGGGGTTCCAAAAAAAGTTTGGTGGGGGGGGGGAATATTTGATTGTTTAAAAACCATTTAGGTTCACATTCTTATTTAGCTATTTTGCAATTAAGTTTATTGAGCAGAAGTTCATACCGTATATTCATTTCATTGATATTTCTTTTTTACCTTTACAAAAAATTGTAACCTATGTAAAGAATCTCAAAAAATATACATACATTTTGTATAATAATAATAATAATTCTTTATTGTTTCCTCAAAAGAGTTACAACAGGTGGTTGAGCAACATAACATTTTTTTATTTTTTCTCTTAGATAATAAAACATTAATAAATTAAATAAGAAATAAATACAGTATTAATGAATTGATACACTGTCGTTGAAGCTAGACATAATATTCCATATACCCTTTAGAGTTCTATCAAAAACAAAGCAAAGTATGATTCTTCATAACATTTTTCATAAATCACATCTGAAGAAAAAGAAAAAAAAGCTAAAAAGTGGAATAAGCACAATATTAATTTACATTTTTAATATTACATTTTGTATATTATTGACTGGGTTTGAATTTTTTCAATGCCTTTTTTAGTTTTACCCTTTAGTTTTATACCTTTTTTTAGTTTTAGATAGAATATGAGGGCTTATTTTTTCGCATTTATTTATTTTTTTTTTTTTGTAGGGGGTGCCTAATTTATTGGGAGGGCTGAATTTAGGGGGGTGAGGCTTGGGGGGTGAGCACACCTGATTAATAGGGTGTACCCACATTCTTCTATTTATCACATTGCGATCCAGCAACTGAATGAAATTTGACATCATTAAAACGATCTCTTCCTCGCTACTAGATACACTAGAAACTTCTATAATGAAACTACTGAAACTACTATAGTGAAAGACTAGAACTGCGATATGTTCACTCTGCGAAAGCACAGTCGCGACTTGGCTGTGAAACCGAGCCAAATTTTGGCCATGACTTGCCTCGCCTTCTATTGTGTGTGTCCGCTTTGCCGCAAGGCAAGTCAAGCGTCTTGACGAAAGTCATTTGCCTCGCCTCGACTGTTCATGTGTGTGGCCGGCCTTAAAAGCCATACGCTTATTATTATTATATAGACTAATATGATAGTTATACCTTAATAATGACAGTAAACCGCAATCAATTTAAATCAATACATGTACTGTCAGTAAAGATTACTTTTTAAGAATTGACATAAATATTCAAATATTTAATGAAGTAATACGGTAAGCCCTTATAATTATATATCAATCTAATATGATGGTCCAGCTTTCAATTAGTATCCACATTTTTTATATAATTATTTGTGTTACATATTTATGTGTGCCATAATCTTACACCAAAGTAGGGTTTAAACTTTGTCTGTAATATTATTGTATTTTACTGGCGAAAAAAAACAGTTACTGAATAAATTTCACATTATTACAATCATCAATGGAACTGGACTACAATATTGTTTTTTAAGTAAAAAAACAATTACTGAATAACATCTTGAATTATTACAATCATTGAATCATTTTAACAAATCTATGTTCATTATTAGACATAATATTTCAATCAACACTCATAATAATTGTATCGTCAATGCATCGTTCAAAACTTTTAATGCAATTCATTCACATAATTCTCTATTCGAATCTTATCTAGCATTCACTAACTTATCGTTTAAAAATGTTAAGCTCAATTATCATCAGATATAGCAACAAAAAATCGTATCTACAATAATCCTAGAAATTTATTTATTTATTGTGACAAATTTACAACGAATGTGAAGTTTACAGACTCAAGTCCAAAACTGCTCCCTTCAAGAATTTTGAGTACCTATGTTACATTGTCCAAAACATTGAGGTTAACACAGACTAAAAATTTAAGAGTTGCTAAAAACCGTCACTCAAAAAATAGCAAAATTTACCTATAATATAGTTCGGAGCTCACCTAAAATTACTGTAGGTCCAACTCATCAATCACCATCATCCAACTCGTTACCCACGCATAGGCCTCAGACCTATGTGTGACCGGTTTTTTATATTCTTAAAAAATTATTATAAGATTTATAGACTTCTAATTTTATAAAAATTACTTTTATTAATGACACTTTCATAAAAAAAGTAATAATACCTATTTCAAATTCCTATATCAAATTTGACAAAGAGCTGATAATGAACATACTACTGTAACCTTTGTTAAGTTGCCATTTCACAAAATGACATGAAAAATAATTATCCGAATAAATAACAATCACTTAATTATCAATAAAACATAATGCTGTAACCATTTATTGTTATTGTTAAATTTCAATTTCACAAAATAACATAAAAAATAATAATCCAAATATAGCAATCACGAAATTATAAGCAAAACTACGGTATTTCATCCTATTTTTCGGTATTCATCCTATTATACTCAATCACCACCCTTTTTTTAAATTTCCATTTACATCATCACCCAATGTACATTGAGTTGTTTTGTTTGTTATTCCCGCAGTTGTGACAGTGATCTGCATTGTTTACCATGAATCTTGCATCATGTACCATATTTTCACCTGCATCATGTACCATAGTTTCACCTGCATCATGTACCATCCTTCCACCTGGCACCTGCATATATATTTACCATAATTTCACCGGAAAAAATGGTCGAGTTCCTGGGAGCTTTACCGGTAACTGGTAAATGTTACCGGTGGCGTCTGATTGGTGTAATCAAATTCATAGACGTTAAATAACTTGAATAGACCAATAAGACGCCACCGGTAACATTTACAAGCTACCGGTAAAGCTCCCAAGAACTCAATCATTGCATCATCCTGTGTGTCCACGTCTTTACTAACCACTCTCTGTTTTGTTATGATCCAGCTTCCATAGAAAAACAGACTTCTTAGATTTAGAATGAAACGGACCAATTTTTTCTAGCAATAGTGTTCTTAACTTGTTTGTGTGCTTTCTTTTATTTGTTTTCTTGTGTTTTTCGTTGTCGATGGTGATCAGGGTTATATCGAGCAGACAAAGGAAGTCATGGAGAAGGTTTGGAACGAGAGAACTGACCAGTTTGGAAACCGGCCAAAAGGTGAGCGATTAATCTGAGCTCAAAATGATCGATCGATCATCAACGTCAATCATCCAATTCATAGAAAAAATCGTTAACCCTGCGTTACACTCGCCCTTAAATTATGTCATACTTGTGGTTTACCCATTCTTTGCAACGGGGTGTTTAAATTAAGCATGAGATACATGGATTTCAACATCCAATACCAATACAATTTCAAAAAGGGAATTAAGAGCTGAATATTGATATGGAACAACTGCGTTGCTTTGACTTGTGACTTGAAGATCATTTTCATCATAGTGACGTATCATGTATCAGCTGTACTTGCATCTAAACACATTTTAAAACAAATGTGTTACGGAATGTAATACGGAACAAATGTGGTGATTTGACTTGTGACTTGAAGCCCATTTCCATCATAGTGACGTATCATGTATCAGCTGTACCTGCATCTAAGCACATCTTAAAACAGTAATAGTTTATTGTAGTTATAGTAATAGTCCATGAAACAGTAATAGTAACAGGCCATAAGTGAAATTTGAACATAAATAATTTTTAAAAGTATGAAGGAAAAACGAAAAGGCTTTGAGGTCCACGATTTTCGAGTTTTGATGATGAAAAGTTATTTAGTCAGCCCTGAAAAGATGTTCATAATTTAGGCATTTCAACACAGGCTCGAGTTTCAATAGAATTTTAATTGATAACTCCATTCTATTTGAAATATTTTCAGATTGATCATCAGAATATTATACAAGAAGCGGTTGAGAAGATATAGATTCAATACGGTACAATAGATTCAATACAATAAAATATACCTGTTTTTCCTTCATGAAGGTATATACACTTATTGGAACACAAGTTTCCAAATAGAAGGAAACACTACCGTATATCTTTAATATTTTGATATTTTTGGAGCTGTGCCCCCTTCTTCTAAAAGTAATATCAATCAGTTCTTATCCAGTATTTCGAATTTAGACTGTATTATATTTGATACATTCAATGAATGAATATAATCGAAATGGTTACACATTTTCAAAACCATGAAATTGGAAGATTTATTCTCCAATCACAATATCTTGATATAAAGAGTAATATTTTGAAATCTGTTATGTTTTTCGTGAAGAAATACTTGATGAACAATCTAATATCAAAACACACTGTATTTCTATTTAAATTATGACTTTTACAACTTATACTGGAGGTGTGCATTCCATTTATAAAGAGAAGCTTCATTGGTAGGTACCTAACTATTCTATTTATAGCCGAAAGTTAATACAGTTATCTGTTTCTCTGAAAACACAGAAGTAGTGATAAATAATCATTTCTATCGTTAGGATGAGTGGCCATTATGTAGCATAACAAAACAGGCAGGCTGATGAAGCTTCTCTTAAGAAGTGAAATGCATTTCCTCCAGTATAAGTAAGTAAAAATCACAATTTAAATAGAAATGCAGCGTCAGTTCTGATATTAGATTAATATTTTGAGTTTTAATATTGTAGCCTTATAATCAAACTTAACAAGTATTGAATGAATAATATTATATCATTATTGTTATTAGGCTATAAATATTATTACTATTATTGTTATTATTATTATTATCATAAATTCTTGATTGAAAAAATGAGAAGTTAGAAGCTTGCTAATATATAATGAGTGATATTAGTATTATGGAATAATATAAATGGGTGAGTACCGTACTGTATTATTTAAAATATTTTGTTAGAGAAAATTTAAATTTAGCTGTGAATGACAATCTAGAAAAAACATATTACAGCCGTAGATTTATTGATTTATCTATTGTGACAAAATAACAATGACTATGAAGGTGCAACAGACTCAAGTCCAAAACTGCTCTCTTCAAAAATGTTCAATATGTTACATTGTCCAAAACAATAGATAATAATTTATTGGATATTTATATTAATAGCATAACATATTTTGACAAGTGGCATAGGTGGGTATAATATTATAATTTGACCTGTTGAATAAAATAATTTAAAATATTAAATTTCGTGCCAACAGAACTTTCTCTGCATTTTTATTGAGAAAAAATAGATAAATAAAAGCAATTCTTTTGCAGAAAGAGCTCAGCTGTGTACCAGGCTTTAGACACAGTATTAAATTTTAATTTAAATTTATATTTATGTATATTATAAGATAAAGTCATATTTATTTATACTATTGAAACCACTTTTGATAATTATTAATTTATTACAAAAAAAAACAGCAAAAATGCAACAAGTTATGGCCCGCAAAAATTGCTTTCTTCACTAATTTTTCAACTGAGAATCCAAATTCTTGGTTATCAACACAATTCCTTAATACAAAGCCTTGTTTATAAAAAGATTCAATTTTTTTATCATTTTTTATTTAAATATTTAATGTTTTTTAAATGAGATTTGATTATTATTGAAATGTACTGTGTTTAGATGTACTGCACAAGTAATATGTATTGTGCAAGTAGAATTGAATTGAAAAATCAAAATTCAGATCTTTTTGAAACAAAGAACTTAGTGAAAATATTTCTAGAATTTATTTGATAATCGTTTTGTCTTATTTCTATTGATGAAATTTGTGTCACATTCTTCTTTTTACTCTACTATTCTAGCTAAACTGCCAAAATGGTTTGGTGAAAGACCAGGCAAGAAGAAGGACGACCCAGAAAGCCCCGAAGAAGAGGAAGTGAAGAAGGATGATGAAGTTGAGGAACCCGTCTTCGAAGCTGAAGAAGAAGAGGAGGAGGCCGAGGAAGAGGAGGAGGAGGAGGAAGAGGAGGAGGAAGAAGAGGAAGAGGAAGAGGAGGAAGAATAAATCATTCGCAAGTAATTATTGATTTTTTGAGATCATTTCAGTTTTTCTTTTTCTTAAAGTGTTTAGATGCATTATCTGTACCATATTAAATCATTTACAAACAGTTTAAGTACAGTTTCTGCTCGCTATTCCAAATAATTGAAACCTGATCAAGAATAGAGCAGAAAAAATAAGACGTTCTGATGAATCTCTCAGCTACTCAGTTGTCTGTGATGTGGGCGCTCTTTGTAATGGTGGCCGATTAGATTGGTCAGCAAAAAAGACTCTGATCTCTTCTGTAAAATCACATCCCGGTGGTTCGGAACCCACCTAAAACTGTAGGTCCAATCCATCAATCACCATCTTCCAATTCATTACCCAAGCACAGGTATTAGACCTAGGTGGGCTTCATCTTCCAAAAAAAAGGGGAAAATGAAAAACGTGAATAAATGTTTTCCATGATGAAATACTGTCCTTGAAAAATCTAATATCAAAACTTCCCCTGTATTTCTATTTTAATTATTATTTTTACTCACTTATACTGGAAGGATGCATTTCACTTCTAAAGAGAAGCTTCATCAGCCTTTAAACAGTTTTGATATTCGATTGTCAGCTATTATCACATAAATGTTCAAACACTAATAACAAGCCCTAATTTAAAATGTACTAGAAAAATATAATTTGTAACCAATAAGGTATCATGACAATTCATTGAAATTTTTTGTTATTTTTCAGGAGGCTGTGAGTCAGCAATTTTTCAATGGTGTCCACTAAACAGCTGACTCAGTTAATGGTACAAAAAAATTCTACAGCTTCAACACTCTGGATGGATTTTCAAAACAAAATCTGAAAACAAAAATTGAGAACCACCTACCCAAATCATGTCTGGGCTATCCAATAAAAACTGCAAGGCGACTCCATTATTTATTATCATTACTATCCAGTCCAAGTGCCTCTGACTGAAGTCTTACATCCAGATGCTTGTGTTTTTTTGTCAGGATGCCATTAAAAAACAGACAGTTTTGAAATTTAACAGAAGAAAATCTATTATCAGAAGTAAATTTGAAAGAACTACACCAAAATTCTGGTTGTAACAGATTTGTTGTTTATTTGCAACAAATATTAATGTTGAATCCAACCTAACCTTATAAGAGCCACAGTGAATTAAAATCGGCTGACTTGAAAATAAAAGTGCTTACTATGCCTATTTATCAACTTTTATACTTCACTGTCTCAATTCTTGTCTATCAAAACCATTTTTATTTTCATCAACTCTCACAGATCTGATCTCCTTTCTTGGAGATTGAGGTTATGTTGCATTACTTGTCTTGTTTCTCATTAATAAATTAATTTTAAAAATGTATAAATATATAAATATTTATTTATGTCAGATTCTTGTTTGCTTTAATGTACCAGTGTGCATTCATTAGTGTTCTAACTTTATTTACATCCTGTTTTCTGACTAGTGTGGTTTATTTTTCACATATCTGAAGCAGATAATGTTGCGTCCATGGAAGCCAGTTGCTTGCTTCTAATTGGTCAATGAATATTGCCTAGGTCTATTCAATATTGCATAGGTAATCATTTTCAGGTACCGTATATGCTTCAAATACAGTAGGCTCCTATAGAAATTCATACTAAAAAGCAAAAGAAGTTTTGCCACTGCAGTTCATTATTAATTTAGCAATAATCAAGCGAAATCATGGGGGGTTACCACATGACCGAAAATCTATCTGACCGAAAGCTAGGTTGTGATTGTGACGTCACATTAAACTAAGGCACTCTATAGATTTCTACAGAGCCCTACAATAAACAGCTGTTTCCCGTTCACCGAATCACCTTGACGTATGCCACTTGATACCAAGGTACAAGCACTCAGACGATGAACAAAAGTGAGCGGTAAAATTTGAAATTCGAATGAGTTGATTTTCACTTCTTGGATTTAGAATCAATAGTTTTCCGAATCGATAATAACTGTAATAGTGAATAATAAGACGAAATTGTCACAACCACATTTATTAAAACTTCGAGAAACTAGTTTCAGTTGTTACACCATTATCAATCTCAATCGAACTGAGTTTGATTGAGATTAATAATGGTGTAACAACCGAAACTAGTTTCTTGAAGTTTTAATAAATGTGGTTGTGACAATTTCGTCTTATTATTCATTATGGATACCTTCCACAATATCACCTTCGCCATTACTAAGAAAGATAACTGTAATAAAATTATTGTATTATTTTTAATTGGAAAATTATACTTTCATATCAAATCGTATTATTCCAGCTTAGTGAAACTACAAAACACAAATGCTTTTTCTTGTGAATGAGAACTTATGTGAACTCTAGTTCCCCTCATGAATTTGCTGAGGTAACCCCACTTCTTACTTTCTTCTTTGTACTTCTTTCTACTCATCCGACAGTCAATTAACTTTTGAGCCCAATGGGCTGGAGAACTCGCTTGCAAACAACTAATTTTGGAAAGGGAAACTCATTTGTGAAGCTTATCCTAAGGGAAGGTAGTAAAGAAAAACGGCTGTTTAGAAGATACTGATTTACATAAAATTCACAAGACATCTATCACTTGAAGTTCAAGTTCATCGTTGCTTTGATACACAGATTTATTTTCCACAAAAAAGACCTGCTGTGCTCATAGACCTTCTTCTTCTTCTTCTTTAGGTACTATAAATGAAGTAGACAAAGCGCGGTTACGCTGAGAAGTGTTGGTTTATTGATCACACACACAGATACATAGATCAAGTCAACATAGGCTCTATGGCGGTTAAGTTCAAAATACTCTAATACTCCTCCTCGATTTCATTTTTATGTGCTTACAAAAAATAGAAAATCGTCAAGTACAATTCAAATAAAATAATGAACACAATGCAAATAGAACGATTATAGTGCAAATAGAATGATTACAATGCAAGTATAGATAATTCAAAGCAAATATTGAATACAAAAAGTTATTAAAAGAAATCATACAATTTTCAACTCTTGTCTCAATTTGAAAAATTTGTCATATGACAGTGCTTTAGTCAAAATGTCGCTCAAGTTTTCCTCACTTCTAACATAATCAATACTTAATATACCTTTATTTATAATGTCTTTAATGAAATGAGCCTTTATATCAATGTGTTTGCTTCTTTTGCTGTTTTCAAAATTTTTTGTCATTTGTATGGCAGATTGATTGTCTATAGATAGATAAGTTTTACAATTGTAACCTAAGTCATTAGCAATTCCCTTCAAATTCATTAATTCTGTGGCTGTGGATGCAGCAGCCAAATATTCAGCTTCTGCGGTTGACAGTGCAACGCAATTTTGTTTTCTTGAAAACCATGACACAGGATTTCCAGCAAATAGAACTAAGCAACCACTTGTACTCTTCCTATCAAGTTTATCACCTGCCCAATCTGCATCACTAAAACCCTGCAATAACTCAGGTGAATTTGATTGAAATGTGAGATTACAATTCTGTGTTTCTTTCAGATATCTTAAGATTCTTTTTCCTGCTTTCCATACTTTTTCACTAGGTTTGTCCAGAAATCTACTCAAGTAACTAACACTAAATGCTATGTCAGGTCTTGTACTAGTTGCAATATACATAAGACTTCCAATTAATTCACGAAAAGGAACATCAATCATCTCATTATTATTTGACAAATCTAATCCTTTTTCCATAGGAGTCTTCATACCTTTACATTCAATCATCTGAAATTTTCCAAGAAGTTTCTTTATGAATTTAGATTGATACAATTTCAAATCATTAATGCTCCTCCTGAATTCTATGCCTAAGAAATGTGATATTTCACCCATATACTTAGCATTGAATTTCTTTTGCAAATTTATAATTACATTCTCAGATTCACCAGCAATTAAAATGTCATCTACATAGACTAACATGTTTACACCATTACCAATATATAAACAAAAATCATGATTGGAACGTTTGAAATCAAGTTCATTAGCAAAATTGTTAAATTCATCATTCCAGCATTTAGGCGACTCTCTGAGTCCATACAAGGCTCTATTCAATTTCAAAACTTTATTTTTGTCACATTTAATTCCTTCTGGCGGCAAAATGTAAACTTCAGAATTGAGTTTTCCATTCAGAAAAGCTGATGGAATGTCCATATGAATTATATTTTGTTTTCTCAACAAGGCTACAGTTAAAAATATCCTAATACAACTCATCTTAGCTACAGGAGCATAAATATTATTTCCTTTATCCTCAACTTGAAATCCCTTAGCTACTAATCGGGCCTTTTTAATACCATTATCTTTATTCCTAAAAACCCATTTTGTTTCTATGGCTGTCTTCCCTCTTGGCAATTCTACTGGTGTCCACGTATTCAATTTTTCTAGTCCATCAATTTCTTTTTCAATTGCCTTTTTCCATTCTACTTGTTTCATTGCTTCTGTGAACGTTATAGGTACTTCATCTGACTCTACATACAAAGCAATTGCTTCATTACACTCAGTAATGAACCTCTTTGGTTTTCTTAAAATTTCTCTTGGTCTCAGATTCAGTTTATTTCCTTCTCCTTCTTGCTCATAGCCTTGTTCATTCTCATTAGAATTGTTGTCATTAACCAAAATTTCATTATTCAACTCTTCTTCATTGTCCTCGATTTGTTCTTGATTTCTACTTGCATCTTCATTACATAATTCTCTCTCACTATCCTGTGATTTTTGTTCTTGATTTATATCAATATAAAATCTACTTTTGTCAAAATCTACATTGTCATATTCTGGGAATTCATTTTCATTAAATAATGCATCTCTAGTAACTACTATTTTGTGTGTTATGGGGTCCATTAGTCTATAATTATTTGAATTTCTGTCATAGCCAACTAGTATCATTTTCTTTGATTTAGGATCCAATTTCTTTCTTCTACAATCCGGTATCAATGCATAGGCTTCTGAACCAAATATTTTCAAGTGTTTCAATGAAGGTTTTTTACCTGTCCATACCTTTTTTAGTTAATTGACCTTCTGAAAAGAGATTTCTTTTTAAACTCGGTACATAGAGAACATTGGTAATAATGGAGTCGAACCACTCACCTTCAATCAATTTTTGGATTTTTACAGTACCTTGTCCTTTAATAGGAAGGCGGAGATTACTTCCAAGTATGACTGTCTTTGCATTGTTGAACTCTTGAATTTCTTCAAAGTATTTGCCGTTCCCCGTCATGTGAGAAGAGGCTCCACTGTCGAGTATCCAAACTTCTGAGTCTAGGTTGGTTTCTTCAGTTGCATTGAATGCTGAAAAATTTCCTTCATTCTGCTTCCTTTTGTCTCCTGGGTCGTGATTTTCATGTGTAGATCGAAATCTGTAGTCTCTTTGGTCATGATTTTCACGTGTAGATCGAAATCTGCTGTCGTTTTCACGCATAGATCTAAATCTGCTGTCACTTGGTTCATGATTTTCACGAGTAGATTGAAAGGTCTTAGGCTTTTTGCAGTTTCTAGCGATATGATTTTTTTCACGGCAGTTATAACAGATTAAAGTTCGTTTATCTGGAAACGGTTTCTTATTCTGAATGGAAGTTGCAAGGGCTTGATCGTTGGTCTCTTCTTCCGCTAAAGCTCGTTCTTCATCCAGAAGTCTTGAAGTTAAATTGGCAATTGTCTGTTTTTCATCCGGCATAGAAAACCACGCTTGTCTTACCGTCCTGTACTTGGATGGTAGGGTGCTCAAAACTTTTGTAATTATTGAAAGTTCACTTATAGTTTCACCTATATCCCTAGCTTCCTTGGCCAGTCCTTCAATTTTGTTGATATGTGTAGCTACATTATCACAAGAGTTCATTTTATACTGATGAAATTTGTCTATTATTAGCATTTTGTTTATTTCAGATTTTTGGCAGTAAATCGAATCAAGTTTTTGTATTATTTCAAACGATGTTTCACAATTTTCAATTAACACAATTTGTTTCTGGTCCATAGCCGTTGATAGAGTAAACATTGCATTCGCGTCCTTTTTATTCCAATCCGCTAGTTCTTTATCAGCAAGTGGCTTTGTTTCCTTGCCAAAGGCAACGTCCAAACAACCTTTAGCTCTAAGAGCACACTTCATTTGGAATAACCATTGTTTGTAGTTTGTCCCGTTGAATCTCGTAATTAAGTCGGAAGAATTCATTTTGCAGGCTTAAATTGTCCGAAATAAATTGTACATTTACCAATTTCAAGTTCATTTATGTTAGCACAAAGCACATCATGTGGCACACAGCGACGTCGAATTTTCACACAGAAGTTTTCGATTGTAAATCCTTTTCCAGTCCGATTTTCACTGAGAATAACTCACTTTGACATTTTTACACTTATAAAAAGCAACCATACTGATTAAAATCAATAAAATAACTCATTTTTAGAGCTTCCTGGGCCCATAACCTATAAATGAAGTAGACAAAGCGCGGTTACGCTGAGAAGTGTTGGTTTATTGATCACACACACAGATACATAGATCAAGTCAACATAGGCTCTATGGCGGTTAAGTTCAAAATACTCTAATAGGTACCTTCTCCATTGCGGAGGTCGGTAATCATCCTGGAAATTCTCTTTTTGTCTGCTGCTGCACTAAAAAGGTCATGTGTTGTGCAATTGAATGCTTCCCTCAGGTTTCTCAACCAGGACATTCTTCTACGTCCCACCGAGCGCCTACCAACGATTTTACCTTGGATTATGAGTTGCAGAATCATGTACTTAGGTCCCCTCATAATGTGCCCAAGGTATGTCAGTTTCATAGACCTATATCAGGGCAATGCAATTGTGTATCTGTAGAGTAGATATATTTAACACATATAAAACATATTTTAAAACAAAAAAAGAAACCGAATTCAGTGAAATGATAAAATACTCACGTACTAAAAAGTTTAAAATAAAGTATTCACTTTAAACTGAGAAAATTTTAAATTTCATACAAGTAATCTTTTGAAGTCGGCGCCAAATATTTTATGAAGTTGATAAGAAATTCTATCTAATATCAAAACTAACACTGTATTTTTTTGGAGGATGAAGCCCACATAGGTCTGAGAGTTTTGCGTGGGTAATGAATTGGATGATGGAGATTGATGAGTTGGACCTACAGGTTTAGGTGGGTTCCGAACCCAAACAGGAAGTGATTGATAAGAAATTCTATCTAATATCAAAACTAACACTGTATTTCAATTAAATGTGATTTACACTCACTTACTGAAATACAGTGTCAGATTTGATATTAGATTGTTCAATTATTTCGTCATGGAAAACATCACGAGTAATTCTGTTATATTTTAGAAGTTTATGGGAAATTTGGCGCCGACTTCAAAAGATTACTTGTATGAAATTTAAAATTTTCTCAGTTTAAAGTGAATACCTCATTTTAAACTTTTTAGTACGTGAGTCATTTACGATATCATACGATATCATTTCACTGAACCGGTTTCTTTTTTGTTTTAAAATATGTTTTATTTTAAGCTTTTTAGTTGAATTTTCAAACTTTGAAAACATGAGAAATTTCTTAAAGCCTACATTATGAAATATTTATCGAATTAGGAAGCCAATAATTAATTTATAACATTGAAAGTTAAGTAACTAAAAATCCACTTATAAGAAAAGATAAGCTAAGGAAAATTCTATAACGTTTTATTTAATGTAGAATATTGTATTTAGGAAAATTATAATAGCAAAAGGCTTCTTAAAAGTGAAATGGCTTTTGATTCATTTTGATGTGGTCCCTTTCAGAATATACCTACACTGAAATAGTAGGCCTATATTACGTTACAAGTGTGGAAAATATTGTGCTTACTGAAAATATGATAAGTGAACGCAGGAGATGAAGTTGAGTGCGGTATTATCATACGAGTATGGTAAACATCTTCCCGGATGAGTTATGTACGATATTTTTTGTGATATTAGTCATATATATTTTTTTAATATAAAAAACATAAACTTTGAGCTAGTACAAAAGGATCATTAAACATAACCTCAAAATAGCCTATTGTACGCACATGTATAATGGCAAATAAATATTCTTAATCAATCACAGCAGGGAAACTAAAAATACTTCTGAGATCAGCTGTTTTTCCAAATTCTCCAACTTATCATTGAAACTAAATAACCTTATTCCTATGACTCAATAACATCAACTAAAATTATTTACAATTTTCATATGAACATATGGACAGAAATAATATATTCTTCTTATTCTCGATTCAAATTAAGTTCATGTGATTGGTCAAAAGAAGTCATTAAATACTTCTTTCACACTGAACCAGCTTTGGGTAACCGATGTCGTTTACCCGGCATAATTGCATTGCGTCATATGATTTCGAAAACCGTCTAGATGTAAAGCGCTCCATATGATACAATGATCAGCCTGGTAAACAACACCGGTTATCCGATTGGCGGCTATGTGTGGAACTATCCTATTCAAACTTGATTGAAATGAAGACATCGAAGAATGCTCCTTTTTGTTTAATATTGGGCTAAGTATTGGGCCGATCCTTGCGAAACTTGTATGGGACCACCGCTGAGCGATGCTCTTTCATTTTAAAAAAAAATTCATCGAAATCGGTTCAATATTGTTCGAATGATTGATGTACAAACATAAAAAAAAAACAGGTCGAATATAGTAACCTTGTTGTTTTTGGAAGTCGGTTAATAATATTGTATATGGTATATCACGAATATTAATAATGAGAATTGAAAAATGTTATTTAATAATATTACTGTATATGGTATATCACAAGTAATTAATGCTTATAAGAACAAGATTGGAATTATGAATATGGTATTATTATTTTCAATAAAAAAAGAAACAATAAAATGAAGGAAACAAAAAACAATCTTGTAAAGCTGCACTTACACATAGACAATGGAAGGATAATATTTAATATTACCAATCCAGGACTGACAATGGCAGTTGCACTGCTGAATAGGGATAAAATTGCTTGTTTGAAAAGAAACATTTCCACAAGGCTTGCGCTGATTGGTACATCTATAATCACTACATGAAACAATCATGTTAAAAAATCATTTTAGCACTGATAAATAAGTGTTTTTTTCCACTACCCGTATACAAATTTCCCCGATGTTGACCGATTTAGAAGCAGGTAACACTAGCGCTGTGGCTTCACAGCGGATTCCGGAGTCGTCTAGTAATATATGTAACTTATATCAATGGGTAAATAACACAGTTCTGAGCCTGAGTGAATAGTGGGTTTGAAACTTTGAACGTGATTATACCATTCATATGCTAAGTTTTAGTTTTATGCACCAGTACAGACTCCCAGGATTATAATAAATATGTGCAGTAATGAACTGACTTTGAGAGATTTCGGTAATTGGTTAATGTGGACCAAGCAACACTTTTTTGAAAAAAGTTGTCAGTTTTATGTATTTCCTTTGTTTTATGTACGGTAATAGATAAGATTTCAATACTTGACACATCCAATACAAGAAACTTTAAAAAAAAGACCAACCTGTATACACTCTTAAAGCAAAAATATGACCAAAAACCCTGTATTCAGCCTTAAAGCTCCGAAGTTTATAAGGAATTCTAGACGGCACGTCTTGTGCTACATTTATTTTCAAGCCAGGTACACACTACTCTACATTGAAATCAAAATATGGCGTATAATAGGTAGGGTATTGTGTACCCGGCTTTATAGGCACGAAAAAATGAAGCAATAAGCTCTAGAATGGAAGGAGTTGTTAGGGTAGTGGGAATATATAATTTATTTTTAAAAAAATACATGATGAGACACAAATATAAATTTAATATCACAAAGAGTTCTTCTACATTTCATCACTTATCCAACAATAATTTCTTTTAACATAGAATTTGATCGACTTTAGGAAGCAACATTCAAAACAGTTGCAGATATTGCAGGGTATATTAATAATGATTGATTCTTCCAGGCCAGCTGGTTCAATGAATCAATTTAATTTGAAGAGAGAAAAGATAAATCAATAAATTGGGACTGAAAGAAAAAATTGAAAAGAATAATTTCTTTAGATCCAGTTGAATATAATAATTATTATTATATTCTGAAATCTACCGATTGGGAAAAACTTGTTTCACCAACTATGGACAATAGTGTGTATATTCAAATGATGTGAAAAAATAACAATAAAAATTAATTTGAAAAGGTACCAAAATATCTTGAGAAATTGTATCTTGCCAGAGTTTTACAGTCTCCACCAATTATATACGCAACATCAATAATTATTACAGAGCCTGCTGTACTGTAGACATCAATATGTATTAAGGAGAAATTAATTAATAAATGTGCACTAAAATTTTAAATGCTCAAATTATGAATAATAACACCAAAATAACTAATCTATACACGTACTTACATCTAATAGACAATTAATTTTCAAATGATCCATTAATATTTAAAACAATTTTCAATTACTAAGATAACTAGAATATATCAATTATAAGATAATTTATTGTTTGATTTTGAGTACAAATTTGACTAATAAAATTAAGTACATGGCAAAGGTATAATAATACTGGATTTTTGATAATTTAACAAATAAGTAGTAATATGGCAGCAAAATTAAAAGAATTTTGAAGTTTAAAATAAAAAATAATATTTTCAAAACCTCAAAAATATTCATTGCATTAAATAACAAGTGCTTCAGCTACTTGAAAATTTGAATGATTTATGAGAATTATATTTTTAATAATTTGAGTTATGAAGAAAATTTCATCAATATTTAAAAAAAATATTAATCATACACAAAAAATGTATTAAACAATCTTATTGATATTAATTTGGAATTTAAAGTTTCTTGTAACAAATATTTAATACAACTTGCACTAATAATGAGATTAATAAAATTTAAAAAAATCATAAATGCATCACGTTAATTATTTCTACAAAATGACATGATAGTTGAGAATAATTTATTATGAATAAATGATAATTTGAAAAAATTAGATATTTTTATTCAAAAATGAATAAGATAAAGATAATGGAATAGTTGCAAATAATTTTATTATTATGAATAGATGATATTTGAAAAAAATTAGGTGATATTTTTATTAAAAAATAAATAAAACAACGAAAAATATAAATTTAAAGCAAGCAGTATCAATCTTACACAAGCACAATCTTAGTAGAATTTTTGTTTATATTGACTTTATTTTAAATATTTTAATAGCACTTTACCCTAATTCTTTACAATAGTATTGCCAAAAAATAGAATATTTCCAACTTAATTTTCAAGATAAAAAGATTATTGATGGGATGTTCACATACATTAAATTTGAGCCTTCTAATATTGAAAAAAGTAACCTATTGATTATCTTAGGACTAGCTGAAATTTTGAGCTGTTTTTCATTGAATCTTCAATATATTTAGAAGTGGATTTTTTTCCGGATGAAGCCCACATAGGTCTGAGACCTGTTCGTGGGTGATGAGTTGGATGATGGTGATTGATGAGTTGGACCTACAGTTTTAAGTGGGTTCCGAACCACCGGGAAGTGATTTTACAGAACAGTCTTTTTTGCTGGCCAATCCAATCGGTCACCATTACAAAGGTGGCCCAGGAGTATCGTAGCTGATCTCTGATTGAACAGATACCTGCTACGGCACTCGGCTATCACTTCCCCCATATATATTTTATATATAGATTTTGAAGTGGAATTAATAACCAATGAATGGTCAATTGAAAATAAAATAATACGACTCTCAATGACAAATCAACGAGACACTGTTTTTAAACTCAATATATTATTTAGTAATTTTTTAAATCAGTGTCAAATAACTTGATGGTCCTAAATCGTTGGAGAATCATAGTGTAATTATTATTTACGTTCAAAGCGACCAGATAACAGGATTCACACTTAGAAAAGTGTAGACTAACTTGAATATTTCATTTTTCTTCCTAATTCATGTTTATACCATTAAGTTTATATTAAACCAGAGATAATGAACAGATTAATTTTGATTACAACAAAGTTAGATTTTTGGATGATGGAAAACTTAAGAATATCGAAATGTTTCACACAAAATAAATCACACAATAATGAATAACAACTAAGGCTCACATAATATGCTCTTGAATAATAGAATTAATTAAGTTACTAATAACTTATATGGCGATACTTAACTTAATATTATAAATAAAGCAGCTAAATAGGATTTTAATGGATATGACAGATATACAATAAGATTATAATAGAAATAAGTAAGCTCCTTAAAAATCTGTTTTACTTCAAACTTTACAGTTAATCATATAATATAATAATTTTGTATGCCAATTCCATTGTAACCCAATTACTATGGTTTCAAAACAAACAGATGGTTTTGAGTTTGTAACCAGTCAGTGACGTGAACATTTCATAATTTACTACCAATCTGTGAGTGGTAAACGCAATGTACACCCAATCGACCTTCCACCAATCTTCGTTCGCTGGATAAGATTAAATGACTTTATTTACGTAAATTTACAAAATTCCATCGACTGATTAAAAAGAATATTATTAACAACACAATAGATTGTATTTGAGAAAGAGCTTGGACATTAACAATGACATTTTATGTGAAGCATTTACGTAATAAGGGCGAAGTCTGAACAAAAATTCGTCCATTCAAACTTAACCTTGATAACTTCGAACTGAGAGACTATATAATTAGTAATAATAGAATAACATTTACTTGGAGTGAGAATTATTCAAATAATTTATGTTTGAGAAGTTGAAAGTTCAAGGTTCGTTAAAGAATATACCTTGAGGAATCCTTCAGTGAAGGAAGACTTGAAAAGCCTTTCAAGTGGATGCTTATAATAATTTATGTTTGAGAAAATTATGTCTAAAAATCAAAATTTCACCATATAATGGTACAAATTGTACACATAATTTAAACTTTATTTGATAAAAAACTACTCACAATAGTTATTTTTGATGTTTAATAGATAGACAATTTACAAATGATACAAAAAATTATGAATAAAAATTAAGATAAATCATCAAATAAAATGTGTACGATTGGGTACACATATTCGTTTTCTTGATCCAACAAATTTATTCATGTATAAGAACCGAACAAAATTAAAACTTTGAATGAGACAGTTCAGATTAATTATATGCACAAAATTATGTGAGCACATAAAAAACCTTTAATATTCGATACAGTAAGCAATAATTAAGTTCATGGGAATCTTACCGATTACCGGTAAATGGAATTTCACCGGAAACCAAGGCGTCTAATTGGTTTATTTAAATTCGACATTCAAAAATTCGAATTGACCAATTAGACGCTTAATTTCCGGTAAAATTTAATTTACCGGTAAACGGTAAGGGTTCCATGAACTGAACCATTCGGTTGACCATTAGGTCCTAAAGAAAGAACTATTGATGTTCAAAGTTAACATTCCCTAACAGACAAACACATACAATATTATGTGTAAATTTTCACAGATCATCAAAAATGTGTAACATTGGACAAGGTTCACAATATTTAGATTCTTGATGAAAACAACAAAGTTATTGATTTTTAAAGGTTAAACACTTACTAACAGACAATTTAACATTTGACTACCAGGTTCAAAAATCTAGTAACAGATACAGTTTTGGGCTAAAAGCCTGTTGTTTCTTTACAATAAGTTGTAGTTTGACTGTATTGAAAAAATTGAGTGAAATTTTAGTTTGTAAAATAATGTGTAACATTGGGTATGGTACACAATATTTAGATTCTTGATAACAACAAGATTATTGATGTTTAAACGTAAAGAAATTGCTTACAGAAAATTAGAAATTAAAGCAAAACATATAAAAACATGTACACATTTTACTAACACATACAAAATTATGTGTAAATTTTAATAACATACAAAATTATGTGTAAATTTTACTAACACATACAAAATTATGTGTAAATTTTACTAGCACACACAGAATTATGTGTACATTTTACAGTTCATTAAAAACGTGTAACTTTGGATACTATACATAATATTTAGATTATCGACGTGAACAATTGATGTTCAAAGGTCGAGCAAAGGTCCAAGGTCAAATAAAGGTCAAACGAAAGTCAAAGGTCAAACAGTTAGTCACAGATAATTTACATCGGGACAGTTCGTAATTCAGACTTCAAGGGCTACTTTGTGTACTGTTCAAGGCAAACCAGTGGTGGTGAGGGGGGTTTAAAAGTACATTTCGTGCTGAGTGCCGTGTAGGGCTGATCGTGAAGAAAGCACACAATGACCACTGTCATATTGTCACAGCCTAGGCCTCCCATCTGCCCATCAGGAGCCAAGCACCTTGTCATGAGTTCCTCGCAGATGTCTTCTGGCTCCATGCCATGGACTATGCGCACACGAACAAAGTGTGCTACTTCCTGGACAAAAAGGGAAACGAAAGTTAGAGAAAAAAAATAGTTACGTCTCTGTGGTTGACATGTGTGCACAACGCCTGTGCTTGAATTTGAATAGAAAATAAAACAAATTTTAAAACAAAAAAAGAAACCGACTTCAGTGAAATTATACTCAAACATTAAATACTCATAAATACTCAGTTTAAAATAAAGTATTTACTTTAAACTGAGAAAAGTTTTAATTTCATACAAGTAATCTTTTGAAGTCGTCGCCAAATATTTTATGAATTTCTTTCAAATTTGAAGCCCACATAGGTGTGAGACCTGTGCGTGGGTAATGAGTTGGATAATGGTGATTGATGATTTGGACCTAGAGTTTTAGGTGGGTTCCGAACCACCGGGATTTGATTGATAAGAAATTCTATCTAATATCAAAACTAACACTGTATTTCAATTAAATATGTGATTTACACTCACTTTTACTGAAATACAGTGGTTGATAAGAAATTCTATCTAATATCAAAACTAACACTGTATTTCAATTACTGGAACACAGTAAACACTTTTACAAACGTTTACTTTTAAACACAGGAACACTTTTACTGGAACACAGTGTCAGTTTTGATATTAGATTGTTCAATTATTTCGTCATAGAAGACATCACAGAGTAATTCTGTTATATTTTAAAAGTTTATGGGAAATTTGGCGCCGACTTCAAAAGATTACTTGCATGAAATTAAAACTTTTTTCAGTTTAAAGCGAATACTTTATTTTAAACTTTTTAGTACGTGAGTATTTAATGTTTGAGTATAATTTCACTGAAGTCGGTTTCTTTTTTTGTTTTAAAATTTGTTATATTTTAAGCTTTTTAGTTGAATTTTCAAACTTTGAAAACATGAGAAATTTCTTAAGCCTACATTATGAAATATTTATCAAATCAGCAAGCCAATACTTATAACATCAAAACTCAAGTAACTAAAAATCCACCTATAAGAAAAGATAAACTAAGGAAAATTCTACAACGCTTTATTTAATGTGGAATATTTTATTTAGGAAAATTATAATATCGAAAGCCTTCTTAAAAGTGAAATGGATTTTGATTCATTTTGATGTGGTCCCTTTCAGAATATACCTACACTGAAATAGTAGGCCTATATTACGTTACAAGTGCGGAAAATGGTGTGTAATGAAAATGAAATGAAATGAAAATATGCTTTATTAGGCTAAATGAAAGTATGATAAGTTAACGCAGGGGAAAAAGTCGAGTGCGGTATTATCATACGAATATGGTAAACATCTTCCCGGACGAGTAATGTACAATATCTTTCGTGATATTAGTCATATATATTTTTTTAATATAAAAAAAAACATACACTTTGAGCTAGTACAACAAGCATCATCAAACATAACCTTAAAATAGCCTATTGTACAAACATGTATTTAATGGCGAATAAATATTTTTTTCCTTTACATAGTGGTTCTTTACATACTGAAAACTAATAATTGTAAAATACCTCTACTGCTCCGCAAGCAGTAGAGTACTTTACGCTCGCCAGCTGTTTTCTTTATGCTTCTGTTTTGATTTTGATGTCTTCTCATTGGTGGATCACAGAATCCATGAAATTCACTCAACAATGGCGAACGCTAACCAAATCCGTGCATGGTCTGCGATGTTACAAACTACAAGCTTTTATTGTGTAGGAATCCAGAACTGCAGTTTTAGGAAAAATATTGTATGCAATTTGCGCATGAAGCTTCTTTATCGCTCTCACAAAATTACTGCGCTTTGCTACGTGATAAAGTCGCGCTTCACGCTCTTAATACATAAATAACTATAATCAATCACAGCAGTGAAACTAAAAATACTTCTGAGATCAGCTGTTTTTCCAAATTCATGGTAAAGTGGCAAGTTTGACGAAAAATTAATAACTTTGAAGAATATTGTTCAATTATTTTTTTGAAATTAACGATTTCAAAAACATTTTTCACTCCATCTCATGATTGAAACTAAATAACCTTATTCCTATGACTCCATTAACATCAACTAAATTATTTACAATTTTCATATGAACAGAAATATCATATTCTTATTATTCTCGATTCAAATTAAGTTCATGTGATTGGTCAAAATGGGACATTACAGGCTTGTTTCACACTGAACCAGCTTTGGGAAACTGATGTCGTTTACCTGGCAAATTGCATTGCATTATATGATTTCGAAAATCGGGTAGATGTGAAGCGCTCCATATGATACAATGATCAGCCTGGTAAACGACACCAGTTATCCGATTGGCGGTTATGTGTGGAACTGTCCTATTCAAACTTGATTGAAATGAAGACATCGAAGAATGCTCCTTTTTGTTTAATATTGGGCTAAGTATTGGGCCGATCCTTGCGAAACTTGTATGGGACTCAATAACATCAACTAAAATTATTTACAATTTTCATATGAACATATGGACAGAAATAATATATTCTTCTTATTCTCGATTCAAATTAAGTTCATGTGATTGGTCAAAAGAAGTCATTAAATACTTCTTTCACACTGAACCAGCTTTGGGTAACCGATGTCGTTTACCCGGCATAATTGCATTGCGTCATATGATTTCGAAAACCGTCTAGATGTAAAGCGCTCCATATGATACAATGATCAGCCTGGTAAACAACACCGGTTATCCGATTGGCGGTTATGTGTGGAACTATCCTATTCAAACTTGATTGAAATTAAGACATCGAAGAATGCTCCTTTTTGTTTAATATTGGGCTAAGTATTGGGCCGATCCTTGCAAAACTTGGATGCGACCACCGCTGAGCGATGCTCTTTCATTTAGAAAAATTCATCGAAATCGGTTCAATATTGTTAGAATGATTGATGTACAAACATAAAAAAAAACAGGTCGAATATAGAACCTTGTTCGTTTTGGAAGTCGGTTAAAAATATACAGTATATGAATAAGGAAGTAGGAGTTGATTTGAGGTTACAAAAAGAAAAAGGTAATACACCCATTTTTTGAAAAAAAAAACAAGTTTCTACATTATAGGCCTATAAACGAAAAGAATTCCAATTTATAAAAATTAACAATCAAATATTTGTGAAATTCAATTTACCTCATTGCACATTACATCCCAAATTCCATCGCATGCTAGCACAACAAATTCCCAGTCTGGCGTGATTGCATGAATCTTCACATCCGGCATTGCTGAAAATTATAAAATTATTTTAGATATTGTGAGAAGCTCCATTTTTCTTTGGGAAAATTCTCAAATTTTCAACCCACGCTCTTAAGGAGAACCAATAACAACTCTCAAATAATTTTATTTTGTAGATGCATATTATTTTTCACTTGATATTTAAACATGATTAATTGTTGATAATATCAACTGGTGAATTAAAGTCTTACAAATTCGTGTGATAGCTATTTCGCATTGGTGCAATGCTTCCTAAGACATGGTTGCTTAACTGATAATAATAAAGGTTGCGTATAGGCCTACCAGCTACTTTATTATGGAAAAGAGAATGTTTAATGCCTGATGCATGTCAAAACATACTCCACTTAGCTCAAATAAGGGAAGCAGATCCACCATGTTTCTTTTTGTAGACAGAGCAAGTGTGACTTTGAAATGATTATCGTCTCTCTTTTTTTATTGCTGATGATGCCCACATGAGTCTGAAGACTTGTGCGTGGGTAATGAGGTGAATGGGTGATTGATGAGAAACATCCATGGCTGAATGAGATTCGAACCCAAGGCTGCAGGAAACGAAGCCAGCTAGAGCCCTATCATATCTCAGACAAGCGCTCCAACCAACCGCGCTACCAGAGCCCTCTATTATTATTATTATTCCTCTACTAACACCTACTCTAGAACATGGCATGCCATAGTGGGGCAGGATGACTTCCTAAATATATGTTTCATTTATTATATATATCTTATTATTACCTGTAATATAAATGATAGATAAAGGGAAGTGATAGCCGCGAGCCGTAGCAGGTATCTGTTCAATCAGATAGATAAGCTGCGTTCTCGTAGGTCCTGTTCGTAACGGTGACCGATTAGATTGGCCAGCAAAAAGACATTGTTCTCTGCTGTAAAATCACTTCCCGGTGGTTCGGAACCCACCTAAAACTGTAGGTCCAACTCATCAATCACCATCATCCAACTCATTACCCACGCACAGGTCTCAGACCTATGTGGGCTTCATCCTCAAAAAAAAAAAAAAAAAATATTGAACAACTTGGTTAAAATACTTTGTACTGTATATTTGAGAAGGGAAATAAATTATTTATTTATATTATTTTAAGTAAATTCGTCGGTCCTTGGATTCACCGTTGTATAGATTTATATCTGCAATACTATTATTTTAAAATAGTTTATGGATTTCACTTTTGTATAATATTGTATTTCAATAATTGCATTTTAGTATTTTTCATTTTTTTACATGTACCGTATTGTATATGTACGTTTTGTATTTTATAAATAAAATAAATAAATGAAAGTCGTCGGTGCCTTACCTGACACAATCTGTTCCTCGGGTTTCTTCTGTTTGTTCTTTTTGAATACGAAATCGCCGAGAGCCCTCGACAGAGCCAGATTGCCCTTGACACGATTGTACTCGACCCAACCGCCGGCCGCCGTGATTCGACGCAGTTCGTCCTCGTTGTTGGGCTTGTGGTCGTAGGACAGCGCTATCACTTCGCCCCTCACACTGGCTATGGCACGCGAATCGCCTACGTTCGCCTGTAAACAATCCAATTCAGAATTAAAATGAAATAGCAAACAGTTGAGTTTAATGATTAGATTAGATTTCATTATTCATGTATTAACATATCATATTCATATTCACATATCAGGGATTGGAAAACGCAAAAAGGAGATTCAAGTTTTGCAGAGTATCTCATTAATAATGGGCACAAGTTCAAGGCTGAAGAAAATGTTGAATTTCTGCATTTGATTGGCAAAGGCAGACAATTGAACATTTTATAAGCTTTGGAGATAACTAGGTTGGTAAAAATCGATTCCAATACTAGTTTAAATGACCAAATTAATTTTAATCAATTCAATACTACTAACTTGGTTTCATCATAATTCCAGCCTACATTTAAAAACGGTTCTTTTGTGTATTTCTCGGTTGATCTTGACTGCATTTCAGTGAGCTTCTAATTTTCTAGTTTTAATTTGATTTAATTCCAGCCTTGTTACGTATTTTTCTTCCTTGTTGCTTTCTAGATGTTCATAGTTTTTAGTTATTGATTTGACTCGTATTTTTGTTTGTTACTCCTCCCACCAGGGGGCGTGACTTGTCAGCCAATCACAACCTTTGATGAAGGTCAGCCTCTTTTTCGCTTAGCCAATAGTATCATTCCATGTTCAGTATATATTAAGCTTCTCGGTAATTCAGTTTTAGTTTGATTGAGATTGATAACGGTATAACAACCGAAACTAGTTTCTCAATATTTTTCAATAAATGTGGTTGTGACAATTTCGTCTAATTATTCATTAATCATGTAAGTTTACAAATTTCGCATATGAGTAGTTAAAACAACATTTTCAACATCACATAGATACTTCAGTAGACAAAATGCTAGGAATTATGTACAATGATATTTGTAAGGTATCAATGATAAAAGCTATGGTGATGACAATCTAAGTGATGCAAATACATGAAACGGTGAAGTTTGGACAAAGATTCGTCAATTCTTGACACTTGACCGGTGTGGTACCTAACCATAATGAGAGAGAAGGATACATATATAAAGAATTTGTAAAAGTATTAATCGTCAATATCTCTTACTGTCACATATTAGGTATGCTAACTTAGTATGGGGTAATTCAACAAAACAAAACCTGATGTGTTTAAGATCTAAAAGAAAGCTGTTAGGTTTATGGAAAGAGTAAATAGATTAGATTCATGTAGGCCGTTGTTCAAGAGACTTCGTCCCCTAACTGTACCCTGCTTATATGTGTATGAAGCTACTTTATATGTAGAAAAGAATGATATTGACGAAAATCTCAACGTAAACGATTATAATACAAGAAACCGAGGAGATTATCACTTGGTGAGTCACAATAGACGTTTATCATAGTCAAATCATCTTCATTTACATAAAATATACTCTTTACAATATGCGGAAAGAAAATAATCAATAAATTACCAGTACATATGGAAAATAATCATATGTTACATTAGATTCTAAATGTATGAAATATAAATTCCCGCAAAGCCTGTGCGTGGGAAAATTATTTAAACAAAAACCTAGTTATAAATGCATCTTTGCATTTCTTGTTGATTTATCTATATAAATAAATAAATATATTGATAGAAAACTCTACAACAAGCTACCTCAGTTTTTAAAGAGTCTTGGAAATATATCAATATTAAAAAAATATTTAGTTGATAAAGCTTTTTATAGTGTACAAGAGTTCCTTTCACGTCAAAATTAAGCCTCACCTCAAGTAATTCAAATAGTAATTATGGTAACTAGTGTATAAGATTGTATAACTGTTGATCTGACTTGTTTTATGCTCATCATAAGATTGTCCTTTAGCTGCACATAAGAGAGTAGGGGTGTGTTTGCACCTCGAAGCCCGATTTTTGATTTTCCTTCCAGTATTTTCAAAATGAATGTTCAAATTTTACTATGGGCACTATTACTGTTTAAAAATGTGTTTTTATCTAGATGCAGGGAGCTCATAGAACAGCTGATACATTATACATCACAATGATACAAAAAAGCTTCATGATACAAGCCAAAGCAACACAGTTGTTCCGTATCAATATTGCAGCTCTTTTATTTATTTATTTGATGAAATTATTACAATCAAGTAAAAAACTACAGGCATTTGCCCAAAACAGTTCAAATTACAAATTTGTCACATAAATAGTCCAAATTAGGTTATGTCCATAGGTTGTGTTCAAATTTCTGTTTCCATCAAATATTTCCACTAAAAAAAGTAGTCCGACAGTAAATGATCAATTTGAATGGTTGATAAAACCGAAAAACACTACATAACACAAATATTTCAAGAATATTGAAATTAAATTGATAATTTTGAGCCGGAAATTCTCACAACCTCTAGGAGCTACTACAGCTGTTTAATAACTCCTAGTTTCCCTTTTTGTATTGGCATTAGCGGTTGAAATCCATAAATCAAATGTTTAATTTAAACATCCCGTTGCAACGCACGGGTAAACCAGTAGTTTGAAATATTGATCAAATTGACTGCTTTTTTTTTGAGGATGAAGCCCACATAGGTCTGAGATTTGTGCATGGGTAATGAATTGGATGATGGTGATTGATGAGTTGGACCTACAGCTTTAGGTGGGTTCCGAATCACCGGTAAATATGGATTGATAGAATGGATAAAGATGAAAACTTACACAATATAAAGTCTTATTTTTGACTAGAACACAGATGGCGGTACTGCCTGCCATTTCATCTTTGAGCAATTCGTCTTGACGCATCGCTGCATCCAAGTCTAGAAAACCCTGAAAAATATTCATAAAAAAATTGAATGAAGTTAAATTCAAAATTGAATGGAAATCGGGGTTCTGACATAGCTTACAATACCAGAAGTACAAATAGAGGTTTTATAGTACAATATTACCCAGATCGCATTGTAGTCTTTTACTTTCTTGGGTCCAAAATTTTTCAATAGTTTACCTTTTGGAAAAAAATTCAGTAAATTTGGGTTCCTTCAAGTCCAAACTGAGTGTATGGGTGCGGGGTCTGTCACCGGAGTGTGGGAATTTATTTGTGATTCTTAGATGAATTACACCTCATCTATTACACCTTTAATCAAAAGTAATATTTCTTATTTGTGAGTGAAAAATCCTCCAGTCTTGCAGTGGATTATCTTGGATAATTTATTACTCCATGGTGTGTGTATGTGTGTGTGTGTGTGTGTGTGTGTGTATGGTAGTTTGAAATTAACTTTTAGATTAGAATTACGGTATATAAATTTTCGAGTTTATAATACTCCTGCTTGCAGACAAGAATAAGAGTTTCTTCAGCAAGCAGTACAATACAATAAAATACAATATTTTTATTGGCAATTAAGTACATAAATACAATAGGCTTTGTTTTTTTGTCAGTTGTGAGGACGCATCACGCGACCCGGTCAAACAAGTTAAAATAGTCAGACACCAAAATATACATGGAGACCATGTAATGTTACATAATTACTAAGAATGCTAAGAACAACTCCATCAGTTATAACTGTCAATTAGAATTAAATTCTGTAACCAGTCCAGCTATCGATGTCATATATCATTGAGAAACTCTTACTGTATTCAGTGACTTAGTATAGGATTTGATTTACTTTTATTATATGTGCATATTTTATAAACATTGAGTCATTGAATAAAACTTGATTTGATATGAAGTTGAAATCTATTCTGATTCATCAAGACAACAATGTTTTTTCTTATTTTACTGTCAAAAACCAATAGAAAAAAACACCGACCAGCTTTAACAAGATGAAATGAAAATATTATATGGAATTGAAAATTTCAATAAAATTTAATTAAAATTATAAATAAATCAGATTGATGAATGCTTATAGCATTTGTTAGCCATTTAAAAATGCTTATAACAATTAAATTGATAATATAACTGATTAAAATAAAATTAATGGATTCATTTATTGTCATTGTCGTTATCGTAGTTTGGCTCAACGATTCAAGTATTGTCAATTCTACTTTATCCAGTAAATAAACAAAAGAATTTAAAAATCGGTATCCCTCCACACTCATACGCATATATTTCAATGCAAAGCTCTCCAAATTTCTTTTATTATAAACCATCTGTAATATTTAAAGCTGAAAGAGTCATTTTAGTTGTAACTATTGTAAATTTTTTTTGAGGATGAAGCCCACATAGGTTTGAGACCTGTGCGTGGGTAATGAATTGGATGATGGTGATTGATGAGTTCGACCTACAGTTTTAGGTGGGTTCCGAACCACCGGGAAGTGATTTTACAGCACAGTCGTTTTTGCTGGCCAATCCAATCGGTCACCGTTACAAAGATGGCTCAGGAGTTTCGTAGCTTATCTCTGATTGAACAGATACCTGCTACGGCACTCGGCTATCACTTCCCCATGAAATAAAAATTACTTGATCTACCTACCAGAGCATAAGCAATGCATGCGTGTAAGCGCAGGTCCATTGCAGTCAATATTCAATCTCAACTACTATTTGATTGATAAAAAATTGTTGAAAAAGTAAATTCGTATGGCTTTTAAACGTGGGGAGACTCTACCTCGGGTAGTTCCACCTCGCCGCTTAAGCCATGTTATTGGTAACATGGTGGACCTACAATATTAGGTGGGTTCCGAACCACCGGGAATCAATTGTACAGCAAAGAAGAGAGTCTTTTTTGTTGGCCAATCAATTCGGTCACCCTTACAGACTGGGCCCAGGAGAGCGTTGCTTATCTAATCTGATTGAACAGATACCTGCTACGACTCACTGCTGTTACTTCCCAATTTGATAGATATTCTTTGATAACAACAGTTATATTATCATTAGATAACAGCTTGTAATATTGTCGAATCAGTTTGAAAGCCATGTATTTCAATTTTCAATGATAATAGAAATCCTATTCTAAATAACAACCAATTTCATAGATAAAAACTATAATAAAAAATATAGCGTGAGACCTGGCTGGCTCAGGTCTGGTGTCAAGGTTATCAGGTGGCACCTGAGCAATTACAGGGCCTCTAACGTGACTTAACGACTGTTTTTAGGCAGCCGGGAACGAGTCTTAATGTGTCCTCCGAAACACGGGAGTGGCATCCGGAAAAATATTTCGGTTACACGGGGATCAAACCAGAGACCTCAAGTTTAGTAAGCCAGCTCTAACCCACTAGGCTACGGTCACTAAAAAATCAATAACTTACAGATAATATCTAAAATTGCAAGTGCTTTCAAATGGAGTTTATAATCTAACCTGTTTCAAAGCTTCTTCTATATGCCCCTCCTTATACTCAGGACGCTCCATAACATATTTGTGAAGATTTGTGCCCGCATATTGGGCTATTTTACTCCCTGCAAAAGAAAAAATATACAAACTTGAATTAATTTCGAATTATTATTTCAATTCTATTAATTGTAATATCACAAGCATTGACAGACTATTAAAAATATAAAAAATGTGTGTGGAAGAGTATTTTTCTAGCATGGATCGAAAATAGAGAAAAACATAAGATAAAGAATATTGAGATTAAACAAAGAAGAAGATGGTCAAGGAGAAAATAGAGTGGAATAGAACAAAAACAATTTAAAACGAAACAGGAAATTTAGTTGATGAAAACGTCACTAATTTTTGTCTGATAGTGAGTCTACTTCAAAGACTGTGTCTGGCAAAACTATTTGTATTTTGTCTCAATGAGTTCATATAGGCCTAAGATAGTTCAAAATGATTAGCCAATAATCCGCATTGTTCCAACGCCACTGGAACGTCAAAAATGTAATGGAGATTCTGACTGGTACTCCTGCGGTCACGGGATCGATTCCCGTTCAGCCTGGCATATTTAGTGAAATTAGTCACCTTATTATCCATGTACAAGTTATTAACTCATGTAGAAATTAAAAAAATTGATAAAATATGTTTTTTATGAGTGTCAAAATAAATAATAATCAATCAAATTACTGCATTTTCAATTCATTTAAGTCATTTTTAATTTCATATAGTCATTTTGCTTCATTCATGGACAGTTTGTCCATTCTAAACCACAAACTGGCTTCATCTACCAATTGGGTTGACCTACGGGTAGACATATATAAGGGTCCTTGTCTTGTGCCTGAGGGTGGTGTCATAAAACAATCTGCTATAGAGCAGGCAGATGCATAGAGTGTTCAGGTTAGCATTAGCGTTATCGTGATTTTGCCAAAATTCTCAAATGACTGGCAGGGGTTGAACGCAAAGGCCCCAGATAATATGTTAAAATATAAATTACCTCCATGTCCATCGAAGACTCCAAAGTAAGCGCACTGTGGGTCATCCGGGCATGAAAGAATGTGGGTGTGAGAATCCTCCATATTTATTCTCCATCCCTGCATACAGCTGGAGCCCACTTTGTATTCGCAGTTTTGACAGCAGGAAGATTTCTTAGCCGTCACTGGCTCACCCAGCGTTTGCCCCATGCTAAAAATTCAATCAGTAAAAGAATTGAGAAACATCATTTTCTAACTCTGAAGAGATTTTATGGAATTTCCGATATCATAAACAGCTTCCTTATACAACGATAGATTAACGTGATGTTTTCAGACGTTAGCTAAAATTGTACAAAGCTGAAGTGTAGTTTAACCTTTAAAATAATGGGAGATACGTAGATTGTCATTTTTATATCAAAATCTACGTTTATTGTCATTTAACAGCTATTGAGAAACTTGAAAATTAATTACATCAATTGTCCTGTTAGGGGATGTGGTGACTTTTTAAATGATTCATCAAACTTACAAAACCAAGTTCATAAAGATAACAACTTCCAAGAAGATATTCAATTAACAATAAAAATGAAAGCGAGTA
The DNA here is from genome assembly GCA_948455865.1 of Conomelus anceps. NCBI lineage: Eukaryota > Metazoa > Arthropoda > Insecta > Hemiptera > Delphacidae > Conomelus > Conomelus anceps. The sequence continues at coordinate 22,648,823 of OX418227.1, read as the reverse complement.
ATACGAAATCGCCGCTCACCTTCAACGTTTTATAAATTTCAGAATAAGGAGTAATGACAATTCAGAAAATTTTGTAAAATTATTTACATCTTTTCTGTACGCTGCATATCAATAGATTTACAAAAGTATTTCTCTAACAATTTTTCAGTTGCACCGAATCGTTAAAACAAATACATTAACATTGATAAAGCATCAAATGTTCAATTAGGATTAAAAATACCAAGATCCAAGATATTCAAAATTTGGAAAAATTTACAAATAACATTCACTTTAGGTTAGTATCTCTGCCCAAGATAATATGTTTTTCATAATAAATAATAGTACAGGTTGAGTTGAGTTTGATGACACCAGTCATATGAGTGTTGATAATATACGATAAAGATTTGAACCAATGTATATTTTTCAAAATTCATAGGGGATGAAATTTAAAAAATCAAATAAATTATTTATTGCATAATAATTATACTAAAAATGAAGATTATATAATCGAAAAATCATTGTGACGTGTAAATTATTCATTCTATTATCTAGCTGGCAGTGAAAACAGCTTTCGTCTTCGTGTTTTCTGTCAACTCAAGACTGTAGTGAAGTAAAATAATGATTAATTTTGTAATAATTGCTGTCAGTCTGTGATAATGGATAGTGTCTCATAGTTTTAATCTCAACCGATCATAAGAAAGATCGTTTTTCTAAATTTCCATTCGTATTTATGCATATAACTCTGCTCACTTTATTTCTCACTAATCATCACGTATCAGCAACCTTCAATAACACGTACACTCGTTCAAGAACTAGTAATTTTTACATAGTGCAAGTTAAAAATGGCAGATGAAAATCCTACGAGAAACGAAATAAACTTAATCTTCAGAACTTTGATGAACATTCCTACGAACAAGGTAAATAATGTTCGACTTACATGATTGTAAACTTTCATCACAGAATGATTTGGTTAGTTTTCTGTATTTATAACCAGTAACTCATTTTCTGAAAATTGAATATTAAATCAAAATCGCAGAAATATGCCTGGTGTTTCATCTATTTAGTTGTTACAGTTATCACAATGGTTCCTGCTTTCAAATCTTGTCAATAAATAGATAAATTTGCACACTCAAAAGAACGATTATAATTCAGCAACTAACATATTGTGCTGCAGTGAATTAAAACACTGAATGTTATCGTCATAATACATTAATTAATTCATTTCTTGAGTTATTCTACTTACCTAGATCCTGCCAAGTTAGGTTGGGTTGGTTTAGTTGTCATGTCATAATTTCCATAATATCAATTTATCAACAGTATATTGAATTGATAAAGTTAAGTTACTTCGTTTGAGTTATTCTATTTACCTCAATCCTGCCAAGTTAGGTTATCGACAGCTTGACAAAAGCTTCTTCAGATTTCCTAATTTCCAACTGTACTACGTCCAAAAATAAGTCAATATAGGCCTCAAATTGTAGAAAGTGTCCTCTGAAATGAAAACACCAGCGCTCCATGCCTCCATGTTGTAAAAAAATGAAGTACCGTAGGTGTATTATTAAAATTTAGGAGAAGAAGGAGGATAGAAGAAGTTGGTAAGAGGAAGGAAAAAAGAATGAGAAGGCGGAGGAGAAGACGGCGAAGAGGAATGAGGGAAAAGAAGAAAGTTTGGAAGAAGATGATTCAGAAGAATATAAGAATGAGGGCAAGAGGAAGAAAGAGAAGACGAAGAGAAAGGCGAAGGAGTGAGAGAATAAAAATGAGGAGGAGAAAGAGAAGATGGAGAAGAAGAAGACGAATAATGAGAAGAAGGGAAATTAGATAAGAAAGAGATACTATTTGTAATTGGTTGTGCTGATAGGTTATGTGGATTGGAGGATGTGTTATTCTGGTATTCGAGCGGATTCTGAGCAGAGTGACCGTGTACAAATTTCAAAAAGGACATTTAAAAAAAAGCCGGACATTTATTAAAAATGACGGGCAAGCAAAAGTAGACTACTTAATCATTTTCAATGATTTTTTTTATAAAAACGAGTCGAACAATTAAATTAAAGTACAAGAATTGTAAAATAAGATGGCAAAAACTGCTATTATAACTGAACTGCACTGCTGGTGCAGTAGTCGCTATGCTCTTAGCAGTCCTGCTTGAATATATAATGGCCATTAAAGCATTTACATACATACATTAGGTTATGTTACATTCTAGAACTACTATTTAAATTAATTATTGCTTGATTATTACTGCTTACATACTTATATTTAATTATTGAATCGGGCAACCTGCTAGTAGTATAATATGATGCCTATAATACAATCAATAAATACAATGATAATGGCGCTCTGGTAGCGCAGTTGGTTGGATCTCATTCAGCCATGGATGTTTCTCATCATTCACCCATTCACCTCATTACCTACGTATAAGTCTTCAGGCTCATGTGGGGATCATCAGTAACAAAAAGAGAGAGGCCGCGCAAATCTAAGCTAAAAATTCTTTAGGAGCTAAAAAATATGATAATCATTTCAAAGTCACACTTGCTCTGTCTACAAAAACGAACATAGCTGATCTGCCTCCTGTATTTGAGCGAAATGGAATATGTTTTGACATGGATCAGGTATTAAAACATTCTCTTTGCTATAATAAAATAGCTGGTAGGCCTTTGCAACATTAAACTTCTTTGATTTTTTTGAGGATGAACCCCACATACGTATTGACTTGTGCGTGGGTAATGAGTTAGATGATGGTGATTGATGAGCTAGTCATACAGTTTTAGGTGGGTACCGAACCACCGGGAAGTGATTTTACAGCAGAGAACAGAGTGTCTTTTTTGCTGGCCCATCTAATCGGCCACCCTTACAAAGAGTGCCCAGGAGAACGCAGCTTATCTCTAAGTGATTGAACAGATACCTGCTACGGCTCACGGCTATTTAAGCATATTATAAGCATCCTAAATATGCTGTCCGATTCACAAAAATGCACAGACAGTTCTTGAAAAAAGTTTTTTTTCTAGTTCAACAGATTTTTTAATATGTCGTGCCGCAAGATTTCCCCTTTCCTCTCTGTTAAAAAAGGAGGAATATTTGTAATACCGTATTAAAAAAAAATTGTATCCAAATTGAACCAGTTGAGAAATGTTTTGATTTTCACTAGCATAAACGAATTCAGATCCTATAGTGGCAAGCGAACTGACAGACGGACGGACAATATTCCAATATGGTCCGGTTGGAACCGAAATGGCTTCAACTTGCAAAAAAAATATAAAGGGACCCCAAAAATGCTAAATTGTAAATATCCAATTGAAAATGAAATATAATTAATTAATAATAAGACTTGAAGTTGTTCTAACCACATTTATTGAAAACAGTGAGATACTAAAAGAAATGAATGTTGTTTCAGAGCTGTTTCGATTGCAAGGTAAAGAATCCGACATGGTCGAGTGTGACATACGGGGTGCTGATCTGCATTGACTGCGCTGCGGTGCATCGTTCACTGGGCGTGCATCTCTCGTTTGTGCGCTCCACGCAGCTCGACGATAACTGGTCCTGGCTGCAGCTGCGGCAGATGCAGCTCGGCGGCAACGCTAATGCTGTAAGTGTATTGTGCATTGTGCTAGAACATATTTTAACTAGTAGACTGGTTATTTTGCCCTAAATTCAGCATAAATTTAGCTCTGCAGTTCCATATCCACCCATCAACACAATCAATATGAAGGTTGGGGTTAGGTTCAGATATCGATTGTTTTGGTGGACTAAAACGGAAAACTTATACTGTATGTAGCTATTACTGTCATCAAAATGGCCACTGCCTTCAATTCTCATCAATATTTTTATAAGGACTTGAAATTTTCGAATATTTGTTAAGATTTACAGAATGCCCCAGGAGAAATCTGCCATACTGAACTTGAAAAACCTTTTTTGTGGTCATTTTTGGGATATCTAAAAAATTACTGTAGTTACAGACAGTGAATATGTTACATAATGATTTGATCTGCTACACGAAACCAGCTCATTCAGACTTGAAAAACATATTTTATTGCCATTTAATTAAATATGTAAAACATTACTATAGTTACTTACAGACCTGTAAATATGAGTTACCTAATAATTCAGACCATTTTCCATTCGTTACATAAAAAATTACCATATTATGGGGGCTGGAGATTTCTGAATGAGTAAATTGAGATAGATAGCTGCCAACTTCTGCCATATTTATTTCTGTAACGAAGCGTTTGCAGACCTATGACTTTTTATTTATTCTGATGAGAGAAATGAGCAGGTGCAGTAACTCTACACTTTTTATTACACCACCTCCTGAAACCTGATAGCCTGTAAATAGTTTGTTTTAAAAGAATACACCTCCTTGAAACCCTATATATAATAATTATAATATATATATTTTTTAAATTATTATATAATAGTTATAAAATTCTTTTAGAAGGGTCGCTCGTTGAAACATTCCTAATTATGAGAAAAGGTGTACTAAATGGACATATCATGACCAAATTTTTTAAGTATTTTTTTTTTTTAATTTTAGGATTTTCATTATGAATTTCAATTGAGATTTTTACTTGTTTTTCAGCAATCCTTCTTTGAAACTCATGACTGTCGAACAACCGATGCCCAGCAGAAATATAATTCTCGAGCAGCTCAATTGTATCGTGAGAAGCTATCGAATGCTGCCAAAAACGCGATAAGGAAATATGGAAGAAGTGTAAGTTGAAGATTCTCTTATTTATTAATTATATGAGTGATAATTCCAATTTCCTTTGGAAAATCATCTACTGGGTAATCACCGAGTAATCCTTGAATCTAATTACGAGCTTTGTTTATCATTATTTTCAATTTAATCTCCAATCAATCTATTAATTGTACCCACATGTAATTTAATTAATATACCTACTATATTGATCAGTTAATATATGTTATTAATCAATCAATTATACCTATACTGCTGATCTAAGTAGTACTGTATTGTTTTGAATCATGAATTGGAATTTATTTCTTTTTTTATTATTTACTCGTTGAATGAATAATAATTTTAACAAGATTGATATTAATTTAAAGTGGGTGTGATCTCTGGAATAGATTAAAGCAAAACAATCATTGCGTTGCCAACGTTTCGTTATATTTAATAACATCATCAGGCCCTGTTGGATAAGGATTATCCATTAATTTCAAACCTCAAAGTTTGGTGGTTTGTGGCCACAATGCTTTGTGGGGTGAAATTAATGTATGGTCCTTATTCAACAGGCACTGATGATGTTAGTAAATATAATGAAACGTTGGTGACACAAAAGTTTGTTGCTTTGACTGGTTCCCGAGATTACACCCACTATATTTAATCAATAGTCGGGGCACTGCTCCATATTGATAATCATTGTAAAAGAATGTGAGATCAAAAGATAGAATCAATTTACAAAACATCCACTTCTTGGCATCATTTAAAGCTGAAAAGTTTTTCCTTCAAAATTGGGTTTTATCAAAAACTTTATGAATTACATTCAACATTTATAACAAATATATACTACAAATAAACGAGTCTGGAAATTGTAGGTTTCTTATATTACTTCTAGTGGCTGCCGTTAGCTCTAGTGATAGATAGCACCACTGGTGTAACAACAGATCTAAAGCCATTATTGTTTGTACATGTTACAACAGGTCTGCAGTATTGTTTAGATTACGATAAGGTTAACATGTCGTTTTCCCAAGAGCAACGAGTGTTTCTTCTTTAACAGTATTTTACCAGTATTTAACGCCTCCAGATTTTTTCCTGTGGGGTTATCTTGAAGGAAGGGTTTATAAAAATAGGCCTCACACTGAATGGACTGAAAATGAACATTACAATGGAGATTAATAACATTAGTGTAGGCGTACTCCACAAAGTGTCAACAAACGTGGTAAAACTAATTCGTGCGTGTATTAATGAACAAGGCAGCCATTTTGAACATATGTCATAAGACATAAAATGTTAGAAATAAGTATCTATTCTAGTATATAAGTATATATGTTTATAAAAGTAATAACAATAATAAATAAATAATACCAAATAAAGTACATTACTTCACAACCTTTCTTATGTGCGTGACTTAATGAACACTGTATTATTGCTTATATCTTATTCAAAATTTTAAATGACCAATTTTTCTGTTTTGTCTTGAACATATAATAATCGTTGCTGTAAATTGCAGTTTCATACAAAAAATAACAACTTTGAAGTGCATATCTTATACAGTGATTTGGGATTTCTTAAGTTGATAGAGAGAGTTGCTTTGTACAAACTAGAAATTTATGTTGCTTTTATCACTATGCCAAGTTCCAGCTTTAGAAATGCGGATTGGGCAATTGAAGAAAGTCCCAATGTAATCAGTAATCACATTATTCAAGTGGTAGACCTGTATTCATGTAATGAATTTTTAATTACCCCTTTATAAAACTGCTAGTTTTATAGGTACGAACTATTATATTTGAATTGCGCGGGTACTACTCTGACGCTACTACGGTAACTGTCATCTCTGTACTTGTCATACTCGTCTGCTCTGGTACATTATTCAATTCATTAAACTGTTTGCTAGCTGGTATCCACTTTTATATTTATTTTTAGTTTCCTTTTTTGACTCGTCTGGTCTAGTTTTTTTTATTGTTTATTTGAAAGTTTTCTTGATGTTGACTTTGTCTGCGACCTTTTTCGTTAGGTTGGTTCATCTGCTGATCTTACTTGAATTTGAACAGCTGTTTGATATGAGAAGAAGCCTGTTCGATTTTCGATCCTGGATGATGCTTTTTTTCTCTTACAAAATGTTCAAAGGGTAGGATCGATTCTTATTTGGACCATGATGTCCTGAAGTAAAGTTTTTTTTGTTAACTAATATGATCATGTGGTGATCTGGTTTTAATTTACTTTTTTTCTTTTGTTTAACTTTTTTTCAAACTTTTCCACTTGGCTGCTGTATTGATGCCAAACTTAAGTTGCTAAATACCAAATTTATGTCCGCCTAGTTGGCGGTCGAAGAACCAGAGTAATGCAGAATCACAGTATCGATGTACTTATGAATCGAAGAATTTCAGAATCTATGAATTGACGAATAGGACGAATGAAAGTATGTCTCATGTTCGTTCAAGATATTTTCACAACATGCTTCAACTGTGATCGTCAACCCAGAACGTTATGAATTGAATTTTGGAATATGAATACCGCTTACGACCAAATCATCGTAGAGGTTTGATGTTTGTGTGATGCAAAATTAGAGTAACTCCAAGACGAAGGTAACATTTTATATTTTGTACTAAATTATCTGCAAATTATTCAACGCCAGGAACTTTCTATCTTTCGCCGCCAACATTCTAAATTATCAACTGGACTTTCTTTTTAAAACTTAAATCTCTAAATCTTCGTAAAATTCAAATTTTATTCTACTACATGAAAACGTTTTTTTTTTTTAATGTTAAGTTTAACTTGGATTATAATCGTATATTTTGCTCCTTAAGAATTTGGAAGTGTGCACACAATAGTAATAGTATTTGTATGTGTGTGTATTTATGTATGTATGTGTATATACATATGTACATGAATGTACTCACATATGGAATCTCTGAAAACGCTGTTGCTTTTTTTAATAATATAAGATCTGATCAGATTTAACTTTAAGTTTTTAGTTTTTATAAGTTTTATGGATTTCTTGCTCTGTAAAATATTGACATTCAATATAGCGAAAAGTGGAATTGTTTGGAAGATCTGGCTATTCTTTTGAATCCTGTCCTAGTATTTTATGAAGGTGACATTATTTAAGTTCTTTGCCGACAAGAGTATTTGCTCAGGCCTGACCAGTTAGTACTCTCACTTCTGGGCTGACCTGTTACACATTTTACCAACTATACCTCTGCTCGTTTTCTTTAATAAGTTGGTTCAAAAGCTGCGCCACTCTGCTAATTAATTGATTTATTAATTAAAGTAAATTTAGTTTGTCTTATGATGTTATATTCTTGTTGGTAACTTTTCTGTATTGTCGCCGGTTAAATAATAGGACAGGCGTTAGGATTGTTAAACAAGAAAGTACTAGCAAGCGCTGTCTTGAGATAAGTCTTGATTAAGCTTAATGACCAAATTTTTTTTTACTAAAACCTTTTTTTATAAACACCCATTTCTGCTTAATTTCACATTCGATTGGAACTTATTATCTTTTAAAGATGAGTTCGCCTGTACGTACCCCTAGTAAGTCATTTACTCCCACTGTGAATTATTGGGAAGTAAAATGTGAGATTTATGCTCAATTTGATTGGAGGAATTTCCCTTGTCCAAAGATCAACCCCAATTACTTGAGTAAAGATACGTTATTGTATGAATTAGAAATTTCTGGCCTCAATACTAATGAGCTAGAAAACGCTGATGTCGAAAGCCTAAGAGCAAAGTTTAGGTTAGTTAAGTCTGTACCTGATGCAAAAATTTATAGAATTGTTTATGATGAGAGTAGTGCTATGGAAGAATTAGGGAAGATTGAAACTTTAATGAGTAAACTCAGTGATTATTGGGATAAATTTGATACTTTGAATGTTACTGATAAAAAACCCAGTTTATACAAAGGTATTTCAATATTTTTACATGTTGTCAACAGGATCGTTCAACTGTCTGTCTATGCTAGAGAAAATTCAGTTGAACTTGTCTCTAAAAGTCTGGAAGAATTTGTGATCCGTCTGAAGAATTTACACTCTATGATGAAGGAATTTCAAGCTGAAATTAAAAGTAGAGCTCCGTCTCCTAATCCAATAGAGTTCGTCACTCCAAGTCTTAGCCCTCATGCTGACATGTTCGATACAGTAACTGGTATGGTTGAAAACAATCCTTCTTCTCAAGGTCAGGCTGTTAAACTCCTTGCTGAAACGGTAGGTGAAAATTTGAATAACAGGAAGGTTAGGTCTTTACCACATCTTGTTGTGAGTGAAAATACCAATAACTCATCTCGAGTTATTCCTATTCAGCCGCCATCACAGTGTATTGGAAACAAATTAATCTCCGTTCGGCCTTCAAGTTTGACAACCTTCAGTAATTTTTACAATAAGTTACCTAATCCCATGGAACGTTTAGTTAAAGAGTTACCTATAACTGACGGATTAATGGTAGATACTTTGTTAAAATTTCTAACTGTTGTTTTAAAGATCAAAAGTTGTTCAAACATTTCCGATTATGATTTATTATGCTTGATTCATCCATTCGCTACCGGACCTTTGTCTGATAGACTACAGTTGGCTATGGACTCACATTGTTCTTTTGACTTGTTTCATAAAGATGTATTAATTTATTTTATTCCACAACGATTAATTTCAGTAATTGAAAAAGACAAGTACTATCGATTACAGAAAAATGGTGAAGCTCTGTCTGCTTATATTGTTTCCATAAAAGACGCTGCACACTTGTTGCGTTTGAATAAAACTGAGTTTGAAATCGTTTCTACTATCTGCTCTGGGTTAAATCCTTCAGAACGCTCTAGGCTGGTTTTTCAGAGCAAACCTACAACCTTTAGTGATCTTTATGAGTTAGGTGTACAATCACAAAATTTACAGTTTGCTGATATTGAAAGAGAACGTTTGGACTTTGGCTTGAATACACGCCAGAAAGATCAAAAGAATACTGTGCACCCCGTTTTTAAACAAACTGTTTGTTATCATTGTGGTAAATCAGGGCATATTGCTCGGCATTGTCATAGCAACCCTAATAGTAGTAATTATCGTAGTAACTCAAATTTTCAAAAAACTGGTTTTCAGTCTCCGAACATTTTAACTAGGAAAACTGATGATGTGAAATGTTTTAGCTGTCAGAAACTAGGTCATTATTCTCGTGACTGTAAGAATAAAAGCAAAAGTTGACTAAGGCCCGTTAAGAACAATAGCATGATTTTTAAAAGTAAAAATAATAGCTCAAATTATTTACAGTCTGTTAACCCTTGTAATATTTTAGTAAATTCAAATTTAACTGAGATCAATAAAGTTCCCTCTAAACCTGTGAAACCTAAATCTAAACTTACTTACTATAATAAAAAGGCCCAAAAAAAGTGTAGGCGTTTTGACAAGCGACACCCAGCTAATGGAAAGGCCAAGGTTTTGTCAAAACGAATTGTTCCTGTTGTGGATTGTCAACTTAGGCATTCTTATACTTCTTTCAACACTATCGCCCTACTTGACTCTGGAGCTGCTTATAGTATTGTTTCTAAAGCGTGTCTTGCTATGTTAGTTTCTGATTTTTCAACCTTGAATTTCCGAAGAGAACATCTGGCATGTACTACTGCCAATAATGGTCAACTTATTCTAACTGAATCAGTTATTTTAAAAATTAAGATAGAAAATTTCAGCTGGAAGTTTAGATTCTTTGTCACTGATAGTTTGTCTGTACCCTTAATTCTCGGTTGTGATTTCTTTAATTTTACTAAACTAATCCTGGACTTGTTTAATCAACAGTATTATTTTGGTTTCAGAGCAAGCTACAAATTTAAGTTAAAGTGTGACTTGAATAATTTGTCGTTAGATGTATCGAATAATCTTGTGATGGATTTGTCTGAAAATGATTTGAATGATGGCGAAAAGAAAAGGTTAGCTACTGTGCTGGACAGGTATGATAATGTTTTGACTACTAAGCTTGGAAAGACCCATTTAATTGAGTATGATATTCGTCTGTTGTCTGATGTGCCTGTAAGGAGAGCTCCATATCAATTGGACCCTATAAAGCTGGAAATTTTGAACTCCAAAATTAGGAAAATGTTAGAAGAGGGCGTGATTGAAAAAAGTCAGAGTCACTATTCGAGTCCCTGCTTTCTAGTCCCCAAAGGTGATTCAGATTGGAGAGTTGTTATTGACTACAGATTTCTGAACCCACGTATAGCTCTTGACAGTGTGCCTTTACCTAAAATCGACTGCGCATTTAATTTTTTTAACGGTGCTAAATATTTTACTGTTTTGGATTTAAACCAGGCATACTATCAAATGCCACTTAAGAAGGAGTGTCGTCACCTTACTGCGTTTTGTACTATGCAAAACACATATCAATTTACTCGTGTACCTTATGGCTTATCCACAGGTGCTCAAGCATTATCGTCTGTTCTTGATACTTTGTTTGAGGACGTCAAGTTCAAATTCGTGTTCCACTATCTCGATGATATAGTAATATATTCCAAAAATTTTGATTCACACTTAGAACACATCGAAATAGTTTTATCAAAATTAGAACAAGGTGGTTTCACTATTAATCCTCAAAAAGTACATTTTGCCAAACAACAGATTTCTTTCCTTGGGCATCTAGTTGACTCACGCGGTATATCTGTCGATCCCAGTAGGACTAAATCTATTAGAACTTTTCCTGCCCCAAAAAATTCTAAAGCTGTTTCTCGTTTCATAGGCATGGTAGGGTATTACCATAAGTTCATACCAAATTTTGCTGAAATCGCCGCTCCCCTCAATAATCTGAGGAAGAAAAAGATCAAATTCGTATGGGAAGAACAACATGAAATTGCTTTTCAGAAGTTAAAGAAGGCTATTATTAGTCCTCCCATTTTAAAAACAGCAGATTTTTCTAAACAATTCGTTTTGCAAACCGATGGGTCGTCTACCGCTATTTCTGCCATTCTTTCCCAAGAAATTGATGGAGTCCTTATGCCTATTGCCTATGCTTCTAAAAAACTTACACAGCAGGAGAGCAAATATTCAACTTACGAAATTGAATGTTTTGCTGCCATATTTGGGATGGAAAAATTTCAAGTTTACTTACAGCATTCTAAGTTTCTGCTTTTAACCGATAATTCAGCTCTGAAATGGGTTTTGTCAAATCCTAGACAGACAGGTCGTTTAGGACGTTGGATAATTCGTCTATTAGCTTTTCAGTTTGACGTCCGACACATCCCTGGGACATCTAATGTCACGGCTGACTGTTTGTCACACATGTTTCAGGATGAGCCAGATGAAACTTTAGGAAGTGATGATAATTTTGTTGAACCTTTATTTTCTGTAATAAATACTATTAAACTTACTGATTTCCCAGTCTTGTTCACCGATATTCGCTGTCATCAAAATGCAGATCCTTTTATTAGTGATACCATTAAGAAAATTGAGTCTGGTTTAGATCAATTTCCGTACTGTATTTCTAAAGGAGTCCTTGTGATTAAGAAACGTAATCAAGATAATTTCAAAATAGTTCTTCCGAAAATCTTAGTTCCAGTAGTTTTCAAGTATTACCATGAATCCTCGTTAGGTGGTCATCTTGGAATCGCTAAATCTATGCATAGGATTGCTGAAAATTTTTTCTGGAATGGTATGAGAAGTGACATTATTCTGATGGTAAAAATTTGTGAGACTTGTGGAAAGAGTAAACCTAGTCAACGACAGAATTTCGGTTTTCTCTCTTCTAAAATTGTCGAAAAACCTGTTGAACAATTCTACATTGACATCGTTGGACCTTTACCTAGGACAGCTCAGGGAAACAGTTATATTTTTAGCTGTGTCGATGGATTTTCTAAGTTCTGTTGGTTACTTCCCATTCGACAAGCCAACACTAACGCTGTAATCAAGTCTCTAAAATCTATTTTCGTTAATTTCTCTGTTCCAAAAAAGATCGTTTCTGATAATGCTTCAATATTTTCTTCTGTTAAATTTAAAAACTTTTGCTTCCAGTTAGGAATTTTTCATTTCACCACCTCAGCTTATTATCCGGCTCCTAATGTCGCCGAACGAGTTCACAGAAATTTAAGAAGCGCTCTGATCGCCTTTCATGGTGACTCACATAGTAAATGGGATGAATGCTTATCTTGGTTACCTTTAGCCTTCAACCTGAGTAAACATGAGAGTACCGACTCCACACCGTTTTCACTTTTATTTAGATATTGTCCTAAAGAACCGTTACTACACGCCTGGAATCTCAATGATATTCTTCCTGACCGTAACAATAATGACTCGCTCGATGTCTGGAGGAAAGCTAGAAATAGTCTTATTAAATCACATTCTCGAGTCAAACAGAATTATGATCGTCATAGAGTTGAGGTGCCTTTTCAGTTAGGAGACTTAGTTTGGGTTAAGACTCATGTTGTCAGTAGTGCTGTCAACAAGATTTCTAAGAAACTTAGTTACAGATGGAAAGGTCCTTTTCAAATTAAAAAATGGCTTACTCCAGTAACCGTCAGTCTGCACGAAGTTGAAACCGGAAACTTTGTTTTAAAAGCCCATGTTTCTCATCTCAAAAAATTTTACGGCAACAAATGTGTCACTACTGGTTGATAGTAATTTCAACTTCTAGTTCTCTTTGCTCTGATTTGCAAATAATATATAAGGAACTTTGCTTTAGTGTATTTAAATTTCTTTATGAGATTTAAGTTAGTTTTAGACTTGACTCTTAAAAACTCTGTTGTCACCAATGTTGGTTGTTTTTTTTGATTCTTGTGTTTGAAGTTTTTTTTATGTTGTCTTAATTACTTTAAGATCCCTGTTGCTCACGCTGTTAGTTACCGAGAAAATTATTTTTGTTAAAATATTACGTTTCTTGCCCTTGATCTAGGTTTTGGTTTGGTTTATATAATTGTATTCTTGCGGAAAAGATGTTGTTGTTTGAATTGTTGCTATCCTGATTGTCACTAATTTCATTAACCACTGTTAGTACCTGTAATATTAGGTGTAGTATCGTTTAGTCCGAATTTGATGTCATCGGACAGTTTGTATTTGCTTTTCATTTTTCTTTGTAGCTTAAGATTTGAGTCTCTATTTCGGTTATTGTTCCGAATGTCGGACTTACCATTAGCATCCCTGATGTGCTATGGACTTTTCTAGGTGTCTTCTTTACTTGGTAACCTGGTTGTTATAGTTTTACTAACTTTCCTGTGGTACTAGTAATTAAAGAATATTTATTTGTACTTGTAGTACAAAGATAACGTCCACCCCAATTAAATTGTCTGCAACTCTGGGCCCGAGTCTTGATTTATTTTGGTGGTGCGTCTTTATAAAACATTGATAGGTGCTGAAAAATTAGTTTTTTTTGAAACATAAGTTGGTCGTTGTAAAGTTGTGTTGTGATTATGTATTGTAGAAAGATTGGTATTCTACGTCATTTCAGTAATGTCGTTACTAGCTAATCATAAGTTGTTAGTTGTCTCGTTTTGATGTTTCGATCTCTTGTTAGGTTTAGTGAAGTAAGCATCAGTTCACCCTCAAGAATGGAACTTACCTTTTTCTTTATGGACTGTATAAATTCTTGATTTGAATACTTTAACGTTTCTGGTTATTTATTTTTCTTTTCTTGGAAAATTTTGCTCCTCGTTTTACTAACCTTAGTTACCTTTAATTCATAAAGTTCGTAGTTTTACTATTAACTTTATGGTTGTGAGTTCTTGGTAATTTTTTTTTGTTTGGAAGCCCAAGTTGGTCTTCGATCTAAATTTTGTTTTTTGAGTCCAAACATTTTTTTTTTTTGTTCTCGTCCAAAGCTCTATTTTTTTTTTAATTTTCAAACTTCTTTAATCTGTACTAATTCTTTAATGACTATTCATGTTAGTATTCCATTACCGCTCATCTATTATTCTCGTTTCTCTTATTATTATTTGGTTTTAAACTTTCCTCTTTTCTTCTACTTACAGGTGAATTGTAACTGATCACTACATTTCACTTGTACAACTTTCTGTTCTTGTCGTCTTCTCCTACTTTGTAATCTCTTTAAATGCTTCACCCCTTTTTTTTTTCTGAGACAGATCATTTGTGAAGTGCGCGCCTTCTCATTTGTTTTCTTGTTTCGTCTGCCTACTTTTTCCTTTACTTTTTTGAGTTTTTTCTTTACTTCCTATTGTGGGCGTGGCCCACAACTGCAAGAAGGGGGAGTTTGTAATGAATTTTTAATTACCCCTTTATAAAACTGCTAGTTTTATAGGTACGAACTATTATATTTGAATTGCGCGGGTACTACTCTGACGCTACTACGGTAACTGTCATCTCTGTACTTGTCATACTCGTCTGCTCTGGTACATTATTCAATTCATTAAACTGTTTGCTAGCTGGTATCCACTTTTATATTTATTTTTAGTTTCCTTTTTTGACTCGTCTGGTCTAGTTTTTTTTATTGTTTATTTGAAAGTTTTCTTGATGTTGACTTTGTCTGCGACCTTTTTCGTTAGGTTGGTTCATCTGCTGATCTTACTTGAATTTGAACAGCTGTTTGATATGAGAAGAAGCCTGTTCGATTTTCGATCCTGGATGATGCTTTTTTTCTCTTACAAAATGTTCAAAGGGTAGGATCGATTCTTATTTGGACCATGATGTCCTGAAGTAAAGTTTTTTTTGTTAACTAATATGATCATGTGGTGATCTGGTTTTAATTTACTTTTTTTCTTTTGTTTAACTTTTTTTCAAACTTTTCCACTTGGCTGCTGTATTGATGCCAAACTTAAGTTGCTAAATACCAAATTTATGTCCGCCTAGTTGGCGGTCGAAGAACCAGAGTAATGCAGAATCACAGTATCGATGTACTTATGAATCGAAGAATTTCAGAATCTATGAATTGACGAATAGGACGAATGAAAGTATGTCTCATGTTCGTTCAAGATATTTTCACAACATGCTTCAACTGTGATCGTCAACCCAGAACGTTATGAATTGAATTTTGGAATATGAATACCGCTTACGACCAAATCATCGTAGAGGTTTGATGTTTGTGTGATGCAAAATTAGAGTAACTCCAAGACGAAGGTAACATTTTATATTTTGTACTAAATTATCTGCAAATTATTCAACGCCAGGAACTTTCTATCTTTCGCCGCCAACATTCTAAATTATCAACTGGACTTTCTTTTTAAAACTTAAATCTCTAAATCTTCGTAAAATTCAAATTTTAT
The DNA here is from genome assembly GCA_948455865.1 of Conomelus anceps. Taxonomy (NCBI): domain Eukaryota; kingdom Metazoa; phylum Arthropoda; class Insecta; order Hemiptera; family Delphacidae; genus Conomelus; species Conomelus anceps. The sequence continues at coordinate 22,633,005 of OX418227.1, read as the reverse complement.
TCTACTACATGAAAACGTTTTTTTTTTTTAATGTTAAGTTTAACTTGGATTATAATCGTATATTTTGCTCCTTAAGAATTTGGAAGTGTGCACACAATAGTAATAGTATTTGTATGTGTGTGTATTTATGTATGTATGTGTATATACATATGTACATGAATGTACTCACATATGGAATCTCTGAAAACGCTGTTGCTTTTTTTAATAATATAAGATCTGATCAGATTTAACTTTAAGTTTTTAGTTTTTATAAGTTTTATGGATTTCTTGCTCTGTAAAATATTGACATTCAATATAGCGAAAAGTGGAATTGTTTGGAAGATCTGGCTATTCTTTTGAATCCTGTCCTAGTATTTTATGAAGGTGACATTATTTAAGTTCTTTGCCGACAAGAGTATTTGCTCAGGCCTGACCAGTTAGTACTCTCACTTCTGGGCTGACCTGTTACACATTTTACCAACTATACCTCTGCTCGTTTTCTTTAATAAGTTGGTTCATTCATGAACCTACCTTGAGACTTCCTTCGCTCAAGGGAGACTTCACTCGAAAGGTTTCTCAAGTCTTCCTTGAGTTAAAGAAGCCTCAAGGTAAGTTCATAAATACCTTCATTGATGAGACAATAATGGGCTCTATATTTTACAATTTCTATATTTACAGTAAATTGGGATTTTTTAAGGTGATGGAGAGAGTGGCTTTCTACAAACTTGAAATTGATAACTTACATCTAATATTTTAATTTATCACGAGAGGGAATTAATCTTGTTTTTACTTATTTATTACGCATTCAATTGCTATCTATTTCATAGCCGCACTAGTGATTAAATTGAAAACTTGTAATAATTTTTCCCCTATTTTTGGCAGCCCTTAATGTCTGGAACAAGTGCCGGTCCTACTAGACCATCATCTGTGTTTTCTGGCACAGTGGTGAGCTATTTACATTTTGTCATACCCTCGTACTTTTCAAGGTCACAATTTATTTGTGTTGGGGTATTTTCCAGTGTTTTGTGTGTGAAAAAAATAAAATCGTTGCTTTTTGACATTTGTTTTCTGCTAGTTGAAATATTTTGTTTACTTGTGTCTCTTGTTCCAATTTTTCAATATTATAATTTTAAAATATTTTTCACTCCCATTCTGGAGTTGAAACATTTCCAATCGCGGGAAGTGATAGCCGAGTACCATAGCAGATATCTGTTCAATCAGAGATAAGTTACGAAACTCCTGGGCGCTCTTTGTAAGGGTGACCGATTGGACTGGCTAGCAAAAAAGATTGTTCTCTGCTGTAAAATCACTTCCCGATGGTTCGGAACCCACCTAAAGCTGCGTCCACACTGAGGTTACAAAACACAAATTACAGTAACTTGTTCCAACAAATTCTGTAACATGTAACATAACAAATGTTCTGTAACAGTTTCTGTCTACATACATTTATGAAGTTACAAAACATTTATCCCAAAATGTCAGACGACTTATTGTTAGCTAGTGCTTGTTTTACAGTAATTTGTGCAGCAAAAGAAACTAAGTTTTATTTATTTGATTTTATTAATTTTTTCATTCTATGTCCGCACTAGAGCAAAGAAGCACTGAAGCAATTTCGAAAACAGCATCTTTCTTTTTCAGACTGTTTTTATAATCTGGATGGGTTGGATCCCATAATATGTGGTGGGAATGAAATAATAACTCCATCACTTCAAATCCAAAACTAAACCGAACATAAACCTACCCAAAATCATAAACGTAAACAAAGTATCAAACAAGATGACATGAGATGCAAAAATTACCAACAGCGCATGCGCATGTTACGTGTTCTCGCTACCGGAGGTCCGTAACTTGTTACAGAACACGAAAAATGTATAAATTGTAACAGAAGTCTCAGAACATGTTACAGAAACTTCCAGTAACTTGTTTTGTAACACAATGCTTTATAACATTTCATGTGAAATTTAACGACTTGCAGTCATTAAATTTCACACGACTGCAAGTCGTTAAATTTCACATGAAAAGTTAATATTAACAACGCAGTTCGTCATGGAACAAGAAATCCAGGAGTTTTAAGTGGCCAGTGTGGACGCAGCTTTTCATCATTCACCATCATCTAATTCGTTACCCGCACAGGTCTCAGACCTATGTGGGCTTCATCCTCCGAAAAAAAATAATGTCATTAGATCATTCCTCATCGGTTAACATCTAATTCTCTCACACACTCACTCTCTTTATCTTACTCTCTCTCTCTCTCATCTTATCAAAATATTAAACAAAGCTCACATTTCAACCATTTTCTCCCGCAGTTGATCTTGATTCCTTTAGCTTTTCACGCTTGCTTAAAGCTTATCCAAACGGAGACACTCATTGCGATAGAGCGCTCTCGTAGAGCAGTCTAGACGCTTGCTAGAGTACGCATAAATGGTCACGGATCAGTTTCAACTTTGCCTCCCATGTATTGAGAATTAGCGTAAAAGATATGATAAAAGAATAGTTATAAATCAACTTTTCCCACCTCTAATATACGGTGAATGTTCTATTTAAAGAACTTCCAATAAATAGAGAGTTTGGGTAAAATTACGTTAACGATAACGCCTATGTTAACCTTAATACTCCTGCCTGCTTTATAGCATCTTGCTTTTAGTATAGCTTAGTGAGGTCATTAGCGTTATCAACTTAGTTATTCCTAAACTCTATTATCTCTACAAAACTAATTTCCATATTGAATTTCCATTATGTATTCTTGGCAAAGCTAGAGTCTGTCAATTCATTCTTGGCGGTGCGCTGAAACACATTTTTTGTCTCTACGCAGCGCTCTAAGCGGCTGTACCAAGAACTAAAATTCTTCACATTACGAGGTATTTGAGAACATTATTTGGAATCTCACAGCATAGAGTAGAAGCCGTAAGTAGAGTGCAAAGCAGATTCGTTGTACTGCCAAGAATCAGTTAACAAGAGAGCCGCGATCTGTTTAGTCAGATAAGATAAGCTACGAGCTCCTGGGCCCTCTTTTTAAGGGTGACCGATTGGATTGACCAGCAAAGAGGCTCTGTTCTCTGATGTAAAATTAATTTCTGTTGGTTCGAAATCCACCTAAAACAGTAGGTCCAACTCATCAATCACCATCATTCAATCTATTACCCACGCACAGGTCTCAGACCTATGTGGGCTTTATCCTCAAAAAAATGAAGCTACAAAGTAACGCATTGCCCTTTAGAACTACAGTCGACTTTTGGTAATACGAAGTACATCTCCGTTCCCCTGAAACCCACGCACAGGTATCAGACCTATGTATGCTTCATCTAATTCATCTTATTCGAAAAATAAGCTATACCTATCTTTAAGAAACACATGGCTAAAAAAATATTATTTTTGTAATCAATTCTGTTTACAAAATTTAACTGTAAGTCGACACAATTTTTTATTGGGGAATTGAATTTATGTCATTTTTTTTCACTTGTATTTTACGTTATTTTTCAGAAGTGTTTCTATTTGCTGTGTTAATGTTTTGTAATGTTTAACATTTTAATGTTTGTGTTTGTGTGTGAAATAAATTGTATGTTTTTAATGTGTTAATCTAGTTGACTGTTGAAATGGATATATTTACAGTTGCATCTGGATCTTGCTTCGTCAGTGGAGAGCAACGAAAAAGCGGAGAGAGACAAGGAAATCGACTTTTTCGAAGAACACACAAACAACAATTCGGGCTTTGAGTCACAGTTTAAAACTTCACAGGTATTTTAGGCAGTCGCCTGATCTTTTCAACCCAAATCTTTATTACTAAATTATTAGAATCCCAAAAAAGAACTCAATAATAATAAGAACAAGAAGAATAGACCCAGGAAATAAAACACCATCACTTACTTCACGAATTATATACTTAGCGTCTTCCTCTTGGGAGTTATATCGCCAATAATAATAATAAAGAACTCAATAATAAAAATAATAATCATTTTATTTGCTTTCGGATTAGCCATACAAATGAGGTGAGTTTACATAATGGTATAAAATAAAGCACAACACAGCCATCAATTATATATGATTAGTAATTATAAGGTTACATAATTATATTGAAAGAAAAAACATAATAAATTATTAAATACAAAAAACAAGTACATTGTAACAAAGCTCAGATAGGCTCCTGCTGAGATAAAGAGAGGATGGTGAGAATCCGAAATGGAAAACAATACAACTATTAGTTAGACTAGAAAATATAACAAAATTCATGAAAACTAACAATAACCATGTAGATAATAACATTAACAAGTAACAATATTATAAAACAAGAAAAATTACATCTATATTATTGCAACTCGTATATTTGAACCTATTTTGATTTGAAACCTTGCCAAAATCAATAAAACAAACTCAATTATAAAACAGACAAAGTTCCTCCAACACATATATTTGAACATATTTTTATTTGAACTTAATGTTTTATGGGCCATAGAACATTTTTTACATATTTGCATAAATATTGAGAAATATTTGGACTAATGAAAGTTTGCATCCCGAGATTACAAAGAACTCATGTGGAATGGAATAAAACTCAGTAGTAAGAGCAATATTGAGCTAAGAGACTATTTTTTATTTACAGCCAATGCATTTTTTTATATGAATAAATAGATAAATACAAGAAAATATAAAAACTTTGCTGGTGATAGTAGTTAGTCAATACAAGAAATAGGTACAACATAGCAAATATAAACGTAAGGAATGTTGATAGCAATAAAAATACAAATATAATGGGGAAAGAATCTTGCAAGGTTATATATTGACTAGGTTGACATTCTGAGCTGATAAAAGTGTTAATCTCAGGCTGCATGCACAGTGGAGCATCAAATAGTCGATGATAACCACCATCGCAAAATCAAGCAAAAGCTGTGGAATGGTAGAATTCAGGTTGCTCCAATGTGTTATACGTCATTCCACAGCACGTGTTTGATTTCGCGATGGTGATTATCATCGAGTATTGGAAGATCAATTGGGAAATTAATCTTAGCCTACATCCACTTCTGAATTTGTTGAAACTGGTACCTGTCTCTTATGTACTAAAACTAAATTTAAATCTTCAGCGCTTTGGAACGGAATATGCAGTAGACGGTTTCATAGTGTAAATTTCCGGCAATACTGTATATAAGTTTCAGCTATTTGCACTGCAAACGAGCATAAAAGTTATAAAATATTATTCTTAAAACTTTTTATTACCTAAATTAACGTCGCAGTGATTCTGACACCATAATTGATTGTTCATTGTTGATTCTATTGATGTTGACATGATGTTTCTATTGATTTTGCAATGATGTTTGTGTCTATTAATGTTTGTGTATGTTTATTCATTTATAATAAATAGGGATTTCCCCCATCATTTATTTATTTATTTATTGTGACAAATTTACAACGAATGTGAAGGCGCAACAGACTCAAGTCCAAAACTGCTCCCTTCACAAATTTTAAATATGTTACATTGTCCAAAACATTGAGGTTAACACAGACTAAAAATTTAAGATTTGCTAAAAACCTTCACTCAAAAAATTTGCTTCCTTACCACAATTTCAATAAATTCGTTACAATACAGAAAAAAGTTAACAATAATACATCTACTATTGTTATGTAAAGGATGTTTTCCGTTATTTCCATTATTATTAACGATTAACTCTTCTTATTTCTATGCTTTCTGTTTGAGACTTATCCTTTGAACAAATTTCCAAATTCTATTCATAGATTTATCGAAAATTATTTGTCAACAAATCTATCATATCGTTACGACACTTTCAAAATTTCTACTCGTAACTTTGAATTTATTTATTAACAGTATTCTATTCTTTTTTATTATTTATTGGTTTCAAATTTTTCAGCATTTCATTTATCCACAACTATTGCTTTGAAAATGTTTAAACGTCATAAATCACTGGATGAACTATCACGAGCTCTTTTCTATAATGTGTGTCAAATTGATTGAAACTTGTGGTACCTGTATTGTTTGTGGAGTGCTGTTTTTATAGCTGATTGTTTTCCCGCCTACAACACTGCAATCATTTATGTTTGTTTTAGTACAGTTGTTAGCTGATCAATTTTTTCTCACTTTCTTTGTAGTGGTGAAGGTGATATTGTGGAAGATATCCATAATGAATAATAAGACGAAGTTGTCACAACCACATTTATTAAAAATAGTGAGATTCTAGTTTCCGTTGTTATGCCATTATCAATCTCAAACAAACTAAACCTTGTGTCGAATAAATGAGCAAATTAGGGATTGGAAAACCCAAAAAAGAGACTCAAATTTTGCAGAGCATCTCATTAATAATAGACACAAGTTCAAGGCTGAAGAAAATGTTGAATTTCTGCATTTGATTGGCAAAGGCAGACAATTGAACAATTTAAAAGCTTTGGAGACATTTTGGTTGGTAAAAAACCGATTCCAAGACTGTTTCAAATGATCAAATTTTTTTTAACCAATTTGAGACAACTAACTTGGTTTCATCTTAATTCTGGCCTACATTTTAATAACGGCACTTTCGTGTCTTTCTCGGTTGACCTTGACTGTATTCGAGTGAGCTTCAATTTTTTTTAAATTTAAAAATGATTCAATTCTAGCATACTTGTGTATTGTTCTTCTTTGTTACTTTCTAGATGTTTACAGTTCTTAGTTCTTGATTTGATTCTTATTTTTGCTTGCTGCTCCTCCCACCAGTGGGCGTGACTTGTTACGGCCTTAAGCCAATCACAAACTGTCAATGGAGGTCAGCCTATCCCTTAGCCAATAGTATCATTCCGTGTTTAGTATATATTAAGCTACTCTGTACTTTAGTTTTAGTTTGAGATTGATAATGGTATAACAACCGAAACTAGTATCTCACTTTTTTAATATATGTGGTTGTGACAACTTCATCTTATTATTCATTATGGATATCTTCCACAATATCACCTTCACCACTAAAAAGAAAAATAATGATAACAATTACAGACATTTTATGGAAATGATTATGATTATTGGATATGATTACTTTTAATTTATTGCTAACAGTTTTTAAAAATTGCTGATAAAGTAATACATTGAAGATAAATCTAACAGCGGATAAACAACATGTACAGACACTTATACTTATATAACCCAACACAGGGAAATTTCTGACGATTTTTTTCTGTAGGTGACCGAAATGTATATTTAACTTGTATATTTTCGGTTCAAAAATGTAAAACAGAATTCAAAATTAAATCAAATTTCTTAAAACTGTTATATTTCTACGCCTGAAATAAATATTGGCTAAAATTTACTGAAAAAGAATAGGTAATTATGCTTAGTGAAATTCACAATGAAACATCATAAGATTTGGATGATTTAGTTGACATTTTTAAAGTAGTATAGTTTTGGGTAATAGCCAGTTGCATCTTCACATTGATAAATTGATAGCATTTCAGACATGATAAATGAATATAATGAATTTTACTTCTGTGATGTTTTGAGAAACCCTTTCACTTACTTTAGCACTTCAGAGTAAAATTCACAATGATTTATTGAGTTATTTATTCTATTTTTTCAAATTCATATTCCTTTATTGCTACAAAAATGTTCAAATAAAACAGAATATTGATACAATAAGTCTATTGACACAATATAGAGTATTGTCACAATATAAAGTGTCTACATTGAAAAATTTGGCACCAACCAGCAGAAGGATAAACATTGTTCGCTGGTGGAAGTAAAACAGTTCTAACCCCAAAAATATTCTTTTACAAGCTAACCTCTCGTATTATTTTTCAAGAAAAATAAAAACAAAGAAAGAAATTCAAACCTAGACCATCAATTTTATAATTCCAAATTAATTCTATCATTCCAAATTCTCCAATTTAAAAAAATATTCATCTTTTATCCAAGACTCCTGTTTACAGTTGATAATACTTTCTGCAAAAATTCAAATGGCATCAAGTTTATTTACATGCCAGGTCTTGATAATGATTATGAAACTTGGACCTAATCTAAGATTTTAATTCTTTTGTTTAAATTTATGAAGAAAAACGTATTGATTGTATTAATCGATGACTGATGTATTTAGTTATGATAAATAAATTTAATTTTGAGTAACCTGATATTGACAGTTTCGTTGATGTATTTAGTTATGATAAATAAATTTAATTCTGAGTAACCTGATATTGACAGTTTCGTTCACTTGTTCAGACAATAAACAGTTCGACGTTGAACGGAAGTCGTATGTCGTCGAGAGCCAAGTTGAACACGGAGGAGGTCAGTGGAAAGGCGGTGCCAGCCCCGGCTGGAGCTACCTTGAGTGGCAGCGGTGGACCCAGCATCGATTCTTTACTCGGTCCCACATCTCAGCCTGATGTCACCCGCAAGCCAACTATAGGCACCAGGAAACCGCAGCCAAAACGTACTGGGGTGAGTAATCCATCTAGAATATTATATATATTTTTTTTTATACAATTAGAAGCATTGATAGTTTTGAAACATCAGTTTTAAGGCTTTGCACAGGGCTTTCAATCATCATAATTTGTTTTTGAAGTTTCTTGTATGGATATTGTTAGGGCTTTGAAGTGCTATTTATTGCCATGAGAAAAAGGTTTTTCATAAATTATTTTGTAAAATATGGGAGTAGTTCAAAGTTGAAATTTTTTACTTTTTGGGGGCAATTGATCTCACCTATGTGATAAATTTTCTGTAACTAGAAGATAAATTGAGAAATAAAATGTTTTTTTTTTTACCCCGATGAAACAATTAGTTTTTTTAAATATATTTTTTTAAATTTCATTAAAAATAACTATTAGTTATATTGAATTAAAATTATGTCATTTTATTTATTTATTGATTTGTCTTAAATATAGAAAATTTATTAAAAGTTTAAAATCACTTGTAGAATAGATCAGTTGCCCCCAAAAACCAAAAAAAATCTACTTTGAACCGCAATATACCACAAAATAATTGAAGAAAAAAATGTTCCTCACAGCAATATAGATAGCATTTCAAAGCCCTAATAATATCAAATGCAAGAAACTTTGAAAAAAATAATAAAAAACCCTGCGCACAGCCTTTACGGTTTCGGGTGCCAAAAAGTACTGGGGTAGGTTATTTATTTCAAATTTTGCTCTTTGTTATATTAATTTAGAAGCATTAAAAACTTTGAAATATCACTTCTTAACTGTTTGAACATCATTTTCAAGGTGGGCTAGTCCTCCTCAACTACGGCTATTAATTGATCAATTTATTTAAAAAAAAGTAATTATTGATGAAAAATGTCAAATTTAAATTGAACATCCCCTTAGAATTAAAATTCTAATTGAAGGAATGATAATTTGAAATGTTTTTAACTTCTCCAGTGTATTCAAACCTTAATAAATTTTTATTGCATTTTTGTATAATGTTTTTTTATGACAATTAAGAAATTTAAATTTAAAAAAAATCATTCCTCTTAATTCCATCTTATTTTCATTGAATGAAAACTTCTATCCTTGAGAAATTAAAGGATACTTTATGAAGTTGAAGATCCATCTTCAACATACTTTGGAGAAGGATACTTTGGAGAAATTCAATAACACCTCTGAGAAATTCTTCAACACTCGCAAGAAGTTCAATTGAGACAATGCTTGCTTGGTTTTGCTTGACAATGCAAAACAATGATTTGCTTGAGACAATGCATTTGGTACAAAGTTTTCAAGCCAGGTACACACTACAGTAGAACGTTAATAATCCGGACCGTCGATAATCCGGATTCACGTTCGGAAATAAATAAAAATGCCAAATGCTCTTATTTCATGGCTCGTGAAACAGAAGGAGAGTACACCTTCCCAGCTCATTGTGTTAAAAAGTATTAAAGACTTGGCTGCAAAAAAAGCGAACAACTACTGCAGTACAAAATTCAATTGATGACTTTCTTAAGAGCCCTGACAATGTATAGAGTGTCCAGTTGTATATTCTTTAACTTTGTACTGTACAGTTTTTTTATCGTACTGTACCTGTACTGTACTTCAAGTTTTGTGCTGAATTGTATTCTGTATTGTTTCAGTTGCATTAAAGTGCAGTACTAAGTAATACATAACAGCTTCAACTGTATTTACCTACTGTACTTGTTTACATACATACTTAAGTGAATTCTCAAGGTTTCAGTTGAGTTTCTATAATTTTAAAGCATAAAAACATCCTATTTTCGAAAATCCGGATTTTTGATAATCCGGATGAGGTTTGGTCCAAATTAATCCGGATTATCGATGCTCTACTGTGCTCTATATTGAAAATTGGTTTAGGGCCTAGGGAAGTGTGTAATATCTTTTTCAACTATTCAGCTATATTATTATGGGGTTTGATAGACGATGCGTATAATCCGGATGAGGTTTGGTCCAAATTAATCCGGATTATCGATGCTCTACTGTGCTCTATATTGAAAATTGGTTTAGGGCCTAGGGAAGTGTGTAATATCTTTTTCAACTATTCAGCTATATTATTATGGGGTTTGATAGACGATGCGTTTTTTGCTTCATTTTTAGCAGGTTACTTCTCTACACCCTAATCTGCTTTCAATAAATTTGTATTCTATTTTTTCTATGAAGAGGAGGCATGCTGAGTGAGTAAAACTTCCGAAACTACTTTAATTTCTGGATTTATTTATGAATAGTTCGACTTGTTTTACAGTTGGGAGCCAAGAAGACGGGTCTCGGCGCAGAGCGAGTGAAAGCTAATTTTGCCGAAATAGAAAGAGAGGCCGAGTTGGCTGACCAGCTGAAAATGCAAGAAGCTGAGAAGAATACCGTCTCGCCAGAACCGAACAAAGAAGAGGAAGAAGCTCAGGTAGGATTTGATGCCTTATTAGTTGAAAGTTATGTGTTGCAGAACAGTAATTCATGTCTATATCAATGTTTATTGTTTTAATAAACAATATTAATTGAGAAGTAATAGCCGAGTGCTGTAGCAGGTATCTGTTCAATCAGAGATAATCCACGAAACTCCTTGGCGCTCTTTGTAAGGGTGACCAGCAAAAAGTACTATTTTCTCTGCTGTAAAATAACTTCCCGATGGTTCGGAACTCACCTAAAACTGTAGGTTCAACTCATCAATCACCATCATCCAATTCATTATCCACGCACAGGTCTCATCCCCCGGAATTTTTTTTTATCAATATTGTTTTTAACCATCTTAGAGCTTTTGCCAAACGTTAGGTTAGGCTAATTAGAGCTTCTAAATTGATATATTTTTTTTATAGAATCAGTAATTGTACTACAAAGTCAAATTTCTAGTTGAACTTGAACGTTACCTAAAATTTAGATTTTTTTTTAATTTGTAGAAAAAGCTTTAGTGGGCTGTGCCTGTTGTATCTTTCCTTGATTGTGTTTTGAATAATAAATGAATAAAAATTCAATAATTTATTACTTCACTTGAATGAAAAAAAATTATTTTTAGTAGTCCATGATTATTTAATAATAATGAGGATTTAATCAATTGATCATTAATATTTAATTAATTGTAAAATATTGGACTCATTGTTGATCATCTATCTTGGACATAACCCAAAGTTTGTATTTTTTATTTAAAAATGCGTAAAGAAAGCAGTAGTGGGCTGTCCCTGTTTTATCTTCAATTGATTGTGTTTTGAATTATAAATGAATGAATTAGTGAATTCACTATAATCATTTGCCCCTTCACATCCAAGAACAATCAAATTTTAATAAATTTAGAAGTAAATTGAAAGAATATTTGACGAAGAGAGCCCTCTATATAGAAGAATTTTATTCCCATGTTGGTAATTGACATTAAAATATTGTATTATTTTATTAGATTGATTGGCTGCCTTTATTTATTTCCTAGGAGGGCGAAGTTAGGGCGCAGCCGGCCCTCTCTTACACTTAACCCTCAAGATGTAGTAACCCCCTTAGATGTAGTAACTGTAACACATAGTTATAATATTAGTTGTAGTTGTTAAACTCTTTATTTATTTACTAAAATATATTCTATACTTTGGCACTATTCAATGTACAAAATTGTGTATGAAATGAATAAAGAAATAATGAAATGAAATGAAATAAATAAATAAACGAATTATGACTGTCAATATAAGTTATGTAGTGTGTACAATAACGCTAGTAACGATTGAAGCGTTAAACACTGCTAGACGCTTGACGCCTATGACGCTTCGCCCGAACGAGCCGTATGTGGTTCCCCATTTACTAGCATGTGCTGTGGTGGCTAGGCGTAATACCGCTTGAAGCGTTGAGTAAACTATACGCTTGCCAAACGCTCCATTTGTGGACTGCTTTACGGGTAGTAGGCACACTTCACTGTTGGGGCCACAGTATTGAATACAACGTAGATCTTTAATTTTTCAGTTTTGAGATAATATTTTTTATTGTCTATAATTTGCAGTTGGCTTCAATGCGTCTGGCTTATCAAGACTTGAGCATCAAACAAAAGAAAGAAGAGGACAAGATGAAAGCGGTCGATCCGAAAAAAGCTCAGCAAATCGAACGTCTGGGAATGGGATTCGCATCTCGATCGTAAGTGCCTCGATCATTCGCATCTCGATCATTTTTCTCTGCCTATTTTCCATTTCCTTGATCCGTTTTTTTATTTTCAATCGCTATACTCTAGAATAAAGAAATAAAATGTGATATATTTTACACATAGATTTCCAATTTGACCCAATATTGTATTTTATTCAAACTGACAAATAAGGGATGGTGAGAAGTGTACAAGTTTTAATTGAGAAGAAGATGGGGAAGTCTAAGAAGAACCAATATTATGAAAATTATGAAACACTGCTATATCACTTACATATAGGTTTACAATTTGACACAATATTGTACTTTATTCAGACTGGCAAAAATAAGGGATGGTGAGAAGTGTACAGGTTTTAATTGAGAAAAAGATGAAGTATTAAAAGAACCAATATTATTAAATACTACTATTTCACTTGACCTAACCTACCTAACAAATAAGGGATAGCAAAAAGTGTGCCTGATTTTAATGTGAGAAAAAATTTGGAAATTGAAAATTATGAAATAATGCTATATCACTTCTTCTGCTTCAGATATTATACAACTATAACATTACCATTGTATTTCCAATTCCATACATATTGTAGAGTAGGTAAGCTACGTAAATAATAATAATAATAATTGATGTTGTAAATTCTTCAAGGATTTCTGATGGAATTGATAATATTCGTCATACTTTTAAACAATTACTTATTTAGTTATAAAAGTACTCAGTTTGCAGTTGATCAATATGTGAGGCTTCATCATTACATCTCTGGCTCTGGTAGCGCAGTTGGTTGGAGCGCTTGTCTGAGATAATATAAGGCTCTAGCCTTGGGTTTGAATCTCATTCAGCCATGGATGTTTCTAATTATTCACCTCATTACCCACGTACAAGTCTTCAGACTCATGTGGGCATCATCAGCAATAAAAAGTACTTGATATCTAAGTATAGACTGATTCCCACTCTCAGAAAGGGAAAATTGATTTTTCTATAATTTTATTAACTTCCAAGATATTTGTTAAATTCAATAAATTAGTTTTATGAATTAAATTTTGAATTATTTTTATGTAACAATAAATTGAAATTATCAAATTAAAATGAAGTCTACCATTAATCGGATGACCGATTGGATTGGCCAGCAAAAAATACTCTGTTCTCTACTATAAAATCACTTTCCGGTGGTTCGGAACCCACCTAAAACTGTAGGTCCAACTCATCAATCATCATCATCCAATTCATTACCCACACACAGGTCTCAGACCTATGTTGGCTTCATCCTCAGAAAAAATTACATGTATACCGTGAAAATGAAAATTCTGCTCAATTTTAATATCAAATAGTGATAGAAAACTTTGTTGATGGTATTCAAAATTTTATGACTCCTCATCTCGAATGTTTTTAAGTATTTTCTGATATTGTCATTTTGAGTAATTATTTGAAGGTGGTGATAAATGATTTTGATTAATGATGATAATAGATGATTAATAGATGATAAATGATTTATAATGATTATGATTATGATCGGATATAATGATTTATAAAGTTTCCTCCTCCTCCTCCACCTCTTCAGTAAATGAATACATGGATTGTGACATCAGTGACTTGAAAATATGATTTTAATTTTGAAAATACGTATTTTAATGTAAGGAATGTTGAAAATTTTTAGTTGAAGGGAAAATGACAATGTTGTCCATTTGTATAAGCTGAGAATCAACATCTTAAACTGTGTTACAATTATATTGACGAAGCCTATTGCAATGTTTTTCATTGTTAAATGGCAAATAAAGATTCTTATTCTTATAATTTATCATTTTTATGCACTTTCTATAATTTAAATATTTTATTAAACTTAAGATGTATATTTGTTTACAGCGGTGTTTCCCATTCAGCAATCAGCGACATGAAAACAATAGAACAAGAAACTCCGGCCAATTCCAGTAAAACTAAAAGATCATCACTGATGGACTCAGATACTGACAACTATTTCGACGATTTCAATTTTGTAACAACATCTCCCTCTGGCTTTTCAATGTGAGTTGAACATTTACCTATTTTGTTTTCTAAATTTACAAACTAGTGGAATGAGCTCTAACATATAAATGGGGGTTTTCTAAGGATTATCTCGATCAAATAAATTTGAAGCAATGGATTAAGCTGATTGTTTCAGGAATGGGAATCAATGAATGGAATCATCTTTCATAATGGCGCCTCTGGTGGCGCAGTTGGTTGGAGCGCTTGTCTGAGATAAGATAGGGCTCCAGCTAGCTTAGTTTCCTGCAGCCTTGGGTTTGAATCTCATTCAGCCATGGATGTTTCTCATCATTCACCCCCATTCACCTCATTGCCCACGCACAAGTCTTTAGACTCATGTGGGCATTATCAGCATTAAAAAAATAAAATAATACTGGTAATCTTATTATCTATAAATTTTTTAACTGTAGAAAAACTCAGTGAGACAAGTTTGTATTGAGTATAAAAAGGGCCTAATATTGAGATCTATGTTCTGAGAGCTTGCATCATTTACACTGGTACATGAAACTAGCCGTCTGATTGGTCTATGGCCTAGACGTGCGAAAGCACTTCATAGACCAATCAGAAGCCTAGTTTCCTGTAGGGCCCCAGAACGTACACATTGTTCTATGATGAATACGTTTGGGCTTTCTAGTTGGAATTTTTTCGAGAAAGCAGTTGTGCTAAAACTATTCTATCTTCACATTGAATGTATTCTGTCATATTTATATAATGTTTGTGTGTGTATGTCTTACGGATTTCACAAAAAAAAAACGACAACGATTTGGAACACTAAATTTGGCAAAAAACTTCCTCTAAACTCGATTCTGTGCACCTCGAAGCCCACTTTTTGATTTTTTTCAGACATCAAAATTAATGTTCAAATTTCACTTATGAGCACTATTACTGTTTCAAGATTTGTGTGTAGATGCAGGAAGCTCATAGAACAGCTGATAACATGATAGTGAAATAACTATGGTAAGTAAGTAAATTCGTATGGCTTTTCGTGGTGGGGAGACCCTTACAGGTAGTTCCACCTCGCCGTTTTTTTAACGACTGCTTTTTTTATATGCAACCGGGACCGACGGCTTAACGTGTCCTCCGAAACACGGGATTGGCTCGAGAAAAATATCTTGTACTCAACTGGGATCGAACCCAGGACCTTTGGCTTATGATAATATAGATCAGGGGTGCCCACCCCCCCTAAGCCTCATGTCGCACCCCCCCCCTTAAATTTATCACCAGACCCCCCCATAAATTAGGCACCTCCCCAAGCCTTATGATACACCCCCTTACATTTAGCACCAACCCCCCCCCCCCCCATAAATTAGGCCCCCCAAAAAAATGTGAAAAAGTAAGCCCCCCGTATTCTTTCTAAAACTAAAAGAAGATTTATATAGCTATTGTAAAAATTCAAACCCAGTCAATAATATACAAAAAGTATGTATATTTCTTGAGATTCTTTACAAAAAAAAAAATGCATAGGTAATATAGGTAACATTTACATAGGAAACATTTTTTGTAAAGGTAAAAAAGAAATATAATGAAATGAATATATGAACTTCTGCTCAACAAACTTAATTGCAAAATACCTAAAAAAGAATGAGAACCTATCAAATATTATTACAAATACACAATGGTTCAATAAAATTGAATAAATACCTATAAGTTTATGTTCGGTGTACCAATTACATTAAGGTTGAATAATTCTACAAAGTTGTTCCTCTAAAGGAAGTGAAAAGTTGATAACTTCATTTGTAAAATGCTAATATTTATTGGACAGTAGTTGAACAACAGGTTATTTACTTAGTGTAGTATCTTAGGAGAATTTATGTATGGATGAAGTACATAAAAGGCACAAATTTCATGTATAATTATTTACAACAGACAATCGAAAGAAGCGTCTTTCAAAAACAAAATAAAAACATAGTTAGGCCTATCAAAAATTACTGATTTTTTTAGTATTTACTTGGTAAATTTCGCTATAGCAGTTCCTACTTATTAGTAAATAGTTATTGTAAAATACATGAAAAACATCAACAGTTTGAAGTAAACACTTCAAATTTGTAGGCTGTGACCATCTACGAGTTAGCTAGGCACCTTCTAAGCTTGTTAAATCTATCTCTTTAAACCCTACATAGCAGTTTTTGTCTTTAGGATGAGGAAACAGAAAACTTTTTAATTATTTCTTCATTAGAAATAACTCAAGTACATATTTTTCTGCAGCTAGAACCATTGGATTGGACAACCATGAGTCTCCCAAAGCTGATCTGAGTCTGTTTTTGATAATTTTAACTCGACTCATTTCTCTTTCCGCTAATCAACTAGTAACTGCT
Organism: Conomelus anceps; assembly: GCA_948455865.1. Lineage (NCBI taxonomy): Eukaryota > Metazoa > Arthropoda > Insecta > Hemiptera > Delphacidae > Conomelus > Conomelus anceps. Next base: position 22,616,199 of record OX418227.1, on the reverse strand, counting down.
AAGGAGAGTGAAGTTGTATAAATCTCTTTCAGAGCACTCGCTTAGCGTTTCGCTAAGCTTGAATAATAACTTCCTGCTTAAATCCTAAACATAACTTTTTTAACTAATAATTCAATAGTATAGTAATAATCTATTGTCATTAATTGGCATTCTATCTGGTCACTTCGTAATATATTTTTGAATGTCGTCACGTTAAACACGGTTTTAATCAACTTAACCCCCCCCCCCCAAACCGTTTTTCGAAACCCCCCCCCCCCCAAGAATTTCAATGACGCAGTCTGCGTCATAGCCCCCCCCCCCCCTGTGGGCACCCCTGATATAGATGATACACCGATGTCTCTTAAACCAAAGCAACAGATTAGCTTTGTATCAATATTTAATTACATTGCATTATGCGAGCTTACTTATTGTGTTTATTGAGGTTATCCTGTAATACATTAATCTAAAGAACTAAACTTGGGGAAGTGATAGCCGAATGCCATAGCAGGTATCTGTTCAATCAGAGATAAGCTACGGAACTCCTGGGCGCTCTTTGTAAGGGGAACCGATTGGATTGGCCAGCAAAAAATACTCTCTTCTCTGCTGTAAAATCACTTTCCGGTGGTTCGGAACCCACCTAAAACTGTAGGTCCAACTCATCAATCACCATCATCCAACTCATTACCCACGCACAGGTCTCTGACCTATGTGGTCTTCATCCTCCGAAAAAAAGAAGAAAAAAAACACAAAACTATGCAGGTGGGTACAGCTGCAAAGTTGCTAAAAAGGTAGTTTACTTATAAAAACACTAAAAATTCACATAAGTGCAAAAAAATTGTTTTTTGTGAACTTTTCTTTTCAAACAGATGAACTGTATGTATAAAAACTATGCTATTTCACTCACACTTCCCAATTTTGTGGCCACTATCATAAGTTATCTACCAGAAAAGTGAAATTCCAAACTGGATTCTCTGGCAAGACCGGGTAAAATTTTAGTGATGATTAAAATTGGGTTCTATAGCTAAAATATTTTGATAAAAGCAGTTTGGCTAAAATTGCTGAAGATAAAACTGTTTTATCTTCACATTAACTGTATTTTAGTCATGATAAATTAATGAAGATTCATTTGAATGAGTGAATTAATTCATTTTCTACATTTCATCAGGTACAAGAGCAGCAGTAGCACACCAACCGAGCGCGAGAACCAGAGTTTGGAATCGATGATGTTTCTGGATCACTACAACTGTTCATCGTCGAATAACACGACCACCTCATCCAGAAACCAGACGAATAAGGAGAAGTCATCAGCGTCTTCAGGCTGGTGGGAGCCAGATGCCGAACGCAGCAGCAGTAACAGCAGCAATCAGATGAATACAACAGACAATCACAATAACAACAGCAGTAGCATCAGTAGTAGCACCAGAAATAATACGAGAGGTATAAACAGCCACAGCTAAACAGTTGGTGAAATTGATAGATAAAATACTGTTGCGGGTTCTATCTCTAAAATAATGCTGGCAACACTTCACACTCACACTTTATTAATACAAATTATCCACAACACGCACTAATCAGTTATATCTTACACAAAAGAAATCAATCCGAAACAGATAAATCGATAATGTTCAGATAATAAAGATTTGCTATATTACTGTGACAAAAATCAATCACTAACTGTTGAAAGGCCGATCTGCTATTGAATAATAACTGTTCAATAATTCAAGACGTCTGAAAAGAGCAATTGAACTTTTGTAGCACAAGTCCGTATTAGAATATTAGCTAAGAGTATGAGTCCACTCAAAATGTAAAAGAAGTCTCACTATAGTCACAATAACTGTTGACACACAATAAGCTTCGGTTGACGTGTGAGGATCATTGAATCTTTGAATCCGTCCCTTCATAACATAACATAGTCACAATATACTGCGATTATCACTTTAATAACAAACGTTTGTACTATGAACTGAACTACCACTTGTTATGTCAACGAAGTTCAAACGATGAATGAAACTGATGTTTGCCTGAGCGTTCGCTTTAAATAAATTTTAATTGTTCCAGAAAAACTGAGATGGTTCTATTTGTTTCTATCAAATTCTAATATAAACATAGGATATTCTCCATTGATCGAGACTAATTGCCGAGATAAGAACATTCCATAAAGTTCCATAAGTAAAAATTCTAAAGGTGGCACAGATAAACTGCAAGGCGAGGAGAGTACGGGGAACTAGACATTTCATCTATCTATCTATCTACTCTTCCCCTCCCCATCCTCCTACTCATCCTCTCCCCTCTCCCTCACCTCTTCCTCTTCCCTCACCCTCTCCTTATTCTCCTCCTTTTTCTTCTCATCCTTCTTCTCCTCCTCCTCTTCTTCTTCTGCTTCTCCTCCTCCTTCTCTTCTTCTGCTCCTCCTCCTCCTCCTCCTTCTTCTTCTTCTTATTTTTCTTCTCATCCTCCTCCTTTTTCTTCTTATTTTTCTTCTCATCCTCCTCCTCCTTCTTATTTCTCTTTTCATCATCATCCTCCTCCTCCTCCTCCTCCTCCTCTTCTTCTTTCTCCTTCTCCTTAATTTTTCTCCTCATTCTCCCCTTTCTCCTTCTACAATCCCTGTTTCCTAGCGCAAGACTTTCTTCAACAGAGGACAGTATGAAGACGTTTATTATATTAGATATTTTAGAATAGTGTAATAGATTTCTTTTCCATCTCTTAGTATTGTGTGTTATTTTTTGTAATATTATTGTAATTTTATGCCTATTAATTAAAATGAATTAAATTTAATTGAAAGGTGGGCGGGATGTGAGTGGAAGTGCGCCTGGTAGCACCAGTAGTAGTCCAGCTGGCAGCGATGCTCAGAAGAAGTTCGGATCGGCCAAGGCAATATCCTCGAAGCAGTACTTTGGCGATAGCAATGATTCTACTGTAAGTTGATTCTTTTCTATGCTCATCTAATTTATTGAGTTTTGTTAATTGAGTGTTTTGTTTCGTTTAAGTTCATTTTTGTACAACTACGTAGTAGTTATTAAGAGTAGTTGAAGTAGTAGTAGTTACTCAAGGCAAATAAAAACAATGTTGTTCCATACTCGCTCAAATTATCGAAGTTTTTTTTTCTTTTTTTTACTATTGCAATTTAGTAAAAGACTAATTTAGTCTAATAAGCAAATTTTTTTGATATTATACAGTTCAAATAATAAGTTTAGTAGATTCATACAATAAGTATACTAAACATAAAAATTGAATTATGTGTGCTGCATATTTAGCAGGTAGGCCTATCTGTTCAATCAGATAGAAATAAGCTGCTTTCTCCTGGGCACTCTTTGTAATGGTGACCAATTAGATTGGCCAGCAAAAAATACACTGTTCTCTGATGAAAAATCACTTCCCGGTGGTTTGGAACCCACCCAAAGCTGTAGGTCCAGCTCATCAATCACCATCATCCAACTCATTACCCACGCACAAGTCTCAGATCTATGTGGGCTTCATCCTCAAAAAAAAATTATGATTATCGAATTAATTATGTTACAATAATATTGAAATCAATTTGAATTTTGCAGTGGGAGCGTAAATCGAATCTATCGCGATTCGAGGGTTCAACGAGCATTTCGTCGGCCGACTATTTTGGACGCGCCGAGGCGCTACCAGGAGGAGGAGGCGCCGGGTTGCAGACGCCCGATCTGGATGACGTGAAAGAGAGCGTGCGTCAGGGAGTGACCAAAGTGGCCGGTCGGCTCAGCTCAATGGCCAACGGCTTCATGTCTTCCCTTTCGGTGAGTGACACTCTTGATCGTAAAGGCATTGCATACCCTCCACAAATTCACATTATTTCTTCTCATACACACTTTTTAACAAGGAGGTATAAGAAAGTGGCGGGAGCATAAGGTCTGAAAGTTTACAGTGACTTTATTTATTTATTGTGACAAAATTACAATGGATGTGAAGGAGCAACAGACTCAAGACCAAAACAGCTCTCTTCACAAATTTTGAATGTTATATTTATGGGATTTAAATCCTATTCCTATATTATTTATTAATTAAGACAGTATTAAGAGAACGCAGAAGTATTTATATTGAGTGAACATTGAATTAACAAGTTTGTTATTTTTATAGTAGTTATCAACTTTACATAATAAATGTATTGTCCAAAACATTGAAGTTAATTATAGTGCTGAAAATTCAGGCCTATGTCACATTGGGCCACCATGGGGGAGCCACCACGTGGTATCATTTTTCTATATGGAGCATGACACACTATGCATTGGTGGCGCCACCAAAAGTGTGGTGGCCGTGGGCGCCGATTTTCTGATTCACCAGTTGGTGGAGCCACCAGCTATGCAATCAGCGATCATTCATATAATATTAAAGATTAGAGATATTACATTACCTTAGTTTATTATTTATTATGACTTCTACACTAGGGCCTATGTCACATTGGGCCACCATGGTGGAGTCACCACGTGGTATCATTTTTTCATTTGTAGCATGACACACTAGGCATTGGTGGCGCCACTTGATTAGATTTCATCTCACTCAAAAATTCTCTTAACATTTTACGCTATTTTTATATAGGTAACAGGGGGGTTGCGGACCGTTATAATAAATTGTCAAATAATCATAGCTGCAATAAAAGGTGCCATAAGATGGTTTGAGTTTTTTAAAACTAGATTGAATATTATTATTTATTTATTTATTTATTCATCGTCACATTACATCAAATTTTTGAGTTTCACTCGTATGATTGGTGACATGTCAGTATTACTAAATCTGATAGTCTATCGATTACTATACAGTATGGTCATATATAAATTTAAAAACATAAAAAAAAAACAATCAATCTAGACTGCATTCCGAAAAAATACATGGATAATAACGTCTATATTATTGAGTCTACTTAATTAAATTCTGTAATCGAGTACATGGTCTTTTCGATTAATATATTCTCTGTTCATTTCAAACACTGGCTGTGTAGCCATGATTGATAATTATCTTAGTTATCAACGTCTGTGGCATTCTTTTAAGTATTCGAAATGATAACCATTGCTTAGAGAAATTGTTTCTTTATTATTGAGATTTGCTTTGGAAGTGATAGCCGATTGCCAAAGCAGGTATCTGTTCAATCAGAGATAAGCTACGAAACTCCTGGGCGCTCTTTGTAAGGGTGACCAATTGGATTTGCCAGCAAAAAAGACTCTGTTCTCTGCTGAAATATCACTTTCCGGTGGTTCGGAACCCACCTAAAACTGTAGGTTCAACTCATCAATCACCATTATCCACGCACAGGTCTCAAACCTATGTGGGTTTTATCCTCCGAAAACTATTTCTTATTCCATTTGGAACCTAAAATATATCGTTTTTTTTACATTAATATGTTCTATTTTTAGAAAATAATGTCTTCATTTGTTTAATTTTCATTTTCATGTTAAATTTCGTTTTGTAATTCTGGAGATAAATAATTTATTCAGCAGTTTATTAACTTTGAGGTTTATCTTCCTTATTTTTCCATTCAAATTATTGATAATGCTTTGAATATTAGAGGAGTGATATAAATGTGAAGGTTCAGTATAAATTTCAATTGAATAATTATTCTAATGAAATGATTACTAAAAAGCCTGATATTTTTTTCAATATTAGGGTGCTAGCACAGTGGAGTACCTATCCAATACTCTGTAGTAATCACCATCGCAAAATCAAACATATGCTGCCCATTTGGTGCTATTCACACTGCTTTATCTGTCATTCACCATTCTACATCATGTGTTTGGTTTGGCGATAGTGATTATCATCGAGTATTGGATGCTCCACTGTGTAAGCACCCCAATCTTTTGAATAATCGTCAATAAATATTTTTAATTTTGTGAAAAATTGTTACCAAAACGTCGAGTCTTAGATTCTAAAACGATTACAATTAATAATTTATTTATTTTCTTATAATTAATAATGCTTAATTTTTTATCACGCAGCGCAAATGACAGTTCGGATCATTGCGCCAATTGGTAAATAAATTCTGCTTCTAGGATCTGGAAATGTTAATTGTTTTGCCATGTTTGTTTGTATGTTGTTATGATGTGTGGTATTTAGAATCTAAGAACTGAATTATGTATCCATGAAAAATTGTATTTCTTATTGATAGCGCAATAATTATTATCAATGGGCCCCGCATTTCTGGCCTTACCTTTCTGACAACCAATGGAAAGGCTCCATTGTGTTGTCAGCATTGATTCTACTGAATTTTAAATGCGTCATTCACGTTTGTCTAATTCCAGCCAACTTAAATATTTTGGATACTATTCATGTGTGCTTTCTACAAAATGTACTCAATTTTTGTGTTAGTTACTTGTAATTTAGATATAACTGCACAATACTAATATATTCTATCGCACAGTTCAGGCATGTGAATATTCCCACTCTATACTTTTCCTGTAGTTTGTTGAGGAGTCCTTGTAGGTATGTGTATGTAAGACCCATGTCTTTATTGATATGAATTGTGCAATATTTTTGATGTGTAGTTAATTATATTATTGTTTGTAATTGGTTTTTGCCCAGTAAATTAACCGTAGACTCGAGCCCATTGCATATTTTTAATAATCTTTGAGGTTTCCTTACTTAAGGTAGACTTGAAAAACATTCACTCAAAAGCCTTGTCAAGCCTTCCTTGAGTTATGGAAGCCTCAAGTCAAGTTCGTAAATACGGGCCAAGTTTTCTGTGTCGCATTGTGTAGAGACATTGTTGGTATTTCCAGTACTAAGATTGAGGATGATGATAATAATAGTTATTTATGTATTAAGAGCGTGAAGCGCTACTTTATCGCTCGAGCCAAAACATTTACTGCGCGACGCATAATGGAGCGCAGTAATTTTGCGAGAGCGATAAAGAAGCTTCACGCGCGAATTACATACAATATTTTTCCTACAACTGCAGTTCTGGATTCCAACACAATAAAAGCTTGTAGTTTGTAGCATCACAAACCATGCGCGGATTTGGTTAGCGTTCGCCATTGTTGAGGTTATGTGAATTTCACGGATTCCGTGATCCACCAATGAGAAAAATCAAAACAGAAGCGTAAAGAAAACAGCTGGCGAGCGTAAAGTACTTTACCGCTTGCGGAGCAGTAAAGAGGTATTTTACAATTAGTTTTCAGTACGTAAAGAACTACTTTACGAGCATTTGTAGGAAAAGTTTTTTATGTATACGACTGATATTATCGCTTCCAAATTTTCTATTTTGTTTTATTACATTAAAGTTGAATTTATATATTTTTAATTTATAAATAAGATAGATACGGTAGACTCTCGATTACTCCCGAGCTGATATAGCATTTTTTTTGTTGCTTGACTACAATTTATTGCAAATCTGAAATGAAATGCGAAAAATATAATAAAAATTAGTCTTTTTTATTGCTGATGATGCCCACATGAGTCCGAGACTTGTGCGTGGGTAATGAGGTGAATAGTTGAACATAGATGCCAGACGGAGGAGCGGAAATCGAACACACGACAGCAAGCTGAAGTTGCGACGCCTCAACCAACTGCGCTAAGCGGCAGTTGATTGAGGCGTCGCAATTCATTATACATAAGGCACACAATTCCACGCCTAGAATTTCAGTAAAGCTTCATCATTAATTCATCACTAAAGGGAAGTGATAGCCGCGAGCCGTAGCAGGTATCTGTTTAATCAGATAGATAAGCTGCGTTCTCGTAGGTCCTGTTTGTAACGGTGACCGATTAGATTGGCCAGCAAAAAAGACACTGTTCTCTGCTGAAAATCACTTCCCGGTGGTTCGGAACCCACCTAAAACTGTAGGTCCAACTCATAAATCACCATCATCCAACTCATTACCCACGCACAGGTCTCAGACCTATGTGGGCTTCATCCTTTAAAAAAAAACAGTAAAGCCGTCGACGATGATATCGGCTACACTTTTGAAACTTTATTATTTTTTTTTTTTTAGATTACCGGCCAGCTGCACAAAAGAAAATTCAATTCAACCACCGTAAGATGACGTCATTTTACGGAGCTCAATAGGAAAGTCGTTACACTGGCTCCGTCAAATGACATCATCTTACGGTGGTCAAATTCAATTTTCTTTCAGGCAACTGGCTGCACATCTTGGAGGCTCCAGTTAGAGGAGTATAAGAAGTCAGATCAACAATTATATACAATAGTTACCATAATTATTATATCATTTAGTTGAGATGAAGCTTGATTTTGAACTGAAAGGAACTCTTGTACACTATAAAAATCTTTATCGACTAAATATTTTTTCAATTGCTTTTTAAATATTTATATATTTTCAAGACTTTTTAAAAAGTGCGATAGCTTGTTGCAAAGTTATGCTCCTCCCTCCTCTTTCTTATGACACCATGGATAGACCTACATTAGATTTGGTGGAAATAATAACGACAACTTACCACACTATACGAGAATGTGGATCTCATTTTATCGCCCGGTAAGCCAGTTACACGTTTACAGATGAATTGAGTCGGATTAACAGGCGATTTGGCGATTACAATGTCTCCTTGTTTTATTTTGCGAAGTCTTGGACTCACATGCTCAGATAGTATCACATTATCTGTAAGTATTGTCGGTTCCATTGAAGGTCCACTGCACTGCAACAATCGGTTCCATATTTTACATTTACAAAATAGTCAACACATTTACAGAATAGAAAAAAAGTAAATTACAAGACATGATACAAAGTGATAGCTGAAAGCCGTAGTTGATATCTGTTCAATCAGAGATAAGCTACGAAACTTCTGGGCGCTCTTTGTAAGGGTGACCGATTGAATTGGCCAGCAAAAAAGACTGTTCTCTGCTGTAAAATCACTTCGCGTTGGTTCGGAACCCACCTAAAACTGTAGATCTAACTCACCAATCACCATCATCCAATTCATTACCCACGCACAGATCTCAAACCTATGTGGGCTCCATCCTTCGAAAAAAGTAGATAATTATCGTACTAAGAAAAAACACATATAATATCAATCGTTTTATCAACATAATTAATTCAACTATAGTTCCAATAAATTAATTAGAACTGTAACTCTACTGTCTCAGTAGATTTTCAGCTAGTGTTTCCTAGCATTTAAGACTATTTTTGTGTTATCTATGAAAGCCAACCACTTTTTATTAAGGATTATGGGAAGTCCACTGTGGCAGTCTCGGCATCATTATCAATGACGGTCTCAAATATTATCTTGATTCATATCCATGAGTCATTCTGTATATTACGACACAAAATGAATTTCAGGTTTTTTCAAGTTAACCATTATTCATATTAAAATATTTTCTTAATTTTTAAACTGATAATTTTGTGTGTGTAATAAAATCACATAATGAATAATTATTATACTGGGTTTCATTATTAAGACTGTCATCATTATTTAGGCCGGTCCTTCATATCCAGTCATAAGTCATTCTGTATATTACGACACAAAATGAATTAGATGGGTATTTTAAAGTTGAACATTCTAAAATCATTCATATTCTAATATTTTCTTAATTTTTAAACTGATAATTTCATGTGTCTAAAAAATCACAAAACCAATTGGGAAATTTCTATAATTTCTATTGATAACCATGATACAACATTCTATTTCACATTCACTTCTATAAAAGTCAAATTATGTACATTAATACAAAAGTATACCTTATTTATCATGGGGAAGTGATAGCCGTGAGCCGTAGCAGGTATCTGTTCAATCAGATTAGATAAGCAACGCTCTCCTGGTTGACCGATTGGATTGGTCAGCAAAAAAGACTGTTCTCTGCTGTAAAATCACTTCCCTGTGGTTCGGAACCCGCCTAAAATTGTAGGTCCACCATGTTTCCAATAACATGGCTCCAACGGCGAGGTGGAACTACCCGTAAGGGTTTTCCCACCATTAAAAGCCATACGCATTTTCTTTTTACTTTTACGAAATGAATTATTCTATTGGATTTGAAGTTGAACATTCTTAATCCATTCAAACTCCTAATATTTTCTTAATCTGCATCTAATAATTTTATTTATCTGCATTTTATGTGTAGTAAATCCTTTTTTGTTTGTTTACAGGAGAAATACAGTGGCTACTGACCTTTATATTATGCAAACATTCCGTTCGTCTTCTGCACCTCTTTGATTGTCACTTCCTGAAGTTCTCATCCATCATAAATATTATATTATAATTAATAATAAAAAAGTTCAAATGTGCATTGAACATTCTTTTAGAAATATAATCACAAATAATATTTCTGTTTTGGAAATCATTTCGTTAATTATGCTAGCCGTGCATTTTTTCTTAGATTTTTCCATGGTAAGCGCCTTTTAAATATGCTTCTTCAAATTATTTATATATGTGAAATGTATTTCTTTCTGGACTAGTATTTGTATTATCATGGTTTAACTATGTTGGTTGAAATCTTTCGTTAATATTCTATTATTTGTTTTTATAGTGAACAGTTGTTGAAATTGTAAGTTTTCTCTTATTTAGTTTAGAGATTTTTTTATTAATTTACCTTCAAATATTATAATCTCACTTTCAAATAGAACACAGTAGCGTATAAAAGAAGGCCATTCGTAAAAAATAATACCGTATAATTATAGGTGTTGTGTTGTTTTTGTAGTTTTAAAACTTTTTTACTATGTATTACTGCTTTATACGTTCGTTGAAGGTATTGTTGATGAAGTTTTGAAACCCAATTTAAAAGTCTAGATGAAGAAGAATAGTTAATTTTTCCAAAGTAGCATTCAGTTTTAAAATCCCAAGTGATTTCAGAATAAGCTTGAATCAATGTTACAATGTGAATAATGTTTGAATCAATCATACAGAATGTGAAATTGAAGTGTATTGGAAGCGTAAAGCGTAGATTCGCTCGTCGTCGACGTATTCCAGTATTTTATTATAATGAAAATGATGAGAAACCTTGGAAAAATCGCTAAGAGAATAAAAAATAGTCTTTGAATATAGTAGAACCCCTCATAGCCGCTCACCATGGGACCGAGCCTCTGGCCGGATAAGCCAACCTATTATAAAAACGATAATTTATACCTAATAATTGTCAAAAGTAGTGTTTTAATGTTTTGGGATTATTTTTTAGAAAAATACACATGTTTGTAAAACAAATAGAAACTTTATTTATAGGAAAAAGTGGTTGTCATTACTGTAACATAAAAATATTTTGAATTCAGATAATTTATTTATAGGAAAAAGTGGTTGTCATTACTGTAACATGAAAATATTTTTAATTCAGATGATGTTAAATAATTAAATTAATGTTAAATAAAGATGGAGGTAAAAATTACGCACAATAAGGCTTTGTAGATTATTAGGCCTTAAAATAGTCCGTAATTTTCTGCTGAACTTGAACGACTTCCGAGAAGTGGCCGGATAAACCGAGGACCGGTAAAACCGAGGCCGGATATGAGGGTTTCTACAGTAATTAAAAAGTTATATTACATTTCTGCAGTCTAAATTAGTCGTTGAATGTATCGTGGTACACTTACAGGTCTTGATGGAATCCCAGCCAGTGGCATAATAATATTACTGATAGGTACGGTATTGCTGCCACAATCACCCATTCAAACAAAAACAATCGCTTGTGTCAACATCACGTTTGAAACCAGATAACCCGTCAAAGCCATGTAGAGTTCAAAAATGTCAATAGATTAATAATTTATCTTATTTTTGCTATTGCATGTCATTTAGTTCTGTTTCATTTTTTTCTTTCTAACTTAATCGTTTGTTTAATCTGTTCATTTCCTTGTTCACTTAATAACAACGTATTATTTTCAGCCCAATTTTAAAATTTTATCATGGAATTGTATAGTAGCATCAAATATGATTAGAATTTTTGAAATTATTGCATTGAGATTTTATTGTAAAAAATAAAGTTGTAAATACTGTTTAAAATGTTTTTATTTGTATCCTTTAAAACCTTGCTACTGTAATTATTTATGATGAAGCTATTCCTTCCTTTTATCACAATAATTGTGAATACTCAAACTGTAAATTGAATAATAAAAAAAGTAAATCATAATTTCTTGAGTAGCAGCTATTAAGTTGTGTATGTAATTTGGAATTAATTATACAAAAATGCCAGACAGCCCGGAGCCAGTGGATAGTTTTTTATAGTAAACAGTTTTGCTCATCATTATACAACAGCGATCACGATGGAATTTGAATTGAACAATTCTAGTTCATAAATAATTGAATCTAAAAAAAAAACTTTCTGGGGCGCCATGAAGGTAGCTTTGAAAATTTGAATTTTCCGCTCATACCAATCCTAGCTGTCACCTTCAGAAAATCAGCTGTAGCTGAAGTAAGTCAGCTGGCACATTTCTGTAGACGTCACATAATAAGTTTAGGTTATGGCCATTCTAATTCTTCGCAGGTCTCAATTCTCAGTATGGTTTTCGATGTTGTTCTAGAATGTCTTTCACCCAGGATCTGCTTTACATTCTGAAAATAATCGTGTTTCTTCACTGAATATTTTATTGTGTAAACAGAAATTATTTGTTTTGTGAAACAAATCAACCATGAATTTCGGGAGTCTTCTTTACGCAGCACAAAATAACACGGGAAGTAAAAGTAAAGAGGTAATTATAGATCGAATCACAATTATTCACGAGCATATTGATCAGTTATTATCTCGATGGAAATAGCACATCTTTGATTAAACATTCAGGAAAGCTTTCCCATTTCATTTAAAAGTCAATAATGATAATAATTTTTGATTACAAGAATGCAGAGTACAAGAAACAATATTTGATTATTATTTTCGTAAATTTCTTATGAAGGTTATAATCAATATTTTTGATAATTCTTGTATAATTACGTTATTTTGATCTGAATGGTGCACTCTTTACAAACTATTAGCCCACTCTTAGGCTACTGTTTTAGATTAATAAAATTTTGATTAAAATGTTATTTTAGTCCAACACATGATACGATGTTCGTTCTGTAAACATTTTATTAACGAATTACGATTATCACCACCATTATACAAGTAATATTGATTGGCTAACCTATAATCTTTCTTTCATAAAGAACAAAATTCATCCACTATTTTGCTCCGTTTGTAGACAAAAGCTAGCTTTTTGTCTGTATTTTCAATAATAAGATGGCCTGATTATTGCAGTGCACATAATATGAATAAAATTTTAGTTCCAGATTGTGTACAAATAGTATTCCTTTCTATTTTCATATTTGAGTTATCACTTTGTGGTTTAAGACTACAATTTTCCGCTGCCAGTAGTGGTGAATATTTTATCAAACTTCAAGTATCTTCTGTGATTTGATTTTATTTCATTTCTATTCCTTGTATTCTTTTAGACACGATGCTACAAAACAACTTTCGAACCGCCAAAAAAAGATGCAAAACCAAAAACGCTGTCCGCAAACGTACAGAAATTCCTACAGAAACAGGAGCAGGAGAAAAGGAGAAAGGAGATTGAAGCTAAGAAGAGACGGGAGGTGAGCACATGAACAGAACAGCTATCGATTATTTGATATGTTTTCCATGCACTGAATCTATACTTATGGAAGCATAGTATGTTTAGAAAAGAATGTCTATTCTTAAACGTCATGTTATCTACAGAAATGAGATTGAGAAAATGCAAAAATTAGACTTTGTCAATGTCATGACTAATCCTCTAGGTATGGCATTACTAATTCTCTAGGTATGTCATTACTAATTCTCCAATTAGTCATTCCTAATGTCACTACTTATAAACATCACCTAGTTAATTAATGAATTTGTCTTGAAAATTCAAAATTTCAAAATTGAAAATAGTGTTTTTAAGAAAATATTCCTGTTTGTAAATTTCTGAAATTTTATACATTCAACTTTTGATTCGTTAGGGTGATTCCACAGTGAATCATTGTATACTCTATGATAATCGCAATCGTAAAACAAACACTTTGGGTTGGTCATACATAATTCCACAGCATTTGCTTGATTTTGAGATGGTGCTTACACAGTGGATCATCCAATACTCTATGATAATCACTATCGCTAAACCAAAACAAATTCAGTTTTATGGTTTTTGACTATTCCACAGCATGTTTTAGATTTTGCAACGGTGATTATCTTCGTGTATTGGATATTCCACTGTGCAAGCACCCCAAGTTGTTGAAACTTGGTCCTAAATTTAATAAAATAACCCTAAAGGCATAGTCCTGGTTACCTTCCAGTCTTGAAGGCAAGATTTATCACAAGCATTGAAACAAGTTGTGATGGATTGGTCTATTGCGACTAGCTATCAAGGAATTGAATACACAATCGACTATCATTGAACAGAGGCGAGGCGATAATTTCTGTATAAATAAATATATGATTATTCTCAGTCATAACAACATAATATAAAACATACAAATACATGTATTACAAACTGACTGAAAAATAATACATATATGCAAAGCTCAATGAGCTTGTGCGCATATGGGAGCACAGTAAACCAACATAAACATAGTAATATAAAAACATCCAGATTAATTTTTATATAGTACACTGAAAAAGAGTTCAATGACACTTAGCAGGAGTAAACATGTTTTAGTGCACACTTTCATAACTGGACAAAACTCTCAAATGAGAAACACCCAAATGATAATTTTTTTTGAGGATGAAACCCACATAGGTCTGAGACCTATGCGTGGGTAATGAATTGGATGATGGTGATTGATGAGTTGGACCTACAGTTTTAGGTGGGTTCCGAACCACTGGATATAAATATAAATCACTCATAAAAGTGTGCGGTACACAGAATATAACAATTTAATAATAAGAATAAAATTCCTGGATTTCTTGTTCCATGACGAACTGCGTTGTTCGATCCATCTCCAACACTGCGAAAAAACCCACATACTCTTCAACAACAGATTCTCACAGAACATAATATACTGGCACAGATATGTAGATGACATTCTACTACTATACAGAGGGAACAAAAGACAATGTGAACAGCTCCGATCACACACAAACAAAATACACAAAAACATTCAATACACAGCAGAATATGAACACAACAAATCAATAAATCTCCTAGACCTCTCAATTACAAAGAACAAAAACCAAAAACACAGCTTCAACATTTACAGAAAACCGACAATGACAGATACCCTAATACACAGCACCTCCAATCATCCAACACAACACAAACACTCAGCATTCAGATCTATGCTACATAGACTGAACAACACACCACTATCCACTGAAAATTACAACACTGAACTAAACACAATAAAATACCTAGCACAAGAAAACGGCTACAAACACGACCTAATTGACAAACTCAACCATAAAATAACAAACAAAAAACAAAACACCAACAAAAAATACATCACAATGACATGCATTAATCCACAATCAAACAGACTTGCCAAAATCTTCAAAAAAGCTGGCCACATCATCGCATTCAGAACAAAAAACAAAATAAAAAATGCACTTGCACCAAGAACCACAATGAACATGAACAAATACGATCTCCCAGGGATCTACAAACTGAACTGCTCTGACTGTAACAAATTTTACATAGGACAAACAGGCCGTGCATTCAAACAACGCTACAAGGAACATTGACAAGCTTTACATACAAAAACAGAATCGACTTTTGCAGACCACATCATTCAAACTGGACACACTTTTACTGACATCACTACCAACTTACACATTCTCATTCTATATATAAAATCTAAAGGACACGAACTCAACACCTTGGAACAATTTGAAATTTACAAACACACCACACACAATAAACAAAACATCCTCAACGAACATTTAAATTTTAAATCACGCAAACTTTTTGACCACATTATACAGAAACCACAGCTCTTCTAACCAACAAACCAACATCGATATCTAGGATGCCTTGAAGATGGGTTTCAACAACTCGAAAACGTTTGGCCTACAAAGTAAGTGAAATACTGCTTATTTTTAATAAAATTTGACTGCAAGTCGTTTAATTCACTTGAAAAGTTAACAATAAGAATAATATTGCACTCACAGAATATACCAAAAATTGTAGTAATTATACCAAGATCAAGAAATATTGGTCATTACTTGAACTAAATTATTATGTGTAATAATTATTATATATATATATATATTATCAATGTATAAGATTTCAGAAATTTACAAACGGGAATAATATTTTGTTACCTAAATTATTACAATTTTCCGAATTTTTATGTCAATATCATTAAATTTATTGCTGTTAATCAACAGGAACTATTGACTCTGCGTAGTCAGGACAAAATGTCGCAAAAAAGAATGAACGTAATGCTTAAGCGAACAAAATCGGCCAATAAATCTGTCATGGAGGATGCCATCGATGATGTCAATACATCCGTCACTATGAATGGTGAGTTGTGACTTTTCATCATCTCAACTTATTTTTTCTTATTTATTCGTCTTCTTTTACTTTCCGTTCTTCTTCTTCATCATAATTTTATCATCCTCCTCCTCCTCCTTATTCTTGCAGTTTTTTTATTAATTTTATTTGTCTTCTTGTTCTTTTTCTTTGCCATCATCATCATCATCATCATCTTCTCATCCTCATCCTCCTCCTTATTCTTGTGGTTTTTTATCATTTTCTTTTTTCTTGAGTTTATTTTTCTGCTTGTTCTTTTTCTTTCCCTTCTTGTTCATCATCTCATACTCATCTTCCTCCTCATTCTTGTGTTTTTTTGTCATTTTCTTTTTTCTTAATTTTATTTGTCTTCTTGTTCTTTTTCTTTGCCTTCTTCTTCTTCATCATCATCATCATCATCATCTTCTCATCCTCATCCTCCTCCTTATTCTTGTGGTTTTTTATCATTTTCTTTTTTCTTGAGTTTATTTTTCTGCTTGTTCTTTTTCTTTCCCTTCTTGTTCATCATCTCATACTCATCCTCCTCCTCATTCTTGTGGTTTTTTGTCATTTTCTTTTTTCTTAATTTTATTTGTCTTCTTGTTCTTTTTCTTTGCCTTCTTCATCATCATCATCATCATCATCATCATCATCTTCTCATCCTCATCCTCCTCCTTATTCTTGTGGTTTTTTATCATTTTCTTTTTTCTTGAGTTTATTTTTCTGCTTGTTCTTTTTCTTTCCCTTCTTGTTCATCATCTCATACTCATCCTCCTCCTCATTCTTGTGGTTTTTTGTCATTTTCTTTTTTCTTAATTTTATTTGTCTTCTTGTTCTTTTTCTTTGCCTTCTTCATCATCATCATCATCATCATCTTCTCATCCTCATCCTCCTCCTTATTCTTGTGGTCTTTTATCATTTTCTTTTTTCTTGAGTTTATTTTTCTGCTTGTTCTTTTTCTTTCCCTTCTTGTTCATCATCTCATACTCATCCTCCTCCTCATTCTTGTGGTTTTTTATCATTATTTTTTTAATTAATTTTATTTTCTTTTTCTTTACCTTCTTCATCATCATCATCATCTTCTCATCCTCATCCTCGTCCTTATAACTTACTTGTGTTTTTTTATCGTTTTTTTTTTTATTAAATTTATTTGTCTTGTTCTTTTCTTTCCCTTCTTCTTCATCATCTTCTCATCCTCCTCTTCCTTCTTATTCTTTTTCATATTTCTGGTGCAAATAGATCGCCATTGTAGTTAGCCACTGTGTTTATTTTTATCAAATTCCTCATTCTTCTTATTCTTCTACTCAGTATTCTCTTTCTTTTTTCTCCATTCCCTTTACCTTCCCATTCTACTTATTCTAGATTAGTCTCCCCTTTTCTTATCTACGAGTTAACATTTCCCCATTTCAATTGACTTTTTCCTCATTAATATTCTCTCAACCATTCCTTTTCCATTTCCTCTTCTATTTCTCGATATTGTCTCATTCCCCCTTTTCTCATTTTAATTCCTCTCAAAATTTTATCTGTACTGCATACCTATTCTTTTCTTTTTCGTTTTTTCCGGAGGATGAAGCCCACATAGGTCTGAGACCTGTGCGAGGGTGATGAATTGGATGAAGGTGATTGATGAGTTGGACCTACAGTTTTAGGTGGGTTCCGAACCACTGGGAAGAGATTTTACAGCAGAGAACAGAGCCTTTTTTGCTGGCCAATCCAATCGGTCACCCTTACAAAGAGCGCCCAGGAGTTCGTAGCTTATCTCTGATTGAACAGATACTTGCTACGGCACTCAGCTATCACATCTTCCAAAGTTTGTTTTTTCTTTAGATATTTCAGGCTTACCTTCCTGCTCGATATTATTTTCTCTTTATTTTATACCTCTTCTACAATAAATTATTATAAATATTCACGCCCTATTTTTATCTTATTCCCGCTTCTTTCTTCTTCTCTCACTCTCTGTTGATTTTATTACTTGTTCCTCCTTTCTTATCTTCTATTCTTTCTTTTTCTCGCTCCCTCTGCTCCCATTTTATCAAGTTTTCCTCTCAAGCTTATCCTCTTCAAATTCGAAAATAAAAAAATATTTTTTCCACTTATGGAACAGCTATATATATTGAAATCCTCCTCCTCTTTCACTTCCTCCTCCTCCTCCTCCTCCTCCTCCTCCTCCTCCTCCTCCTCCTCTTCATCATCATCATCATCATCATCCTCGTCCTCCTCCAGTCCCTCCCTCATTGTCCAATGCTAGAGTTTTGTTGACAGAAGACAGCATCAAGACGTTTATATACTACATTATCCCTTTCATTTCTCCTCTTGTCATATTTTTTAACTTCTATCATTTAACCTCTTTCTACTCTTATATTATTCTTCTCTCTTCTCTATCCTTCTTCGTCTTCGTTCATCTACTTTCACTTTACTCGTTCATGTATTTGAATTTCGTTTCTTCTTTCTCTTCCTTCGGTCGTTTCCTCTTTGTTCTCTCCTCTTCCTCCTTCTCCGTCTTTCCTCTCTTTTTCTCCAATTAATTTTCTTTCCATCCAGTTTTATTGTTGTTTCTTGTTTTCCATAGCAGCAAGTCGAGTATTTTCCGGCTCAAAAGTTTCTATCAAAAGTTAATATTATGAACTGTTTGTTACAGTTTTTAGTATTCAGTTTCTATTGAAATTATAAATTAATAGCCTTTTCGTAAAAAGAACCATTATATTTTTTCAAATGGAGTTTTTCAGTAAATGTAAATTTGTAGCGTAAACTAACCTCAATGTTTTGGACAATATAGTGTGGTCAAAATTTGTGAAGAGAGCAGTTTTGGACTATATCTTTTGCATCTTTGCATTAATTGCTATATTGTGTACATAAATAAATGAATAATTATTTGTATTTCAGGTCCCAAACAGTGCGACGAGGATGACTACGGCTACGTATCTCAGGAGGCGAGCTCGTTCTACAATAAAATGATGGAGAAGTACACCAGCATGCCTTCCGATGTGCCCAGCTTCCTAAAACCGAAAAAAGGCACCGCTAAAGACCTTAGTGCTGCAAAGGTGAATTTCAATCATCTCTTTTTTGTTACTTTTTCTTCTACAAATAATGTTCATTCAGTATTATCCATCCGCAATATAGATGAGTAACGGCCAGTTGCACAAAAGAAAATTAAATTTGACCACCGTAAGATGGTGTCATTTGACGGAGCCAGTGCAATGACTTCCCTATTGAGCTCTGTAAGATGACGTCATCTTATGGTGGTTAAATTTAATTTTCTTTCGTGCAACTGGCTTGTACTGATGCATTCACTGAGATATTTGATGAAAGTGAGTATACTTGCACGAACATTGTAATTTTGGTATTTTAAATATTTGACCAATTATCATTTATCCGTAATATTCGATGAGTAAGTTTTATACTGATACAGATACTGAGATATTAGATGAAATTTATATACTTATACAAACTCATGAGCCATCTTTGTAACGGTGACTGAGTGGATTGGCCAGCTAAAAAGACTGTTCTCTGCTGTAAAACCACTTCCCGGTGGTTCGGAACCAATTCCATTAGGTCCAATTCATCAATCACCATCAGCCAATTCATTACCCACGCACAGATCTCAGACCTATGTGGGCTTCGTCCTCCAAAAAAACATTGATGCTTGCACAGTGGAGCATCGATACTGGATCGACAATATCGAGTCTGTCAATTTTGATTGAAATAATATGACTTGTGATTTTTCGGCTCTGAAATCTGGTTCAAAATTAAAAATTATGTACACTATCTTTGGACTATTGGTTGGTGCTTCGTTTTGAAAGTGAAATTTTAAATTAATATCATTGTTTTGAAAAGAATTAGTACTTCAAATTGTACTTTAAAGTGAAATTTCTAGTTCATGACATTAAATTTGAATTTTTTTAGTTGAAAATTTGTAAAGAAAGCAGTAGTGGGCTATGCCTGTTGTATCTTTGCTTGATTGTGTTTCTTGTAATGGATAAATGCATGAATGATAATGACGGATTGGAGCTGCATGAATACCGCCGTTCCACAGCACGAGTTTGATTCTGTGATGGTGATTATCCTTAAGTTTTTGATTTTTCACTGTGCCTTAGAAGTCTTAGGAATTGTGGTATCCTCACTGCTCCTATCTGTAAGGCAACATTTCTCAGCATTTGTTTGATTTTATCATCGAATATTGAAGTACCTTTCGAGTATTCTGCTGAATTTATAATTTTCTTTGTTTTTCCCATTCACAGGAACGTGTGAAAGCAGCATTGAACAGAGTTGAAGAAGAAGAGATGCTTCCAAGAAAAAGGAAACGAAAAACAAAGGAGGGAGAAGGAGGAGAGAAAGGAGAAGACGACTTCATTGACGACAATTCATTAAATTATAGCAGAGGGGAAGATGACAAAGATAAGGAGAAGGAGAGGGAGAGAGAAAAAGAGAAACCGAAAAAACCTAAACGACCTCCCATGCCACCGCCTATGGACTTTCAAGCGCTTCTCAAACTGGCTGAACAGAAACAGCATGAGCCAATTGTTATCGATAAGAAAAAGAGGAAACGAGATAGTGATGAAGATGATGATGATGATGATGAAGAGGACGAAGAAGAAGAGAGAGGAAAGTTGATGACAAAGAGACAAAGATTGGAGTACGCTCGAGAAAAGGAAGAAAGAATGCAGAGGGAGAGGAGAAGAATGGAAGAAGCAATGCGGAGTAAAAGTGGTGGTGATAAGAGACAACCGACAGGAAAAGAAAGACCGGATAAAAGTCGAGAAAGGGAGCGATCATTGGAAAGAGATGCCAACAAGAGAGAAAGACCTGATAAAGATAGGGAACGAGTGAAATCAAGATCTCCACCAAGATCTTCAACTACTTTGAAAGGTGGAGGGAGTTTCAAAATTCCCAAAAGCAATGATTCAAGGCCATCATCTGAAAGTTCTCCGAAAATCCCAAAATTGAGCGACAATACTAACAAACCATCATTAGACAATAAAAAACGTTTACCAAGTTCGGTTGTTGAGGAAAAATTGAAAAAAAGTTCAGATGTTTGGTCAAAACCTTGTAATCTTTCACCCTCCAGTAACAAACTACAGTCGAGAACTGCTACAGTGCCTACTTCGTCTAAAAAGCCACTGGAAGACAGACTGAACGAACTGATGCAGGAAATACGCAGTGTGAAACAGGCCAGCACTAAATTAGATTTGGAAGACAAGTTGGATATGCTCAGCAAGGAGCTGGATCAAATAAAACGGGAACGTGTGAGGTTAGATAATGATGAGAAAGTTGTAAAGAAAGTTGAAAACCATAAAAGCAATGGTTCGTTGGATAGGAGGAAAGAGGGTGATGAGAGAAAAAGTTTGAAACCACAAAAAACGAGCGATGAGAATTGTGAGAAACGGAAATCTACATCGAAACCATCTAGTGATGGAGAAAGAAGGAAATCAGATGTTCCAAGATCTTCTTCTACTTCTAATAGTAGTGGTAGTAGTAGTAAAAGACCAGATGTTTCCGATAGGTTGAAAGATGATAGATCATCTAAATTGAATGGTAAGTCGGCTCCAGTTACGTCGAGAACTTCATCACCAGCAACAAAATCAGTCAAATTGAAGAGTGTGGACCTGTTTGGGGAGGATTTCCCAGAATCCTCTGATAGTTCAGATCCGAGAAAAAGTAATGGCGACTATAATAAACCATCATTATCTGCAGGTAAACAGTCGTCAAGCAAACCTCCAAGTTTAGCCAAGGCGGCCGAAATGGCTGGAAAGCAGAGGGATTTGAAAAATGCAGTGTCTCAGAAATCTGCAGCCACCAAAGGTCCTGTTGGGAGCAAATCTGGGTCTTCTGGAGCTTCCAGTAGCAGCATTCAGTCGCGTCGTTTCCCGCCCGATGATTTGAAACCTCGTCCAGGCGAACGTCCCAAACCATCAAGTAACCAGGTTAAATCCCGCCAGTTTCCCCCAGCAGATGTCAGGCCCAGACAGTTTCCTCCTCCGGATGTCAGATCGAGACAGTTTCCTCCCAATGACGTCAGACGCCGAAGACCGTCGCCTCCTAGGAGTGAGTAGTCAGTTATGATATTTTATTAATAAAAGGAATCAATAGCGATTTTTAGCATGTATATTCTAGTCTATGTATATTTATAGTCTAGTAGAAGACGAAAGAGAACATTAATTTTGAAAAAGGTAAAGAGCAAATGAGAACTTGGGCTTTGAGGTGCACTGAATTGATTCCAACTGTAGGTAAGTCTTCAGACCTCGAAATTTTGCTTTAGTCCAAAGAGCGTACTACGCAAACGAGTAGTGAGGTAGGTTGCGTTTACTTCCCCCACTGAGCTAACAGAGTTGAATCTTTATCAAACTCATGCTAATTTACGCTATGCTAAATCAAGGCGACCTTAATCTATAATAGATATAGAGTAGGTCTTGGCTAAAGTCACTTGAGTGTTTATTAAACTTTCTTTGTAGTGGTGAAGGTGATATGGAAGGTGGTGGAAGATATCTATAATGAATCATAAGACGAAGTTGTCACAATCACATTTATTGAAAATAGTGAGATACTAGCTTCGGTTGTTACACCGTTATCAATCTCAAACGTTTGTTTGAGATTGATAATGATGTAACAACCGCAACTAGTATCTCACTATTTTTAATAAATGTGTTTGTGACAACTTCGTCTTATTATTCATTAAATAATAGTAGTTTATGCAACGATTTTATTTTGACCCTTATTAAGGCACGAGTTAGATGTAAGTTATAACACGAGCGAATGCGAGTGTTATAAATATCTCACGAGTGCTTTAATGGCCAAATAAAATCGTTGCATACACTATTTTATCTACGACCACTAGTATACATTTAATTAAAACAATTTCATTTTACCTGTGACTGTCAGAGATACCTAACCTCTCATCTCAAATATGAGAAGTTATAGTAGATTGTTAGGTTAGCAGCTGGTGTAGCAGTTTGATCAAATCAGCTGATAGTTTCACAATATTGAATTACGATATTGATTCCATCAAAAATGCTTCTGATTGGTCCAGAACCCGTGTTATAATGTAGAACCTGTACTATAATGAGCTCATTATGCTACGGGTTTCAAAAAGCATTTCGAAAAGACAGCTGTTTTGGCATCAATTGTGAAACTGTAATGTATACATTATGACATGGTCGTAGATAAAACTATTGGTTACGGCTCAGTTAGACCAATCTATTTCTCATGAGGGCTTTCCTTCATTATATATAGGCTTAATAATGAATAAAAAATAATAATTAAAGATCAGAAGGAAATGTGGTAATTTATGTAATACATAAAACATTACAAATATTGTGTGATATTGAGTTTCAATTTGTGATTTAGGTTCTCGTTACTACGATGATGAGGATGATGAAGATGAGTACGATTCGGAAATGGACGACTTCATAGATTACGGTGATGGCGATGAGGATGAAGAGCATGTCTCGGAAATTATCAGCGAGATTTTCAAGTACAATCCATCACAGTGAGTAACTTTTCTCTTCATTCATCACATACCTAGATTAAAGTGCATCTTAAACCCTGAGTAAAGCTTGTTGAAAGTCTGTAATATAATAATTATAAGAAAGTCTGCTAATATTGTAATTAAGAGAATTAACAAAATAGGCAATAAAGAAACATTATATTGAAGCTCTCCCTTTCAATAACTCATTTAGAATTTTGTAGCGTTTTCATTCAGGGTGTGAAATGTTCGTATGTTATGTAAAATGGGGGAAATCTGAATGATACATTTTACAAGTCTGTAACTACATTAATGATTGAGATATACTAGAAAATACACTGAAATTAATCCCTGTTCAGCGAGAGTTGACACTAAGGCTCTACCTCCCGAGTAGCTGACATTAAAGCTGACTTTTCAGGCCTAATCAAAGCCGTGGCATAATGGAGCTATTATGAAACGGGAGTCACCTTATGATAAAAACTCGTTTCACACTTGTCATCTCACTTGTGGCTTAAAGGCAGCCATAATACAATCGTTGCATATTCTACTGTTTTAAAATTCAATTTTTTTCTCTTCAATGTTTGTGATCCAGTGTAAATATTATTGACATGTGAAAAAATTGAAGTAATCTTATCATTAGCATGTACTGCTAATCTCCGAGGTTAGTTTTGCATAACAAGAATGCTTAAACTTGTTTCATTATCACCTATCCAGTGGTTCGGAACCTACCTAAAATAGTAGGTCCAGCTTGTTCCCCAAAACATGGCTTATAAGGTGAGGTGGAACTACCCATTCGGGTATCCGTACCACTAAAAGCCTATTAGTAGTTTATTATTATTAGACGTAAAACTCCCAAAGTGGAAGACGCTGAGTAAAGATGGTTCATTTTTTGGACTTGTTCTTCTTGTTTGCCCACCAGCTTTTCATTTTTTGTGCGAATTCAGCTTTTCTCTCTTCACTCCATTTTGTTCCAACTCTTGGATGTTTTGTCTCTGGTATAACTTCCCATTTATAAAGTTTTATTCTGGAGTTTTTTCTATTAGTTTATTATTATTGTTATTAATATTATTATCATTATTATTACCTGAACTATTGAAAGCTGTATTTTTCACCAGACAATACAATAGTTGGGTATTTTTGTGTTTGAAATTTGTTAATTCGATGTTTTCTGTTTGAAATTTCTTAATTCAATGTTTTAATTTTCAGATTCTCAATAGGGGACGATGACGATGAATGCATGGAATCCAATTTTGGACAAATTGATAAAGAGGAAATAAGGAGTTTGCATATTGGTAAGTGCCTACAAACATTTAAGCTATAAATTAATCAAATTCAGATGTGTTTTCTAGTTGAAATAGAGATATAAAATAGAGAATCCATTTCTATGAATACCTTTAAAGAATTATCTTCATATTATTATAATTTTTAAGTATTTCACTGATTTCTCACATTAAACAGTATCATACTTTTAGTAAATTTTACAAACAGCTTTAAATAACTAAAAAATGCTGTAAACATAAATATATTGAAAATAAATTTTACTGGTGAATTCAACACTTATTCACATAATAGGAAGTAAGTATTGAATCATACTGTTTCAAGGCATAGCTAAATGCCGGCAACTGTACTGTACTTTTATTATTATATTACATTACATTATTATCCTTATTACATTAGTTTATTATTTATGATGACTTCTATTACACTAGTAGTTCTGTGAACAGTAGACCTCACGTCCAAGAATAAGGATGCAAGCACAGAGGAACATACACCATATACTCAGTTATAATCACCATCGGAAAATTGAACACAGTCATGAGACCTAACCCTTGACTCAATTCGCGTAGTCTATTTCATGTCTTTTTTCAAAAAATGTTGACTGTGTTGACAAGGCTGTTTCAATTTGCGAGATAGCTGATTGCTCAAATTAAATTTTAGATGTCTGATGAATGAATTTATAAAACAATATTAATTAAATTTGTATATCATTTACTTAGTAATCACTTGTTATTATACTTATTAATATTAGAAATGAATCAACAAATATGTAATTCTTATGAATGATAACTTTATTCATAGGAATACGGCTCAAACAGATGAATAAGGGGGCCCGAGGGCTATCTATGAATCTGATTCCAATCGCATATGATGGAGAAGCTCATTTTTTAAATAATTTATGTTCCGATAGAAGGAGGTTTGGGTGCCTTTACTTTTTCCCCTTATAATTATCCTTTAAATGAAAAAAAAAAATTAAAAAAACCTTATACATACATCGCTGCACATTACTAAAAGGAACATTCATGTCAAATTTCAAAGAAATCGGTTCACACGTTCAGCCGTAATGCATCACAAACATACAGACAGACAGAATGCAAAACAGTTATCTTGAAAGAGAGACCTCTCTTCATTCAGTCAACTAGAAAATCTATTTCCGTATTTACGAAATATTTCCAAGTTTCAAAAATTGTTTTGGGTGTATTTTTCTTCTTTATACATAACATGTTTTGTTGTATGATGTTGAAGATCCATCTTGTTTCCACTAGTACATAATAAAAACTAAAAAACCGTTTCACTCTGTTGTCAAGAGCATCGTCAGACGACCCACTGTACACTCCGTGTCATCTACAGTACAGGTCGTCTGACGATGCTCTTGTCAACAGAGTGAAACGGCCGTCACGCCATAACGCGAGTTATAATTTCCACTTAGAAGTGTTTTTCAAGTTTTTATTATAATATATTAGTACATAATAAAACTAACAAACCGTTCCACTCTGTTGTCAAGAGCATCGTCAGCTGACCCACAGTACACTCCGTGTCATCTACAGTACAGGTCGTCTGACGATGCTCTTGTCAACAGAGTGAAACGGCCGTCACGCCATAACGTGAGTTATAATTTCCACTTAGAAGTGTTTTTCAAGTTTTTATTATATATTAGTGGAAACAAGACAGATCTTAAACATTGTAATAAAAATAAAAAATAATAAAAACACTCAAGTGGAAATTGTGACTCACGTTACGGCGTTTCAAAGAGCATCTGTTGTAAAGAGCATCGTCAGACCACCCACAGTACTGTGAGTGTTTTTCAAGTTTTTATAACATGTTCTACTTTTGGCACCACGAATAAACCACCTGCGGATAATCGAAAGTCTCCGTATTCCCATTTTCTATTCAAATGTTCTTTTTTAGGTCTGAAAGAGGATTTGGAAGATATTAGACGAGAACAGGCTGAAAAGAAGGAGGCTCAGAGACGAAGACTTCAAAAACTGGCTGCAATGAAGAGAAATAAAAGATGACCACAACAAAATGACAATAATTTACCACAAATTTAGAAAATTTTAAACTAATCAATGATTTTCAGTGTGAAATGAAGTGAATGTGAATGTGGCGTTTTATATATTCAACTATGACCCATATTTATGAACTTACCTTGAGGCTCCCTTAGCTCAAGGAATACTTGAGTTAAGGAAGCCTCAAGGTAAGTTCACAATATGGACCCATTTGTATTTTTAATGTGCCAATTTCAATTAAAAAATAGTGTTATTTTCAATAGTTTTAATAGGTTCATGTTAAACCTAAACGGTAATGGATTTTACAAAATGTTATTATTTTTTAATTTTCACTATTGTGTAAAAAGTTTGTTTTTAGTATAAATTGAATACTGCTAGAGCTATTTGAAGTGTATTTAAAAGTTGACTACAAATATCTTACAAGTGATCTCATAGTCTCAAATCAGGAGTTTGGTGTGCCTTAATTTATCCACCATATACCTGCCTTAATGACGACTATATTTCAACTATCATTCAATATAACTTACTGTGTAACGAATTTTAGTTATAATCTTAGTGAAAAGTATCATTATTCTCTTTTAATCGTTCTCGATTTATCTGAAGTTGAAGGTTTGAAAATAATAAGATGACACTGTGTGTATAAAACGAACAATTTGTTTTCATTTATAAAACGAAATACTTTTTTATTCAAGAGCACTGGATTTTGTGAGATTTTATCATAGGTGATATCATAGATTGAAAATTATTTGTTTTCCAAATAAGCTACTCACGTTTTGTTGTAAATACTGGGTTTAATTTTTATATTTTTTAAGCTGTGAGATTTGAACCTTTTTAATAAGATAGCCAAGTCTTCTTTAATAACTGAAATTCAATTTTGCTCTGTATTATTCAGAAATTCCGTTTCTTTGCGAGAATTTTATACATTTTCCATGTATTAAATAATTAAATAAAAGTGGTCAAGTGTTGATGATTTTAGGAGTGTATCGTTTTTAAAGTCAACTTTATTTTTGATTTAAAGAGTGATTGTGTTTGAGAGAATGGCTGTGTGTGTGTGAGAGTGTGCGCGTGTGTGAGAGAGGAAGTGATTGTAAGAGAATGCTCTTTACAATATAAGCGAAATTTATTATTTATAATTATTAGTTTGACAAACCTACGCTAACAATAATTCGAACCTGATCACTCTATGCTTTCGATTGCTCTAGATGCAAGATGTTGCAGAGCTAGCTGAGACATGAGTAGTTAGGTTAGAATAAGCCTATTAGTTATTTTTTATTAAAATCAGAAAAGAATTGAAAATTACCAGAGTATGATAGTTGTGAATTTTTAAAGAAAAATTGACATTGACAATTTTTATTAATTTGTTTTTCAAGGGATTCGAAAACCGGCAGTGTATGCCAGTTGTTTGAGACCTTTCAAAAAGAGAGTTTACCTCAATACCTTAATCCAGATTTCATTTGTTAGTTTGATTTCGCATTTTTTATTTTATACTTGAGCCATAGTAAGTAGGAAGTTATCTATTATTTTAAGCAGTATAAGATTCAGTTTTGTTTTGTTTTCATAATTTTATTTATTGATCTTGTTGATTTTTGTTGTATAATTTTTGTAAAACACCTACAGTCCATAGCGTGTTGGACCGTACACCACGTTTCTGTTTAAAATGTGAAAACGATGTGCAGGGTGTTTGAAAAATAACTCGCTAGTTTTAATGTGTCATAGAATCTGTACGGCGACATTTATTACGACATGTTGACAGAGTATGTCTTTCCCCAATTGAGATATTGAGGCGGAAAAAGGGCTTGTTTTTTCAACAACACAACAACATGGCGCTTCACCTCATTACAGTAACCATGTGCGTGCTGATATGTTGGTGAATATGTGGCGAGAAGTTTACTTCAGCTTGCTGTCGTTTAAGTGGTCGTGGGTTCGAATCCCGCTCCACTGTCAGGCATTTATGTGTAATCATTCACCTCATTACCCACGCACAAGTCTCGGACTCATTTGGGCATCATCAGCAATAGAAAAAATTGGAATATCGTCCCACGGACGAAAAATGGATCCCACGTGGAAGTCTACTAACATTTAAACAAAACTTGAAGGTACTTTCTTTCATTGTATGCAATCATTGATGTAGTTTTTCATTAATTTCATCAATTCATTTATACTTGAAACTAGGGAGGTATTTTTCAAACATTCTGTATTATGAAACCGTATACCGATTAGCTAATGAAATATCTATTAAGATTGATTTTGGAGCATCTTTCAATTAATAACTACTATAAATTGTATTAATTTGGAATAGATTGTATCTTCTGCCTGCACAACGTACTTCTCGATGTACTAATTAATTGGAAATGCAAT
Organism: Conomelus anceps; assembly: GCA_948455865.1. Lineage (NCBI taxonomy): Eukaryota > Metazoa > Arthropoda > Insecta > Hemiptera > Delphacidae > Conomelus > Conomelus anceps. The sequence goes on along the minus strand of OX418227.1, from coordinate 22,586,797 downwards.
TATCAGGTGTTCTCTTGTTTAGGTTATTTGAATAAATTGTAAATAAAATATGCATCACTAAATTTTATTAATTCCTGTCATATGGTGAAAGGGGTTAAGACAACTTCTTAAAACTATAACAAGATAATAATTTAGAGTGGTATTTTCTTCAATGGATTCTGAACAGAAAGTAATTGCCTTGAGTGCTTGGATAGTGGAGCTTCCAATACTCTATGATAATCACTATCGCAAAATCAAACACATGTTGAGCAATGGTGGTATTCACGCTGCCCCCATCTGTCATACACCATTCCATGGTTTAATTTTGCGATGGTGATTATCATCGAGTATTGATGCTCCACTGTGCAAACACGTATCGCTTGCAAGTCTTGTTTGATAGACAAGCTTTTAATTTTTCGATGTTGATTATAATCGAGTTTTAATGTTCCACTGTTCTCAAACACGTCTCGTTTGCAAGTTTTGATTGACAGGTAGTTTCTATTATATTCCATGGCAAGAAGCAGCTTTGTTTTGAACGGCATAATAGAAATTATTCAATACATTTTCATTCATGTATCAAATTTGATAAATAATTTATTGTAAGCCAAGTGCCGTAGCAGGTATCTCTTAAATCAGAGATAAGCTACGAAACTCCTGGGCGCTCTTTGTAAGGGTGCCCGATTGGATTGGCCAGCAAAAAAGATTGTTATCTGCTGTAAAATCACTTCCCGGTGGTTCGGAACCCACCTAAAACTGTAGGCCCATCTCATCAATCACCATCATCCAGTTCATTACCCACGCACAGATCTCAGACCTATGTGGGCTTCATCCTCCAAGAAAAAAAATTGTTTATAGAATCCTTCATTGCTTGTTTCCCTTCTATTAACCCTTAGCTGCATAGTGATAATTTATATGAGTCAAACTGAAAAGATCCTGTTTTTAGTATTCCAGCAAGAGATATGGATAAAACAAAATTCTGTTAATAGGCAGAACGTATTGGATTTTCATTTAGTTCATATTCTAACAAACAGAATGCGTCAAAGTTCCTTCTCAAGACACTTTTTATCATAGATATTATAGGTAAACATATTTGAAAATCGTGTTTTAAGGATAGTACTAAGATATGATAAAAATGCCTTGAATCAAAGATATGAGTACATAATAACAGTTTGGATGTGTAATTAAATAAACATTTTTTATAAATAATTTTATTACTCTTACACATATAACATCAATTGATTGTTCCCTTCGCAATATTTCAACAATCACAGAAGGTACCTGTTATTAAAATTTTCTAAATTAATAAGAACATAAATAAACGTAATATTCTTGTACACATAATTTCAAATATAAATAAATTAATAGATCAAACACTGTTTAGAGCCGGCAGAAGTCAATTCAGACAGTCGAACGCTGAGCGTCGAGTTGTAAATGAGAGAAAAAAGTTCTTAATTTCATAGAAGGACTTTAAATTACAGACTTCATAAAAATACTTTTGAAAAATGATTTTAGTCGAGCTCGTAGTTTCTCACAAGCTTTGATTTGATGTAAGAAACATTTCAATATAATTAGCGGTTCTTTATCAATTCAATAACAATTGTTGAATTCCTATAAGAAATCGGCGTTCTGAACAAATGGTGTGAGAACCAGTAATTATTTCACCGTGAAGTTTTATCAAACTTGCCTCATACCAGCTCTTAAGAACATAATTTGAGATTGATTTTCTCGATTTGTTTGCAGATCTATGTATTTAGTGAAGATTTCCATAGTATTAAAAAACCTTCATATACAGGTGGCTTAATAATATATTATATATATTATTAAAGAACGCTTCATAATATAGTCAACAGTAATTTTTTTAAAGAATACTGAACTATTCCAATTTCAACATCCATTTGCTCATAAACATATAATGGAACTCAACTTATTGCAGATTATTTCAACTGGCATGCTAAAAGGTTGAGGTACAGTAGTGTTTATAAACTAATTATTTATTTTATTCAATAGAATTCATATTTTGGATACGGCAATATGAATAGTTTACATATGGAACATTATTAAGAATAACTGGAGACTTTAAAAGCACATACAGAAAACTGAAGTGATTAGATTAGAAATTAATAGAACTTTAATTTTACTTGACTGACAACCAATTATATTAATGATAAACATTTCAATTCAGATTTAAATTGCACGAAAAAGATCTTATTTCATATATTTATTTTCTATGCAAGGTGTTTAAATATATGAAATATTAGGTGAGAATCGAAGCTTAAAAATATATTATACTTGCAAACATTTAAATAGTCTTAGTAGGTACTAGCAGATCTGTATAAATAATGAGTAAATCATCAAGATATTTTAAATAAATTAGCGTGATGTCTAAACAAAAACTATCCTAGAAAATAATTTATAAATCTGCCAATTAATTGAATAAATAAACCATGCATGAAAAATATTTAAAGTCATGTAGACTCAATAATCCGTTCATTATATTAATCTGTTCGTTAAATCTATTAATTTTTTAAGTTGGACTTTTTAGCAATAGACTTTTACTTCAAAATAAACAACCAATAAATACAACCAAATAAAAAAGTGAAATGTAATACATTCTAGAACTATTTAAATGAAATATGTAAAGGGCATTGAAAATAATTAGTATCTTATAATTAATTAGAATGCAAGTAATATATCACGTAAAGATTTATAATAACGGATTTAATTAAATTTACAAACTACTGTTTTCAAGGATAAAGTAAACAAATTTATGGAGGATTTAGCGATTGGCCTAAAAGTTTCCAGTGATTTAAAATGTTTATAAAATACTAACTTTGTACCCCATGGACAAATTTTACCAAAATCAATACGTTACATTCAAACTGCAAGATTCATTCATACAGTAATGTCAATTGTATCAAAATCTTATTGAATAACATTTGAAGAGAACAATACTATAAATCGATGCTAGGCTAAGAGCAGAGTCAAATAATAAAACAGTCTCGAATCGGGTAATTCCTAATAACTAACAACTAGCGTTCAACTAAACATTAACAAATAACTTAAATGGCTTGTGGTGTCTGCCAAAAAACCTTACATCAACATAATACACACGTTTTAACAGCATTTTAGCTCGATTCAATATGCGCAACAAACATATTGAAGTCGGTGATTATTTGACTATGTCATAATTGATTTACAATAAAGTGAACATTGGTTGAGTTCATGGGAGTTTTACCACTAACCGGTTAATATTACTGGTGGCGTCTGATTTTTTAACGTATGAATTTGAGGAAATCAATCAGACGTCAACGGTAGCATTTACCAGTTACCGGTAATGCTCCCAGGAACACAACCATTGTGTAAATGCAGATAAATACATAGGCTTGTAATTACCCCGACACATAGTATTATAGCGGGGTACCATAATAGAAAAAAAACATTTTATGACAGTTTCTTGAGTAAAGCTTCTATTTAAATATCTATAAAATAATATGTTTGTTTATAAATGAATAAAAAAATTATGAACCGACCTTGAGACTTCATTATCCCAAGGAAAACTTGAAGAGCTCTTTCATCAACTTATTTTCAAGTTTCTCTTTAGGAAGCTTCAAAAAAGAACTTAACAACTTAGAATTGAAAACCAAACTAAGTTATATTAATCTATAGTAGAAGTTTCAATTAACTTATATCAAAATATTTTCTTTATAATGTGTAGAAAGAGAACCTGTCTCGCCCCCTAAAAATAGGAAGTTCAAGCACTTCAATTATTCATATTGGATTCTTTGGCCTCCGGATACCAGTTAATATAAATAAAGGTTTAAATACCTGCGTTTTGGTATCCAATAATTATTTTATTCACTACGGTTTCAACCCTCCTATGGTGGCAACCCGCCGATTCGGCAATTCGACGTTATGTAAAACGTCGGTTTTTTATTTTCCAACGTTTTACATTACGATGAGTAATGTAAAAATTGCTGAATCGGCGATGACCTAATAACGTCTACAACCACCTGATGATGGCCCCATAGAAGGGTTGAAACCGGTAGTGAATACAATAACTTAATTATTGGATACCAAAACGCAGGTATTTAAACCTTTATTCATATTTCATCAAATTAATTAATCAAAAACATTTTTTTCACGTCAATGAACAAATTACAATTTTTTGTCACTAGCCAACTCAATAAAACGTTGAAAATGAATGACCTAAGCTTGTGCGCGGGAGGTAGCATTTTAGTACCTTTAAAAATACATATATATATATATAGCTCACTTCCCTTTATTCGGGTTCTTATCCAGGTAGCGGCCCAACCGTGAATATCATCCCGAACAATCGGTAGTTGACGGCATATTGATAAAAAACTCATAACTTTAAAAATTTAAATTAGCATTATTACTAGAACGTACTTTCGGTACGTGTTCAGTTTTTTGGCAGACACTCTTATGCCGCGTTTCCACGAGTCGACACGGAGACAAGAGCCTTGAATAAACACCATGTCGACCCATGTAAACCTGACATAATAAATTCGTGATAATATAAGCAAAACCGTTACACGGACTTAGTGTGATGATGAATTCAATGAACAGTGGAAAATTTGTGAAAAACTATATATCAATGATAAGCTGACCACTCTATACATCTTCCTGAATCTTGCATTTAGAGCAGGCAGATACCTAGAGTGTTCAGTTTAACGTTATCGTAGTTTTGCCGCAACTCTCTACTCTATGTACACATGTGTGAATTATTCGTATTTACATATCGACGTCGTATTATAAATAATTTATGTCTATTTACAGAGGCCTTGTTACGCGTTATCAGCCCGTGAACTGTATGGGTCAGTGGCCATCCTCAGCTACAACACAGAGAGGGTCTGACATAATTTCTGGCAGTATGGAACCTCCCGAACGCTGGAACACACACGTTATACAAAAGTTAGGTTATGTTCAAAATTTCACCATAAAAAACATACATTTAGCACAATAACAGAGAATCTTTTTTTATCTTTGAAATTTTACAGCACGAAGCCAAATTTTTCACAATATCAATATTTGCTTATTCAGAGTTCCCAGATGATATTTTGAAAATGAAGAAATTGAATAACAATTCCTCACAATATTCTATTACCTGATTTAATTCAGGTGCGACCTGATAACTCTGACACCAGACCTGAGCCAGCCAGGTCACACGATATTATTATTATTACCTGATTTAATTTACACTCCCAATATTATTTAATATTACTAGGTACGGTTATACTAGGTATACCGAATATAAATATAAAATTATATATAATAAGTATATTATATATAATATATTATACTTATATATATATTATACTTATATATACTTTATATTATACTTATATATTATACTTATTATATATAATAAGTATATAAAATTATATACTAGGTACGGTTTAACAACCGAAACTAGTATCTCAATATATTTTGGTCAATTTAATATATTTTGTGCTAATTTTTTGTCAATATAAATCAATTAAATTTGTTTCTATCAGCAAAACCGTACAATAAACTTCATTTTATATGTTTAGGAAGAAAAAATAATGCTAGTAGTTTGGCCATTAATATATTAATGAATACTACGACAAAGTTGTCAACCACATTTATTGAAAACCGTGAGATATTAGTTTCGGGTTGATACACTATTATCAATCTCAAACAAACGGAGTTGGGTTCGGTTTAACAACCGAAACTAGTATCTCACCATTTTTAATAAATGTGGTTGTGTCTACTTCGTCTTAGTATTCATGAATGCATTAATGGCCAAACTACTAGTAAAAGTGGTTCATTTTTTCTTCTCAAACATATAAAATGAAGTTTACTGTACGATTTTGCTGATGGAAACAAACTTCTATTGATTTATATTGACCAAAAGTTTATATTATTCTTTTCCAGCAAGCTATAATGCAACGGCTTATAATACACGATCCTCTACAACCATTCCCTTATTTTCATTTTCATAACATTGTTGCATGTATTACTTAAACATCTTTCCTTCGAGCTCATTTATTGATTACTCATATTAGGGTTTTTACATTATTAATGTAAAAGATTATTCTAAAAGTTATGCAAATCATTTCTACTACTTAATACACAGTAAATAATCAACATAAATACTACTAAATACTCAACATATACAGCATAATTACAAAAATAGAGTGATGAATAAAATAAAGCAATAAAAAACAAAAATAAATAAATCTGTATTACTGGGAGTAAAGCATTGCTGAATAAATTAATGTGAAGTTAAGTAGCATTGGAGTAATGCAACAGTTTGTTTATTCCTCTAAACGAGGGGATTGACCGACTAGCCTAATAATTAATAATAATAAATAATAATAATAATTATGGTTTGATGGCTGTCACAAGGACCTTAGAACGCTCAACATACCGTTTGAAGAAATTCAGAATAGGAACTGCTTCAGACTCACGATTGATACTTCACGAGAGTTTTTGGAGGAGATGAGAACAAGAAGAACAATGAACTTGTCTGAACAAGAACGGAAAAGACGGGGACAAGTGCTGTGAGATTATCATAAAAGATTAAAAATGTTCAAATTGTTAAATCGCGGTCCTAAATGACCAATCACGAAAATAATAATAATAATATCAGTAGTAATAATGATAATAATAATAATAATATCTAGCAGAAGGATAAATGGAATACAGTAACTAGTAACTATATACTCACTTCAATTATTAGTGATGCACTAAGAGAATTCCCGACTTGTGATCCTGATGTCGATACAGGAATACCTTGCAATCTTCCCTGGAAAAGCTGTTGTTCCCTGTTGAAGAGATAAAATAATTTACAATCAAATCTGAGACTAAATGGATGTATACTATACGATAGAATAAATGACGATGATGAATAAATACGAAATGATAGTTATGCTTTGTTGGCGTATTATTTCAAACACACTTTATCAATGTCATTGAATAAGAATTTATTAATTTCGAATCCATCAAAGTGCTATTATTTGTCAGTTACTTTCTTTTTTTTTTGAGGATGAAGCCCACATAAGTCTGAGACCTGTGCGTGGGTAATGAGTTGGATGATGGTGATTGATGAGTTGGACCTACAGTTTTAGGTGGGTTCCGAACCACCGGGAAGTGATTTTACAGCAGAGAACAGTGTCGTTTTTGCTGGCCAATGTAATCGGTCACCGTTACAAACAGGACCTACGAGAACGCAGCTTATCTCTCTGATTGAACAGATACCTGCTACGGCTCGCGGCTATCACTTCAAACTAACTTGTCGTTGAATAAATTTCTGATTCACCAACTTGTATGTTTTCAAGCGGTCGTAATTTATAAATAAATAATGCCATAATTGGTAAACAAAATGATCTGATAGATGGAAATATGATGGTTTAGATTTGCGCCACAACTACTTGAACAAATACTTTATTGGATACAACAATTTTAGTTACAAACTCTTCAGTCGTGGATCAAAGCCTAATAAAGAATTACCAGTTTCATTTTTTCTTAACCCCTATTTAAAAATTAACGTAAGACGTGTGTTAATAGCTCCATTGTATTTTCCACAGTTTGGCACAGATAACTTATTATACCGAGTAGATGTGTATGAAGAGTACCGTACCAGTGCGAAATGACCATCACACAACAGCAGTGTTTACATTCCAATTTTTTGTACATTACGTCTTGGAGACTCCAGTTAAGGAGTATAAGACAAGTCAGATCAACAATTATACTCTTATACACTAGTTACCATGATTACTATATCTATGGAAAGTGATAGCCGCGAGCCGTAGCAGGTATCTGTTCAATCAGATAGAGATAAGCTGCGTTCTCGTAGGTCCTGTTTGTAACGGTGACCGATTAGATTGGCCAGCACCCGGTGGTTCGGAACCCACCTAAAACTGTAGGTCCAACTCATCAATCACCATCACCCAACTCATTACCCACGCACAGGTCTCAGACCTATGTGGGCTTCATCCTCAAAAAAAAAAAGTGTTGCAAAATCTCATCAGGCCTTAATTTCAAGCCTCTATTTATTGTTATCTTGAATAATATATAGATATTACTATATCAATTAGTTGAGATGAGGCTTAATTTTGATGTGAAAGGAACTCTTGTACACTATAAAAAGCTTCATCAACTACATATTTTTTCCATAGTTTTTTAAATATTGATTTTCAAGACTTTAAAAACTGCGGTAGCTTGTTGTAGAGTTTTCTACCAATATAATTAGGTTTAAAAGAATAGAGCACTTAGATGTTGTCAATTCCACTTCTTTATTATTACAGCACTGGACCGCGGTTTCGTGGCTTCACCAGTCACATTTCCAACAGTACTGTAAAACCGCGGTCCAGTGCTGTAATAATAAAGAAGTGGAATTGACAACATCTAAGTGTTCTATTCTTTTATTATGGAGTTCCACAACATCAACAGAAATTCTACAGATAATTAGGTTTAGTTTGACACATGTTATAACTAGTCTGATACATGACAACTCATTCTACAGAGTGGGCCGTGTATGAGGAGGTGCTATACCATTGCCAAGTGTGGGCGTAATAATCATTTTAAAATTTACGAATGCTCAGTTTTGGCCGATAACATAACCTAAATTTGGAGAATTTTATTTGAAAAAATAACATCTGTTAAAACGGATCACCATGTACCCATAACATTATTAATTGTAACCAGTGTAACTAATGTTGATTTCTGACTAAAAAATCTCAAAATTCAAAATTATATCAACTTTTTTGGACTGTGATAGTGCTTTGTTAAAATGAAATAAAAAATAATATTCATTTTCTAAAATATCTAGGTAAAATTTCTAGTGAAAGAAACCTAACCTAAAATATGGATTCTACTCTGAAAGTTTGTGAAAATCAGTTTTGGGCAATAGCCTGTTGTATTCACATAGTTTGTTAGTTACATCAATAAATAAACATGGCTAAACGGCGAGGTGGAACGTAAAAGGTCTCTCCACTATAAGAAGCCATGCGCTAATAATAGTAATAATAATAATTGCTAAATGGACACTACACAACAGTGAGTGTTTACAATGAAGTTTAAAAAGTTATCATGAAAACATATGACTACCTAATTTAAAATTGTGTTTTTTTAAAATTGCATGACATTGAAACTTACGTAATATTGACAGAATTCATTCGATTTTTTACAGATCCTGAATGGAACCGTCCACCTTCCCCTCGTATCCTGTTCATGGCGTGCTTGTGTCTTGATTCGTGCAGATATTTCTGAAAAAAGGATAATAATAATAATAATTTATAGAAATCACCATAGAATTTTATGAAAAAATATTAGAAAAATGTATTGATTTCCACAAGAGGCTTCAAGACTCATTTTCTAAGCAGATACCTAGAACAGGTAGGTTACATAGAGTACATAGGTTACATAGGGTACATACCTCCAGATAGATTTAGATTACATAGGAAAATAAGGTGTACTCCAAGCAGTCAATAATAATTACTGTGTATTTGTTTATTTTTTTTTGTAGATTACGTCTTGGAGACTCCAGTTAAGGAGTATAAGACAAGTCAGATAATTTTTTTTTTTGAGGATGAAGCCCACATAGGTCTGAGACCTGAGCGTGGGTAATGAGTTGGATGATGGTGATTGATGAGTTGGACCTACAGTTTTAGGTGGGTTCCGAACCACCGGGAAGTGATTTTACAGCAAAGAACAGTGTCTTTTTTGCTGGTCAATCTAATCGGTCACCGTTACGAACAGGACCTACGAGAACGCAGCTTATCTCTCCGATTGAACAGATACCTGCTACGGCTCGCGGCTATCACTTCCCTAGGATCATATCCATTACAAAGACGCAATCAAACAAATATGCAACAGGCTATTGTACACAACTGATTTCTTCACAAATTTTCAACTAAAAAATCCATTCACTGCATTTTCCATTTATTCATTTTAAAATCAATTTTCATTACACTATTTGTAATAGAAAGATTTACCGATTTCTTTACGAGTTTCTGATTATCAAACTATTTTTCCAAGCGTACACAACAGTATCTACTATAATAATTAGAATAATTGCATAGTCAATGTGTGTATAGTACCATAGCCGATTCGACTGTAGGTGACTCTTCAGACCACAACGCTATGTTTTAGTCCAAACAGCGTACTACACAAACGAGGAGTGAGGTAGTTTGTGATTGCTTTCCTCACTGAGTTAACAATTAACGCATAGTCAATAATTACTGTAAATTATACTTCTTGCAACAGACAGATTTAAATACTGACTCCTATACAAGTTTTCAATTTTAAATGAGATTTTCCAAACCTGGCTTGTTATATTAATAGTTGAATTTCCTATTGTAAACTGGAAAATAGCAATAAGTCAAGTCGTATTCCAAGCATAGCCAATATTCCCTATTGTAAAGTATAAAGGAAAATGCTGGAAAATATTATTAGTAAAATAGCAGGTTGCCCGATTTAACTGAACAGATTTATAGAAATGACATAAACTATTTACAAAAATATTTTCATGTCGGTCTTTCCCTTCTTCTCCTTCTTTTTTCATATTTCTTCTTCCTCCTCTTCTCGTTATTCTCCCTTTCATATCGTATCTTTATCTCAACCCTCTTCCTTTCCTTCTCCTCCTCCTATTTTCTTCATCTGCTCCTCCTCATACTCTTATTACCTTCGCCTTCCACTCCTCCTATACTCTTCTTTCTTCATCTTCTCCTCCTCCTCCTCTTATTCCCCTCGTCTTCTCCTCCTACTTATTTTCTTATTTTCCATTTCCTCTTTACGTCCTTCTGCATGACTAATAATAAGTACTGTAATTGATAATCAGTTATAAATCATTTGAAATCGGTAATAAGTCATTAATAACAAATAATTGCTTATTGAATCACTAAGTTTTTCTGACTGATACTTACTAGTCGGCTCTTCGGTATCTTTCCCTCAGCCTCCAGTTTGGCCCGCGCCTGCCGTCGCTTCAGTATCCTCTTGTACTGCTTGGCATTGACGTAAAGAGGTTCTTCTTCAAGGAACTCAGTACCGGGAGGGAGAGGTACGCGGGGGAAACCCTGTACAGCGCCCGTATTTCGATCAGGCACTACCTGAAATTCAAATAAAATTCAAGTAAATACTGACTTGTTCATGGAAATCAACATTAGGGAAGTGATAGCCGTGAGCCGTGGCAGGTATCTGTTGAATCAGATAGAGATAAGCTGCATTCTCCTGGGCACTCTTTTTAAGGGTGACCGATTAGATTGGCCAGCAAAAAGACACTGTTCTCTGCTGTATAATCTCTTCCCGGTGGTTCAGAACCCACCTAAAACTGTAGGTCCAGCTCATCAATCACAATCATCCAACTCATTACCCACGTACAGGTCTCAGACCTATGTGGGCTTCATCCTCAAAAAAAAAAAAAAAAAAAAAAATACTCTAGTTTCACTCGAATGTGGGAGCATTATCAGACTCTGTTGACAATGGTTGAGTTCATGGGAACCTTAACGGTAACCGGTAACTGTTACACGTGGCGTCTGATTGGTCTGTTCAATTTTTTCAAGCATCTATTAATTTGAAAAGACCAATCAGACGCCACCGGTAACATTTACCGGTCACCGGTAAGGCTCCCAGAAATTCAACCAATGATCATATAATAGAATTTACTCCTGGAAAAATTTCAAGTAGCCTAATATAAATTTTCAAATAAATAATGTCCCACCTCAAATAAAATTTTTATTTTCAATAGAAGTGATGGCCACCCGCAGAGTGCGATGTCAGTCACGAGCACTCAGGACTGCACTTTGAAGGGTGACTGGCAGAAAACACGACGTTATCAGCTAATAATGAATTTGTCACAACCACATTTATTAGAAATAGTGGGACAATAGTTCTGGTTGTTATACCATTATAGATCTCAAACAAACTGATAATGGTACAACAACCGAAACTAGTATCTCACTAATTTTAATAAATGTGGTTGTGACAGCTTCGTCTTATTATTCATTATGGATATCTTACACAATATCACCTTCACCACTACAAAGAAAGGTTTCTTATCACTTACCCGGTGATTCAAAACCCTCCTAACACTATGGACCTACCATTCTTAACATGATTGTAGTGTATCATAATTCATCACATAATCTACTCAAAAGTTTCTCATGTAAAAAAATGCTCAGGTTTCTTACTTGAAATCCATGTTACATGTTAAATGATAAAAGTCTATCTTTAATCCCGTTGCAAAGCACGGGCAAACCACTAGTATAGAATAAAATATTAATGGTTATTGCAGAAATTCAATATTTAAAATAAATATAATAATAAGCGTATGGTTTTTATTGGTGGAAAGAACCTTACGGGATCTTCCACCTCACTGCTTGAGCCATGTTATGAGGAACATGGTGGACCTACTATTTTATGTGGGTTCCGAACCACCGGGTGGGTAGATAACAATACTTTTTAATATAAATTAAAAAAGGTCTATAGAATACAATAAATGATCCAGATTTGTGGTACTTACCATCACAATATTTTGTCCATTATTTGAGTTGGGTGAATTATTGCTTGCGTTATTGCTTGTGTTGTTTGTCGTTGTTACTGGTGTGGCTACTTGTGTGGGGGCAGCGGGGGCGGGGTTAGGTGCTACAGTAGGCGCCGCGGCCACTTGGATTATATTGCCATTCAAATTTATCACTGAAATTAAAAATTAATTCATAAAATTCTGCGAATAAATACACATTTGAAATGAATATCAGAACTAGCCAGCCATTCAATAATCAGATTTTATTCTGAAGCTTTGAAAAGATGCTTGAGTTCAAATATATAACTAAAATTCAAAATAAAATTCATTATCATTCTGTGAATACATACCAATTTGAAAAGAGTAATAAAACCAGCCATCCAGTAATCGTTTCACAATGTTTTTTTATTCAAACACGTAGATAAGATTATTGAACTTTGCTTGAGTTCGGATATATAACTGAAATTTAAAATAGTCATTCATTTTGCTTGGTTCAAATTTAGCACTGGCTTTGAAAACAAATTCATAGAACTTCTTAGTATAGTAGTAGATATCCAAAATGAATAATTCTGTCTCAACTAGAGATGGGTCGTACTAGGTTTTTCTGATACTAAGTATTCCGAGTACGAGTACGTTCTAATACCTATTCCAAATACCTGTTCCAAAATACTAGGTAGTATTTTATATTAGCCAGTTTGCCAGAGTAGACGTACAAGAGTACACGTACAAGAGAGTATCGTACTGCGGTACTGGTACTGTTTATCACGTTAAATACAGCACGAATCTTTATTACTCGTGTTAAATACAGCACGAATCTAATTATTGAGTTGCTCTCAAATGTGCTGTAGCGAAATGAGACGCGGACGGCAAGACCTTGAGACGCTTGAGTAACAAAATACTTTTTAGTACCCGTATACTCAAGTACTGAAGAAGTATTTATACTGGAAAAGTACGCGCGTACGCCATACGCAACCAAAGACAACGTAGACGCATGCGCCTACAATCGAGTATAGTGAATAGAGAGAGAGCGAGAGAATAGAGTGAGCGAGAAAGAGTAGTGAGTAGTTGAATAGTTCTATAACGAGAAATGAGCTATTAATAGCTACTGTACAACTGCAAATTACAAAGCTCCACTCCCACTCCCTAAATTGGAGTGGGGACTTGAAGTCGCGTAGTTTACTAGTGTCTAGAAATACTCACAGATATCTGAGTATTTTGTTCTTCGAATACTAGGTGCTAGTCCGTACGTTCAAATACTCAGTAAAAATACCTGTTCCAGTAAATACGCCTCATCTCTAGTCTCAACCACTTTGTTTTCTTTCAGAGGATGATGCCCACAGGTTTGAGACCTGTGCGTTCGTAATGAGTTGGATGATAGAGATTGATAAGTTGGAACTACAGTTTTAGGTGGGTTCCGAACCACTGGGAAGTGATTTCACAGCAGGTAAGTCTTTTTTGCTGGCCTGTCCAATTGGTTACTCTTACAAAGAGGGCCAAGGAGTACATAGCTTACCATATATTATTGACAAATACCTGCTAAGGCTCGCGGCTATTACTTCCCAAAATAAATTCAAGTAAAGTGATTGAGACATCATCAGTGTAATTTATTAAATTGATAATTTTGCATCAACTGTAATAATTTTGAATAAAATTATTAATTATTTTTAAAAAATAATTAATTATTAATAAATTATAAAATTGCTCGTCCTCACGGAGTGATAGAGCGCTCTCATAGAGCAGTCTAGACTTTTGCTAGACTAATCTCAACTCGTGGAGCAAGAGTAATGCTCCACGAGTTGAGATTAGTCTAGAAAAAGTCTAGACTGCTCTATGAGAGCGCTCTAGCGCAATACGAGTCACCGCGTAGACTAGTTTATTCTAACTTTTTCTCGATAACTGCGCACTGCTTTAGTACAGATTGAGGATATTCAATATTGTCACTTTCATCATCTATATATATAAAAATGAATGTCTGTCTGTATGTATGTATGTTCCCTATAGACTTCAAAACTACTTGACAGATCGGCATGAAACTTTGGGAATATGTTGTGTAAATATTGGGGATGGTTTCTGACCATAAATTTTAATAGGGGAGCTAATAATTATTATTAATTAATCCATTTTATAGACCTAACCTACTGTACTTGTCGGCCAAACAGCTAAAGGAACAGCTGATAGAAGTCAACAGTTTTTAATCATATGGCAGGCCCCTTAGCGGCGTTATTTACGCTGTCTGGAACGCAAAGACTTTGCATGTAGGATACCGTTCAGTCGGAGCCTTACAGTATGTAGGAAACATATGACTGGGTATGATGAAATGTAATTATGCCAGGTTGATGACATCTGTTAACCAATGCAGCTAGAAATTTGAAATGCAGCCTCAGCGGGAGGTGGCGAATAATAAAATAAAAAACCCAGCTTCTACCCTTATAGTCGTAGGAGGTTTAAATTTGTAATGTTTCTTCATTCAGAGGTGGTGATTAAGAGAACAACGAAGCCTCTATGATCAGCTGGAAGAGCCCTAGGACTAACTTCTTTCCTAATTTGAAATGTAATGCGAGCCGTAGCAGGTATCTGTTCAATCAGATAGATAAGCTGCGTTCTCGTAGGACCTGTTTGTAACGGTGACCGACTAGATTGGCCAGCAAAAAAGACACTGTTCTCTGCTGAAAATCACTTCCCGGTGGTTCGGAACCCACCTAAAACTGTAGGTCCAACTCATAAATCACCATCATCCAACTCATTACCCACGCACAGGTCTCAGACTTATGTGGGCTTCATCCTCAAAAAAAAAAGAAAGTAACTGACAAATAATAGCACTTTGATGGATTCGAAATTAATAAATTCTTATTCAATGACATTGATAAAGTGTGTTTGAAATAATACGCCAACAAAGCATAACTATCATTTCGTATTTATTCATCATCGTCATTTATTCTATCTATAAAAAAATACTCTACTTTCACTCGAATGTGGGAGCATTATCAGACTCTGTTGACAATGGTTGAGTTCATGGGAACCTTAACGGTAACCGGTAACTGTTACACGTGGCGTCTGATTGGTCTGTTCAATTTTTTCAAGCATCTATTAATTTGAAAAGACCAATCAGACGCCACCGGTAACATTTACCGGTCACCGGTAAGGCTCCCAGAAATTCAACCAATGATCATATAATAGAATTTACTCCTGGAAAAATTTCAAGTAGCCTAATATAAATTTTCAAATAAATAATGTCATGCCTCAAATAGAATTTCAATTTTGAATAGAAGAGAAGAGAAGGACTAACTTGTTTCCTAATTTGAAAGTGTAACCTCAGCGGGAGGTGGCGAATAATAAAGTCAAGGAGAATTTTTATGATAACGCAGCAACGCGTGTCGGGCCAGCTAGTCAGCTCATAAAATTCAGCATAGATTCAGTTGATTATTTTTTTTTGCATTTTTTACTGTTTTTTTTTATCGTACTTACAAGTGGGTTGAGCCTGTTGCACGGCAGCTGTGTTGTCAATTACTTGAGGCTGGAAAATAAACGTCTGGCCATCAGCTGTATGTATTAACTGAGGCTGTTGTTGTTGAATCACTATTTGACCAGCGTTTCCCTGATTAACAAAATAAATACAAATTTAATTATTTATTTATAATACATACTTGAAAATTACAAATAATAGAGGCTTACAGGAAATGCCAAAACAAACCTCATTGAATACAATTAATCAATCATAGCCAATAATTATGTACAATAGTAAATATAAACAGATTGTCTTCAAAACTCTTGATTTGATTGGCTGCCTTTATTTATTTCCTAGGAGGGCGAAGTTAGGGCGCAGCCGGCCCTCTCTTACACTTAACCCTCCTATACAATTATGACTACTTTCTAAGACTTACAGCTAATTATATAAATTTCATTAGAAAGAGAAAAAACAAAACAAAAAAAAAATAAAATTGAATGACTTCTCTGACTCTTGTCAGAGAAAACGAAATACCGGACGACAATCAGCCCGATTCTACTCTATGTATCAGAGACGAAGAAGTTGAGCAGCAGAGAAGAAAAAAATATTATATAAATATTTTACTTAGGCCTTGTACTTGAGAATATCGTTTAAAATTTTAATCTTCTAAATAACATTATTTTTAAACCCAGGGAATTCTGAGCCCTTTCTATAAGTCTCTTTGGTAAGCTATCATAATTATCATCTGGAATAATTGCAGTAATGAAAGGTGTTAAAGGGCTATTTCACACAATTTGAGGTTTACTTATATTAAAAAAGGCATAGTTGGCTTTGTAATCATATTCAAAAAAATTAAAGATAGCTTGAGACTAAACAGTTGCTTGCAAAAATGCGTTATACTTGTTTAAATTACCTAATTCGAGTTTTTACAACCTTGGACAAAAAATATATACGGTCAAATAATTGAACTAATGGTATGGATAATCACAGTACAATAACAAAACACACACTATGTACAAAATTGCATTTGTACATTGCAATTTGATTATTTTTATTGCAAAAAATTATTGACTTATTGTTCCCAGCTACACATCGAATTATTGTTGTTTCCTTGTTAGCCAATTTAAT
Source organism: Conomelus anceps (assembly GCA_948455865.1). NCBI lineage: Eukaryota > Metazoa > Arthropoda > Insecta > Hemiptera > Delphacidae > Conomelus > Conomelus anceps. Next base: position 22,569,740 of record OX418227.1, on the reverse strand, counting down.
TATGCACTCGTAACAAAAGTATGTCAAAATACGTGTTGCAATCAATTTTCTTATTTTCCCCACCAAATTAAAAAAAAATTCAAAATTCCCGACCTTTTCCCGACCTACTAGAATTCCCGACCTTTTGCCGACTTTTCCCAACCAGTAGACACCCTGTTATTGATTATTCATCATGAGGCAAAAACGTAAGTCAGGAGAGCCATTGGCTTGTCTGACCGCCGTATTTGCCAGCTCATTTAGCACCAAATTACATAAGGTGCACCTAGGAAACGAGCTAGCATTAAACGTAATGCTTTTGATTATGTTTAGGCTACAATGAAAATTCACCCTTAATATTGTCACTTGGAAGAATCAATTCTTAATTTAAATATGGAGTTCCACATCGAAAATAGAAAAATATAATTTTTGGGATGTCCAAATATACGAGACCAAGCAATGATTTATGAGTATTATAGTGAAGAACGTTTATAACCAATGATTTATGAGTAGCCTACTGTATAATAGTGAACAATGGCCACTAATATGCATCGTACCAAATAGTCTACATATCTATTCATAAGGCATAGTAAACATAAATACTGACAAATACTAAATAATTATGTTAGTGAATATAGTACCAAATAGTCTACATAATTATTCATAAGGCATAATAAACATAAATAATGACGAATACTAGATAATTATGTAAGTAAATATACAATAGTGATTCATTAATGCAGTACAGTACACAAATAGATCACATAAGCACAATAATGGAAATACAAATACTACGTCGCAATAGAAATAGAACAAATACGATTTTTAATAGATTATTGCATCACCAATTGAGCAAGACTATTCATGAACGTTCCTTTAGTGTCTCTTGACTCGAGAGACTTTTGAAATGCCTTTAATATAAATTTAAAGAGTCCCTTGATTCAAGGGACACCGAAGGAACGTTCATAAATACGACCCTATATTTTTTTGAAATTTGACTATTTAAGGTATTGTTAAGAATGGTAATATTGTGGATAATTATTGATCTGACTTGACTTCTATACTCCATAACAGTACTCATCAAGACATAATCTTCAAAAAAGTATTTCTCAACTTATTATTGTAAATTTAACGACTTGGTCAGTTTCAAATTGTGAATATATACTAATTGTACTCACACTTGGCCGAACGTTTTCGAGTTATGGAAACTCATCTTCACAATTTAAAACTGGTTGCAAGTCCTTAAATTTACAATAAAAAGTTAATATTAACTTCCTGGATTTCTTGTTCCATGACGAACTGCGTTGTTAATATCAACTTTTCAAGTGAATTCAACGACTTGCAGTCAAATTTTTATTAAAATAAGTAGTATTTCACTTACTTCTGTAGGCCGAACGTTTTCGGGTTGTTAAAACCCATCTTCAAGGCAAATTTTAATAAAACTTTTACTGCAAGTCGTTGAATTCACTTGAAAAGTTAATATTAACAAAGCAGATCGTAATGGAACAAGAAATCCAAAAAAAAGTCTTTCTATTACAATTCATGAAGATCTGTTGAAATATGTCTCGGGCTGTAAAATAAGTTTTTTTATTACAGTTGCAGTTAAATTCCCCTGTATTCTACCTGTATAGCTGTAGGAACAGGAACCATTTGCAACTGCTGCAGGGTTTGCCCGGCTTGGCTAGCCAGCTGTATCTGCCCGGTCTGAGGTACATGGTGCAGTACTATCTGCTGACCATTGGCACCCTGTATCACCTGCCCAGCTTGGTTCAACTGTACCACCTAGCCAAAAAACAAACACAACACAACGTGCAACATTAAAATACGTCAGAAGAAACATAGAAAAGTTTACACCCGGTCGCAGAAACACATTACTTTATGATGATTCATTATCCTGACTACTTTTAAACCAAGCTGCTATATGAAAGCAAATGATTATACCTATATACATGTTAGCATTCGCATAATCTATATATCTTGAATTTAGATAGAATATAGATGTGTATCGTGAATATAGAGGTATGCTAGACAGTATACACACTCATCTGTGCAGTCAGACCCTGCGTGGAAGATGGAAGTGGACTGTCAAGCATAGAGTTTCAGAAATTGTTTCGGTGGGCTTGGCATACTGATACAGTTTTGATAGCTCAGTGAGGAAAGCAATCACAAACTACCTCACTCCTCGTTTGTGTAGTACGCTCTTTGGACAAAACATAACGTTGAGGTCTGAAGAGTCAATCTACATACATATATCATGAATGGTGGAACATATACCATCGTGTAAAATGTATAAAGATTGTTCCTTCATTCAAACATATGCGCCATATTGTAATAATTACTGTTTTTTTTATTATAATGAAGCCCAGATAGGTTTGAGACCTGAGCGTGGGTAATGAATTGAATGATGGTGATTGACACGTGGGACCTACAGTTTTAGGTGGGTTCCGGACCAGCGGGGAGTGATTTTACAGCAGAGAATAGTATTTTTTGTTGGCCAATCTTATTGGTTACCCTTACAAAGAGACTACAGGAGTTCGTAGCTTGATATAGCTTAAGTAAGCATAATATAAATGACGAATACTATACTGTGTTCACGAAAAGGAGAGACAAACAATAACAAACGTTTGCGTTTGTGTGAGTGAAAAAGTGGTGACTCATGTCAGCTGTAGTGCTCAATTAATTTATACCAGTTCACACTGAGTTCAGTGTCACAGACGCAGTGTCGTACTCTTTTATAACCCTACTAGCTGGCTCGACGCGCGTTGCTGCGTTCTCATAAAAATTCTCCTTGATTTTATTATTCGCCACCTCCCGCTGAGGTTACATTTCAAATTAGGAAAGAAGTTAGTCCTAGGGCTCTTCCAGCTGATCATAGAGGCTTCGTTGTTTTCTTAATCACCACCTCTGAATAAAGATACATTTCAAATTTAAACCTCCTACGACTATAAGGGTAGAAGCTAGTTTTTTATTTTACCTCCCGCTGAGGCTGCATTTCAAATTTCTAGCTAGCACTTCATTGGTTAACAGATGTCATCAACCTGGCATAATTACATTTCATCATACCCAGTCGTATGTTTCCTACATATTGCAAGGCTCCGACTGCATGGTAGCCTACATGCAAAGTGCAAAGTCTTTTGCTGTTCAAAGACAGCGTAAATAACGCCACTAAGGGGACTGCCATATGATTAAAAACTGTTGACTTATATCAGCTGTTCCTTTAAGCTGTTTGGCTGGCAAGTTCAGTAGGTTAGGTCTATAAAATGGTTTAATTAATAATAATTATTAGCTCCCCTATTGAAATTTATGGTCAGAAACCATCCCCAATATTCACACAACATATTCCCAAAGTTTCATGCCGATCTGTCAAGTAGTTTTGGAGACTATAGGAAACACACATACATACAGACATTCATTTTTATATATAGAGATAAACCGAAGCCCTACCCACACCAGTTGATGTTACTGTTTTCTTCACTACAGACGTTATATTAATATTATTGTTCTCAAGAAGTTTTTCATTATATACATTTAAAATCATACATTTCTCGCCTTTATTTAAGGGACTTGCCTTCTCGCGTTTCTTTGGAGGGGATGTACATTGTACATGTGCCTTCATCTCCACTTTCAGTAGAAGATATCGTATTCGAAAAAATCTAGTAATACATAATTTATAATAATCATAATTATTATCCTCAGCGAAATTATGATGTTGAAGATTCATCTTGTTTCCACTAATATGTAATATAAACTTAAAAACACTTTAAAATGGAAATTAACTCACGTTAGAACTCTAGAACTCATCTGACGATGCTCTAGACAACAGAGTGAAACGGCCGTCACGCCATAACGTGAGTTAATTTCCACTTAAAATTTTTTTTAAGTTTGTATTACATAATTATTACATAAAATATTACAGAATTTCCGGCTCAAAATTATCAATTTAATTTCAATATTCTTGAAATATTTGTGTTATGTAGTGTTTTTCGGTTTTATCAACCATTCAAATTGATCATTTACTGTCGGACTACTTTTTTTAGTGGAAATATTTGATGGAAACAGAAATTTGAACACAACCTATGGACATAACCTAATTTGGACTATTTATGTGACAAATTTGTAATTTGAACTGTTTTGGGCAAATGCCTGTAGTTTTTTACTTGATTGTAATAATTTCATCAAATAAATAAATAAATTATCCTTTCACCTGATCTAATAATAATAATAATAACTATTATTGAACAAATTTCACATAGGTACAGTGAAATAAATGATAGCAAACGACGTTTGAATGCACTTTTTTTAGATAAAAACATTAAAGAAAACTACAGATATACAATTAACTCGTACTATATAAGAGAAACGGTAACGAACCACATTACGAGCCCTCAGAGCGAAATTGCTTAGGATGCACTCATGTGGCGACCCATTGTCTGGTGGCTGTCACTGTCCATCCATTGATCAAGTTAGACAGTATAAATATCTAGGAATTATTTTCGATCATAAACTGAGTTGGGTGGCTCATGTGCAGTATCTCAAGCAGAGGCTGCGAAAACTGAATTATGCTTTTGGGCAGCTGGGGCATGTCCTGAGTGCTGGTCACTGCAGGACTGTGTATTATGCTTATGTGCAGACATTGCTTGAGTATGGCATCTTGGCATGGGGTGGTGCCTCATCTAATACCCTGCGGCCTCTTGCTGTCTCCCAGAGGGCACTTATCAAAACGTTATTGGTCAGAAATCACAGATATCCAACACACTTACTTTTTCAGGAATTCCCGGTCTTAAATATAAAACAATTGTACATTAAAAACCTTCTGACCTTTATTAAAAGAAGTAACTTTATTTTTACAGAAATTCAGCATAATCACCTTACTAGGAACAGACTATATACCAATATCCAATTCCCTCAACTGAACAATACTACTCAATTGGGGAATTCTTTCTATTTAGCACACTGGCTATACCGCAATATTCCTGCAGAAATTTCAACAAATTATGAGGGGTGTAGCATTGCTGTCTACAAGCGGAGAGTGAGCAGGTGGCTGCTTTCTATCGGTGCAGATGCTGCAGAGGCTCTGCTTATATCACCATACAGATAAATATTTTCTTTAACTGATTTGATTCCTATATTAGTATTCCTATCATCCTATCAGGACCTATTTTCAAGCTGTTATTATCAAATGAGCTCCATGAACGCCGTTGAGTGAAAGAGAAAAAGAGATTTTTTTTTCAAAAAAACATTTTTCATTTCTTTTTTACATTTGTACTATTTAATTTATTCAACATAACTAGCATTATTTATTCTCATGTATTTTATTCTACTGATTTTTTCCCTATGTAACTCATTCTGTTCAATACTGACTCCTCTCTGCACACGGACTAATCATCCAAGCAGGGTGTCTATTCATATTATATTAACTATTTACTGTATTGTATTTATTTCCTGAATAAATTGAAATTGAATTGAATTGAATTGAATTGAATTGCTACAATGACATTGAACTAAGAGTGAACTGGAAGAAATTAATCGAGCACTCTACAGCTGGTATGAGTCATCACCTTTTCATTCACACAAACGCAAACGTTTGTTTTGGCTTGTCTCTCCTTTACATGAACAGAGGAGTGAGTAATACATGTATTTTATAATTCAAAAAGCTAAATTACTCTCCAAACTATATATGATTTATTTACACTATTCAATTTATAGCAAATTATTTAACTTATTTATGTACTATATTTTAAGCTCACTTGATCTCAGAATGTGAAAATTTCAGTTGGCTCTGTTGGCTGCATTGTAATCTAGCTATCATTCATCGAATATTGTCACACTTTTATACTGAATGATGTGATGGTGTAACAGTAGAGTGGTATCTGAGTGGTACGGATAATGAATCGTTATTAAAGTAGTGCATTTCTGCAACTGGTGGATGGGAACATATAGGAAATATCACAGAGACATGTAGAAAATAACATGAAAACACAAGAAAAATATCACGGAAACATAAAAAATTCCATGAAAATATGTAAGCCCCGTTTACACTATGCCAGTGGCTAAAGGGCCAATAGGCATGACAATTGACTTAGACCAGTTTAAGAACACAAAGAATTTAATGAATAGACAGACCTAGAGCTATGTATGCAATATAAGTACATGATAAAACAAGGGTTGAATATCTTAAATTAATGCAAATTAGGAAAAATTTTCAGAACCAAGTTACATTGACTGGTACATTGAGTAGGTGCAGATTAAGAAAAAATATATAAATTATACATGATGGGATCAGAGTCACAAACCACTGAAACACAAAACTGCTAAAACAATAAACATTCAGCCTTAAAAATTTTATGAAACGGGTGCACTTGAAAATTTATACTCTACACAAAAATGTGATTACATTTAGCTCCCTGAATTGGAAGATACCTAATATAATTGTTGCCATTGAAGATATAAATCAATAACGACAATCACAAGGAAAGATTACACACTAAAATAAAGCCAAACACATTAAATATTGTAAAACGATCAAACTGATAAATGAGATTTTAAAAATTATACTTCCAATAGAGTTGTTTGATTGAATAAGACAAAAATATACGGCACTAAACTATTCTTTGTTGGGCCACCATTTTATGGAGAGCCCGTTTGAATGGAGGTTATCTTACTGCAGCCTATACTTCATTGGTCCCGGGTTCGATACCGACTGGGTCTGAAATTCATGCATCATCATTCCATTCTATTATCCACACACAATTGTCAGATTTGGAGTAATCTGAGGCCACAAAAGAATAAGTTTTCTGCAATCAAGAACAACTCGTCGTTGTAGTTTTAGATAATAATAATCTCCTTCTGCACTTTGCCAAGAAGATTTGCTGACAAATTTTTTAAATTTATTTGTTACATTGTTTAAAGGAATTTTTGAATAAAGGCCTTTATTTATTTTTATTTGATAATAATAATTTCTGACTAAACCGGTCTGGCCCAGGCCTGGTGTCAGAGTTATCAGGTAACACTTGAAAAAGTTCAGGGCCTCTGACGGGACTAGACGATTGTTTATAGGCAGCCGGGACCGGCATTCTCAACGTTTCCTTCGAAACACTTCATGTATTCCAAGATAACTGAAGTTCTTACCTGTACTTGTTGACCCGCGGCTGTGGCAGGAACTTGCATTACAGTCATTTGACGTTCTCCCGTCAGCTGTTGATCCATTTTACCCTAACAGCTTTTCTAAAAACAGAATAAAAAGACAACAATGATCAATACGATAAAAAGACAACAATGATCAATACAATAAAAAGACAACTATCTACAAGTTCAAGAAAAATGTTAAAATGTGAAAAATGTAAATGGAAGTGAAGTGATAGCCGCGAGCCGTAGCAGGTATCTATTCAATCAGAGAGATAAGCTGCGTTCTCGTAGGTCCTGTTCGTAAAGGTGACCGATTAGATTGGCCAGCAAAAAAGACACTGTTCTCTGCTGTAAAATCACTTCCCGGTGGTTCGGAACCCACCTAAAACTGTAGGTCCAACTCATCAATCACCATCATCCAACTCATTACCTACGCACAGGTCTCAGACCTATGTAGGCTTCATCCTCAAAAAAAAAAATTAAGACAAAGGGTTTGAATAAGTTGAGAATGTTGGTTTGGATAGAGAAGTGGGTGAAAATGGATAACATTTCTCACAAGACAGGTGGTATTAACTAAGTTTGAAGAACTGATTGTAGATCACGTTTCTATGGCTTTTCATTTCGTCACAGCATGAGTGAGTTTTAATCAAAAGTCGTCAATGTGCAAGATAAAACTGATAAATCTATTGAAATGTTCCAGTAATTAAAAACCATCAACATAGAGATGAGATCGTAAATCCAATAAATCTAAGCACCTTTTGCTTTTACTCAGTGATTCAGACATATTTTATCTTGAGACCTTGTATTTTACAGACATCATAATATCTAAAATAATCGATCAAACTGATATCTGATTAAAGGTTGAGTCGAACCAACTCAAATTTTATGAGATAAAGGATAATTCGCCACGACATCAAGAAACAGATTAGATAACAAATAGTAGCCAATGTTTGGAAACTGTCAACATAACCTCTACCTACCGAATATATCCTGAGGATATTTTTTCTGTTTGGAATTTATCCATCGCAATTCGAAATACAAGAATCAAACAAACAATAGCTTATTCTCAATAAAATAGAATATTATGTTTTATTCAAGATAATAATGTTTATCACTTTTCAATCATAACGTTGTGATTTGAGGTTTCAATGTGTGTGTGTAACTCAAGGTTTATAAACTGACGTGTACTTGAGCCTGTGGCTTGAACTAGAGTTCCTTGAACAAAGATTTAGAGCTAATGCTAAGTCAAAATAACATAACACAAAACATTTTATTGTGTTGTACAGTTTTTGAAAAAATTAAGTTTTTGGATATTGTATGAAGTAAAGTCTAAAGACAGCCAAACGGCAAGTGAAACAAAACGCAAATACGCTTATTATTTCACAAACAAACATGGCTACTGATATTTCTGGACGTTGAAAAATTCTACTGGGCTGCAAAGTGCAGTGAGAACGAAATAAATTGCAAAATTTGAACAGTGAAGTCGAATTTTGCCGGCCTGATGCAGTATAATGACCACTAAAGTTGTTTTATAATTTGTGGACTTACATTGGATATTTTCGACGGCCGTATTCCCAATGATTGGTCGGAAATTGTATCACCAATGAAAGGCGAATGCCCAACTCTTGGTATTGGCTTTCTACAGGCTCGCCCAGTCTCAACGCACAACGGTGGTCGATGAGAACTAGCCTCAAACAGGGCTCAAAGTTCCCGAAACTAATTTCAACCCCGTTGGAGACTAGCCTCCAGCAAGGTACACGGTTGATACCTTCAATAAAATAAATTATCAATTTTGTAGAATATTTTTATTAAGAAAAAATATAAAAAAACCTTTTTTTTTTAAATTCCAGAAGCAATGTAATTCTGCTTCAGAGACAATTTACAAATTAAATATATCATGATGGCGTTGGTAGCAGAGTTCATGAAATACAGGTTTCATTTCCAATTCCGGTTCTCTTTGCCGCCATTTTGCAAGACGTGGTCTCTACTGGAACAGCGCTGACCATTTTCTGATTGAGAAATTGGTTATTCTCGACCAGTAGCTGATTGCTTGGTTTTATAAATAGCTGTAAAAATGGTAAGTAATTCTGATGTAAATTCAGTCCATATTTCATTAAAATTAGTTGACTTAAATGCTTTAACATTTCGAACATGCCATGTGGCTCCAGCCACATGAATAATAGACTAACTTTTCAAGATTGAAAGTCCTGCTTATAATCATTATTAAATTATTTTATCCACTCTTACTTCATTTAAATTCATGATTAATTCCATGTTGATCATCGTTTTATGTCTGTTGATCACATAGGTTATGAGATAGGTTATCTTTACGAACTCGTGATTCAATCTTATTTTTGTGAATTATATGGATGGAAGCATTGATAATTGATATGTACCCGAATTATTTGTATTTTGCAAGACCCATATGAATTTTCAACATCGTTAGTCTAAAGTTTATTGGGTTTTTTTTTGAACCCCTGGTGTTCGTTCACTGGAGAAGTTTGTGTGAATAAGTATTGATGCATGTAAATGTATTATTTTCCAAGTTAATTAAGAATCTTTTCAATTGATATATTACTTCATAAGAAATTGATAAAAACTTGTCTTAAGAAGCTAATTAGATATCCTACTGATCTAGTGTATAAAGAATTGGAGAAAGTGCACTATATGGGCTTCTAACCTAACCTGGCTAGATGTGACTGAACCACCTCCTCATATCTTTATTATTTTGATGCATAAGTGTCATTTGATGAAAAGTGCCTAGTTTCTATTAATTTACATTTTGTGATAAAGAGTTCCTTTTAGTTTATCTGTTTTGTCTATTAAATTTTGTTGAAATTAACGTTTTATTATTATTAAAACTTTTTCATTCAATTAATGAATATCATAGTATTAATGAATAGCCTAATACTTATAGTGTTCACATAATCATAATCGTCCAAGTTATTAAATTTAAACACTATTAACAGAAGCCCATATACTGCACTCCATTCCAATGGAGTGCAGTATATGGGCTTCTCTTAAAAATGACGTGATTAAGTGAATTACCGGTATGTATTTATCCGACTAGATATCATTTGAAAATGAGTATAATCATAGTATGTAACTTCTCCCGTGTTCAAATAATCGCAAACGTCAAGTTATTCAATTGACAACAAGTTACTGACAGAAGCCCATATAGTGCACCACAGCCAAAGAATTTGGCGTTTTTAGAGTTTAGTTCAATACTTTATATGAACTAAGTCTATTGAAGTTTGTATACTTAGACGTAGTGAGTTTCCCTTTTTAGACTAGCATACATATTTGACTCGTGGTAATGTTATTAGAAGGTTGATTGAGCCCTGGGCAAGAACTAGGGTTGCTTGTTGTCATGCTTTCTATAAAGGACCTAGGTTGTTTGATCTCTTACCGATGGGTCTCAGGATCACCCACCTTCAGCCTGTTTAAAAAGAAGCTCCATTGCTTTTACCAGCAAAATAATCACTTTTATAATAATTATTTTGTAGCTTATTTAGAGTGCGAGCCATCCCTCCACAAGTTGAATATTTTACTGTTTTAATTTCTTTCATGTTTATTGGAATATAAATGCTTGCAGTGAAATAAATAATGTTCAAAAAGAACCATTCCTTGATGTAGTTTGGTTTTTTTACAGAGTAATTTCAAGGATGTTGAGAAGCCAGTGGGTGAAGCACCCCAAGCTCACAGGATCCGTATCACACTCACTTCCAAGAACATCAAGAGCTTGGAGAAAGGTGAAATAGTATTCTGCCTCTATTTTTTATCTTAACAATTAAAGGTTACTGAAGGGAGCGCCGAAAAATTTCACAGTTTTGTCGTCAGATTACAAATCGATAGAAACCATAAATTTGGGGGAAACGTACATGCCATTTAATCTTGAATCTAGTCCTAGTTTCATAAGAAACTCATTTTAAATTACATCTAGTTAGTGAACTTATTTTTCCCTTATGACAATGTTTTATTCCCTGGGTGGATTTAACCAATCTAATAAATGTTTGGATAGTCCTATTCAAAGGAGTAATCAGTCTTGAAATTTATTATTGTGTTATCAATAGTTCTGAAATATAAGAAATGAACTCCATTCTACTCTTTAAATTACTGTTTTATTAGTTAGGTTTTAATTTTTCTTATGAGAGTGTTGTATCGGGATAAACAGTGTTGTATGTGATGTTCTAGCATTCCCCTTTTCAGACCATGATTGTGTTTTGTGTTGATTTGAATATTTGTTCAAGTGAAGACGGTATGAAGACAAGGAAGACAGTGGTAACTAGGCCAGTGACTAATGAAAATCTGGACTTACTGAGGAACGCACTCGCTAATGTAGACTGGTACAGATTTATTCTAGAAACTCATTCTTTGAACTCTGAAGAGGTATTCAACAGGTTTCTCAATATAATAATTTATTATTTTAATATGTTTATTCCTGAAAGAAAAATTGTTGTGAAAAATTTGCAGCAAGCAAAGAGAATGGGGAAAATGAAACAGAAAAACTGGTATACGCCACAATTGGCTCAAATGAAAACCATAGTGTTGTTGTATTTAGAAATTTATAGGAGGAATCAAACTGATGAGGCTAGGAAGGCATACTCAGATACTAGATCATCATATAAGCGGTTGGTTAATGAAGCTAGGAAGGCATATAATACTTCTAAAATTGAGTCTACTGGAAATAAGTGCAAAGCTGCATGGAAAATAATAAAAAATGTTCAGAAGCAGGTACAAAAAGATCCAATTCCATTCACACCCAATGAGTTAAATAAGTTTTTCTTGGATTCAGTGTTGGATGTACATGACAAGATTGTTCAGCCCAATCTGACAGCACAGAATTTATTGGAGCAGAACTTTGTTTTTCCTCCCGATCAGGATAAGCCCAGATTTACATTTCATGAAGTATCCCCACATGAAGTACTTAATATAGTTTTCAGTTTTAAGGCCTCTGCCAGTGTTGATATTTATGGCTTTTCTAGTGATTTATTGAAACAAATTATTCAATGTATTATAAATCCATTTACATATTGTATAAACAGATGCCTGAGAGATGGAATTTTTCCTGAAGTGCTGAAAGTCTCCAGGGTTGTACCTGTTTACAAGAAGGGGCCTAAAGATAGTCCAGGTAGTTATCGTCCTATTTCATTGGTGCCATGTTTTGCAAAAGTACTTGAGACCTTAATACATAAGCAATTATATGAATATCTTGTTGAGCACAATATAATCAGTGATGCTCAGTATGGATTTGTAAAGGGAAGATCTACTACAGGAGCTATGGATGCTCTTGTCAAGGATATTCTAAGAACTTTTGAAAATAAAGAGTTTGCTCAGGTGACCTTCTGTGACCTGAGCAAGGCTTTTGACTGTGTAGTGCACTCTCTTTTATTGAACAAATTGAATTTTTATGGTGTTTGTGGAGTAGATCTTTGTTTGTTTGAAACTTATCTGATGGGACGTAAGCAGGTGGTGTGTATTGGAAACAAGAGATCAGATGTAGCATGTGTAAAATTTGGTGTCCCACAGGGTTCGGTTCTGGGACCACTGCTTTTTGTTTTGATGATGAATGACCTTCCTGCTGTTCTTAAATGCCATTCAATACTTTATGCTGATGACACAACATTTCTCAATAATTGTTCTGACCTGCAAAATCTCAAAGTTCTGACTGAGTCCACTCTGAAGCAAGCGGCAACATGGTTCAGGGCTAACAGATTCATGCTTAATGAAAATAAAACTCAAACTATGCACTTTACCCTTAGGGATGGGTTAGATGATGTGAATTTAACAAGTGATGCAAAATTTTTAGGTGTATTCATTGACAGATACTTGACCTGGGAAGCCCATATTAATTATATCTCTGGTAAACTATCAAGAGTGATTTACCTAATTGGGCAACTGAAAAACCATGTTCCAGACAATTATTTGAGGTCAGCTTATTTTGCCTTTTTTCAGAGTATTGCTACATATGGTATACTACTGTGGGGTAATAGTAGATATACAGGAAGAATTTTATTATTGCAAAAAAAGGTAGTCAGGGTATTGACAGGTTCTAATAGATTATCACATGCTAAGCCTCTTTTTGTTGAGCTTAAAATAATGACAATAGTGAGTTTTTACATATACACAGTATTATTGCATGTTAAAAGAAACTCATCCAATTTAAAATTAAGACTTGATACTCATAGTTATAACACAAGGAATTGTAAGAGGATTGATATTCCCTATCAAAGATTATCTAAAACAGCTAAAAGTTATGATACACTTGGCATTAAAATGTACAATAAATTACCAACAGATTTAATTATGGAAACGGGAAAGAAATTTAAGACCAGGTTATTAAATTGGCTTGTAATTAATCCTTATTATACTGTTAATGAGTTCTTTGAAAGTGAAATAATTGTTGCTTAGAGATGTTTACATCATTTTTGTATTTTTTATGTAATTGTTCAGGAGGCTTAGGTTGTGCTGTGAGCATTATGCATAACCCATATGATGAGTCACATGTATTGTTTGAATATATATTCTAGGGCTTGTTTTGTATTTGTGTATACAATTAATATTGTAAATCTATTTTATTTGTATTTGACGTTGTCTATTGTTCAAAGAGCTTAATGACAATAAAATTATATTTATTTATTTATTTATTTATTTTAATCATGCTTTTTATGTAACTCATCAGATGTGCCTGTGTGACATTTCCATGACCTAATACTTCATGATCAATCATGTATAAAATGTATTGTTATTATTTATGAATAAAAATGGACAATATTTTAATTGCTATAAATAGACTCAGTAGTTTTCAAGCAAAAGCGGGTCAACTCTAGGATCTGTTTCGATTCTAGTAAGTACTTGATGATGAAGTCCACATGAGTCTAAGGCGTGTGTGTGAATTATGTTATGAATGATGAACCTACAGTTTTAGGTGAACTATCAAATACTTGTTAGTTGATTCTCACATATCAAACGCATTTTTCCCCCAATGAGGAGCTTCAACGAATTATGTGCTCCTCGTTGGAAGTTAGAACGCATTCCTTGGTGTGTAAATGAATGACACTAATAGAATAAATTTTCTGAAGAAATTCATTTAATTCTTTTAAAAAACATTCGGGTTTTGAAGTTATTTGAGTCATTTATACTCTCACTCATTTGATTGTTAATTTTGAGTCTTTCCAGATGAGCTCTACTAATAAAAAAAACTCAGATTTTATTGATAGATACGATGGATATTGTTCTCATGTTGGATTTTTTTGCGGAGCTCCTGCAAAAGATTCTTTATTTTTGTGATAAATGATGAATTTATTTGTCTACATAGTTCCCATTGTGTTAATTTTATATTTCTATATAATAATATTTATTTGCCAAAAAAAGAAAAACGATACTAGAAAATATTTAAATGTACATTATATCTTATACTTGGCACAGCTAGCAAAGTGAACACTTAATTTATTCTATTAAGTTTTAATCTATTTGTGTTGGCAGTGTGCTCCGACCTGATTGAGAGCGTGAAAAAGCAGAAGCTGCGCGTGAAAGGACCAGTGCGCATGCCCACCAAGATTCTGCGCATCACGACGCGTAAAACGCCGTGCGGTGAAGGATCGAAGACGTGGGACCGCTTTCAGATGCGCATTCACAAGCGTGTCATCGATCTGCACTCGCCGGCCGAAATTGTCAAGCAAATCACATCGATCAGTATTGAGCCTGGTGGGTAAATTTAAATCTTTATTTTCTCTTTTAAGATTGAATATGTGCGATGATAAAAGCTAAAAAAATATTGAGGATGAAGACAACATAGGACCGTCATCTGTGCCTGTGCGTGGGTAATGAATTGGAGGATGGTGATTGATGAGATGGACCCACAGTTTTAGTTGGGTTCCGAACCACCGAGAAGTGATTTTACAGCAGAGGACAGTCTTTTTTGCTGGCCAATACAATTTATAATGATTCAATTAGAAATGTGTTGAAGAGAAGATTCTGATTGTGGATTATTACATTAAAAATAGGAAAAGGCTTTATTGTTATTCAAAGTTGAAAATGTATAAGAGCGTCAAATGGAAGAAAGTGTGGTTACGACCTAATTTCGCCCTGGAAGGGAAGTTTAAGGGAAAATAAAGGCAGCCATTGTATTCTATTTATTTTTTGATCAAATATATTCACAAACTAATCAGTTCATAAATAATGATTGAAACTGTGTGTAGTAGGAGGTCTTTATTCTGTTACTATTACTGATAAAACGTGAATTGGAAAAGTATGGTTAAATGAGTATTGATTTGAAAAAATTATACATTTTGTACTTGAATTTCCTGCACGTACCCATACTTTTTCCTCAACTATACTTTGCTTTTATTACTGCAATGGATTTTCTATTGAATTGCGTGTATTAGAATTGTTAATACTTGAGTATATAATTGAAAATATTTTATTACATATTCGAAAATTTAAAATTGTGGAGTCTACTCAGCTCAACCTTTGTATTGCTGAAATTCTACAAATAATTATGTCAGTCTCGACATTTATGTATAGGTTTATTATTGTCTTGGAAATTCGTGGAAGTTTTATATAACCTTTTTTCAATTATTTTTATTGAGAATGCATTGATTACTCTACTTTTATTGTGAATTTTTTACCTATTTTGGAAATTCTGAATCCATGCATGCATTTGTTAATAAACATGCATTTCTAGATAAACAATGTTTAAACTTTTGTCTATTTGATTGAAATAATTGAAAAAATGATGTTTTTCAGGTGTGGAGGTGGAAGTGACAATCGCTGATACGTAGACTGTGATCTATTGTTTATTTTTGTATTGCAACATCATTGACATTGCTCTATAAAAAAATAGAAAACCTCTGAAAAACGAATCTAATTCATTTGTAATATCAAACATATTTTATATTTCTAGTATAGAGTTTAAGCGTTTTCAAAGCTGCTTCAAACACTAGCTGAAGTCTTGAACACTTCTGTTTGAGACAGGCCTGTATTTATGAACCTTCCTTGAGGTCTCCTGCATTCAAGGAATACTTGAAAAGCATTAACTCGAAAGGCTTTTCATGTCTCCTGAGTTAAGGGAGGCTCAAGGTAGGTTCGGGCCCGACGCTAATATAGTCTTGGTAACGTGAGCATGGTGATTTATAGTGAATCGGATTGCTCAAATAAGCGAAATTCAAGTCATGATCAGTTTCTGTTTTACACAGTCACCCTGCGTTCTGATGATGGAAACATAACTTGCAAAGCAACTGATACTCGATTGAAATAATTGCTTGGATGAAAATTTCAACTACTAAGGATTTTTATTTATTGATACAGTCAAAATACAACTTATTGTAAAGAAACAACAGGCTTTTAGCCCAGAACTCTATTACTAAATTTCTACCAGAGCTCAAATAATATTAATGAGGATCTCCTTGACATTCAATGTGCTTCATTGTTGGGTTCGTGGGAGCCTTACCGTTTATCGATAAATGGGATTTTACCGGGAACTGTCGTTTGATTGGTCTGTTCAAATTTTTGAACATCTATGAATTTCAAATGACCAATCAGACGCCTCTGTAAAATTTTATTTTCTTGGAAACGGTAAGGCTTATGAACTCAACCATTCGTTGAGTTCCTGGTTCATGTAACTGGTAAATGTTACCGGTGGCGTCTGATTGGTCTATTTTTTTTTAACGTATATAAATTTAAGTAGACCAATCACACGCCACCGGTCACATTTATCAGTTACTGGTAAAGCTTCCAGGAACTCAATCATTGTTGAAAATCGACCATGGTAGTAGCTACAATTTATCAAGAGAACCCTAATTTACCTGAAAAAAAGAACGCTCGATCCTGATGTACAATATATATGTTTATGACATATATGACCTACAGTTTTAGGTGGGTTCCGAACCACCGGGAAGTGATTTTACAGCAGAGAACAGTGTCTTTTTGCTGGCCAATCTAATCGGTTACCTTTAGAAACAGGACCTACGAGAACGCAGCTTATCTCTTATCTGATTTAACAGATACCTACTACGGCTCGCGGCTATCATTTTTCATTTCTATTATTTGCACCAGGCCTTGAGATGCTGGAGCTCTACAGCCAACTCGATGATAATCACCATCGCAAAATCAAGCACATGGTGTAGGACAGATTGGAACAGCGTGACTACCTCCATTCTAAAGCATTTGATGATTATTGGATGCTCCACTGTGTAAGCACCCTAATGCAGTCATGAGGTTGGCGGTTATGGTCATTATCATTGAGCATTGGGTACTCCACTGTGCAAACACCGTGATGCAGTTCTTATGGTGTTGGATATGGAAAAATCATCCCCAGTCTTGAAGTATTTAAAGGCCTCTCCCAAAAATTTTTACTGGGCTCATGAGACTGGAGCAGTCATTTCATGAAAAATACAGCCCACTGCTCAGATGGTATTATCCACCTCTGACTGCTCCATGCACTTATAGTTGAAAATTATTATCAAGTTCAATGAAAATTGAATTTTTGAAGACCGTTTGTATGATTCTATTAAATATTTTCTAGCGTAGGCATGAATAAACTGTATAAATATAAGCTATGCGCATGATCTGAGGGGAGACTTAAGGGGATTTGCCCCTTGAAATTCTCAAGCTACACAAGAAATAGAAGCTCTGCAAAATAACTCAAATAAGAAAAGCCACTTGTGGGAGGTGAGAAGCATTTCAGATGCCATCCACATCTGACGCTCCGACAAATATTTTTCTAAATTTTACCCCACCTGTAAAAAATGTTTGTTTCGCCCTGGAGATTCATGCTATTATCAATGTTAACAACGATATTGAAAACATCGAGCTGTAGAATCGACTATGGTTCGATATCGATAGTCTCAGCAATCAAAATCAAACATGAATCTAAAAATCTATCTTTTGTTTATATCAATTTTGAGCTTCTAGTTATTGATTCTTGAGCAAATTGTTGGTTTAAAATGTTGAATCGTTTTACTAAATAGCTTACAGACACCTTGTAGTTTAATAATGCATTTTCGGAAGTCTCTACGGGATAAAATATGCGAGGAATCCATAGACTTGTAACTTGCTGTCTGTAAGGAATTATTACTTGTGAGTAAACTTATTTTCATAGTGTTCTTTTGTAAAACTAGTTAATTTTCCTCCTCTCACAACCTTAGAAACATTTTTGTGCATTATTTCGCAATGTATTTCGAGATAATCCTATTTTTTCTCACAGTTGGTGGTGTTGAGGTTATGCGTAGGAGTTGTTTTTGTTTGTTTACGTTCAAACAACTTTCTGGAATTCCATTAAATCTATCTTATTCACCTTGTTGTCAACGTGAGGCAACTTTTCATTTTATTGGCAATTTAAACTGTAGTTTGGAAACTACACTTTATCTGGATCGTGAATCTTGGAATAATAATACGCTACAAACCGTCAGTATAGTCGCAGTACTAATTCTTAAACGCTTCTACGGTTGGATGAGAACGCATTGTGATTGTAAATAACCTCATAACCATTACTGAAGTTTCAATATGTGAAGTATAACTTCTTTTTTTCATGGTGCAGCCGTACAAAATTTCTCGGCGCAGAAGTCGTCATGGATTCTCAGCACTGGTTGTTGGACACCGGTTGACTGCATTCTTCCTAGGAGCAATAGTTGGTTGCGTGCTACTGTATTGTGTTCTCTTCAACTGGCATGGTAAGTATATTACATTTTCAACTTAACTCTTTTTCTACATTTATTATTTGTAATTTTACTGTGGGCCATGGTGCTGATGTCAAAGCAGTGCTCATCCTGCTGAAGAAATCCCAAAGAATCCCTCATAGGGTCAAGGATCTGGGCTCCAGGGCTTTACTGAGGACCAGAAGGAAACACCTTTTACTCCCTTAATGAGTTCCTTGGAAAGTAAGGGATTGTGAATGCCACTAATGACATCTAATTTATGGTGTCAGAGGTCTAAATCCTGGGTTTCTTAGAACGCGGATTTGGACTAAATAGGTAGCGGACAGGGTCGCAATTGATGCTTTTGGTATTCCTCACCTTTATCAAAAGCATCAAATTGTTGTATATGCGGCCCTGTTCGCTGTCCATCTAGTCCAGTTCTAGGAAACCCAGGCTTTAGACGAAGTGAAAGACAATATTCAGGTAATATTCTTATATGTTTTGCGAACTGGCAAATGTATAGAATTTTCCTATTGATAAGTTAGGTACGGTACTTCAATCTTCAAAACATGTTTATCCTTGTTCAATGGAGTGAGATAACAGTTGAGAGTTTGGGAAAAACTATTCCTTCAATCCCTTATTCTCCAGCGCTAGTGTCATGAACAGAGGACAGCATGAAGACGCACAATAGATTTATTTGGTGTCAAAGTAATAATTTATAACGAATATTTCCTCTACATTACAGGATACAACAAACATCCAGAAATGCTTGGCTTTGCCAATAGGGAAGCCAGACTGGCTGAACGGGTCAGAGAAATGGAGGATCAGAATCAGATTCTGCGTAAGCAACTAACGATCTCACAGAGCCATCTGGTGACGGCTGGGCGAACTACTTATAATTTGCCACTGCCTCTCAATGGACAGCCGGTGGCTACGACGCCATCTTGTCCCAGTGTACAGGTGAGATCTACAATAAATTTACAAAATACTTCATTTCTTTGAAGAGATCCTGAGAGGTTCCCTTAGGCTAATTGCACATATACCGATTTTGGACGGCCGATTTTATACCGGTCGTCCAAATTCCAATAGTGAACCACATGTGGGAACGGGATCTGGCACACACGCTGACCGCTGATCGGCGCCGGTAAAATGCCGGTGAGCAGCCGTCCACTGCCACTGTATCGCCGGCATTACCGGCAAGTAGGGGCCTACATGACTAAATACACGCTTGCACACGCACCGATTTTAAACGTACAGAAAGATAATTCTAATCAGCTGAAAGATTACTTTGATTATAATGTGCATGCGCAATCATTACTTGAAAATAATTTTAGTATTCTGATATGTTGATGTTTAATCACATGTAGACAGCTGATTGATTGACCGGTAAAAATTCGGTGAGTGTGCTAGCACCTGCTAGCTGATAGAATATCGGCCGATTCTGTACTGGCCGTCCAAAAGCAGTGTGTGTGCAAATAGCCTTACCTTGGTCAACAGCATGTGCTATTAAAGCTTGTCAACTCATTTTTGGCAGTTATATTTGTCTGCCTCGCGCATTTCTGCTCCATGTTAATACTACTATGGCTGACGCGCATTCAGCTATTGCTGTAAGAAATCTATTATCACCATTTATTTATGATGTTGAAGATCCATCTTGTTTCCACTAATCTATATAATTATATAAAAATGAATGTCTGTCTGTATGTATGTATGTATGTATGTATGTTCCCTATAGACTTCAAAACTACTTGACAGATTGGCATGAAACTTTGGGAATATGTTGTGTGAATATTGGGGATGGTTTCTGACCATAAATTTTAACAGGGGAGCTAATAATTATTATTAATGAATTAGGGAAGTGATAGCCGCGAGCCGTAGCAGGTATCTGTTCAATCAGATAGATAAGCTGCGTTCTCGTAGGTCCTGTTCGTAACGGTGACCGATTAGATTGGCCAGCAAAAAAGACATTGTTCTCTGCTGTAAAATCACTTCCCGGTGGTTCGGAACCCACCTAAAACTGTAGGTCCAACTCATCAATCACCATCATCCAACTCATTACCCACGCACAGGTCTCAGACCTATGTGGGCTTCATCCTCAGAAAAAAAAATTCATTTTATAGACCTAAAAAAAAAAAATCATTTTATAGACCTAAAAAAAAAAATTTATTTTATAGACCTAACCTACTGAACTTGCCGGCCAAACAGCTTAAAGGAACAGCTGATAGAAGTCAACAGTTTTTAATCATATGGCAGGCCCCTCAGCGGCGTTATTTACGCTGTCTTTGAACAGCAAAAGACTTTGCACTTTGCATGTAGGCTACCGTGCAGTCGGAGCCTTGCAGTATGTAGGAAACATATGACTGGGTATGATGAAATGTAATTATGCCGGGTTAATGACATCTGTTAACCAATGCAGCTAGAAATTTGAAATGCAGCCTCAGCGGGAGGTGGCGAATAATAAAATCAAAAACCTAGCTTCTACCCTTATAGTCGTAGGAGGTTTAAATTTGAAATGTTTCTTCATTCAGAGGTGGTGATTAAGGAAACAACGAAGCTGGAAAAGCCCTAGGACTAACTTCTTTCCTAATTTGAAATGTAACCTCAGCGGGAGGGGGCGAATAATAAAATCAAGGAGAATTTTTATGAGAACGCAGCAACGCGTGTCGGGCCAGCTAGTATATAATAAAAACTTAATAAGACAAAGTATGTAAGAGAATTTCACAACATAGACTAGTATTACTTGGCAGTACAACAGAAAATTTAAGAGATTGATTTTCTGTGGCAGTGCACAAAAACACATTTATTTTGTCTACGCAGCATTCACAGCTTTCCAAGCGACTGTACTGATAGTTTATAAGACAAAGTATGTGAGAGAATTTCACAACATAGACTAGTAGTATTAGTGGTGGTAGTGAACAAATATTTCCAAGATTACATACATAAATAAATAATAAAAACTTGAAAAATACTTTCAAGTGGAAATTGTGACTCACGTTATGGCGTGACGGCCGTTTCACTCTGATGTTAAGAGCATCGTCAGACGGCTCACAGTACACTCCACAGTTGAGTATCGTCTGACGATGCTCCTAACATCAGAGTGAAACGGCTGTCACGCCATAACGTGAGTCATAATTTCCGCTTAAAAGTGTTTTTTAAGTTTTTATTATTTATTTATGTATGTAATCTTGGAAATATTTGTTCACTACCACCACTAATACTACTAGTCTATGTTGTGAAATTCTCTCACATACTTTGTCTTATAAACTATCTCTACAGTCGCTTGGAAAGCTGTGAATGCTGCGTAGACAAAATAAATGTGTTTTTGCGCACTGCCACAGAAAATCAATCTCTTAAATTTTCTGTTGTACTGCCAAGTATTACTTGACAGGCTAAAAATGGTGATGGCGTCTCACATTGTGACATCTTCATTTGGCCTAAACTTCTGTTTACATGAGCAACGGTGATGCCTTATGCCTGTCATACCCGTAATGGTATACCGGAAAGGCTTATCAATTGTACAGGTAAACCGGAACGTGTGTATCAGACGTACATATCAACCTACTGGCAAAACCTGATGAGTATTGCTAAAATAAGTGAAGTTCGGTAGAATTCGTCGAAATCCATAGCTCCTTTCATTTATCAAATGTTGAAATAAATGAAGTTCTTTAGAACTCGACTATGTCACGTTTTATTTATTATAGTGCAAAATTGAGACTAAAATTTGGGTTCAATTATAAATAAATTTATAAATAAGATTTGAGTTTAATTATAAATAAATTGAGGTAGATGTTTTTGATTTCAAATTTTGAATAAAATATTGAGATCCCATTTTTCTGAACTGCTGTACAAATTTTCCATGTAGTAGTCCAGCTCTTATGTAAATTTTGATTTTCACTCTAAAGTCTGTTTTTTCTGTATTCAATGTTGTGTTTCTGCGCACTGCCACAGAAAATCAATCTCTTAAATTTTCTGTTGTACTGCCAAGAATTACTTGACAGACTAGCAATCGTTATGGCAACTCACATTGTAGCATCTGCTTGTAGCCCAAACTTCTATTCAGAAAAGCAACAGTGATGCCTTCCTCATGCCTGTAATTAATTATTAGAATTCAGATTCAAATCAAAATCAAAATTTATTCAGATTCTTCTTTGACATATACAAAGAAAATAATTTAAAACTAAAAAAAGCTAAAAAAATTTTTAAATAAAGAATGATACAAAAAATGGATATAGAAAAAAGTCAGTGGACAGAGAGAAAATAGAAGAAGATGAAGGAAGAGAGAGAGAGAGAGAGAGAGAGTGAAGAAACGAAGGGTGATGGAAGCGGTTTGAAAACATGCTGTAAAATGAATTTCATGTAATAGTAGACTATTAGAAATTTTTTCCCTCAATTTTGCTTGTCAATATCCATGAATCCATTTCAGCCTTAAGTCGTTTATTTTTGTTCCTGTGAGTATTTTTAAGAAAGATCAAGGGAATGTAATTAATTAGTGTGGTGGATGTGAAAGAAAATTGTCTCCTACACACATTAAAGTCCATTCTAACATGTTCAAATAAGTTTCGCAAGAGACGTAGATTAAAGGGAGATTCACGCAGTTCAAAAAGGTTTCAATTTTTTTTAATTATTAGAATTATTTGAATAACTCACGAAATTGCAGTAATTTTTATAAGAAAATAATGATGATTATTTATTAAACTTATTGTGGACAAAATATAAACATAAGTTTACATAAGTTTGTAATGATTATTCACAACGAGGAAATTTTTTTTGTAGATTACGTCTCGGAGACTCCAGTTAAGGAATATAAGACAAGTCAGATCAACAATCATACTCTTATACACTAGTTACCATAATTACTATATCAATTTGTTGGGGTGAGGCTTAATTTTGATGTGAAAGGAACTCTTGTACACTATAAAAAGCTTTATCAACTAAATATTTTTTCAATTGTTTTTTAAATATTTCTAATTTTCAAGACTCTTCAAAAACTGTTGTAGCTTGTTGTAGAGTTTCCTACCAATATAACTAGGTTTTTGTTTGAATAAGCTACTATTGTGACTCACCATAATCTCTGATAATCTCTTCGGCTTCTTGTATTATAATCGTGTACGTCAAGATTTTGGTTAATATCATTCGTTTTTACACATATAAGCAGGGTACAGTTAGGAGACCATAACAAACGTGATAGCCGAAAGATCTCGTTGTGAATTTTCAGCAATTCCATTCTAGATAATTTAGAAATAAGTGCCCATATAGGTGTGCAGTCCATTGTCCAATTTTTAAATCAGTTGAAATTAACTATAAATAGTAAAAAATGCCAATACCTTCGATTCAAAAACAAACATAATTTAAATGAAGATAGGGCTATAAACGTGTTTGTAAACGATAATCAATTAGACCAGGAAGAAAAAATTGCATTTCTAGGAGTTATGTTGGATAGACGATTGACCTGGACTCCATACATTGAGAAAATATGTAGTAAAATTTCATCTGGGGTATTTGTCCTGCGACAGCTCGCTAGATTGAATGACAAAAAGTTACTTTTTACAGCTTACCATGGGCTCTTACTGTCACATATTAGGTATGCTATCTTAGTATGGGGTAATTCATCAAAACAAAATCTTGATAGGGTGTTTAAGATCCAAAAGAAAGCGGTTAGGTGTATAGAAAGAGTAAATAGATTAGATTCATGTAGGCCGTTGTTCAAGAGACTTGGTCTCCTAACTGTACCCTGCTTATATGTGTATGAAGCTACTTTATATGTAAAAACGAATGATATTAACCAAAATCTTGATGTACATGATTATAATACAAGAAGCCGAGGAGATTATCACTTGGTGAGTCACAATAGTAGCTTATTCAAACAAAAACCTAGTTATATTGGTAGGAAATTCTACAACAAGCTACCGCAGTTTTTGAAGAGTCTTGAAAATATAGAAATATTTAAAAAACAATTGAAGAAATATTTAGTTGATAAAGCTTTTTATAGTGTACAAGAGTTCCTTTCACATCAAAATTAAGCCTCACCTCAACTAATTTATTCGGTAATTGTATGGTGTGTAGGGTTTAAGAGTGTATAATTGCGTTGATCTGACTTGTCTTATACTCCTTAACTGGAGTCTCCATGAAGTAATCTACAGAAAAAAAAAAAAAATGTAAGTGAATAATCATCATTATTTTCTTATAAAAATGACTCCAATTGAGTGAATTATTATAAAAAGTTCAATTGATACGTGAGTTTGTAATGGGAGAAGAAATTCAACAATAATTGCTATTTCAATGAATTATCATTTAATTTCAGGAAGCCGAAGTGCCGAAATGTGAGGTAATTCATGTGGCCATTGTTTGTGCCGGATACAATTCTAGTCGTTCTGTAGTCACCCTGATTAAGTCGATACTGTTCTACCGCCGAAATCCTCTGCACTTCCATCTTATTGCTGATTCTGTTGCTCAGGTCATTCTGCAAACACTTTTCAACTCATGGAGTGTACCCCAAGGTATCCATATTCATTCTTCGATTTTATTTTTCATTTATTGATTGTCAATAGCATAGATAAACGATAAAATCAGTATTAGTATTTTATCTGTGCAAATATGTAATATTTATATTTTTTACTTAGATTGTATTCAATTTCCTGTGTGGTAAATTACTGGAAATAATGTTGAAATGTAGTTAGGCCAATTGCACCTTGAAAGCTATTGTTTGAAGTCCAAAGTGATGGTTAAAAAATGATTTTATAGCCGAAAGCTATAAACCTGTGTTCCAAAGGTTGATCTCTTATTAAAAAATTGATAATGTT
This sequence comes from Conomelus anceps, assembly GCA_948455865.1. Taxonomy (NCBI): domain Eukaryota; kingdom Metazoa; phylum Arthropoda; class Insecta; order Hemiptera; family Delphacidae; genus Conomelus; species Conomelus anceps. The sequence continues at coordinate 22,544,203 of OX418227.1, read as the reverse complement.
TCTTGAATCTTCTCTTTTACTCTTCTTTATCCTCTTTTGATTATCTTTTCTTTTCATTTTTCTTTCTTTGATTGTTTCTGACTTTTCAAGTGATAAGATACGTATTCATGATATTTTTCTATCTCTATGATTCCAAGTCTTCACTCTTCGTTACATTTTCTTCTTATTATGTCCTCGAGTTAGTATTTATTTTTATATCTCCATTAGTTTCTATATTTCGATATTCATCTGTTATACTAGCATTAAACGTGTAATTTTGTTTTAAACAGCCAGTTTTTGGGTCAATTCATGTATGACCCCATAGTTTGTGAATAAAATAAATGAATTCATGAGAAGGAATTCCACTAGATTGTAGTTTTTTTGAGTTCATAAAAATATGAAGAATTCCGAAAACAAAAATTTTTACCAATTTAGGAGTGACAGACATACCACTTTATCTAATCATCAATGAATTCCTCTATTGCCAAAAATAAACAAAATTATAATCACAATAATATAATTCAAATTTCTAAATATCTGACAAGAAAGTTTGTTCGCTAAGAACGAGCTCTACACAAACTATACGGATGAAAATGATTTGAAATTAACAAAAATGACAAATTCAATAACTCAATGTTATACTTGAATGTAATCCCAGTAATATTTGTAAAACGATCTAAAACAGGAATAATTTGTATTTTTGGAGTGAAAGTTACTAGAAAATGCACATTTACCATTGAATTGAACAGAAAATGTTGAGGAAATATTGTTTTCACAAGTAAAAGTAAATTCGTATGGCTTTTCGTGGTGGGGAGACCCTTACGGGTAGTTCCACCTCGCCGTTTTTTTTAACGACTGCTTTTTTTTATGCAACCGGGACCGACGGCTTAACGTGTTAATTTGAAGTAACTGACAAATTTCAGAAACAGAATTTAATAATTTCGAATTCCTTCAAGTGCTATTACTCTATACTGAAGACTTCCGCAATGGCGGATATTGACAACAGCATTGAACAGCTGATGGGAATCGATGAATGCTACTGTACAAAAATATCAGTCACCACCGGGAATCGAACCAATAAATCACTAATATTCTAGTGGTAAAGGCGCACGACCGGCAATTGGGAGGTCCTTTTTTTGTACAGTAGCATTCATCGATTTTCATCAGCTATTCAATGCTGTTGTCAATATACGCCATTGCGGAAGTCTTCAGTAGAAAGTAATAGCACTTATAAGAATTCTAAATTAATAAATTGTGTTTCTAAAAATTATTTACTTCTTACACCTTAACCTTTCCTATGCGCAATATAAAATAACCACTGTTTGTATTTAGGATACTGCATGGAATACAATGTTATATTTTTGGAGGATTTTTTATTTTAATTTTAGTTTTTTAGAATTTTACATATTTTTTGTCACCAGTTGAGATGAGTTTCTACTTAGCTGATAACGTAGTACCAGACGTGTCTTGGATACCGAACAAGCACTATTCAGGCGTCTATGGACTGATGAAGTTGACTCTGCCCAAAGTTTTGCCACAATCTTTGCGTCGTGTCATCGTACTGGACACTGATGTTACATTCGCCACCGACATTGCCGAACTATGGAAACTGTTCTCCAAACTGCAACATAAACAGGTATTTTACAAACTCAATTTTTTATTTTATTTTATTTTACAAACACAAGGCTGTAGGAATTGAAGCCAGCTAGAGCCTTATCTTATCTCAGACAAGCGCTCCAACTTACTGCGCTACCGGAGCCGCCGTTTAATTTCAGTATTTTTTTTTTTTTTTTTGGAGGATGAAGCCCACATAGGTTCATGACCTGTGCATGGGTAATGAGTGGATGATGGTGATTGATGAGTTAGACCTACAGTTTTAGGTGGATTCCGATCCACCGGGAAGTGATTTTACAGCTGAGAACAATATCTTTTTTTTGCTGGCCAATCTAATCGGTCACCGTTACAAACAGGTCCTACGAGAACGCAGCTTATCTCTATCTGATTGAACAGATACCTGCTACGGCTCGTGGCTATCACTTCCCCTGCCCCACCCCAATATGCATTGCTTAGGTTCATGGGTCTCCCTACCATTAAAAGCCATACGCTTATTATTATTATTATTATGGGATCCTTACCGTTTACCGGTAAATAAAGTTTCACCGGAAACTAAGGCGTCTGATTGGACTATTCAAGTTTTTGAATAGTCTGCTCCTATTTTCCATACGCTATTCCATAGCATGTGTTCGGTTTTGCGATGATGATTATCATTGAGTATTGGATAGATACCCTTGATATTTAGATAGATATTCTATGACAATAAAATCAAGGTAATACAATGATAATTGTATTCTTGAACATTATTAAACATCTAGACAAACATTTCCTACCAACTACTGACTATTCTATACTGCGGGTTAAGTGGAAAAGGGGGCTCTTACGTATTAATTTCGTCCACAGCACTTTGTATTGTAAAGTGATATAAAATAAAGACAATTATGTATCTATCTAAAACTATTTTTTAAATTTATTTATTCCAAAACAATTAGTTGCAGTTTGGCTCAATATTTTGTGTACTAAGCGTTATTTATTGTTGTTGTTACAGAGCATTGGTTTGGTGGAAAACCAGAGTGATTGGTACTTGGGGAAACTATGGAAAAAGCATAGGCCATGGCCAGCTCTTGGCAGAGGGTAGGTTCCTTAAAAATTCCTTAAATAAGTTCGATTTAAAATTGGAACTGTCGAGAACAAATCACTATGTTCAGACTTGTAAAATGAAAAATGTCTTTAAAATATATTTATTTAAAAATTTATTATGTTTTTAATTAATAAATTGATTGTGTATAAAATATTGAAAATTTTTAGTTTAATTTGGGAAAATGACGATATTATTCATTTGTATAAACGGAGAATCAACATCTTAAACTATGTTACAATAATATTGACATATCCTATTGCAATGTTTATTGTTTAATGGCAAATAAAGATTCTATTCTATTCTATTTATCCTTGTGGGTTAGAAAATTACTCATGTTTAAAATATTGACATTAATTCTTTTCTCTTATTCTAGCCAGGAGACGTTTGCAATTTGAGCAAGATTTTTTTAGTATGATTTAACGTATCCATGATAGATCACTGTCATTGAAGATGTATCTATACGGATAATACCTGAACCTTTTTTTGAGGATGAAGCCCACATAGGTCTAAGACCTGTGCGTAGGTAATGAGTTGAATGATGATGAATGTGGCACAGTTTTGCGTGGGTTCCGAACCACCGGGAAGTGATTTTACAGCAGAGGATTTAATTCAATCGAATGGAAATATGTAATGAATTGCCTTTTCGCAACAGGTCTACCTATTTGTGGAATTAAACTAGCAGGTAGTCCGATTCAATTGAATCGAGATATATAACAATCGTGACAACCTGTCAAAAATGTTATTGTCTCATTCTTCTTCTTCTATATCTCATTTTTCTCCTCTTTGTCCTTCTACTCCTCCCCTACTCCCCTCCCCCTACTTCTACTCCCAATCCTTCTCCTCCACTCACTCCTTCTCCACCTCCTCCTCCTTCTTATTCTCGTCCACATCCTCATCATCCTCCTTATTCAAAAATTTAGAAAATGTTATTATCATTCTTGTGTTTCTACATTACTTTCTACTTCTTATTCTTTTTCTCCTCCTCCTTCTTCACCTTCACCACCTTCTACGTATATTTCTTCTCCTGCTCCTTCTTTTCCTTCTCCTCCTCCTTATTATTTTTCTCCTCATCCTTCTTTTCCTCCTTCTCCTCCTCCTCCTTAGTTTCTTAGTATCCTCCTTCGTTTCTTCGTCTCCTCCTCCTCCTCCTCCTTCGTTTCTTCGTCTCCTCCTCCTCCTCCTCCTTCGTTTCTTCGTCTCCTCCTGCTCCTTCGTATCCTCCTTCGTCTCCTCCTCCTCCTCCTTCGTTTCTTCGTCTCCTCCTCCTCCTCCTCCTTCGTTTCTTCGTCTTCTCCTCCTCCTCCTTCGTTTCTTCGTCTCCTCCTCCTCCTCCTCCTTCGTTTCTTCGTCTCCTCCTCCTCCTCCTCCTTCGTTTCTTCGTCTCCTCCTCCTCCTCCTCCTCCTTCGTTTCTTCGTCTCCTCCTGCTCCTTCGTATCCTCCTTCGTTTCTTCGTCTCCTCCTCCTTCGTTTCTTCGTCTCCTCCTCCTCCTCCTTCGTTTCTTTGTCTCCTCCTCTTCCTCCTCCTTCGTTTCTTCGTCTCCTCCTGCTCCTTCGTATCCTCCTTCGTTTCTACGTCTCCTCCTCCTCCTCCTCCTTCGTTTCTTCGTCTCCTCCTCCTCCTCCTTCGTTTCATCGTCTCCTCCTGCTCCTTCTCCTCCTCCTTCGTTTCTTCGTCTCCTCCTCCTCCTCCTCCTTCGTTTCTTCGTCTCCTCCTCCTCCTTCGTTTCATCGTCTCCTCCTCCTCCTTCGTTTCTTCGTCTCCTCCTCCTCCTTCGTTTCATCGTCTCCTCCTGCTCCTTCTCCTCCTCCTTCGTTTCTTCGTCTCCTCCTCCTTCGTTTCTTTGTCTCCTCCTCCTCCTCCTTCGTTTCTTCGTCTCCTCCTCCTTCGTTTCTTCGTCTCCTCCTCCTCCTTCGTTTCTTCGTCTCCTCCTCCTCCTCCTCCTTCGTTTCATCGTCTCCTCCTGCTCCTTCTCCTCCTGCTCCTTCTCCTCCTCCTTCGTTTCTTCGTCGTCTCCTCCTCCTCCTCCTTCGTTACCTCGTCTCCTACTCCTTCTTCCTCTTTCTAATATTTTTCTTCCTCTCCTGCTTCTTCTTCCCATTTTTCTTCTTCTACTTCCTCTTCCACCATCATCACCACCACCACCGCCTTCTTTTATTTCGGTTTCTCCTTCATCTTCCCTCTCTTTTCTTAACAATCTTGACATTTTCTTCTCCTTTTCCCAACCCCAAATTCAGGAATGAGAAAAGAAATTAGTTCTTGATGAATAACTGACTGGTATTAATTTACACAAGTGTATGAATTTCTCATCTTATTTGCAGCTACAATACGGGCGTAATCCTGCTGGAGCTGGCTAGATTGCGTGACCTGGGCTGGGGTCAACTATGGCGGCTGATTGCCGAAAAAGATCTGATGACTCATTACACGACCAGCCTGGCCGATCAGGACATTTTCAACGCCATCATTAAGCAGCATCCCTATCTGGTGGTCAACTTGCCTTGCCAGTGGAATGTTCAGCTCAGTGACAATACCCGCAGTGAACTCTGCTACACCGAAGTTACCGATCTTAAGGTGAGATTCATTTTATTTTTGGGATAACTGTGATTTTTCATTATTAGAATTTTTTTATTGCTGATGATGTCCACATGAGTCCGAGACTTGTGCGTGGGTAATGAGGTGAATGATTACACATAAATACCAGACGGAGGAGCAGGAATCGAACCCATGATCGCTTAAACGACAGCAAGCTGAAGTTGCGACGCCCCAACCAACTGCGCTAAGCGGCCCGCCTTCATTATCCTATCCCAAAGGAATACAAGATTTTATTACTGTATTTACTTATAGTAGATTGATCATTGCTGGACTAGTCACTTTCAGTTCTTCTGGTATGGAATTTTTAATTATTCAAAATTACTATATATTTTTTTCATTTGTAATTAAAAAATAAATTGTATATTTTCCAACTGGTAATTCAATTGGTAACTCATTGAGTGATAATTTAAAATTATCTATTAAATTAGTAGATAAGAATTCTTTCCTCACAGACGGATCTGTAGTCCATGTGGGGAAATATATTTCTTTCTATTTTAATTGTACTTTTAGTACGATTGTAATAATTATGTTGTGTGGAAATAAATAAAAATTCAAAAAATATTAAATTGATACAGTCAACATTTTGAAGCCATATTTCTAAAGTTTTGGTTGTTGTTAACTACTCATAACTATATATTCATTATTTATTTATAGCACAAAACACTATAAAATAAAGATATGACAGGCCTAGCCCACCACTGCTTACTTTATAAGGGGGAAAGTGATAGCCGAGTGCCGTAGCAGGTATCTGTTCAATCAGAGATAAGCTACGAATCTCTTGGGTTCTCTTATAAGGGTGACCGTTTGGATTGCCCAGCAAAAAAATACTCTGTTCTCTGCTGTAAAATCACTTCCCGGTGGTTCGGAACCCACCTAAAACTGTAGGTCCAACTCATCATTCACCATCATCCAATTCATTACCCACGCTCAGGTCTCAGACCTATGTGGGCTTCATCCTAAATTTAAAAAATATAGGATCTATAGAAAAAGGTTTTTTCGTCCCAACTTACTTGATTTAATTCAAAATGCAATAATGTATTACTCCACTCGAATGAAACGCATTATGTTCTGAATTGTAGGATTAATCATTTATTAATTAGTCAATAATTAAATATCAATATTAATTCATACTCCTTTTCTACTAAGATTTATCTCATAGTATTTCAACAGTTTTTTATTTTTTCAGGTTATCCACTGGAATTCGCCAAAGAAGTTGAAAGTAAAAAATAAACATGTAGAATTTTTCCGAAATTTGTACCTCACTTTTCTGGAATACGACGGAAATCTGCTTAGGAGAGAGCTATTTGGGTAAGTTCAATCTATTTCAATAATACTGTACTTGAATTATTTATAAATCTCATATTAATTTATTTTGATAATAATTAAATAATACAAAATAATAAATTTATATTTATAAGCAAAGTGAGTGTAATAGTATGTCGCTATGTGTGTGTCATTAGTTCGAAGATAATAATAATTAGTAATTGTTAATAATAAAATCTACTCACAAATTTTTTTTCAATAGTTAGTATTTAATCTTCTTTCTAGCTCAATATTGAAAATAATTGTTCTTAATTTTCAGATGTAATAATACTCGAACAACATTGAAGGATCGTGAACTCAGCAAGGTAAATAAAGAAAAGAAGTTTGAAAAAATTCATAATCTTCCGTTTTTTGTCCTTTTCTCTCTTTCTTATCATTCTTTTCCTTTCTCTCTTCCTCGTTGAACTTCATTTCCAATAGCTATTGCTTTTTGAACTCTATTCTATTCTAAATCGGTTCTATTTCTTTCTTGCGTTGTATTTTTCATGATACTTGCCTTATTTTACTGCTCTACTGAATGTTCCGCTCTCTTTTCAATACATTTTCTTTCCATTTCCTATCTTCGTTTTTTTCTGTATCAATTATCCTCAATCCATTTTCGTATTACTTCTTTAGATACAGGGTGACTAGCGACCGGGAAAATCGGGAAAACCGGGAAAAGTCAGGGAATTTTTAAATTCTGTAAAAGTCAGGGAATTTGAAAAAATATCGGGAAAACTTCGTAGTAATTATATACCTGATAATAATTATACTAGTGAGCCCTACGGGCGCTTCCAAACAACTAATTTTGGAAAGGGAAACTCATTTGCGAAGCTTATGGTAGGGGAAGGAGGTAACGAAAAACGGCTGTTTTGAAGATACTGATTTAGTTAAAATTCACAAGACATCTATCACTTAAAGTTCAAGTTTATCGTTGCTCTGATACACAGATTTATTTTCCACAAAAAATACCTACCGTACACGTATACTTATACAGGGTGTCCCATGTAAGGTGTAAAAACCGGTTACCAAGGATGACAAAAAATGTTCAGTGACGTTTTTGAAATGAGGCCTTTGTTTTCGAGATATCTTGATATTATGACTTCTTTCAGATACGCTTACTTCCCGCCATTAAATGCTCAATAACTCAAAAACTACTGATCAGATTGGAATTATGATGACATTGTTGGAAAGAGCACAACATTTCGCTGAAGATACACGTATTTACAATTTGTAACCCAATCATTTAGGGGTTGTTTTTTAGAGGTCAAAGTACAAAAAAGTGGATTTTTCTTGATTTGTTTTTAGGGTGACATAATGAAAATTTTACAGAAAGACTTCCTCATTACTCAAGCTTTAAAATGAGACTAAAATTTTATTTTTTGGTGATTTGCAAATGCTTGAAAATTGTAAAAAACTGTCACAAACCAACAAGAATTAGTGTGTAAGGGACAAGAGCTAAGAGAGTAGAAATTTGATTTCAAAATCTTGTTGTAATAAGATTTTTCCCAAAAATGATTAATCTCTGTTGAATCACTGCTTCCCAATAAAGGTAGATCGGATGAGAGCACGTTCACAAGAAGTGGTGCTGTCAATTTTCATAATACACATACAGTACTTTGGCAACTGAAAATCCTCACGTAATGAGACCAAACCGGTTGGTTACAGCTCAAATTTTTGGGTAATGTGTAGACTGGAATAATCGATAATCACATTCTTGGGTCATATTTATTTAACAAGCATTTTTGAATTGTGATGTTTTTAATTTTTTTAATGGATCTCAAATAAAAAATTTATCAATAAAATATTTTTCTAAATTAAATATTTTAGATCTTTTTGATCTCATGGAAGAATGCTTCATGCTTTGAGGCAAGGAATGTGGATACACTGTTGTCCGGCGCATTTTGCTGGAAATGATTTTTATTTATACTAGCCTGATTCACGTTATGATGAATAATATTTGGTAATGTTTATTCTTTTGTCAATGCTCTAAAAATTGAAAACTCTATTTTCAATCTATTGTGAAATAGATAAATAAATAAATAAACTATACAGTAGGCAATTTCGAATACACCATAGCACACCACAGTCATCAGAAATGATTGTTACACTTATTTTTCTTCAGTTGATCCTGATTTTCAATCTCATCCAATGGAGCAATCTTAGAAATATTCAACTTAATTAAGGAATTACTTCTTTTTCCAACGATGACTTCAGACCTGTGATTCGGTAAGAAGTTTCTGATAAGAGTACTGTAATACAGTACTTACTGTAGATCAGTATTTTTACAGTTTGCCTTCAACGGCTTCCTGCGGTCACTCAAGGAACACAGTGGTTGATAATTTATTTTGAAAAAACATCTGTTTGCAAAAATATTTTGAAATCAAATTTCTACTCTTTCAGCTCTTGTCCCTTAGACACTAATTCTTGTGGGTTTGTGACAGTTTTTTACAATTTTCAAGCATTTGCGAATCACCAATTTATAAAATTTTAGTATAATTTTAAAGCTTGAGAAATGAGGAAGTTTTTAATGAAAAATTTTTATTATGTCACCCTAAAAACAAATCGAGAAAAATCGATTTAAAATTTCAGCGAGATTTAGAAAAACCCCCTTTTTTGTACTTTGACCCCTAAAAAAAAAAAAAACACCCTAAATGATTTGGTTACATATTGAAAATACGTGTATCTTCAGCAAAATGTTGTGCTCTTTCCAACAATGTCATCATAATTCCAATCTGATCAGTAGTTTTTGAGTTATTGAGCATTTAATGGTGGGAAGTGAGCTTATCTCGAAAAAGTCATAATATCAAGATATTTCGAAAACAAAGGCCTCTTATCAAAAACGTCACTGAACATTTTTTGTCAGAAATTTGGTGTAGAATCCTTGGTGACCGGTTTTTATACCTTACACGGGACACTCTGTATATCGGGGCAATGGAATTAGTGTATCTATAGAGTAGGTGAGAGTGTTGTACCTTGGAGCACATTTTATATTTTGGCTTCTAATAACAAAACTATGCATTTTTCAACGGAAACAAGTACATCATACTTGACAAGTGCATCATGTTTTCTATCAAATAAGATATGAATTCAACCTTATCCTTTGATTACAAAAAAGAAAATAAATAGAATTGTTAATTCTTGCAAGTGCTCCAAAGTAGGCTACATCATGTTGATTGATGTTCCTTGGAACCCTACCTTTTGTACCTTGGAACTCTCATGTTATTTGGAGAAATAATAATAGCCTACTGGTCAATACTTAACTCATTTATTAAATTTTTAATTATTACAAATGTCACAAATAAATTTTTTACATTATACTTGACAAGTGCATCATGTTTTCTATCAAATAAGATATGAATTCAACCTTATCCTTTGATTACAAAAAAGAAAATAAATAGAATTGTTAATTCTTGCAAGTGCTCCAAAGTAGGCTACATCATGTTGATTGATGTACCTTGGAACCCTACCTTTTGTACCTTGGAACTCTCATGTTATTTGGAGAAATAATAATAGCCTACTGGTCAATACTTAACTCATTTATTAAATTTTTAATTATTACAAATGTCACAAATAAATTTTTTCCATCCGTTTTTCTCACATCCTGCACAAATTTCATGTGCCCATCACATGTAGACTGTGCTGTGCACCTGATCCAATTTTCTCCAGACTGATCCAGTGGATATTTTTCATTACAAAATAGACATTCTTCTACAGCGCTGTCTTCATCATTTGTGTCAACTAATGGAGCCATATCATTGTCAGAATCATAAGATGAAGGAATAGGCCTACAATGCGTCCTTTTCACACGCTCCGAGGTACACTATGTGGTTGTGTTCCCTGGTACAAGAAGTCGCCATTTTAAATAAATCCATTAAAGGTTTTGTTTAAGAGCATTATGAATAATGGAGTTTCACTCACCAATAGTTGTAGAATCAGTTGTCACATGAAGTTGAAAATATACAGCTCTCACAACATAAGAGTACTAAAAAAATAACTTTGAAAAAATTTTCTTTTGACTAGTTGAAATTTTGTTTGCCCATCATACCTTTAATAATCATCTGATGCTGCTGAACTTCGAACTATACGAACATCTAGTGTTGAAAAACATAAAATGAACCACTAAATAGCCCCACTGGTTGAAAAACTGAAGTGTTCCAAGGTACATCATTCTCAAGTTACAACACTCTCCCCTAGATATATTTACCACATAAAAAAAGCTGTTTATATTCATTTATCAGGGCAATCAAATTAGTTTATCAGCTGATAGAGATTCTATAAAAAGCCTGATCGCATTTATTCACCCACAGCTGATGATAACTCAATAAATAAATTAATATTTTTTCAAATCTATTGCAAATTCAATATGGTGAAAACAACTATTTCCTAAAAAACAGTAATATATAGATATATTAATGAAGGGCTGTGAACCTATCCTTTTGTTTCACTTCAAAAAGGATGAAGGAGTGTGTCAATTTCATTGGCAAATGAACTCTTATCTGTATTAAGGTTCCAAGAATATGTGTTTAAAATTTGAAGTTGATTGGTCAAAGCATTTGAAAGTTATTGTCGAACATACACTCAAACCCAAAAAACATACAGAAAAAGCCGCAAGCCACCAGTCACGAATCACAATTCAAAACTAAGAACTCGCTACGCTCGTTCAATTATAGAAACCCTCACATGAAATGCTCCAATATCGAACTTGAAATGCGTTTTTAGATAGGCAACCAGATAAATAAGCTACATAGGTAGGTTAACAAACATAAAATTGTTTTGATTATTCGGTAAGGTCTTTTTGTTTTTCATCTATATAAAAGCCAAATAGCCCTGATTCAATGACTCATTCATCAGTGTTTCTCGAAAACCACATGGCTAATTAAGTTGAAATTTGGTACACATGTCCCGTTGGGGCTCTAGATGCATGCTAAGAAAGAATTCTGAAAAAATCCAGAAAATACGGTCAAAAGTGAAAATTTGAAAATTATAAGTTACATAAGAAGTATGGAGTTGTGAATTGAATAACTGTGCCCGTATCCATGACAACAGATTATCAACAAACAAAAGTGCCGGTTCGATTCACGATTTTGTACGAATTTTAAACCACCCCATGGGGTCCAGGGGGGACTCTGCCCCCTGGCTAGACGGTTAAGGCGAGCGAAGCGAGCCTGCGGGCTAGTACCTTATATTGGTCAGGGAAAATTGTAGAAAAGGTCAGGGAAAAGTCAGGGAATTTTTGTAGCTTACTTTGCTAGTCACCCTGTAGAAGTTCCCTTCTAAAAGACTTTCTTCATCTTCCCATACATTCAAACTTATATTTAACATCTAAAAATAAATAAAATGATTTCAAAATTGTTGTGTCATTATCCTTTATCAGTCATACACTAAAATGAAATAAATAGTAGAAATAAACTATTTTACCGTTGAACTAATATACTATAATGTATAGATTACAAAATAATTCTTTGTACAATAATATTAAGTTACTAAAGGCTATAATATAAAAAATATCATTATTACATGAAATAAATTATTGTGTTTAGATAACAAAATGTTAATCTCCAATTTGAACTGCAATTGATTCTCTGAGTTGTAAACATACCTTATAGTATATCTATTAGTATTATCATTATTATTATTACTATTATCCATTAGCATTTCTTATAGAATATAGTACATCTATTCCTTTTAGCTTATCAGTATATTTATGAGTCACTTGAACTTCCTTCCAAAGCACAAGCAATGCTTGCTTTGCTAGTAGGACTTATTTTTATTTATGTTGGTAATAAAGTAAAAATATTATATTTTCTTTCGTTAGATATTTTTTTCCTTTTTTATGCGTCTAATACAAGAAGAATGCTAGTGTTTTCTTCAAATAAATTCTTCTATTGATTTTAGATACTTTTTTGATTCAATTGGTATCTTTTTTGCCGTTATAATAATAATATAATAATATCGTGTGACCTGGCTGGCTCAGGTCTGGTGTCAGAGTTATCAGGTCGCACCTGAATAAGTTCATTGCCTCTGTCGTGACTTAACGACTGTTTTTTAGGTAGCCGGGACCGACAGCTTAACGTGTCCGTTGTTATACTACTAGTTAGAGAAGAATGTTTGTTTTTAAAGAAATATATTTTATTGTGTTTTCTGTTTAATTACAGCTGAATGAAGAAGACCCGTGCTACGACTTTAGAAGAGCACGCGTTAATAGTTTCCGCACACATCTCTATTTTCTGGAATACGAGGTAGAGCCATCTCAAGACGGTAACGATGTAACTCTGGTTGCCCAGCTGTCTATGGACAGGCTGCAGATGGTTGAGATGTTGTCAAAACATTGGGAAGGTAGGTGGATTTCAAATTTCTTAATATTAAGGACCTGACATGGCCTTATTGAAATCGTGCTGTTGTCCGTCCGTCCGTCCGTGCTCTATCTCCTGAAAGGAAGATTCTAGACTCTTGAAACTTGTAGCGTCGCAGAGGGTTTATCCAGTTATTAAAACAATCTCTTCTCAAAATTATTTTCAAAGTGACTTTAATTCTCAAGCTCATTAACATTTCACTTCAAACCTAGATAAAGAACTAAATTGTTTATACGAAAGCTCGTCAAACCAGAAATACTACTTTCTTCTTCTTAAATTAAATAATTATCATATTGTACATTAAATTTGATTCAGCTTTCCGATCAGATATATCTGGTACGTCTAATCAGATGAGTTATTATTTTGTTTAACTCACCTGATTGACCAAAATAGGACATTACAAAGTCTAATCGCTTTGGTTTTGGAGTTTAGGAGTCGAATATAAAATAATTATGATGTGAAACAGATCGCCACTATAGTATAATAGTTCCGGTGGTTCGGAACCCACCTAAAACTGTAGGTCCAGCTCATCAATCGCCATCATCTAAACCACTACCCAAGCACAGGTCTAATACCCATGTATGTATTTATTTATTTATTTTTATTTATGCTTCGTCCTCCAAAAAAAGTATTAAGGTTAGGTTAGGTTAGGTTAGGTTATATTATACAGGTTATATTAGGTTATATTATAATTACCAGGTTATTATTATACAGGTTATTATATTACAGGTTATATATTAGGTTATATTACATTATACAGCTGGTGCTGTTGGTGTTTACATTTTTGAAAATCAAAACATTGGACATTACAAAGGCTGATTCTTAGCCAAATCATCCACGTTATTTTCACAGTGCAAGCGTTGACGTTTTCATTCTTGTTTGTGTTGAAATCTTTTCTAAAATTATTTGAAATGGTCAAATATTATGAGATCTGTTGAACAAGAAGTAAAAGAAACTACACTCTTTTTCAAGAACTTACAATCTGCATTTTTTGTGAATCGGGAATCAAATAATGATGCCCATAGAAATCAAAGAAGTTGAATGATGCATATGTGCCTGTCAGCCCAACTGATAATAATAATGATTATTTTTTGTAAATTTATCGGGTCCTTGGATCGGTTTATTAGTATTAATATAATCCTTGCTATTTTTTCAGGTCCAATAAGCCTAACATTATATATGTCTGATGCAGAGGCTCAACAGTTTCTAAGCTATGCTCTTAGCTCAGAATTGTTAAGGAATCGTAAAAACATTGGATACCATGTCGTTTATAAAGAAGGAGTAAGTATATATATTTTTTTTTGGAGGATGAAGCCCACATATGTCTGAGACCTGTGCGTGGGTAATGAATTAGATTATGGCGATTGGTGAGCTGGACCTACAGTTTTAGGTGGGTTCCGAACCACCGGGAAGTGATTTTACAGCAGAGAACAGAGTATTTTTTGCTGGCCAATCTAATCGGTCACCGTTAGAGTGCCCAGGACAACACAGTTTATCTCTGATTGAACAGACACCTGCTACGGCTCACGGCTATCACTTCCCCATAATTTTCTTTTGTAGTTATCATCCTTATTTCCAATCTATTGGTCATTATCGATAGCAAATTTATATAAAAATGTATAAGTGAGTAACATCGGACGCGTTTCTGGTCCTGAGTCCCATCTTCAGGGAATAATGAATATATACTAAAACAATACATACTGATCAAAGGAGTATGAGCTTTAAAAGTGTGATGTAATACCATATTGCTTTTTCATTTGATATTTAAACATAAAATTATTGATTTTTTAAATTTATGAATAGACGAATGCTCAGTTTTGAAATATAGCATCACCTAAATTTGGACAATTTTATTTGAAAAAATATCTGTTAAAACTGATTAAAATGTTCCCATATAATGGCTCATCCTGTAAAGAGTCTCCCCATCATAAGAAGCCATACGCTAATAATAATAAACATAAATATTGAAAACAAACTTTACTAGTGAATTCAACATGAATTTATTCGTGTGATGGCCATTTCGCATTGATGGAATGTTTCCTCAGACACGTCTGGAGGCCTACATGCTGACTGATTAGGCCTTCAGCCAGGTCCGAGGAAGCATCTTATCAATGCGAAATGGCCTTAAAAGGAATAAGTATGTTGAATTCACTACCGTAGTAAAGTTTATTTCCAATATTTACGTTTTAAACTGTGTTTATCATTTACTTTTATCGTGGTTTTAACTGTGGACTCGTTTCCTCATATTATTCGTCAATTGAGATTGAAATAAACGTACAAATATGCTGCTCATAGCCTTGAAATCAACATACTCTTGAACTGTAGAGTATTTGAATTTCACACAAATATGGCGGTAAGCTGTAGTTTAGTTTAAAATGAGATTAGATTAAACTCAGTTTAAAGGCCGATTGTGCATGCGTACTACTGTATATTATAATATGCGTTGTTAGGCCAGGTATCTAAAGAAGGTCAAAGTAAAGAATCAATTTGAATTGAAAAATCGATGCCCTTTTGAATTTCCATCTTTGAATATAAAATGTTTATTTGAATAGCTTGAATCTCACTAAACTAAACGCAGACAGAACTGGCGGGTGATGACGTCACCATCTGTTGGTGGTATTGGTAAATTTCAAGCAGTAAAAAAGTTTGTCCGAACTATTCTGCTTTGTGTTTGTTTCGCTGTGGCTTCACTAGCAGTTCATTGTAGCAGTAGACGTGACCCGGAACCGATCATGCCGCAAGTTGATATTCGTAGTGTTGTACTCAGTGTACTTTTAGTTTATAGACGACGCCGGTTACACAAGAGAAAATGGTGGATTCACCCAATAATAAGCAACAGGAAGTCTGAAGGCTTGTTCCGTACGTTGCATCGCAAATTAAGAAAGTATTCGGACAAGTTTTTTGAATTTTATTGCATGTCTCAAAACTCCTTTGATTACTTGTTACAAATCTAGCATTTCTGTTTTTATAATTCTCATCATTTTTATTGTACATTTTTCTCTACTTCTAATATAATAAACTCGCAATCAAGTTCAAACTCCATTGTTCTCAATAGAATTCACTTTACTTGAAACAATTAATAATACAACTTTAAACAGAATAGCGTCGATGCGCCTTGGATGCTGGTCAGCTGCAGACTGCCGCGTTACTACAGTCTACAGCTAGTAGAGCCATCTAATGGCGGCAAAGTGTAGCGCGAAAATGGGACAGGTTCCATTCTGGCACGACGCTTCATTCTGCAGCGCGCTGTAAAATGTTGCACGCTGTAGACTGTCGCTAGTGGAGCCATCTCCGTTTGTTTGCTACCTTCTCATTTATCTGACTTATAAACCACAATTTGCAGCGCGATAAATAATGGCAAGTGGAGCCCCAGCCTAAAAATTCTCCTTGATTTTTTTTTATTCGCCACCTCCCGCTGAGGTTACATTTCAAATTAAGAAAGAAGTTAGTCCTAGAGCTCTTCCAGCTGATCATAGAGGCTTCGTTGTTTCCTTAATCACCACCTCTGAATGAAGAAACATTTCAAATTTAAACTTCCTACGACTATAAGGGTAGAAGCTAGGTTTTTTATTTTATTATTCGCCACCCCGCTGAGGCTGCATTTCAAATTTCTAGCTGTTATCAACCTGGCATAATTACATTTCATCATTCCCAGTCGTATGTTTCCTACATATTGCAAGGCTCCGACTGTACGGTAGCCTACATGCAAAGTGCAAAGTCTTTTGCTGTTCAAAGACAGCGTAAATAACGCCGCTAAGGGGCCTGCCATATGATTAAAAACTGTTGACTTATATCAGCTGTTCCTTTAAGCTGTTTGGCCGGCAAGTTCAGTAGGTTAGGTCTATAAAATGGATGAATTAATACTAATTATTAGCTTCCCTATTGAAATTTATGGTCAGAAACCATCCCCAATATTCACACAACATATTCCCAAAGTTCATGCTAATCTGTCAAGAAGTTTTGAAGTCTAGGAACATACATGCATACATACATACATACAT
Source organism: Conomelus anceps (assembly GCA_948455865.1). Taxonomy (NCBI): domain Eukaryota; kingdom Metazoa; phylum Arthropoda; class Insecta; order Hemiptera; family Delphacidae; genus Conomelus; species Conomelus anceps. The sequence continues at coordinate 22,527,279 of OX418227.1, read as the reverse complement.
ACAGGCAGGCATTCATTTTTATATATTTATTTATTGAATTCAATTTCAATTCAATTTATTTATTGTCAACAATACATAATAAAACATTCATATATTCAAACAAAAATCACATCGCTTGTTATCATAATAATGAATATCTACATAAAACATCATAAATGATATAATTGTTACATCCCTCTTTAAGCAAAGCTTGTGCTGAGGGATGGTGCATCTCTAAAATGCCAATAACATATAATACATTGAATTAAAAAATAACATGTATACTACAAGAAACCTGAAAAAACATATATAGATAAGCATTATGCAATTTAAATCTTCATCATCACCACCAACAGATGGTGCCACCATCACCCGCCAGTTCTATTTGCGTTTACTTTAGTATTGGATTATGTAGAGAATAAGCTTTTAAATAATGTTGTTCGTTTTTCCGTCAATTTCAAACTTCAAATATATTATATTTATATTTTCTATTAATTATCTTTCTCAATAACCATCTGACGGTGGATGGTGCTGAACTCCCACGAGTGAAGTCTTTCAAATATTTAGGGTCGGTGATATCTGAAGATGGAACAATCGACAATGACATTGCTCACAGAGTTTCGGTGGCATGGTGCAAGTGGCGATCACTTACTGGAGTCCTGTGTGACACGAAGATGCCAATGAAGACGAAAGGCAAAGTATATAAAGCAGCGGTAAGACCAGCAATGCTGTATGCAAGCGAAGCCTGGCCTGTAAAAAAGTGCCATGAACAGAAACTGCATACAGCGGAAATGAGGATGCTGCGATGGTCAGGTGGAGTCACTCTTAAAGACAAGATACGCAACACATATATAAGAGGCAGTTTTAAGGTCGCGCCCATTGCTCATAAAGTGTCAGAGTCAAGACTGAGATGGTATGGACATGTCATGCGTAGGCCGGGTGATCACATTGTCAGGAAATGCCTTTCCATGGATACCAAGAGAAGAGGGCGAGGAAGACCACAAACTTCGTGGACGACGATTATCCAGAGGGATATGAAGATGCTAAATTTAACTGAACAAGATGCTCAAGATAGAGATGCTTGGAGAGTCATCATAGGGAAAGCCGACCCCGTGTAGCGGGAAAGGGCGAGGAAGAAGAAGAAGAAGAATAATATTAAATTAAATTCTATCAATTTTATTAATAACTTGTTAATAAAATTTATATTTTTTCATATTTACAGAGTTTTTATCCGATCAATTTCCTAAGAAACGTAGCCCTACAACAAGTGAATACGCCGTATGTCTTCCTGACTGACATCGATTTTCTTCCAATGTTTGATCTCTACTCGTACCTGAAAAAATCGATTCAGCTGCTCGATCTCGAGTCTTCTAAAAAGGTCAGTAAGTTTTATAAGAGATCAAAATTAACGATAATTCATAACTTTAACTATCGATCTCCCTATCGATATCTGTTCATCAGCTGTTTCACCCGCGTACAGGAGTATCCTGTACTGCAGGATAATGGGTTCTATTTTTAGTTTTGTTCTGGTTGCAGTTCCGTATGTAGTCCAGTGAAATAATCGAACGAGAGATCGATAGTCAATAGTCGGTCGATCTGTACCAAACCAAAGTGAAACCTAGCCTATCGAGTATCGATTCTTTCATTCGATTATTCCAATAAACTACTGTAGTTTTCATAAACTTGGCAGCAGTATGTTGGATTCAGATATAGCATGTCCCATCTGCTACACGCTGCCAAGTTATATGGATACTACAGTACATTATGGAACTGCAGCCTTGTTCTTATTATGTTTGAACTTTGTAGAATCCAAATAAATGTTATTTGGTTTGTTCTTTAATTGTTTATTTTTCAAGTAAACATAACCATAAAAGATTTGAGTGTAAAACTAGTTTTGCCCCCTGCATAACTTAACGCTATAGCTTGAAAAAACGGAGATGAGACAAGCTAATGACTCTTCTGACCTCACAAGACACTATTAAACCAATTTTTAATGTCACTTGTTAAAAGTAAATAAATATAATTTCTCATTCGGTCATTGTTTTACTTGTACTGTTCAATCGGCGGGTTACCAGCTTCCCTACATAGGTCGATGAAGATGAAGCCCACTTAGGTCTGACACCTGTGCGTGGGTAATGAATTGGATGATGATGATTGGGATCTACAGTTTAAGGTGGGTTCCGAACCACCGGGGAGTGATTTTACATCAGAGAACAGAGTCGTTTTTGCTGGCCAATCCAATCGGTCACCCTTACAAAGATGGCCCAGGAGTTACGTAGATTATATTTCATTATTATTCTAGTTTGATCATTCATGGAATAACGTAAGCTGTATTAATCTCTTGTATAAGGAAGCTGTGGATACACTACTATCATAGAATTGAAAATTAATAAATTATTAAAACAAATTAATAAAATTTTCCATTTACATCATTTTCCTAAATTGGTAATAAGAAATGAGTATTTGGATCAAGTCAAAAATATGCATTTGAACAATGATAGTCTGATTTGTTCTAGGTTTTGGTAGTTCCAGCATTTGAAACGCAGCGATATCGAACTTCGTTTCCGCATAGCAAAGCTGAGTTGCTGCGCATGCTCGACATGGGCACTCTGTTCACATTTCGCTATCATGTGTGGACCAAGGGGCATGCGCCCACCAACTATGCAAAATGGAGATCTGCCACTACACCTTATCGGGTAAGTACGTACATTTCGAATTTTGGAAACAAGTTCCAATTGTATTTTGATCATATTAATAGAGATTGAACTACTACATAATTATTTAGCTCTCATAGCGCAGTTGTTGGAGTGCTTGTCTGTGATTTGATAAGACTCTGGCTGGCTTAGTTTCCTGCAGTCTTGGATTCGAATTACCCATTCACCTCATTACCCACGCAGTCTCCAGACTCATGTGGGCATCATCCGCAATAAGAAAAAAAATTAAATTAAAAAAAATTATAAATAGAATTTAAGGTTTTCAAAGTACAGCAAACAACTTGACATTATAAACCAAGTCAGAGGTTTCCCTTGCTGTGAGGTGCCAAGAAATTTTTCATTTTATAGCGACTAATGTATATTCAATCAAATCAAATAAGTCTATTTGTCTCAAGCACTTGCCATACAAATGAGTTGCTTTCGCTTATATACCTATATCATACATAATAAATTAATAATCAGTTTTTACACAACAATACCATAAAACATCAAGATATACCACAATGAAAATGAAAATAAAAATCTAGCATCATAATGACATTATAATTCACTGTGAATAATAACATATGAGAATGTAATAATAACAATATTACAGCAATAATGTAGAACTACAATTTAAATATATTATCAGTACACAAATATTTTAAGAGTTCAGTGAAAAATCTATACCTACAGAGGACATAATCAGCAGGAACACAATTGTTTTTATTGATTGTACTTATTAAATTTATTTATTATGTATATTATTTAATAATCCCTAGGATTATTTAACAGTAATCAAGGAAACAAATTTTAAAAACAGCCAGAAACTCTTCTTCTCATAGATCCATGAACATGGATCTTACAGTCAATACATATATACATTATTAACTTTCTCTGGTGATAGGTTAGACAATATTACCATGATTTTATATATGTTTTGGGCGATATTTTCTGTATATCTAATTATACTATTCTATATTAAGAATTCGTTTTATAGATTTTTTGTATTTATTTTTTATTGGCAGTAAAGATAAGATGTATTGTATTGTAAGTGCTACTGCTAAGAAAAGAGAAATCTGCTAAACTGTAAAACCTCTGCTGTTGTTTTTTCATTTACGAATCAGTAAAAGAAAATAATTTCACATGTTCGCCAAATATTGGCACAGCTAGCAGTGTACACTAGTGCGCTAGATGCGTGCTCATAAGAATGCAGTATGACTTTTCAAATAAAATAATGAATTAAGTAAATAAGTTCATGGACTGGAAACGTTTCAGAAATTAAGTTGGTGGAAGATGGCGGGTGTTCAGAAATTCCTCTTAAACCACTGTATAAAAATAATATAATCTAACTTGAACTTCGTGAATCTTTCTCTGTGGTTAATGAAAGTATGACTTATAATGCTGGTCAATGAAGGAATATATAGTAGCACATTATGCCATGAAAAATGGTATTTTCAACATGCTAAAATACGTGTCGGCGCAAAACATATTGCAGGAATTTCTGGAAGTGATAAGAAAATACTATGTAACTTATAGTGATATCTAAATAATAACAATAGGCCTACATAGTACTATAAATAATGTCAAAAGGTGTATTATGAAAAAGAACTTGCGCAAACGTCCTATCATTATGATGGTTCATTTTTCGTTCTACTTTTATATCAAGCTGCTATGAGAAAACATATGATTATACCTATTGTGAGGGAACATTTTGAATCAACCTCTATGCCTTAAGATTTGAAAACACCGCGCTCCAGTCGGCCATTCATCTATTGATGATGGCGTCTGTTGGAGCGAAAATTCAAACCCGACATGACAGATATGACACAGATCTAAATAGTGAAAAAGCTCTACTCTGAATAAGAAACTCATACATATTGCTATCCTACAATTTCTTATATAATTTCAAGCTCTGCATAAACTAACAAATATCCCAAATTCATGTGAAATATTAAATCATCGTTTCAAGCCGTGATAATGTAGGCTGGACTTGTTATCACAAGCCAAGTACTGCATGAATGTTTGGATATTTGTTTCGTAATATTTCTACTAAAATTATTTCAAATGTTAAAAGGAAAGCTCACGTATTCCCTGAGACCCATTTTGAGTCTCCCTTTGCAAATATTAATTTTAGTGCTACATTTAAGTTTTATATTAATTCATGCTTTGACTGACCGATTTATAGGCCACATTGCCGAAAATTTGTCAGCTGTTCTAGGACTTTTTCCGGTTCCCGAAAAAAGTTCTAGAGGACTTACTACTAAAAGACTGAAGGAGAAGGACGCAGGATTCGCGTATCCCTTTACTTGCTTTAATTTAATAAATGTAGCACAAGTGTTTAAAGTTCCTAGTAAATGTTAAATGTCCTCTTATGTTGAATGTTTTTGAGCGTACATTCTTTTATTGTAAAAAACATCAAACTGTGATAAACCTGGCGATTAAAACCACCACCACCAAAGAATACTGATGTCCACGAGGCTGAAAAAACCAAGTGCATCGTAAAAGGGGGCTGAATACAAGGAAAGTGCGTGAGTTAAAACCTGATCAGGTATAATTATCATTATATAAAAGCTTTTTGAGTGCGAATTCCATGGCCAATAATTCAAATCTCGCCGCATATATCAGTGTAACATACCAAGTTGAATTCATGTAATATCTAGTAAAGACGTTCAACATATAATAGTGACCCTTAGGTCTAATTCCTCACACAGGAAAATTATTCCTAATTAAGTTAAAAACTCAAATTTCATTCAAGAATTTAAAGAACGTTTTTGGAAATTAAATATCTCAAGTGGAGATTATTTTATTCTTGTAATACAATTACTGAGTCACATGATTTATTTGATTAGCATTAATAAATTATACTGTTAATTGACTTTTGTGTATTTTTCTCTTGGAGTTTCTTGCTTGGTACTAGACTAAGTACACGTTCTCGCACACATAGCCTAGGGTCCATTTGCCTGTGGTACTTCATGATAAAGTCCACTTGTGGTTTCAAGGATACCTTGACTGACCTTAGCATAAAAGGTTCAGTTGCTTCAGTGAGATCGTCTACAGTCTACCAGAGAAATCCTCCTTACACCAGTCATACAACAGAACACCTAGTGGTAATATTATTGCTTTCAGATATTTGATTGTACTCAGCTCGAAAACGCCCTCTATCTCTTTGATTAGTGGTAATTTATAATTATCATTTGTTTGAGAGGTAGTGGACGTTTATTCGTTATGGAGTATTTTCAGGAGGCGAAATTTCAATACAGCCAAGCCTTGCTTGAGTTTGTATGTTAGAGCCTATTATCCGGACACAGCTGATGGAACATTACATTTTATTTCCATTCCAGCTTTCAAATAGAGGAATTGGAGCCCAACCTGAGAATATTGCCTAACAACTGGCGCCCGGAAGCAGAAACGTCGATACTTTGAGATTTACATGAATTTATTAACTTGTTTTATTTGCAGCTACTTGTCATCAGCACTTAGCGCACGGAGATCCATTCAACAACTTAACGAGAGGACAAGGAACTTTAATAACGTAACATTTTATTACAGAATTTTCCTACTAGACCTGGCCGATATTAAGGGGGCAGCAAGGAGATTCTTAAATTTAGTAATGCTATTTTGTATGTCGAATTACCAAGCAAGAAACTTGTTAAATATTGTGTGAGGAATGTCGACTGCCACAAAGGGAATTTAAATTTAAATAACCCCTGAGTGAGCTTTTCTTACATTCTAGTATTGTTTATTTGAATTAAAATAAAAATTTATTTGAGAATCTCAAAGAATACTTTGAGAAATTTTCTTGTTAGAAAATAAGTTGAATTGTCACTTTGAAATTGATTTTCTTTCAGGCTATATTTATTCAATTGAAGCTAGTCTTTAGTAAGTTCTATGTTTAAGTGTTATATGTACCTGTGCTTGTGTAAGATCAGTAATTTCGACATCAACTGAGAACTTCACTTCAGGAATCAAACTGCACAGCATTTCATTCAACATTATTAGTTCACTGCTGAATTTTTCCTTAAAATATTTGGCGAAATTTAGTCAATTAATTCCAGTAAACATGGCTGAAAATAACGAACCTGCTATAACCGTTGATTTAGATGAGTCCAGTATGCAAGATCGAAATACTGGAAGTATATCTTCTATCGGTTTCTCTGCGGATAATTTGGCTCAACTGTCATCTACTTGTGTTGAAACGCCTGAGCGCGTAGTTCACGAAATAACTAACACTCCTGATAACTCGGACACAAATTTTGGCGTTGAGGGGGCACCTAATAAATTCCCGGATGTAGAACCTACCTCACCTAAAACTTTTGCTGCTATGTTCGAATTGATAGAAAGTATGAGCAAACGAATAGATTACCATAGTGCAGCGACCCGCACACAAATAGATCAAAACAGTGCAGAGACTCGCACACAAATAGCTGGATCTAATAAAGAGCTAGGAGACAAATTAAATAAAACTCAGGATCAGCTAAAGGAAATACAAGCACAGTTTAATGCACAACTGGACTTAACTAATAATCATATATCAGGGCTAGAACAAAACTTTACTCAAGCCACCGCCCGCATAGACAAACGTGTGGATGATCTAGGAACTAGGTTTGAAAAAGAATTACAGGACGGTTTCAATAAAATTAGCCAAGAGTTGAATGACAAACATGAATCGTTATCATCACAACACAATGAGAAGTGGAACTCATTTCAGGCTAGCATAACAGCTCAGTTAGAAACTCACAAGGTTCAAATCCATGAAAAATGTGAACAGACGGACAGAAAAATTGTTGAACAGGTTAAATCAGCATTAGGGGACACTGAACAAAAAATAAGTACTTTGCAGGAAAAGCAGGAACTGACCACTTCTAGGTTAGAAAAAATAAATACATCACAGGCTAATCTAACCTTCACAGTAGAAAATATGGTTCAACAAAATCAGCAGTGTACCACGAAATTGCAAGAAACTGATACAAAATTGCAAAATCATATAGTTAGTACTTCTGATTCTTTCAAAAAACTGCAACAGAGAGTAGAAAATATAAATAGCACGGGTCACTGTAGCGCGGAGCCCCGCAGATTCATACACCTAACACCAACCTTAGGGACGTTCGACCCCCAGAATAAATCGATGAGTGCCGTTGAATTTATTCGTCAGATCGAAAACTTAGACGAACTTAGCCCAAGTCCGTGGGAGCAGTGGAAAGCTACACTTTGCAGCCTACTAAAGTCTGATGCACTCATGTCCTTCCAGTCACAGAAAAATGAATTCAATTCACTATCTGAATTCCTAGCTAATTTTAAATCACAGTACTGGTCTACCGAAACTCAACAGGAATGTCTGTTTGAAATATTAAATAGCAAATTTCAACATCAGATTCACCTAACCTATCCAGCATATGCCGCTAGCCTACGGTATAAGAACTCCTTCTTAGATGAGCCATTAACAGAATCCAGCCTTGTGTCGATTATTTTGAAAGGCCTACCGGAAAGAATTCGCCTGATAATAGCTGCTGAAAATTCACAAAACTTTAATCAGCTCGAAAAAACACTTAGGCGAATCCATGTAATATCTAACTCGAAACTAGGTCACAACAATTCACTTAATAATTATGATGAACACAGACATAATAAAAATAATCGCAAGGAGGAAAGTAACACACATCAGGAGAAGGAAAATAACACAGGTGAACGAGAAGGAAATTACAGATTTAATAAACAACATAGATCAGACAGAAAAACTTGGTGGAATAATCAAAATCAAAACAATAATTCTGAAAGATTTCGGCCATTACCGAACCTCGATGGTGAACGCTCGATAGAGAGATCAGTTGCTAGAGAGACTACAAGTTGCGCTGCCTCGCCGCCAGGTGTCCAGCCGATCGCCGGTACTTCGAACACGAAACAAGCCGACCGTGTCAACCGTTCTGCTACTGGTTCAAACCGCTCACCTGAGACATCGACTCCAAAAAGTAATAATCATGGGAGGCAGAAACAGTCTAGTTGACTAACATCAAACGTTTCAATGGCCGACAAAGAGGACACAATACCTAGACCGGATCAAACAACTTGTCTAGTGTATAACAGTTCTATACATGCTGTACCCAATCGAACTCATCAGCCCATAAACAAACTTCCCACCAACTTTGTAAAATGGCGGAGCTCTCGTTTCAAAAAACGAAGTGATCCAAAGTACAAGAGCATGAATGGGTCACCATTGCAAAACAAGGCTTGGGGGCCCCGAGTGAAAGATTTTGGGAAAACGTACCCGCCCTCACCGGGAGATACATCCTCCACCAGGGGAAAGGTGAAAATGAAAGTGGGAAAGGTAAAGATGAAAACCAGGAAATCCCAAAAGGAACCAAGTTCAAGTACACCAATTTAGTCATGTCTGGCCGGAGAGTATTGCACTCATTTGCTACTGTGGAGACTGTACAGCCAGCGACATCAATTTAGTCATGTCTGGCCGGAGAGTATTACACTCATTCGCTACTGTGGAGACTGTACAGCCAGCGACATCATGTTAGTCATGTCTGGCCGGAGAGTATTGCACTCATTCGCTACTGTGGAGACTGTACAGCCAGCGACATCATTTTAGTCATGTCTGGCCGGAGAGTATTGCACTCATTCGCTACTGTGGAGACTGTACAGCCAGCGACATCAATTTAGTTTGTTGGACCAGGGAGCAGCCACCACGCCTGTACTCACTTGCTACTGTGGAGATGGTACAGCCCACGACAACATTTATATATAGACTGGATAGATGGAAACTGTACTGATTACCAGATAACAGCATCATTCCAGAGCATCTGCCCTGCTGCAGTCACGAGTTTTGAGAAGGATTCACCTGATTGATGTGCTACACCTGGAGAAGACAACGTCAACCCTACCGTAATCTGCCATCATGAGTTCCGGCCACACCCAACAACTCATCACTGACTTGCACAAGCACAGCCTAGATGTTAAGTGTTCTTATTATTGTATTTAATTTATTGTAATTTTTGTGCATAGCACATTACATATTCAAATATTTATCTATTATATCCACACGAAATTATTATATTTACATTTATTAGAATGAAAAACAAAGCCTGTTATCTATGGTATATAAAAATATAAAAAAAAAATTATCTGTAATATTTACTTTGAAAATATTATCACTATTATTATATAAAAAAAAAACACTAAACACAAAAAAAAATACTTACAATGTTATTATACATTTTATATACACTTTAATTATTGAAATTGTTATGGATATTATTCATAAGTTATTATTGTTATTGTTAATGTTATGATATTATTCATGTAGTGTTATTTGTGAAATACTTGTAGTTTATCAAATCCTATATTCAAATGAGGAAGTGAATAATAAAAAATATAGAAATAATTTATAAATCAATATCTTAAGAGGAAAAAAAAATTATTGTCATGAAAGGAACTTTAGGAACTCAAAGAATATCAAATCAAATGTTATAAAATTGAGGAAGGGAACAATAGGCTATTTATGAGCAATCAAACAACAAAAATGTACTTGAATTAATATATTATACAGAATAAGAGCTAACAGAAATTAGGAAATGCAAGAGTAGAAAGGGTATATATTAAATAATACATGCGAAGATTGTAAATTTATTATAAATTCTAGTCAAGTGTCAACCTTTGTGATAATTATTATTGTAAAACTTATCAGCTTATTAATCCAACATCAAGAGTAAAATGTGTGCTTATTAACCATGGACTGCCTACAATACCAGCCACTACTTATTAACATTGTCTTATAGCCAATCACCTCAGGAACTTTTAAATAGGGCATTAAGCTATAGGCTTGCCCATCACTGTATGTAAAGGGTTTCATCCCTAATTATTTGCACACTGTGCATTGATTATTGTTATTCCATGGGAATACTCCATTCTTTGTTTAACGTAGATTATTCTGGATGTACTGTGTAACACCAGATAATTCAGTTAATTTCTTTTTGAGTCGTTTAGGGCACATTGACCCATGACTTTCAGGCTATATGCCTTATTTTTTTTACGAAATATACACATGTCTGTGATATTTCAATTCTTTACCATTCCTGTGATATTTATCTGTAATCCTGCAAGGTGATGACAATGGCTGTGATATTAATGTTAAGTGTTATCTATGTGAAGCACATGTTATTTAAATGGCAAAATGTCCAAATATTATTTTTTATGTAATTATTGGTTAAATAATAGCCTCACTCAGTTTGTGATAAAGCTTTTCATGTGTAAAAAAACTTTATCAAGGGGGCATTATGTGAGGGAACATTTTGAATCAACCTCTATGCCTTAAGATTTGAAAACACCGCGCTCCAGTCGGCCATTCATCTATTGATGATGGCGTCTGTTGGAGCGAAAATTCAAACCCGACATGACAGATATGACACAGATCTAAATAGTGAAAAAGCTCTACTCTGAATAAGAAACTCATACATATTGCTATCCTACAATTTCTTATATAATTTCAAGCTCTGCATAAACTAACAAATATCCCAAATTCATGTGAAATATTAAATCATCGTTTCAAGCCGTGATAATGTAGGCTGGACTTGTTATCACAAGCCAAGTACTGCATGAATGTTTGGATATTTGTTTCGTAATATTTCTACTAAAATTATTTCAAATGTTAAAAGGAAAGCTCACGTATTCCCTGAGACCCATTTTGAGTCTCCCTTTGCAAATATTAATTTTAGTGCTACATTTAAGTTTTATATTAATTCATGCTTTGACTGACCGATTTATAGGCCACATTGCCGAAAATTTGTCAGCTGTTCTAGGACTTTTTCCGGTTCCCGAAAAAAGTTCTAGAGGACTTACTACTAAAAGACTGAAGGAGAAGGACGCAGGATTCGCGTATCCCTTTACTTGCTTTAATTTAATAAATGTAGCACAAGTGTTTAAAGTTCCTAGTAAATGTTAAATGTCCTCTTATGTTGAATGTTTTTGAGCGTACATTCTTTTATTGTAAAAAACATCAAACTGTGATAAACCTGGCGATTAAAACCACCACCACCAAAGAATACTGATGTCCACGAGGCTGAAAAAACCAAGTGCATCGTAAAAGGGGGCTGAATACAAGGAAAGTGCGTGAGTTAAAACCTGATCAGGTATAATTATCATTATATAAAAGCTTTTTGAGTGCGAATTCCATGGCCAATAATTCAAATCTCGCCGCATATATCAGTGTAACATACCAAGTTGAATTCATGTAATATCTAGTAAAGACGTTCAACATATAATAGTGACCCTTAGGTCTAATTCCTCACACAGGAAAATTATTCCTAATTAAGTTAAAAACTCAAATTTCATTCAAGAATTTAAAGAACGTTTTTGGAAATTAAATATCTCAAGTGGAGATTATTTTATTCTTGTAATACAATTACTGAGTCACATGATTTATTTGATTAGCATTAATAAATTATACTGTTAATTGACTTTTGTGTATTTTTCTCTTGGAGTTTCTTGCTTGGTACTAGACTAAGTACACGTTCTCGCACACATAGCCTAGGGTCCATTTGCCTGTGGTACTTCATGATAAAGTCCACTTGTGGTTTCAAGGATACCTTGACTGACCTTAGCATAAAAGGTTCAGTTGCTTCAGTGAGATCGTCTACAGTCTACCAGAGAAATCCTCCTTACACCAGTCATACAACAGAACACCTAGTGGTAATATTATTGCTTTCAGATATTTGATTGTACTCAGCTCGAAAACGCCCTCTATCTCTTTGATTAGTGGTAATTTATAATTATCATTTGTTTGAGAGGTAGTGGACGTTTATTCGTTATGGAGTATTTTCAGGAGGCGAAATTTCAATACAGCCAAGCCTTGCTTGAGTTTGTATGTTAGAGCCTATTATCCGGACACAGCTGATGGAACATTACATTTTATTTCCATTCCAGCTTTCAAATAGAGGAATTGGAGCCCAACCTGAGAATATTGCCTAACACTATATACATCCTAGCATTCGTATGATTTATAGATATTGAATGGTGGAACAGATACCTAGTATAAAATGCATAAAGGTAGTTTCATTATTCACGCACATGCGCCATCTTGTTATAACTCAACATAACCTGAAACAAGCCTTGTATTAATGTCCAATATCAGTCACTAATACATTTATTTTATAATTCTAAAAGCTAATTAACTCTCTAAACCTTATAATAGTATTGTTACGGGTTCTATGTCTAAAATAACGCTGGCAACACTTAAATTTATCACTTGCACTTTATTTACACATATAATCCACAACTCACACTGTTCAGTAATTTCTTACAGAAAAATAAGCAATTAAAAAAAAGATTAATGAGTTTTCAATATTACCATACAAAAATCAATCACTAAATGTCAAAAGACGGTCTAATATTAAATAATAACTGTACAATAAAATGTCCAATAATATTCAAAAAGAAACGTTGAGGAAGAACAATTAACTTACGTAGCACAAGTCCGAAGACAGTAATAGGTAAAAGAATTATCACTATAGAACTGTCAAAAGAATTATCACTACTGACAACGAAAGTTCATTAGATGGCTTGTAATAGCGCCAACGGGATTGCACTGTCTGTATTAACGGGAACTGTCACTACTGCCACTTAACAACGAAGAATAACAGAACTCATTTTACAAAAGTCTCTCTCTATTTAGGCTATATAATTTTCCATAATTGAGATATCTCTCGACTTTTCTATCAACTTCTAAATAAACAGAAAAAGGACACTCATACTTTCCATAATATTCTATAAAACTCCATTAATTTCTAATCAAACAACTAGAACATTCTACAAAGGTCCAAGTAAACACCATAAAAGTGTCAAAAGCATAGTAATTAATTGCTTTGAAGTATACATTTACATAGCAGATAACACCGAGAACCTCTGTTCCTTCTTTCTCTCTATTCTCACTACAGTATGATTTATTGACATTATTCAATTTATAACGAACTAGCTGGCCCGACGCGCGTTGCTGCGTTCTCATAATTTATTTTATTATTTGTCACCTCCCACTGAGGTTAAATTTCAAATTTCAACCTTCTAGGACTATTAGGGAAGAAGTTAGTCCTAGGGCTCTTCCAGCTGATCAGAGAGGCCTCCTTCGTTGTTTTCTGACACAGTAAGACCTTACTCACCACCTCTCAATGAACATTTCAAATTTAAACCTTCCACGATCCACGACTATTAGGGTAGAAGCTAGGTTTTTTATTTTATTATTCGCCACCTCCTACTGAGAATGCATTTTAAATTTCTAGTTGCATTGGTTAACAGATGTCATCAACCCGGCATAATTATTACATTCCATCATACCCAGCCATATGTTTCCTACATACTGCAAGGCTCCGACTGCACGGTATCCTACATGCAAAGTTTTTGCGTTTCAGACAGCGTAAATAACGCGCCGCTAAGGAGCCTGCCATATGATTAAAAACTGTTGTCTTCTATCAGCTGTTCCTTTAAGCTGTTTGGCCGGCAAGTTCAGTAGGTTAGGTGAATGATGATTTGCAAAACACACAAACAGCTTGTCCATCGAAACAGCATGTACAGCAGATCGAAAAATTTCAAATTATTTTCCATATGATTGAAAGATCCCAGTAAGCTAGCTAGCCATGTACCCATGCTTTGCATACATGCATAGGCAAAACTTTAACCCCCTAAAAACACCCCTAAAATTGCGAATTTTGAAAAATGCTTTCTTATTGCACGGTGAAACCCTATAAGGATTGTTCATACGAAATTTCAAGTTCATAGGCCTAGTAGTTTTGGCTCTGCGTTGATGAGTGAGTCAGGGTATCACCTTTTATAGATAGAGATTATTCTACTAATTTGTGTACTATATTTCAAACTCAGTTGATCTTGGAATTTAAAATTTTTAGTTTATCTACCTATTATTGCTCGAATAACTGAACACTATAATACTGAAAGGTGTGATGGTATAAAAGTCTCATGGTATGATAACAGCCTGGTATAAAACTGGAACAGATAATGAACTATCATTACAAAAGGGAGCTACTGGACATATGTGCTTTTTCAAGTGGAGAGACAAAGCAACTGACTTAAAA